>JASDFA010000027.1:143905000-144577500 GCA_035772735.1 Datura wrightii | reverse complement strand
TCAATCATTGGATAGAAGGGAAAGACAAGTAGTACAATAATTCCTCTTCTAGAAATATCCAAAATTTTATGCCCAATACTCCATAGATAGTTCGAACTGTATAAGAACAATAATCAATTTTAGCTCAAATCGTTTGTAGGGGAACCCTACCTTCTCTGATCCATTCGACACGTGCAATTTCTTTTCTGTCGATACGCCCCATAATTTGTATTTGAATTCCTTTTGTATCTACTTGTTCTGTTAATTCAATAGCTTTTTTCATTGCTTTTCGAAATGAAACTCTATTCTTTAATTGCCCAGCTATAAATTCTGCAAGAATATTAGGGTTTCCGTAAGGTTTTGCAATTCTTGTGACGGCAATGTTCAGTTTTCGGTTTACATAATTAAATTCTTTTTGTAAGGTCATTTGTAATTCTTTGATTCCGCGCGGTCGACTTTCTATTAAAAATTTTGGGAATCCCATAAAGATTAGGACCTGGATCAGATCGATTCTTTTTTGAATATCTATACGTGCAATTCCCTAGACGCCAGAGGACGTTCTCATATTCTTTTGTACATAATTCTTGATACAATCTCTTACTCTTTTGTATTGGAACGTTGATATATAACTAATGGAATGCTTAGAATATCTCCATTACCTGCTAAAAGAATCTTGTCAGTATTGGTATAAACGACCCTTCCCTCGCGTTCGGCTATAGCAAGAGCCCCCGAATCTAGAGCTGCTTGTCGTTCCAACCCAGTTCCAATAATGCATTTCCCGAAGCGAGAAAGAGGAACTGCTTGACGTTGCATATTAGAACTCATTAAAGCTCGATTCGCATCATTATGTTCGATAAAAGGAATGAGGGAAGCTCCAATAGAAAAATATTGAAAAGGAAAAATACTTCGAAGATGAACCTGTTCCTATGCAATAGTCAAGAATTCTTGACGGTATCGAGCTGGAACAACCTGTTCTTCCTGAATATCCCGATTTAAGGCTAAAGAATTTCCTGTCGCTACCATACAGTATTTATCTTTACCTGGCGATAAATAAAGCATCCGTACCCTGGTTGACCTCTCAGAAATGTCATAAAAAGGGCTTTCTAGAGATCCCCAATGACCAATCCTCGCATGAATTGCTAAGGATCCAATAAGTCCAACATTGATTCCTTCAGATGTGTCAATTGGGAAAATACGTTCAATTCTATCTTTTTTTTTTCTATTTTTTATCTTTCTTTTCTCTTTGCTTTATCATGCGAGATAGGGGAAGCTTTTCTTTTGTTATATCATCTATCTATCTCTCTCTCTCTATATATATATATTAATAAAAAAATATATTAATTAATTTTTTAAGAGTTATAAAAAAAATCTTATTCTAGTAATTAAAGAGGATCGAAGAGAGTAGTAAAAATAAAAAAGAGTACTTGAAGTTAAAGTTTTAAAAAAATTATTGTACTGTTAAGTCATAATTATTATTTCACCTTTTTTAACTTCTAAAATATTATTTTGAAAATTAATATTTATTTAATAATTTGGTCTATTATTATAAGTTATAACTTCAACTTGAAATTAAGGAGTACCTCACGTGAAATCTATATCTATATATAACATAAAGCAAAGCATTAGAGAAGTCATGTAGCACTTCTCTTTGACAAAGGATTCAATTTATTTTTTTTCTATTTTTTTTAAAAAAATTTTCTTTATTTTTTTATTAATTAATTTATTTAATAATTAAAAAGTTATCATATTTATTACATCTAATTATATTTCATGAGTTATAAAAAAAACCTCCATCTATTTGTATTCTCTACTTAATAATATGTCTTCTCAAGTCTCTTTTTAGTTAATTCTTATGGCTTAATCAATCTATAAATCTATTAGTCCGGTGACGTGGCACTTTCCTGAACCAGAATCATCATTTATCTAATTTTATAAATTTTTTACATTATTCTCTTAATTTTTGTCTTTTTAATTATCTAATTTTCTAAAAAATTTCAAGTTATTTCCTTAAATTAGTATTAATATTAATTTCTCCCCTTATTATTAAATACTATTTATAGTTCTTAAATTAATATAATATATCAATTACTAATACTAATTTCTCCCTCTCATTATTAGCTACCATTTATAACGCTTTTAAAGACCTCCATTATTAATACAAATTTCTACCCTCACACGATTTTTTCCCAGCTGAACCACTTGTCCCCATATTTTCTCCACCTCCGGTTTTCATTCTTCCACCGCTGGAACAAAATCTACCTCCAGCTACACCACTTGTCCCTATTTTGCCGCCAGCGGGTGAGTCAGTGACTCCCGATTAGCCACCAAATAGTTTTCTGCCGTCTCCACTGATTCCCGATCAGCCACCAAATAGTTTTCTGCCGTCTCCATTGATTCCTGATCAACCACCAATCAATTTTCTGCCATCACCAGTGATTCCAGATCAACCGACAGAAACATTTCTTCCATCACAGGTAGTTCCGTAAGCGCCGCCAGTTGCAGTTATTCCACCATTTGAGCTTCCGCCTCAACCGGGCTCGCCACCATTATATTCCCCTAATACTTAATGATTCACCATCTCCATGGAGCTGCTCCACAATTGGAACCGCATGTTTTTTTAATTTTCCGTTATTGCTTTTGTTTCCTTTTACTTTTCCCAATTGTAATTAAGACGTCAAATGCTGCTGTAAATGATTGCTTTCTTTTTATTACTACTACTGCTATATAATTAAGGTTTTAAAATAGGGAAGGAACAAGCGTTTTCATAATTTTACCATCCAATCAATGTTTTACCTGATGCAGTTGGAGATAAAATTGAAATTATCTTCATCTGGATTGAGTGTATAGGGAAATTTTTCGCGCTTTCCGAATTAAAATAAATTTTATATTTGTTAAATAAATATTTTAATAAATTTCATATATTTTTAAAAAATTTAGTTTGAATTCTTGAATTTTTAATAATGTTGACAGTTATTTTTTTTCTCAAAAAAAAATTCATTAATTCCTAAACAGTTGACAAGATTCTTGAACATAATCTTCAATTTTATTTTGTAAATATTTTATCTCTTTGGACAATTAATTCTTTAAAAGTTTATCCTAAGTGTAGTTACGTATTTTATATTTACGTACATAATATTTCTGATATATATATATATATATGGAAGTTATAGATATGCTGACGTGACATGTTTTTATGATCCCTATTTCTATTAATATTTTTTGTGACTGTTTTTGACATTATATTAATATTTTTTGTTTCCGTTATAATTACAGTTGCTTAACACAATTTGCAGGGCTATTATTTTACAATGATTCACATAAACTCATCAATGCACTCCTCCTTAATTGAGTAATCCATGCACGGTTTCTTTTAATAGCAAACAAAGGAATTGAGTAAAAATTGTACCGTTTCATACATTTTATTTAGTAGAGGGATTTTATTGGCCTATTAATGCAATATATTTATTGATGGATAATGATAAGAATAAAGGAGAAAAATTTAAAAGAAAAGATAATTGATTATAATAAAATAATTGAGTTTTTGGTCATAGAGATAGGATATGTCACTTTTTTAAAGCCTAATCATTAAATTATAAGCTTTAAAGTTAAAAGCTAAAATATTAAAATGTCCATATAAAATTAATTGATTTTCCTACTTTTTCAAAAAAACATATCAACTATATAATCTACGTTAGTATATTGCACTAAAATGTAAAATGCCATAATTATGATAAGCATATAGACTTTTCCTTTCTCCCATGAATCTTCTTCAATTAAAATTTTTACATCTCTTATTTAAGAGCTTTATTTTATCAAAAAACGGATAGAAGATTGAAGACTAAGGGTCACAACAATTAAGCAAGAAATTGATGGTTCTTTTTAATTTATGAGAAAATTTTATTCTATTAATTGGGATGTAAGTAGTTGTTAGGTTTTCTTTTTTTAATTTTAATTTACATATTTATATTTTCAATTCTCATTTTTTTCTTTTGTGGAAGTAAATATTTTAAGCTAAATATAAATATCAATACTTTTATGTTTGTAAGATAAAAATAATTTTTATAATAGCACGAAACACATACATATTCACTAGTATGTTGTATAAAAATCAAGTATTTTAGAAGACTCAAAAATCAAGCATTTAATAATTAGTCAAAATATGCAATATTTAAAAAAAATTTAAATTTAACTCTAAAAAATTTAACTAATCAGCGAGTAGCGCGATTAAATTCACTAGTTATATATGAAGTTGTTGGATACTCATTTTCATCTTCTTCTTCTTTTTCTTAATTATTTTTTTTTCTCTCTTTTTTTTTCTTTTGTTTTTTTCTTCATATTTTTTGAGATATCAACTTTTCCTCTACGCTAATGAATATAGTGGTTTTCGAGATGGAGGGTTAAGCAAAAAATTCTTTTATAATAATAATAATACTTATTGTTGTTGTTATTTAATTTTCAGTAAGAATTTTTAATTCTTTGTCTCTTTAATTTATGATATTCTACTTTAAATTTGGTATATTATATTTGTCAAATGAGAAAAGAATAGAGATGGCCAACGAATAAAAGAGTGAATCAAAAGATTTTGTAAATTTTTTCTAATAAGTGGAAACATTTATGAACAATGAAATTTAATTTATAAAAAAAAAATGTAGAAGTAGTTTTACTTTTTTCATTTTGTTGTCTTTATCTTAATTTCTACAATTTTATTAAATTTGAATTTCAAACTTTTGAATTGAAAACAATAATATTATGAACAGTAATTCTTGTCTTTTCCATTTCATTCTTAAGATTTTAGAAGTTTAAATCATTTAAGATCAATTAATATTATGTATGAATAATATTAAAATTATAGAAAATATAAATAAGACTATGCTATATATTTTAATAATTATTTTGGGGGATAAATAGTAATGAAAAGAATCAAGTCACATAGTAGAATAATTTTTTTTTTTTTTAAAATGACTATCAATACAAAGATATAGACATTGAATTAATATAGAGATTTTAAGAAAATTTGTTAAGTTTTATCGTTAAAAATTATTAAATCAATATATAATATTTTGTTGGTTCTTAATTTTCATATGGCTAATTATTTATTTTTCAATTAAACTGTTTAATCTTTCATATTCCAACTGAAGATTAATTTTATTTTTTAATCAAATTAAATAATTAATACATAATGATGTATATACTTATTTAACATGCATGTTTATATGTGTGTCACACCCCACCTTGGGGGGTATGACGGGCACCTGGTGTCTGCTAGACCCTAGACTGCTAAATGGTCCAGCCTGGCACATCTGGTGCTTTGGCTGGCTTTGACTCTATTTCAAGAAACAAACCGGCTATATAACGGCTGTAAACACAACCTCTGGCCCACTGGCCTGTAGCCATCTGTACCTGTAATAACAGCTAACCAGAAACATGTCGATATAAGGGAGCCTATGCGGGCCGACAAGGCCACCATGCTGTTTAATTTTCTGTAACTCAACACAAACCTACTGTAAGACTACGTGACCGGCAAGGTCACCATTACTGTCAAACTAAGGCCCCACACGGCCAACATAAACTGAAATACTAAACAGCTACAGCAGACCGCACGGCCTCACACGACCGGCTCAACTAACCACAGGGAATATATACAGACTGCAAGCCTCTACGAATACTGTAAGAAATTAATAGAAATGATCGGGACAGGGCCCCGACCTACCCATACTGCACAACAAAAGAAAAGGAGCTACACCTCTGGGAATCAGACTCCGGATGACAGGAGCTGATGACTCACTAGCTGGCTGGAATCACGAGGGATCGGCTCCTCGTCCGTGAGTACCTGCAGGCAAGCAATGCAGCGCCCCGCTGGGCGTCAGTACCACAGGTACTGAGCATGTAAAGAAAACTGAAATATGCAACTGAAATGAATAGCAACAATAACATGACGTATAAGCAAGAAGCAGCTGAGTCTATCTAGTTGAGGATAACTGGGGAGAGTTTGTTCATTCTGTAACTAACTGAGCATACCTGATGACGTGTCGTCCTACTGTCTATCAGTATCTAATAACACATATCAATATACATAATAGTACACATAATACCTGACCGACCCCCATAAGCCGGAAGGTGCCAACCAAGCAAGCAATCTATATACCCCTACCCGGGTCTAAACCAACCAAAAATAAGTCACTCCACTCATCTGATACTGTGAGCTCCTCCTACCGGTCCCCTTGGGTACGTAGCTCAGGCCTTGGCCTCTGACAATAAACTGTGTCTGAGTCCGAAGACTCCTGCCTCTGGGCGCAGGTGCGCACGGGGTGATCTGCTGCTGTATCTGTGACTGAAACTGCCCCTGGGTGCAAGCACGCAATAGGGTGATTTTATAAAAATCTGTATATAAAACTGCCCCCGGCCACAAGCGCACACAGAGTGGTCTGCCCCTGTAAACAGGGTGTACTGGCTCTGCGCAGAGTAAACTGAACTACCCCTGCAAGCAGGGTGGTCTGGACCGTATTATCATGGTGGTCGGCCATCATCGTCCTTTAGTCGGACGGCATCGCCCAGCTGGTGGCGGTATCTGAATCTGGTATCGACACAGCTATAACCCAGGGGCGGTGAGACTGCTAAAGGGTGCCCACATGCCACAATAAGTCTCAACATACAAACACATACACAGCAAGCATGCTCAAATGAAAAATACTAATCATATTCTCTTCTTTTATTTCGAGGCTAGTCTGTATTAAATAACTGATGCTATATGCTGTCTTACACTGTTTCTGATTGTTGGACTTACTACTACCTGGCCTTTATCTGTCTATCTAATTATATCTGGATATAACTCAATAACATAGTACATGCCATCTATAACTGGATATAGCTCAATGATATAAAATGTACCATCTACTACTGGATACAATCTCAACAGATGAAATACGTATTGCCTGAATATCTATTATTCTGATTATCGCATGATACGTAATAATATACTAGCATGCTTGCTGAAATTTGTACTAAAATCATTCCTGTACGCTGGGTATTTGTTAATAGCGTTTATTCTATTTATTTTCTACCCTGTACTTCCCGGCTTGCCGAAAGAATAACTTTACATACCTGGTTTCTGAGTACCCGACTGACCGATGTGATTTCCATCGGTACTTCTGCTGTTTCTCCCAACTACATTCATATACACGTCAATTAGAACTAAATATATTAATATTCAGGAGAAATTATCACTTTTGATATATATATTTATCCCAACTTCAACCTTTCGGGAAACGGTCGAAAACTCGTTATTTCTCGATAGTCCAGAAGGGATAAATGCTCACTGCAACGCTAGGAACACATTGGTACTAATTTAAAGCAATTCTATTTACTTTACCTCGGTAGCACGACGTTTCTCCAGTCAAATTTCATGAAACTAACTCCGTAGGATTGCTCTCTGCAGCTTTATACCTCTGTATCTAAGCCGAAACGGAGTTTAGACCGCGTTTCATCGCGTAATTGGAAGGAAATATATATGTATTGTCGTGGGTTTGCCTTAAAAATGGCTACCCTCTGTTTTTTGCTGGAAATCATCTTATATGAAGATGAAAACCGACTTTTTATTTATTTATCCTTTTTTTTTGTTTGCTTTTTAAATCCCTTAACCAACATGCCATTAGGCTATTTATTCATTTAAAATTTACGGGGTATAACATCCTCCCCCCTTAAGAACATTCGTCCTCGAATGACATTTTATCTAGAGGACTTTCTCAACTTACTCAACTTGTTTCTAGAAAATTTTTGGCAGAGTTTCCCCTGTATTATGGACTATCTCAAAATTCCTGAAAAGCAGAAAAGCCCAATGCAGGTACTCTACACGATATGATAACATTCATGTATAAAACTGTCTATAATCAATCGCCTGCTTTCATATATGAAGTATAAGCATTAATAAGGAAAAACAGTTCTAACATACCTCCCGTTTGCCTATGCTTGGAATAAGTGGGGATATCTGGCTTTCATGTCCTCCTCGGCTTCCCAGGTCATTTCTTCTCGGTTCCTGTTACGCCACAATACTTTGACAGACGCAATATCTTTAGTTCTCAATCTACGGATCTGTCTGTCTAAGATAGCTACTGGAACCTCTTCATATGCTAACTCTTCTGTGACCTGGACATCCTGAACTGGAACAACTGTGGAAGGGTCTCCTACAAATTTCCTCAACATAGATACATGGAATACTGGGTGAACAGATGCTAACTCCGGAGGCAAGTTCAATTCGTATGCAACTCGGCCTATTCTCCGCCGAATCTGATATAGCCCAATGAATCTCGGGCTGAGCTTGCCTTTCTTGCCAAATCTCACCACCCCTTTCATTGGAGACACTTTCAGATATACCCAGTCATTCACATTGAACTCCAGGTCTCTGCGCCGTACATCTGCATATGATTTCTGGCGACTCTGTGCAGTCAATAGGCACTCTCTGATAAGCTTTACTTTCTCTTCTGACTGCTGCCCAATGTATGGCCCAATCATCACTGATTCCCCTACTTCGAACCAGCCAACCGGCGATCTGCACTTTCGTCCGTATAAAGCTTCAAAAGGTGCCATCTGAATAGCCGAGTGATAACTGTTATTATAGGCAAATTCAATCAACGACAGATGTTCATCCCAGCTACCCCCAAAATCTAGTACACACGCTCGTAGCATATCTTCGAGCGTTTGGATAGTCCGCTCAGCCTGTCCATCTGTCTGAGGGTGGAATGTTGTGCTCAAATTAATCTGCGTTCCCAGACCCCTATGGAACGACTGCCAAAATCTAGCTGTGAACTGTGTTCCCCTATCTGAAATAATAGATTCCGGCACTCCATGTAGTCTAACTATTTCTCTGATGTATAACTCGGCATAATCCTCGGTTGAGAAGGTAGCCTTCACTGGCAGGAAATGAGCTGATTTTGTCAGCCTGTCAATTATTACCCAAATGGAATCATTTCTGCGTCTGGTACGGGGTAATCCTGCTACAAAATTCATATTTATCGCTTCCCATTTCCACATAGGCACAGCTATATCCTGCGTCAGACCGCCCGGTTTCTGGTGCTCCGCTTTCACCTGCTGGCAGTTAGGACATCTAGATACAAATTCAGCTATTTCAGATTTCATACCTGGCCACCAGTAGATGTCTCTGATATCGTGGTACATTTTTGTTGCTCCTGGATGGAGGGAATAACGAGCGTAATGTACCTCATGCATGATCTGCTGGCGAAGCCCTGAAACATTCGGGACACATAGACGGCCCTTACAACGTAGTACTTCATTTTCAGTCACTTGGAAATTTGACTCCTTACCTTTCTGAATTCTATCTCTGAGCTGGACTAAGTCAGGGTCCTCGTACTGCCGTACTTTTACCTCTGTAACTAGTGATGACTCGGCAGAATTTTGAATTACCGCTCTATTATTTTCTGTCTCCACTACTCGAACGGCTAAACCAGCTAGTTGATGAATTTCCTTGGCTAGCTCTCGCTTCTCGAGCCGCAAATACTCCAAACTCCCCATTGACTTACGGCTCAGGGCATCTGCTACTACATTAGCTTTTCCTGGGTGATAGAGAATATTTACATCATAGTCTTTCAACAATTCTAACCAGCGACGCTACCGCAGATTTAACTCCCTCTGTGTGAAAATGTATTGCAGACTTTTATGATCTATAAAAATGTCTACATGGACGCCATACAGATAATGCCTCCAAATTTTCAGAGCGTGGATCACTGCGGCCAGTTCCAGGTCATGGGTCGGATAGTTCTTTTCGTGTTTCCTCAGCTGTCTGGAAGCATAAGCAATCACCTTACCATGTTGCATTAACACACAACCCAGTCCCAAACCTGAAGCGTCGCAATACACCGCATACCCATCTGTTCACTCTGGCAATGCTAGTACTGGGGCGGAGGTCAATCTATCTTTCAATTCTTGAAAACTCTGCTCGCAGGCCTCCGTCCACTGAAATTTCACTGCTTTCTGTGTTAGCTTTGTCAGAGGTGCTGCTATAGTGGAGAATCCTTCAACAAATCTCCGATAATATCCTGCTAAACCCAGGAAACTGCGGACCTCGGTTAGAGTGGTAGGTCTGGGCCATGTCTTGAACGCCTCTATTTTCTGTGTGTCTACCTGTATACCAGCATCCGACACGATATGCCCCAAAAAGGCAACTGAGTTCAGCCAGAACTCACACTTAGAAAACTTGGCGTACAGCTGACGGTCTCTAAGAATCTGGAGTACTGTTCGTAAATGGTTCTGGTGATCTGTCTCTGAACGAGAATATACCAGAATATCATCGATAAATACTATCACGAACAGATCCAAATACGGTCTGAATATGCTGTTCATCAGGTCCATAAACACTGCGAGAGCATTCGTCAGCCCAAAAGACATAACTAGATATTCAAAGTGACCATACCTGGTCCTGAAAGCAGTCTTTGGAATGTCCCTCTCACGAACCCGGACCTGGTGGTATCCGGACCTCAGATCTATCTTAGAGAAACATCTGGCCCCCTGCAACTGGTCAAACAAATCATCTATTCTAGGGAGAGGGTATTTGTTTTTAACTGTTACCTTATTCAGCTGCCGGTAGTCTACACACATGCGGAGTGAGCCATCTTTCTTTCTTACAAACAGAACTGGCGCACCCCACGGGGAAGTACTAGGCCTGATAAAGCCTTTGTCGAGCAAATCTTTCAACTGCTCTTTCAACTCTCTAAGCTCATCTGGTGCCATGCGATACGGGGGAATGGATATAGGTTGAGTCCCTGGCAACAAGTCAATTGCAAAATCTATCTCCCTTTCGGGAGGGATACCAGGCAACTCATCTGGAAATACGTCAGTAAATTCATTGACTACTGGAACAGACTGAAGAGTCGGAGGTTCCACCCGAACGTCCTGGACTCTAACCAGGTGGTAAATACATCCTTTTGCTATTAATTTTCTTGCCTGAAGGTAGGAAATAAACCTACCTTTCGGCGTAGGTGTACTCCCTTTCCACTCTCGCACTGCTTCCCCCGAAAAGTGAAATCGGACCGTCTTGGTCCAGCATTCTAAGTTGGCATAGCATGGCACTAACCAGTCCATACCCATAATGGCATCGAAGTCGACCATCTCAAGTTCTACTAGGTCTAATATGGTCTGGCGATCAGCAACCTCTACCGTACACCCGTGGTAAACTCTTTTAGCTATAATCGAGTCACCGACCGGTGTAAGCACTGAAAAGGGCTGCTGAAGAAATTCTGGTTCGATGCCCAACTTTTGGGCCACAAATGGTGTAATATATGACAAGGTAGACCCTGGATCAATCAATACGTAAACAGGGTATGAGCAGATAATCAATATACCTGTGACCACGTCGGGAGATGCCTCTAAATCCTGCCTCCCTGGTAATGCATAGGTACGGCTGGGGCCTGCACCTGAGCTAGAGGCTCCTGATCTACCTCGGCCCCTATTTGCTGAACCTGAGGGTCTGCACCCTGCTGAGGCTGCTGGAACTCGCGGCCCTACTGACGCTCTATCCAGATCATCCTGACTACCCTGTCCCCTGGATGGACAATCTCTCATTAAATTCCCTTCCTGTTCGCAGTAATAACACCCTGGGAAGCCTTGCCTGTAGGCTCCAGAATGTAGTCGGTGGCATATAGGACAAGGGGTAGATGCAAATCTACTCTGTTCTACCCTCCGCTGCTGAGGTGAGGCTACTGTCCGTGAACTACTACCGACTCTGACTGACTCCGGCGAATAAATCTGCCCCTCTGCTGCTGTACCGGCGGTAAATATCTGGGTGGCCTATCTGAAAACCGTGGTCTCGGCCCCCTAGGAATTTCCCTCTGAATCTCAGCGGGTCTGCTTCTACGGCGCTGCTCTGAAGTCGCCTGTCTGTCACCCCGCTGCCGCTGCCTCAGGCCCTCAATTGTCTGTGCGAAGGCCTGTACCCTGGCTATGTCCATGTCCTCTCTCAAAGTAGCCGTCATGCACGTCTCTATGTACTTTGGATTCAGGCCCATAATAAAGCGGTGGACTCTGGACGACATGGTGTCCACAAATGCTGGAGCATAGCGGGCTAAGGAGTCGAATTGTAAGGAATATTCACGGACGCTCCTAGCCCCCTGCTCTAAATGTAAGAACTGGTCCATCCGGGCCTTTCTGACCTCCCGGGGTAAGTAGTGGTCCAGGAAGGCCTCTGAAAAGCTGGACCAAGTAGGAGGGGCTGCATCTCTTCCCCGAGACCTCTCCCAACTTTCATACCACAAAACAGCAATATCCCTTAACCGAAACACTGCTAACTCAACTGATTCTGCTGGGGTTACGTGCATGACTCTAAAGATCCTCTGCATCTGGTCCAAAAAGTCCTGAGGGTCCTCCGCTGAATCCGATCTAGTAAACTGAGGGGGTCCCAACGCCAAGAATTCTCTAACCCTGGAACTACCTGGCCCACCTAGGGATTCTGCTGCTATAGGTGGTGCTGGCTGACGCTAAGCAGCTAGCATCTGAGTCAACATAACCACCGCACTACGTAGCTCCTGATCAGATGAAGTGGGTGCAGGAGCTGTGGGAGGCGGTGCTGCCTCAAATGGTGTCTGGCGAGGCGGAGACTGCTGGGAGGGCCGAGATGACGCCTCCGTATTGCTCTCAGACCGAGCTGAATCTGGCTGTAACTAAGGCATCCTACTGGTGCCTTCGTCCGCTGCTGTATCCAATCTCCTGCCTGTAGCTGGGTGCCACTGGTCTGCCATAATATCTGTAAGCAAAGAGGGTGGTAAGTTTCAAAAGAACAAACCCTATACCGTACTGTGCTAGGAACGACTGAATATGAAAGAAGGGTAACTATCCTACTATGCCTCGCAGCCTCCTGCCTATAGTATGTGGTGCACGACACATCCATAGACAAGACTCTACTTAGCACGACTTGCATACTCCCTGGAACACGAACTGCTCTGATACCAAGTTTGTCACACCCCACCTTAGGGGGTATGACGGGCACCTGGTGCCTGCTAGATCCTAGACTGCTAAATGGTCCAGCCTGGCACATCTGGTTCTTTGGCTGGCTTTGGCTCTATTTCAAGAAACAAACCGGCTATATAATGGCTGTAAACACAGCCTCTGGCCCACTGGCCTGTAGCCATCTGTACCTGTAATAACAACTAATCAGAAACATGTCGATATAAGGGAGCCTATGCGGGCCAACAAGGCCACCATGCTGTCTAGTTATCTGTAACTCAACACAAACCTACTGTAAGACTACGTGACCGGCAAGGTCACCACTACTGTCAAACTAAGGCCCCACACGGCCAACATAAACTAAAATACTAAACAGCTACAGCAGACCGCACGGCCTCACACGACCGGCTCAACTAACCACAAAAAATATATACAGACTGCAAGCCTCTACGAATACTGTAAGAAATTAATAGAAATGATCGGGACAGGGCCCCGACCTACCCATACTGCACAACAAAAGAAAAGGAGCTACACCTCTGGGAATCAGACTCCGGATGACAGGAGCTGATGACTCACTAGCTGGCTGGAATCACGAGGGATCGGCTCCTCGTCCGTGAGTACCTGCAGGCAAGCAATGCAGCGCCCCGTTGGGCGTCAGTACCACAGGTACTGAGCATGTAAAGCAAACTGAAATATGCAACTGAAATGAATAGCAACAATAACATGACGTATAAGCAAGAAGCAGCTGAGTCTATCTAGCTAAGGATAACTGGGGAGAGTTTGTTCATTCTGTAACTAACTGAGCGTACCTGATGACGTGTCGTCCTACTATCTATCAGTATCTAATAACACATATCAATATACATAATAGTACACACAATACCTGACCGACCCCCATAAGCCGGAAGGTGCCAACCAAGCAAGCAATCTATATACCCCTACTCGGGTCTAAACCAACTAACCACAGAAAATATATACAGACTGCAAGCCTCTACGAATACTGTAAGAAATTAATAAAAATGATCGGGACAGGGCCCCGACCTACCCATACTGCACAACAAAAGAAAAGGAGCTACACCTCTGGGAATCAGACTACGGATGACAGGAGCTGATGACTCACTAGCTGGCTGGAATCACGAGGGATCGGCTCCTCGTCCGTGAGTACCTGCAGGCAAGCAATGCAGCGCCCCGCTGGGCGTCAGTACCACAGGTACTGAGCATGTAAAGCAAACTGAAATATGCAACTGAAATGAATAGCAACAATAACATGACGTATAAGCAAGAAGCAGCTGAGTCTATCTAGCTAAGGATAACTGGGGAGAGTTTGTTCATTCTGTAACTAAATGAGCGTACCTGATGACGTGTCGTCCTACTATCTATCAGTATCTAATAACACATATCAATATACATAATAGTACACACAATACCTGACCGACCCCCATAAGCCGGAAGGTGCCAACCAAGCAAGCAATCTATATACCCCTACCCGGGTCTAAACCAACCAAAAATAAGTCACTCCACTCATCTGATACTGTGAGATCCTCCTACCGGTCCCCTTGGGTACGTAGCTCAGGCCTTGACCTCTGACAATAAACTGTGTCTGAGTCCGAAGACTCCTGCCTCTGGGCGCAGGTGAGCACGGGGTGATCTGCTGCTGTATCTGTGACTGAAACTGCCCCTGGGTGCAAGCACGCAACAGGGTGATTTTATAAAAATCTGTATATAAAACTGCCCCCGGCCACAAGCGCACACAGAGTGGTCTGCCCCTGTAAACAAGGTGTACTGGCTCTGCGCAGAGTAAACTGAACTACCCCTGCAAGCAGGGTGGTCTGGACCGTATTATCATGGTGGTCGGCCATCATCGTCCTTTAGTCGGATGGCATCGCCCAGCTGGTGGCGGTATCTGAATCTGGTATCGACACAGCTATAACCCAGGGGCGGTGAGGCTGCTAAAGGGTGCCCACATGCCACAACAAGTCTCATCATACAAACACATACACAGCAAGCATGCTCAAATGAAAAATACTAATCATATTCTCTTCTTTTATTTCGAGGCTAGTCTGTATTAAATAACTGATGCTATATGCTGTCTTACACTGTTTCTGATTGCTGGACTTACTACTACCTGGCCTTTATCTGTCTATCTAATTATATCTGGATATAACTCAATAACATAGTACATGCCATCTATAACTGGATATAGCTCAATGATATAAAATGTACCATCTACTACTGGATACAATCTCAACAGATGAAATACGTATTGCCTGAATATCTATTATTCTGATTATCGCATGATACGTAATAATATACTAGCATGCTTGCTGGAATTTATACTAAAATCGTTCCTGTACGCTGGGTATCTGTTAATAGCGTTTATTCTATTTATTTTCTACCCTGTACTTTCTGGCTTACCGAAAGAATAACTTTACATACCTGGTTTCTGAGTACCCGACTGACCGATGTGATTTCCGTCGGTACTTCTGCTGTTTCTCCCAACTACATTCATATACACGTCAATTAGAACTAAATACATTAATATTCGGGAGAAATTATCACTTTTGATATATATATTTATCCCAACTTCAACCTTTCGGAAAACGATCGAAAACTCGTTATTTCTCGATAGTCCAGAAGGGATAAATGCTCACTGCAACGCTAGGAACATATTGGTACTAATTTAAAGCAATTCTATTTACTTTACCTTGGTAGCACGACGTTTCTCCGGTCAAATTTCACGAAACTAACTCCGTAGGATTGCTCTCTGTAGCTTTATACCTCTGTATCTAAGCCGAAACGGAGTTTAGACCGCGTTTCATCGCGTAATTGGAAGGAAATATATATGTATTGTCGTGGGTTTGCCTTAAAAATGGCTACCCTCTGTTTTTTGCTGGAAATCATCTTATATGAAGATGAAAACCGACTTTTTATTTATTTATCCTTTTTTTTTTTTGTTTTCTAAATCCCTTAACCAACATGCCATTAGGCTATTTATTCATTTAAAATTTACGGGGTATAACAATGTGATATTTAGTATTTTATTATACATTATATTGATATTTAAAATTATTATATTTTAATTATTTACCTTTATTAGGGAGTTAGAAGAAGAAGAAGAAAAATATGATATTTGATATTTTTAAAGAAAATAAAAAAATAAGGAAGAAATGAAGGGAAAACAGAGAAAAGAAAAATACTAAAGAGAAAAAAGAGAGAAAAAATAAGAAAAAATGTGCATACGAGATTCATATAATTAGATTTATATTATGTTAAAAAAATTTAAAGTATGCATGAAAAGAAATCAAGTTTCATTGAATTTTTATTCGTTCTCTAACTTCTTTACAGAAAAATAAAATTGTCATTTTACTTACAATATGTTATATAAAAATGAAGCATTTTAGTAGACAGAAAATACTTAAGTGGTAAAAACTCATAGAAAAATACATATACAAAATTAAGAGTGAATAATATAATTAGTTAAAATGTGTAATATTCGAAAACTGAAAAAAAAGAATTAAAAAAAAAATTAACGCTCAAAATCTAACTAATCTGTGCGAAGCGCGATTAAATTCACTAATAGATATTATAAATACAAATTTATTTAGTTATTATTCATGATTAT
The DNA here is from genome assembly GCA_035772735.1 of Datura wrightii. Lineage (NCBI taxonomy): Eukaryota > Viridiplantae > Streptophyta > Magnoliopsida > Solanales > Solanaceae > Datura > Datura wrightii. Next base: position 144,560,951 of record JASDFA010000027.1, on the reverse strand, counting down.
TTCTTTATTCTTTGTTTCTTTCATCTTCACTTTATTCTTTATTTCTTTTATCTTCTATATTAATAATAATATTATTGCACAACCTTTTTACATTCCTTTATGAATCAATAAAAATTGACAACTTTGTTACTCTTGATTATGTCTATATTATTTTTTTTCGAAAAAAAATTATCGATGGACATTTTTTATCCATATTTATATTGAGTTGCATAAAAGTGGATATTGATTACTGTTCAAGACAAAAAAAAATATTCGTAATCTTTCTTTTACGCCTTTTTCATCTATGTCATGTTTAAATTTCCTGATATAATAGAGTATTATATTTTCCATGAAGTACTAAAACACTAAAATACCTTCCAAATATTGAAAGACTAATATACCCTTTAAATAATAATAAATAAATAAATGTGAAAATTTAAAATATTAAAATACTCTCCAAAAATTGAAAACTAATATACCCTTTAAATAATAACAGTTAATAAATAATAAATAATCATATTATTACTATATCTATCATCATATGTCATCACACATACACACACACATATATTATTATATAAGTGGAAAGTCAAAAAGTGAAAAATTAAAAAACTAAAATAATCTTTAAATATTGAAAGACTAATATACCATTTAAATAATAAATAAGTGTTGTGTTTTAAATAAATAAATAAATAAATAAATAAATAAATAAAAGATGCAACCAATGGACAACTCAGGTTAGAATTAATTTTTCCTAAATATTTATAAAGTTAAATGACATCATTATACATCTATTAAAGGTCAGAATTTTATTTAATTATTTCCCACTAATTCTTTTCATTTCAATTAATATTAGAAGAGCGGCCAACTTCTTTTGAATGGGTCACCAATAGAATCGTTGGTTCTGCAGAATCATTGGGACCACCTTTAAAGTTACCCGGTCTGGTTCCAAATCAGCCGTTCTCCAAAAGTCCACGATCCTTTGGGAACATCCTATAAAAGAAAAGTTCAAGAGATTATCACTAGATCTAATATATTTCGTGGCCAAAATGGTGAGTCTTGTTATTGCTTTTAGCCTTCTTTTAGTTTTCTCTCAATTGTTTTATTAGAACTTTGCTTTTTAAGATGCCTGTTTAAGAACTCATATATTCTCCTATTTTTTCTGTTCAATTTTTTTTATATATATGTGTAATAATTTAAGGAAGCTCTTGATATAAAAATTACAGAAAAATATGGATATTAAGAAACAGAGGTCAGAGATTACGTGAAGAATATGAAGAAATTATTTTTTTAAAAAAAATCATCTAAACAGATTGCACTATACAAGCACAAATGTGATAGCTTTGTTATGGACATAAAACATTTTTTCATACCAATTTTAAAATCAAATGAGATAGAAAAAATCAACAGTATAAGAAATTTCGTGTTTATTGTGCTTAAGTTTCAATAGTATTTTATTTCTCCAACAAGATTTTCATAATGAATTATATCAATTTTCGTATTTTGTGTATGGAAGATATGATAATTTTTTTAGTCTTTATTTCTAATTTAATTAATATTAGTATATTTTATTTTGATATTGAATAAATTTTTCATCCGAAAAGTCACACAGAGTTATCGTATGCGGGTACTACAGAACTCACGAAAATCACCACAGAATTGTCAAATGCGATTACTACAAATCTCACATTTTTCTTGATCGAATATTTTCCTTTTCATTTCATCTCCCGGTAATAACTATTTTTATTTAGAACTATCTTTTTCTCTTATTGAAAGATTTAAGTTGCACATCTCTTGAACAAGCAAATTTATTTCCTATTTGTCCTTTTACTTTTTTCATTTGTTAGTTATCATTTCTTTTTAAAATTTCAAATGTCTCTAAATATAGCTAATATAAATTTTATTTGCAATAATAAATAAATATTATTATGAAATAATAGCATGAATCTTATTTTGTTTATATTAATTTGTGGATTTTCACTTTTTGCATAGCATATGAAAAATACAATTAACACATTATTTAGTTTTTATTTTTCCTTTTCCTTTTAGTTCCAATTTTCATGAATTGTTCTTTTCATTTGAGGATTTTTTTTCTCTTTCCCCTTTTTATGATGGCACGTTTACGTGGCATATCCCTTTAATTAACAAGGCTTATTTTTTTCCTCATTTTTTTGGTCTTATTTTTCATTTACCGTTTTTCAATTTTGAGAAGTTTTAAATATACTTATTAGTAACTCTGTTTACAATAGTTAATATTATCCATGTACAATAATTATGGAGCAATAAGTGAAAGAATGTATATAATATCAAGTCTCCAATTATAAATAAACTATGGAATGTGGATTTGCTTCGCGCGAGCATTTAAGTATATGTATTTTAATTTAAAAATAATATCTGATTAAGTTTTTGGGGGAAAAGAGGGATTGGTAGGTTCCTCAATTCTGGTTTGGGACTCAGCATGTTATTGGGCTTTAGGAGAAGATGCAACAAGTTCTTACCCATTAAATATGATTCATTCATACATAATTGCTCAAAAAAATAAAAATAAAGCAGAAGTATGCATCCTTTTCCTCTGTTTCTCTTTTTAATTAATATAATTAATGGGTATATGGGAAAAAGACATCCTCATAGAAATCACGGGGATGATAGTGAAAAAAGTAAGCATTGGTGACTTCCTCCGCATGACTGCAGTTTGCAAGTCATGGAGATCGATGCTTATTGCTCATCGTCATAATAATTATCTCGAAACCCCTTGAATTTTGCAGCTCAAAGATTGTGTCTATAACGATTATACAAGATTCAATTTCTATACTTTGTCCGAAAGTCAGTTTTATTCTTTAAAACTCACCTCCGCCTTCACTGTGATGTATTTGTTTATTATTTTACAACCATTTCATTATATAAAATATTTGTTACACTTCCATGAGAAAAAGTACACGAGAATATATGTTGTAGTTTAAAGGTGCAACCTTCATTTGTATCTCAATAAAAAACACACGTGCCCATCAAATTATATTGTCAAATACCTATTTAATATAATAAATATAAAAATAAAATTGTTATTAGATAATAATTTTTAACTTATTTATTCGGAATATACTATCCATTTATTAATAGATTCTAAACTTGATAACCTTCTTTATTTTTCATCATTAGAATCTTTTTAATACAATGAAAACAAGAGATAATGATATGTTAGAATAACATACCAAATATATAATTGATCAGAAAGAAAATTGATTCAAACACATATATCTGAATGCTTGTGCGAAGCGCGACCATATTTCCTAGTTATAAGTTATAACTTCAACTTGAAATTAAGGAGTATCTCACGTGAAATAGCAGTGGCGAACAATGTTTGATCAAAATTGAAAAGAAAAAAGTATTGAAAGTTGAAATAATTTTTTTTTCACAAAATTTAAATGTTTTCAATAACTAAAATTTATATCCAAACAAAAATACATTTTTTTTCTACTTCAACTGAATATTTCAGAAAAAGTTAGTGCTGGTGAATATACCATAAATTGCATTTGAAAATAAATGAATAAAGATTCATGTTAAGGCGCGAATATCTCGCTCTTTTTAAGAATATTTAAGTCCACTACGGTGTAATCTTCACCGATCCAACAGTAATTTTCCCTTCAGGATACAACAACCTAACAACGTCGTATGACTCAAACAACTCCAGATTAGTTGAAGAGTCCAAAGCTCCACCAAAAAACACCTTCCTTCAACATAAACATAACTCTTTTTTTATATAGTGAATTGGTTGAAAACTTAAAATATTATTCATTCTCAACTCTCTTTCACTATTACCTCAAAATACACTACAATATTTTTCACATATCTCATCTTTCTCTACTTTTTATATCCATCAATACAAGGAAGAAACATCCTTTATATAGGTGTAGGATTTCTTCCACAAGTAAATGTCAAGAATGTCGATAGTTAATTGAGGTATAATGAACTAATTAGTAGAACATAATGTGAAGAACATGTTACAGTGATTACATGAGTTACAACTTACACATAACTCCACTTTATTTTTACTAATTAGCATAAATTTTAATATTAAAATGCGTGAATACCAACAATTGGTACCTAAAAAATTGTATAAGATTATTGAGAACTTTTTACAATTTAGCAAGAAACTTATTGTGAACACAAGACGCAAGGGATGTGATGATAATATAGAAAACCAGTGGATTGAAAGTTGATGAATGGACAAAACCACACTACAATCCGTGCAAGCAAACAAGATTATTAGCAAAATTAACATTGAATTCTCCATGTACCAAATAAGATTAAGAAGGCTTTTGCTCATAAATTTCAAAAATATTTTTTACCTAATAAAGTTGGAGTTTAAGAATTAAGATGAAGATGTGTTTAATTATATTTTTTGCAAAAACTATTTGGAGTAATGTGATTTTGTGGTGTGACTACGTTACGTATGTTATTGTTATTAGTTTAATATTTGAACTATACTAATGTATGTTATTATTGTTATGCTTAAATATAACTTTAAAAGTGAAAAGTCATTTGGAAACAACTTAATAAGCTGTTTTCCAAATTTAAAATAACTAGTTTAACATATGCATCCCGTGCGTGTCGCTCGTATTAATAAGAATAATTTTTAAAAATAACATAAAATAATATTTAAATGATGTGTTTGTGTAACCATATATAAGAATTTAGAAAGAAAATTACGAATTTCAAATTGATAAATGATTATGTTTAAAAGTTTGATCCAATCTAGTAGTTTTTTCTTTAGTTTGTTCTAATACTTGTTTCAATGAACAAAAACCTGTAGAAATAGCGTTCAATTGAAAAGTAAAAAGATCATCCACTTTAATATAAGCACTTAATACATGCATTATATGTATAATTCATGTTAATTATTACAAAATTTATATTACCATACTATTGATGTAGTAACATTTTATAATAAATATCAACATTATGAAAATACACCGTAATACCAAGTTTTATAGTAGATTAGAACGTATAGAATAAGTTATTCGTTTAAATAATTAGCACTTACAAAATCGTACTATGAGTTATTACTGGTTTGTTTTGACACTAATAAATTGATATCATATCACAAATGCATTTATTTATTTGTAATTGATCTTCCAAATCAAGAACTCATCAAAATTAGTGAAAATATCCATTAATGCTTGCATTAGGGCAGATTATTGATATCACACTTCTTCAGATGCAATCCTTCTCCGAACTCTATTAATGTGAGATGTTTTGTGCAGCGGGCTGCCATTTTTTTCAATTGTATTTTTAAAAATCATAAACATAAGATTGATTTGTATTATAGTTATAATTTTATTCAATATATAATTATTACTTAAAAGATAAAATCTTAATCATTTTTATATTTCTAAATATTAATTTTTTTTATATTTCAAATAAGGAAGGATTTAATACATAAAAGTTTAGTTAGTATAAAATCCTATATATTAAAAAAATAATTAAATAACTACTTTTTCAAGTATGAACTCTATTTTTAAAAGGATAAAAAAGTTAATAATATTTTTCTATGAGACTTAGTATTTTAAATATTTAGTAATAATTAATTTTGAACTTTTCATTTTACCCTTTATAAGATGATTTCAACGCAATTTTTTCTCTCTCTCTCTTAATCTATATGTCTAGTCAAACAACTTTACGTAAATTGAAATGGAAGAAATAGTGTAAATTTAACTAAAGAAAATGAATAACAAGAGGACTCGATTAATTGAAACAAGAAAGAGCATGTTGTGTTTCTATTTTCTTTTCTTCTTTTTGATTATACATTTCTTTTAAAAAGAAGAAATTTAATGTATTAATGCATAGTAAAATTATACTCTTTAATTTATTTTCTGGTACCGTGAGTTAAAAATTTGTGATAGATAATTAGCTAGTTTAATAAATAAAGTATTGATATAAGCTAACAGAACTGTAACTTATTTTAAAGTCTTAAATGTCAGGATTTTAATATAGTTTAAATAAGAAAAAGTTTAAGAGGCAAAAATTTTAGTCAATTCTAAAATATTAAATATTAGGAGCTTTTCTTTTACAAATAAGTAGAGATTTAATAGCTATAACTTTAATTAATTTCAAAATCTAAATATTAGGATAATAATTAAATGATAATTATTGAAGAAAAATAATAAATGAAAATTTTATTTATTGTAAAATATTGTAATAAAAAGCAAAAGTTCAATTAACATTTTTAAGTACGTTCATGCTTTTAATATAGATAAATAAATCTAAATAAAATGTTACTACAAAATTAAAATTTTTATATCTACAATTAATTTTTTACAACTTATAATCATAGAAAATTTTTGAGTCCTAAACTTTAATACTTTTGGTTACACAAGAAAAGTAGTACTCCTACCTAGAATAAGATAAGAAAAATTATTTTCTGCAGTTTCATATCATCATTTTAATAAACTGAAGTTTTTCAAATATTTGGTGTTTCGAAAAAATTATTTAAGGAGTATTTATATATATATTTTTAGATCAATTTATTCTTATCATTTTAATTAAGAAAATATTTAAAAAGGGATGGAAAAGATATTTACATAAATTTTTTTTATAAGCCTACTAAATAACTTTTCTAAAAATGGATACTCCATTGGTTTCATACGTGGCTCCTATTGACCTAGTACATATTAGAGATGTATTTTACTTAATTATCTCAGGCATTTTTTAATTGATTTTTAAAAATAGCTTAAAAATATCTTTAAAAATGTGCTTGTGTAGCTATATAAGAATTTAGTTTCTTAAAAATAAATTTTAAATTGATAAATGATCATGTTTAAAAATTTGATCTAATCTAGTAATTGTTTCTTCATGTTGTTCTAATACTTGTTTTATTGAACAAACGCGTCATAGAAACAACGTTTGATTGAAAGATAAATGTAGTACTTCGTACCGTCATACTAAGATTTGAACCATTTTATGTATGTGGGTAAGACTGACACGAAAATTTTTTGATGAGTATTAAGTATTTGGAGGAGTCAATCATGAGCTACAATGTGTTAAGAAAGTTTGGAGTTGGTTAGAAATTAAAAGAGGTCGATTGTTGTGACTTTCACCAAGAGCGGGTAAGAGCACGGACCATACCCGAATCGTAAATGAGATGTGAGACTTGAAATCTACTATTCCTAGCCATAAATCCATATACATAGCGTACATGAGAAGTATATGCCGAATGTTGACCATATGTGAGAAGGGAAACAGGTACAGAGAGAAGAGTGAAGAGTATGTGAAGTTTATGAATAAGAATAAACTTTAAACGACTATAGATCCCAATGCCATAAAGCCATATACATATCATACATGGGAAGTATGGGACGAATGTTGACCATATGTGAGAAAGGAAACATGTACAGAGACAAGAGTGAAGAGTATGTGAAGTTTATAAATAAGAATCAATTTTAAACGACTATAGATCACAATTTAAGAAGTATTTTTGGGTGATTCAACTCATCAAATTGAAGCCCTTTGAATCTTCTTTCCAACACATCTGACCTTGCATCAATCGGTGTTCGGAGTAAAACGTTATGGGCATTTCATTAAATCACTGTCAAGTTGTTGCGAACCGCGGATCAAAATGCGGCCAGCGCCTTGGGAAGCGTGGCCCGTGGATTGGCCGTGAAATGCAACAGTGACCAGTCAGTAGAGGGTCCAAAAACATGGACCAAACTGCGGCCATCGCTTTGAAAAGTGCAGCCCGGGGATTGGCCACAAAACGCATATTTATTTCGTAAATGATTTCAGCCCCTATTTAAAACGTGATTTTGGATTCACTTCCTTATTTCTTCACCCCAACTCGGCTCCAACAGCCCCAGAAGCTCTAAGAAACCCTTATAAGAATGGAAAAACATCTCCCATAGTCTTACAACATAAAGCCACGATTCTTTCAAGATTTTGACATCAAATCCTTTCTCTCTTCTCTAGCAAGATCAAGAACGACTTTTGGGTTCAAGATTTGAAATTTTTAGCACGAATTTTTCCTCTAATGTAAGTAACTTTTCAAAAATCTTGTATGAGTATTATTTTCTACTCTTTAGGGATGTCCTAAGGTTAGAACTCATGGGACGGTGCTAGAAAGCCATGAGTTCATGTGATGACCCACGTGTTACAGTTATGGGACAGTTTTGGTGTTGAGTATGAGTGTGGTTATTTTGATAGAAATTGAAATGGTTATGCATGTTGTTAATAGGCAGTATAAAGAGGCGGGTGTTAGTACACCCCAACCATAGGAAGCTCGAATATCCTATGCCCTCCGGGTATTCAATACCTCTATGATTTGAAATTCATCGTTAAGGTGTTGATTGTCGTTCCTATCCATATAATTGTTGTAAATTGACGTTATAAAAGGATTGTTGCTTTGCGGTGATTATTGGGAGGCCAAGGATAAGATATATAAGTCTATCTCTACATGTGGAAACCTCATTGTTCTTCTCCGCGCTATGTTATTCATGCCTATGAGCTTTTCCTTAGTGTATGAGTTAGAGTTATGATGAAAATATGATTCCTTGATCTTATTGATTCTTATGAAATTCAAGACTTACATATGATGTTTATCATCCTCTATGATACATCCTTTCCAAAAAATTTATGATTTTTTGCACAAAATTATGAAAGCATGAAAGATACGGAATTCCTTCAAAGTTAGAGTTTGATGATTTCTCTTAAGGATTTACTTATGAAATTCTCCTTCTTCTTGAGTTTTTATGATTTAGGTCAAGAACGTTATGTCTATGATGAATAGTTTCAAAGCTCTATGAGTTCCTACATATGTTTTATTATCATTCTTGATTACTCCATAAGTCCCTATGTGTGTCTATTATCTTTCTGATCCTTCTATGAGTTTCATAAGTCCTCTTATGAAAAGTGTCAATTTTACGAACTACGATTTTTCCTCTAAAAGAGAAGTTTCAATGATTTTATGAATTATGATTTTTCCTCTAAAAGAGAAGTTTTGATAATTATTATAAAAGAGATCACGACATGAAGATTTATAAATTTCAAGGTCTTATGACAATGATGAACTGTTATTATGATACGATGATGACTTATGATGATAAGCTTGACTGGTTAATTATGATTTCGAGTAAATCACTTTATGACTTAAAAAGGGGAGTAGTATTATTAATCGAGAAGTCTTCGTTCTTGAAACTACATATGCCAATATAGGTTATTGTTACGACCCGAACATAGACCCGAATCGAGGCCCCAAGTCGACCCATGGCATAAGCATACATCTAACTTCATTCACTCTATGCAGAAAACTAATCATAAGGCATAACAGAAGCTTAAACATAATCATAACATAAGATAACGTAAGGAATCACTAGACATACACGCAAGCTGAGTACTACACACTGTCTGAAAGCCTCTACTACATACGATGGGTTGATGGGACAACACCCCCATCTAACCCGGACAAATACTGAAACATAAAATAGTATGAATGTCTGTCGAATGTCCCTCGGAACATGAGAATTCACCAATAAGCTGAAAGTACACTCTGAGATGATCTAGATATGAGAATGAGCCTGAGAGCCGGAACCTGTATCAAAGAAGATACAACATAGAAAGTATGCGGTCAGTACGTGGAATGTACCAAGTATGCAAGGTAAGTAAACAGACATTTAAAATATGTAAAAAGCTCATAAAACATCATAAGAGTAGGACATCATGCTTATGTCATAAATATCGTAACACAACATATCAAAAGGCTCAAGGTTTTCAAAGCATCCGTAATACAATCATAATCATGATCATAAGAGAAAAACCAAAATGAACATTTCTTGAGCCAACATATGTAATCATAAAGATGCATAAATCATGAGGAATAGTGGGAGATTCTTTTAACCGATATGCCCCATATGAGCACACATGGAGCCTGACTTGTAAACCTAGTCGGGAGGCTGTTTGTACCTTGTCAAGGGTAGAACCATGAAAGTGTGATGTCACCATGAAAAGGGCTGATTGGGCCGGGGACAGTCACAAGGAGGTCCCAACATACCTACGGTGGCACGTAGTTCATGAGATCCGAGGCAGAACCTAGGCCCCGAACTTACTCAATGTTCGATACTACTCCCAAAACATATATAGTGCTCATGGTATAACATGCATGAATTCATGGGCTAGTTAAATTATGATAATCATAAACATGCTTGTAAATACGTGAACTAGCCATGAATCAAGGCCTGTGAGTCAGTCAAAATATAATTCATAAATCATAAGGTTCATGCATACTTGTAGATCATCAAATTATGATGGGAATTGAATAAATCCATATTTTAAGTTATAAATCATGCTGGGTTTGTAAATATCAATAATTAAAGAGTAGATCATAAATCGATTCATCATAGATCATGCATAATTAGGCTTAACTTAGTAGAAATCGAAATCAATAATTTTAGAAGTAAAATAAATGTAAAATCTGATCAAAACTCATAAAATATGATGGTAGATCATAAATCATAAAAGTCCATTAGCAAATCATTAGAAATTCACAAAAATTGAATTGAAACCCCAATAGATTTTTGGTAGACTTCCATAAATTAATATAGAATGGGCATGGGTGTGAACGAAAACACCCATTCATAATTCTACATACCTAGGTAAGATCAAATTCTGAATTTATTGAATGCCAAAGGAGGAATTGATAGGGAAAAGTTTGATTCTATGCTTGATCTCTCTAAAATTTCCTTAGTATGCATGCATGGGAATGATCTATGCAATAGAGACTTAACCTATCTCAAAATGCCCAGAAAAATACATGAAACGACGTAGTTTAGGGCCTTATAGCATGGAAAGATCGAAAATGCCCTTAATGATTAGATTGAAAATCTGCATAGGTTAACCAATGGGTGTACCAACGAGTCGTTGGAAGCTACCACGACTCGTGGTATGGCTCATCGTCTGCACTGCCCATGCCTTGCTTCCGGAATCAAACCACGACTAGTAGGACGACTAGTCCTTTGGTCCAACGTGTTGTTGAATCGATCGTTGCTTGCCCTTCGGAAATTTCTGAACTTCCTCTCACCATGACTTGTTGTTTCCACCAACGGGTCGTGGTGTCCGTCCGTTAAGTCCGCTGGAAATTTGACCATGTAGATAATGACTGCTGACAATGAGTCGTTGTTACTCATGATGGGTCGTTGGGTGACCCGTTACTTCCCCAAATGCTAAATTCCATCTCTCACCACAACTACAAACGATGACTCATTGTTTTCCACAATGATTCGTTACATCGGTCGTTGCTTCCACTGCCACCCGGACTCCTAAAACCACGACTGGTAATAACGGCTCGTGGTTTCCAACCACGATTCGTTACACCTCTCATCCTGTGATGTTTTTCCTAGTTTCAGTAGTTTTAAACTTTTAACTCCTAGGTCTATTCTTAGGCACTTTCGGGGTATTACAATATCTCCCCCGGGAGGATTTGTCCTCGAATGTAGGAAACAAGCGGAAAACAGAAACATGCAATTATCATATTCAAATACTGATCATTCAAACTGAAAACTAATGGAATTACTACCTCTAATTTATATCACATAGATGAATTGATTTCATGCTTCACATACACATCCACATACATAATAGAAACTTGAACACATGATTTGAACATGAAAACTAAATAGAGTTATAGGATAAACTAGTACCTCAAGTCGGAACTGAGCCTGTAGAGAATAAGTGTAGGTATTTAGCCATCATATCCACTTCGGCTTCCCACGTAGCTCATTCAACATGCTGATTACTCCATAATACTTTAACTGAAGCTACTTCCTTGTTCCATAGCCTCCGAACTTGACAATCCAATATTTCCACCGGAACTTCCTTATAGCTAAGGCTATCTTTTAGACCAATGCTTTCCACCGAGACTAATAGAGCTAGATCTCCCAAACATTTATTCAAAAATGATACATGAAACACAAGATGCATGGAAGATAACTCTGAGGGCAAGTCCAACTCATACGATACCTTACCAACTCTTCTCATAATCCGGTAGGGACCAACATAACAGGGATTGAGTTTTTCTTTCTTCCCAAACCGCATGACTCCCTTCATGGGAGATACATTCAAAAATACCCAATCGTCCACCTTGAACTCCAAATCTCTCCTCCTCACATCAACATATGACTTTTGATGATTCTGAGCAATTTTCATCCTGTCCCTTATAAACTGAACCTTCACCATAGCCTCATGAAACAAATCTGACCCTATCATAGCTGCCTTACCAACCTCAAACCATCTGATGAGCGATCTACATCTCCTCCCATAGAGAACCTCGAACAGTGCCATTTGGATACTGGAGTGATAGCTGTTATTGTAAGCAAACTCGATCATGGGCAAGTGATCATCCCAACTACCTTTAAAGTCAATCACACAAGCTCTAAACATGTCTTCGAGAGTTTTAATTATCCGCTACGCTTGACCATCCGTTTGTTGATGAAATGCTATGCTAAGCTAACCTGAGTCCCAAGCTCTTTTTGAAAAGACTGCAAAAACTGAGAGGTAAATTAAGTATCTCAGTCTGAAATTATGGACAAGGGCATTCCATGTAATAGATATACAGTTTGGCATAATCATCCGTTGAATATGTGGTTTTCACCGATAGGAAATGTGTAGTCTGTTCGCTTGTTTTGTGGGTATATACAACGACACGCAAGTGCACGTGGTCGAACAAGTAGTAAGTGGCTTTAGTAAGCCAAGTATCGATCCCACAGAGACTTGGATGAAGTGCAATTTGCTCAAGTGTACTATATTTTACTTCTAAAAATGCAGACAACAGTGTATCCAAAAGTTTGATAGTTTGTTTTATAATTTTTATACTAAAGCTAAAAACGATTATCTACTTTGAATCTGAACTATGAATGAGAGCATGCTGAGGTTAAACGAACATGTAATGAAATTAATTATCATCATAAGTTGGTTGATCTTTTCCTCCAGTTGCTAGCCAAGAACATTTGCCAAGAGATTAAAACTCTAGTATTTAACCTCACTTAAGAATCATGAACCATCCGTCTACATTTCTGTGATCAAATGCAATTCATGTTCTAGCCATACAATTCTGGTTCCTAAATTGACTAATATGACTTTCAGGTATATTTCTATCCTGAAAGCAAATCAAGACTCAATTTTCCCAAACCAAGTAAAGAACATATCCTATTAATTCACAACTTTCCAATTTCTTGCTCTCTCAGTGAAACCGGACTTTTTAGATGTACATTAACGTAGGCCACACATTAATGCAGTAAGAACAAGAATTAATAGAACAACATGGAAGAAAAGATGAAAAACCAAAGAATCAATGATCAAATTTCATCACAATTGTTCATAACCTCAGCAAGAAGAGGAATTAACCACTCATTTGTGGATTAAACATCTTAAAATGAGTGTTAATCATACAAGCAATTGAATTAAAGAAGAAAGAAAGAGAGAAAAAACCCTGATATTTTCGTCCCTCAACTGCCTGTAACCCACGCCCTTGCTCCACCAAGTCAGAATATCCCAAATAAAACCTAAGTGTGCTATTTATAGTAGTAGGACTTTTTCCCGGAATAACAAGCAACATGTCACGGAGTGCATCGCGGAGCATTGCCTCCGTGACACGCTACGGACGCGGAAGCTCTCTGGAAATCACCCGAACTTGGCCCCGACAGCACCCTGCTGCGTTGGCAGCGTGTCACGCTGCTTGGGCAGCGCATTGACACCTCCATGTCGCGCAGCCAGCCTGCCGTGGCACGTTGCCAACGTGCAGGTGGGCTGTTGTGATCAGCCTGCCTGCCGTGGCACGTTGCCGACGCGCAGGTGGGCTGTTTTGTGCCTCCTCTTTGCCGACGTTCGCGAGTTAATTCTGTTTCCAAGCCTCTACTTCACCAACTCATAGATTAGTTGCTCAAAAGTCATCAAAACCTACAAAACAAAGGCTAATCATGTTGGTTAGCACTTATCCTCACATTCATATAAAATTACATGAAAATGTATACAATTACTTAGATAAATAAGACTAATTTAAGTCACAAAGCGTATCTTGGGCATGCTATTTTTGCCCGTGATCACAACCCCACACTTAAAGCCTTATTCCTCCTCGAAAAACCTTTTACATATCATGCATATGGAGATTGCCACATAACTAATTTAGCAAGATAATTCAAGTTACGGCTATAATGATTACGTAAGATAACAAGCTACAAATAGAGCATGCACGATTTGATCATTAAGATGAAGTACAACTATGTTAAGACTTCTTAACCTCAAGAATCGACTCTCAATCTTAGCAAACTCATGAAAATCAAATGACTAAGAAATCCCACATGAATTATATCCTTCATTCAACATGTGCCCCTCACAGAAAGAGAGTTACCCAATCACACGCAAAAACAATTTTTTTACTCACAACATGTGTGGGTACATGAATAGACTTTCACTCACTCTCACAAAGAATTCACATGCATCATGTAATAACCCATAAGCTTGCCCTTAGTGTTTTATTCCACTAATTTAAGGATGTATGAATGTAAGATCAAGTAGGACTTTTTAGGTTGTAATGTAACTCAGGTGCGGGTAAGTACTATTATTGCCAGTAATAGTGACTATCTTTCCTAAGCGCTTTTAATACATCACGCCTTCATTACAAACTTCCTTTCCCTTACTTCACCTTTTTCTCCTTTCAACTTTCTTTTTCCTCTTATGTTCCCCCTTTCTTTAGGCACTTTTAGCTTATTAGTAAGGAGTTCTATAATTAATTTTTCATTAATTTGTTTTCTTGCTCCTTACTAATAATCAACCATTTTCACACAAGTGCACCTTTGTCCTTTTCTCACTTCTACAACTTGCCACTTTTCCTTTCTTTTCATTCTTCTCACTCCTTTACTCCTTCGGATTTTTCCTTTAAGCGCTTAGGCGTTTTGGTTTAACTTCAAGGCTAATGAAAGAAAAAGGATTAAGCTTATGTTGCAGCTGTCAAAGAATAGGCTCAAAGCTCAATGGGGTTAACTAGGATTAATTTTTCAAGGTAGGTAAAATGAGGGATAAAAATTGGTTCATTCAAAGAATTGCCTAAATCATCTCCTACAATTCACATCCTTTATTTCATTTTATAAACACACCAGGCAAGTTCTAGACATTTCATAATAGCACAGAATACACAAAAACCTTACACTCATGGCACATGCTCAAATCAAGACACATTCAGTAGACTCTTCCTCAGCTAATCACAAGAATTCAGAATTAAGCTTCAATCATATTGAGTCAAATTCAAGAACCTAAGTGTCTCACACAAAGTTATACACTTTCATGCTTCAACACTGAACATACTTGCATCTTACAACCATTTATAGCCCATAACAAGAACCTCAAGTATCGATTAGCTACGGGTTCACAAACCCACAACCTATCGACTAATTTTTCCTCAAGACGGTCGTCATCCATCCATTGTCGGAAACAGTCCCTAGCTATGACTAAAAACTTTATATACAGACAAAGAAAAGAAAAAGAAAATTTTTATTTTTTGGTTCAAAGACCCCCCGCCGGAAAAGAACCGAAAAGAAAAACCAACGGGTGATGAAGTCATGCTTAATTCACAAAAATTTTTCAAATTTTTCAAATTTTTCACAAGCATTACATTCACCAAAAATCGTTAAGAACAACAAAAATTTTTGAAATTTCCCTCACACCCCACACTTGAATCCTGCTATGTCCTCATAGCATCAAATTAAAATTTAAAAAGGGTGAGAAATACTCCCTGAGGCCTTTAGGCCTAGCTAATAGCATTCCTTCCTTCAACTTTGCACAAGTGGGTGTTCGACCCCACACTTTTTCTCTTCCATGCTTGTTAGCTTCCTCCTCCACGGGTACTCAGACTTCCCCTCCATCTGTGCTTAACTTTCCACCAAAACAACACAAGATGAAAAATAAATAAAATCAACTTAAATACAAGAAATTAAAATGGTACCCATGGTACCCTTGGGTTGCCTCCCAAGCAACGCCTAATTTTATGTCGCGGCACGACGTAACAAGTTTCACCACTTTTTCCTCCACCTTGAGGATATGAATCTCACCCCTAATTTCTTCTCTAATTTCCTCTTATGCTCCAGGGGTGGTGGTGAAAAATTGTAAGGACCAAGAAGTAGATGTTGCCTTTTGAACCTATTGGCCCTTAAGTAAGCGAAGTAATTTTGTCTCCCTGAGTTAGCAAATTTCAAAATATACGGGGCTTGATCCTCCTCTAGACATTTCTCTATAAGCTTGGAAGACTCTATTTCTATGTTGTCAACCAAACTTAATGTCGAAAAATGCTTCGAGTGTGGTCCATTAAACCTCAACTCTGAAACTGCATTGTGCTTGACCTCCTTACTTGTAAACACCTTCTCAGCATCGACATCTATCTCTCCATTAATGTCAAATGGGGGATACTCTATCTCTTCTTCCATGAATGGATTTTCCATAAGTGTGAGCCCATCACGGGGACACTCAAGAGATTCTAATTGTTGGGCTTCATCCAATAATTCACCCTTGTCTTCCTCTTGTAGTTCCTCTTGAATATTGGCTAAAACTGTCACCTGCAATTTATCACAAGCTTCAGCCTCAGAAATCATCTCCGTGAGTTTGACGCTCATCTTTTCTAGAGCCTCTGCATTCTCTTCTTGCTGAATTCTTAATACTGCCATCACCTCCTTCATTGCTTCTGATTGCTCCAGGAGTTGTTTCAGCATGTCTTTTATTTGAGCTTGGCGTCCCAAGTCCGCATTTTCAGCATGCCTATATTCAGCAAAAACAACAGAAGAATCATAGTAGGGGCTTGGGGGAGGGGAATATGCATTCGGACAGCCATCCCAATGGCCATCTTGACCACCACATATATTGTACATGTTACAGGGTTGCCACGAGTGGTGTCCACTGCAATTCAGACAAGATTCGCTAAAATATGAGTATCCACCATTTATACCATTTGTATTCCCCGATGTCATGTCAATAAGGGTATCCGAAAAAGAAAAAAAAAATAATAATAAAAAGAATTAAAACAAACACTAAGACCAAGTTGTCAGTACTTCAAAAAAAAATATAGTAAATTTACACTTAAGAAAATTTCACCAATTGCCAATCCCTGGCAACGGCGCCAAAAACTTGTTCGCTTGTTTTGTGGGTATATAAAACGACACGCAAGTGCACATGGTCGAACAAGTAGTAAGTGGCTTTAGTAAGCCAAGTATCGATCCCACAGAGACTTGGATGAAGTGCAATTTGCTCAAGTATACTATATTTTACTTCTAAAAATGCAGACAACACTATAACCAAAAGTTTGATAGTTTGTTTTATAATTTTTATACTAAAGCTAAAAACAATTATCTACTTTGAATCTGAACTATGAATGAGAGCATGCTGAGGTTAAACGAACATGTAATGAAATTAATTATCATCATAAGTTGGTTGATCTTTTCCTCCAGTTGCTAGCCAAGAACATTTGCCAAGAGATTAAAACTCTCGTATTTAACCTCACTTAAGAATCATGAACCATCCGTCTACATTTCTGTGGTCAAATGCAATTCATGTTCTACCCATACAATTCTGGTTCCTAAATTGACTAATATGACTTTCAGGTATATTTCTATCCTGAAAGCAAATCAAGACTCAATTTTCCCAAACCAAGTAAAGAACATATCCTATTAATTCACAACTTTTCAATTTCTTGCTCTCTCGAGTGAAACCGGACTTTTTAGATGTACATTAACGTAGGCCACACATTAATGCAGTAAGAACAAGAATTAATAGAACAACATGGAAGAAAAGATGAAAAACCAAAGAATCAATGATCAAATTTCATCACAATTGTTCATAACCTCAGCAAGAAGAGGAATTAGCCACTCATTTGTGGATTAAACATCTTAAAATGAGTGTTAATCATACAAGCAATTGAATTAAAGAAGAAAGAAAGAGAGAAAAAACCCTGATATTTTCATCCCTCAACTGCCTGTAACCCACGTCCTTGCTCCACCAAGTCAGAATATCCCAAATAAAACCTAAGTGTGCTATTTATAGTAGTAGGACTTTTTCCCGGAATAACAAGCAACATGTCATGGAGTGCATCGCGGAGCATTGCCTCCGTGACACGCTACGGACGCGGAAGCTCTCTGGAAATCACCCGAACTTGGCCCCGGCAGCACCCTGCTGCGTTGGCAGCGTGTCACGCTGCTTGGGCAGCGCGTTGACACCTCCATGTCGCGCAACCAGCCTGCCGTGGCACGTTGCCAACGTGCAGGTGGGCTGTTGTGATCAGCCTGCCTGCCGTGGCACGTTGCCGATGCGCAGGTGGGCTGTTTTGTGCCTCCTATTTGCCGACGTTCGCGGGTTAATTCTGTTTCCAAGCCTCTACTTCACCAACTCATGGATTAGTTGCTCAAAAGTCATCAAAACCTACAAAACAAAGGCTAATCATGTTGGTTAGCACTTATCCTCACATTCATATAAAATTACATGAAAATGTATACAATTACTTAGATAAACAAGACTAATTTAAGTCACAAAGCGTATCTCGGGCATGCTATTTTTGCCCGTGATCATAGTCTTGGTCAACCTGTCTACCACCACCCAAATGAAATCATATTGTCGGTGAGTACGAGGTAATCCTGTTATGAAATTCATATTAATTTCTTTTCACTTCCAAGTAGGAATGCTGATATCCTAAAGTACTCCTCCCGGTGTTTGATGTTGAACCTTTACTTGATGACAGTTCGGGCATCTGGTTACGAATTCTGCAATATCCTTCTTCATTCCATCCCACCAATATCAGCATCTGGGACACATAGGCGACCCTGGTACCGAAGCACACCATCTACTCCTTGAGAAAACCTCTACCTTCTGACTTCAAACGACTTATTTCAACTTTATCAAAGTCGGGTCCTCATCTTGTCTAGATTTCACATCATTCACCAAGGCTGATTCGGATCCGCTTTGAACAACAACACCGCCATCGCTAGAGTGAACCAATCTCACTCCTAACCTTGCAAGATGATGCACATCCTTCACTAGCTCTCTCTTTCCTTCCTCCACATGGGATACACTTAAAAACAGCTAACGACATTAGATTTATACTTGCACCCAGATTACACAACGCCTTAGAAAAATTAAAGGCTCCAATAGTGCACGATATGGTGAAAGCTCCAGGGTCTTCCTTCTTCTGCACAAGAGACCCGAGATGCTATTGCACTAAAGTGGTGCAAATTATCAATAGGTCCAAAGCTCACGGTTCTCTTTCTAGTGATAAGGTCCTTTATAAATTTAGCATAGCCAGGCATCTGCTCAAGTGCCTCGACTAATGGGATGTTCACAGATAATTATTTTAGCATTGAAATAAATTTGTGATACTTCCTATCTTCGATCTTCTTCTTCAGCCTCTGTGGGAAAGGGAGAGGATCTCTAAGAGTGAGCATTATCTTTTTAGTTACCTCCTTCTCTTTTCCTTTTTTAGACCAATGCTCCTCTGTATTACTAGGTGTTGTCTTCTCAATCGCATCATCAATCAAAGCCTGTTCCTTGGAGTCTGCCACCCTATAATCATCAATCAATGAGGGCTCGACTATTTGATCAGTCACAACCAGAATAGGAGGATCAACTGTCGACTTTCCACTCCTAGTAGTGACATGTGTGCAATGACTGTCATTTTTCAGATTCTGAATTGTATTGCTAGGAAGCGTGCCCTTTTGCCTCTGGTTCATAGCAACAGACATCTAACCAAGATGCTGCTTAATCTGCTTAATGGCAATGGCATGTGATTCCATCTTTTGGTTCATACCAGAAATATCAGCGCGGAGTTCCTTAAAATGGCCATCTGTCGCCTCCATCTGCTTGAGTACCTTCAACAACATATCTTCCACCCTTGAATCGCTAGACTCTGGTTCACGGTTTCTTGGAGGAAAATACAGACCGCTTCTACCATTTTTGTACTCCTCACACTTTTTCCAGTCACCATTGTCTCTGCCTGCACTCCTCTCCCTATATTAGCCCCGGTTATAGTTGTTGTCTCTGTAATATTCTGATTTGGTTCCCCTGACCTTGACACCATGAGTTTTGGTTAGACCCTTGTATATTGGTCCAAAAACCCGCTCCTTAATCATTTAAATAATTTTCTTCCTCCTCAGACTTTGACTCACCTCCATCATTTCTCGGGGCCTTGCCTTGAGAACCAACTGCATTCACCTTTTCTATCCCGGCTCCCATAATATGTTTAGCGAGAAGGCCCATTGTGGTTTTGATCTCAGCAATATCATGATCTCGCTCTTCATCCTTTCTTCTTTGCTTCGCAGACATACCCACTGCATAAGTACCAGCTCGGACTTCTGACTCTCTTGTGTGCTACGAACAGTTGGTTTTGGTGATCCTATCAAGGACCTCAACAGCCTCATCATATGTATGACTTATGAATGTACAGCCAGAGACAGTATCTACCACTGCCTTGGTATTAGCATTCAGAGACCTATAAAATATTTCCAAGAGTGTACCGTCTGGGATCCCGTGGTTGGGCACCTTTTTCAGCTTCTTGTTGAACTGCAACCATATCTTATGAAGTACTTCAGAATTTAACTGCCTGAAGTTATAAAATTTCATCTTTTAGCTGCAATTCTCTAGAAGGTGGAAAGAAATCTCAAGAAAATCTCTTTTAAGCTCCCTCAAAATAGTGAAAGAATCATTTGGCAGTTCAGCCAACCAGATCATTGCCTTATTCCCTAGGGAAAAGGGAAATAACCTCAGCCTTATCGCATCCCGACTCACCCTCGGTTGTTTTTATGCTTTGCAAATACCCACAAAATTTTTCAAGTGAGTATGTGAATCATCAGTAGCATGACCCGCAAAAATCCCCTTCATGTTAAGCGATTGGATCATCGCACTGATAATATCAAACTTTGACCCAGTAGGCAAAGAGGGAGGGACAATAGCTCTAGTGGCATCAGCCTCATCAATATCAGTATCATTGTCATCATCAAAGTACCGGTGCCTCTGCAGGTCCAGACCTCTGTTCCTTCTAGCTCGCTCAGCTTCGACAGCTTGGCGTTGCTTTTCAGCAAGCCTCGCTGCCTCTTTATCTCTTGCTCGAGCTTTTTCCCCAGCCAACATTCTGGCTTTTGCTTCTTCCACTGTTTCTTTCCCATGCGTGTTGGCCATATTCCTTAAATTCCACAGTGATTTGCTCAAGTTCGTGATCAATTGGAATCAGGAATTTCCTCGGCTCCTAATACTGGGCATACACGAACTTGAGACCATAAAGAAGCAAAAACAACAAAGAAAAATAAAAAGAAAATAAGGACCAACAACAAAGCAAACACAATTAACAAAAGCCTAAGCCGTATTCCCTGGCAACGACACCAAAATTTGATGTTGCTCAAATTACACCTCGTAATAAGATATAAAGTGGTCGATGTTCAAATATAGAACCCAACCAGGGTTGGGGTCGAATCCAACAAGGAATATGGCGAGGACCTTAGTTAATGCGTTTAGCTACTACTATTGGCTTACTTATTTCCTATGGGGGGAAATTGTAGCAAGAAATAATAGAAAACAGTAGAGAGTAATGAGTAGATTCTTGATTTAAAATTGATTGAATTCAAAGAGTGAGTTGACTAGGATTGTGTTCCCCATAACTTCAGAACCACAAAGCATTTGATACTAGTGATCTATTCTAGTGTCTAACATGCAATATCGGTAAGTTAACTTCACATAAATGGTTGGTCCCCTACTTAGATGATTATCACCACGCAACTTGATCTTTATGCGGATGTATACTTGATTTCTCCTTACTCTGTATATCAGATTAGCTATTCTCAGACAAGGTCAAGCTATTAGATGAGGGTTGATAGCCTCAAACCTCTGTTGTTAATCTCTTTTCCCATTCATTACCCCCTTGATCCGGTGAGTAAGAAGAAGGAAAATTCTAACGTTCGCAACCATTAAGAAACAATTAAAATAAAGGGAAAAGCAATACATGCATAAACCCCGTTCAAGATTTACTAAGTATTTTTACCTGTATATGTTAATTCATCATGGTTCCCACAACCTTAGTTATGGGTTTAGTTATTCATGCTTGAAAGATTACAATTAGAAATTAGAGAAGAAACCATAATTGCAACTTACAATACTGCGTAGAAGAAACCACACCTCTTGAATAAATCTACAAGAATCTAAGATATAATCCAAAGCTGTTTGAATCCCTAAATTCAAGAACAAAATTATGAAACTTGTTTCTTGAACCTTAATGTTAATCAACAACAATGAACAATATGGTCAAAAGTAGTAATAATGCATAAATAAGAAACCTACATAAAGTATTTGTAGACTTAGACAATTCCTTTCCTAATTTAAAAAGGAATGCAGGTTGGCAGTGACAATGACTCGTTAGGTATCCTAACGAGTCATGGAAAATAGTGGCGGCTCTTCCTCAGCAGACAACTCCTTTTGGACGATGGGTCACCTAATGACTCGTTAAGTGACTGGACGAGTTGTGAGGTCCCTCGCTGCTTCTGAGCCCTAAAACTTCCAATGTTCTGGACAACTGCTCCTGCTTGTTCATGACAAGTTAACGAGTCTCATGATGACTCGTTGCTCCTTTCGTCCTGACACTTACCCCATGATGCTTAACTTTTGAGCTTTACCTGATGAGTACTCCCAATGAGTCGTGAAGTCATACGACGACTCGTTAATCATTCCGTTCTAATTCCTAGGTCTTTTGATCAATTTCAACTCTCAGTCCTCAAGACCTTCCTAATGACTCGTTGTTAGACATGACAAATTGTGATGTTAACTCATGGTCATAACTGTTTCTGGCCTGGGTGTTGTGCCTTCAAACTCTTCTTACCTAACGGCTCAAGGAACGAGTCATCTAGAGACATGACAACTCATTATCTTGCTGGCAGTCCACACTTAACCCATTTTAATCTTGTTATGCCAATTTCACTAACCGAACTTATTTTCCTGCAACACTCAAAAAACACATTATATCTATATAAACATACCCGAGATTATCATATTTTTTTAAATTTTAAGCATTGAAAGTGCCGCGAACTCACGACACATCAGCTACTTCTCTGTTCACATTCACACGTGTTCTCACCATATGTGAGATAAAGAAATAAGAGTTGTTAGATACCAATTTAGATCACCAGATACCAATTAGAATCAAGTAATCACATTAAAGCGAAGAAGAAAGGATTTTTTCCCAAAGTCTTGCAGCCTCTCAAAGATAAGTTACGGATGTCTCCGCACTTGGTCCACGAGACTCTACTAGACCCGTCTTAGTGCAATGAGGTCAACAAATCGAAATCTCTGATACCAACTTTGTCAAATATTACAAAGACTAGATTATAACATATCAATAATTAAGGAACCAAAAATGTTATTAATCCTAAAGAATTCATGGGTAAAATTGGGAGAGACATCATTGCAATCTTATTAAATTTTATTTGATTATTAATATTAGCCTAAGAACAATGAGCTATAGAATTATATATGCCAGGGAGAGTAATATAATTGCAATCTTATAAAATTTTATTTGATTATTAATGTTAAGCTAAGAACAATGAGCTATAGAATTATATGAGCTAATGAGATATGTGCTAAGGTTAAGAATATGAAGATTTGATGATTAAAAAATTAGTAGCAAAACATAATTGACATATGCAAGAATTAGGTCCTTCACAAGTCTCAACAAAGGGCCGGTAGTATTCATATAAAGTACTTTAGAAGAACTAGTTATGTATTATGTCTACTACAAAGAGTAGCTATCAAGAGTACATCGCAGAAGTGAAGGAACTAAGGGTGTCAAACGGGACGGGATAGCCCAGCTTGGCCCGATTTTATCCTGGACAGTCCCAGTAGATTTAGGTAATATGGGATGGGACGGGTTCTGTCATGACCCAAATGGCCGTGATTGACACCCACATTAACCCTCCGGTGGACGAACAAATGATTCTCAATAACTATCCCGACATAAATCATTTAAAAGGAAATAACACGTATAATAAAATGAAATGAAATATCCGAAAACTATAATAATCTTCTAAACGAAAACAAACAATACTCCCCAAGATTTGAAAGTCATTGCACTTCGACATCTAACTACAAGTCTTGGAATATTTGAACTAAAAAGCAAGAAATGCTGCAATTTTCGAAAGAGAGACATCTTCAAAGGAGTAGTGGAACAACCCATTCCGCGTCTCTCACCTTTTAGAGTATGTGTCTGCCTCAGAGTTCGTGATGATCTTTCGCGGTAAGTTTCTGCACTTAGAAAAGAAGTGCAGAGTTGCATCAGTACGAAACACAGTATTCGTAGGCATCATGTCACGACCCAAGAGTACGCCCAAATCGTAGACACGGGACAAGGAGCCCCGAGGGACCCCAAGTCAACCCATGGCATGAGCATATAACTAGACCATTCACATAAGGCAAAAGAATTAGATTAATAGTTATGAACTAAATAACACCGTGACATGAGATATAAGAAACAACAGTACATAATCCAAGCGTAAATAGCTGAATACTACAAATAGGTCTGAAAGCCTCTAATCATAATAGATGGGTTGAAGGGACAAGCCCAACTAACCCTAACATTCTGAAAGCAAAAGACAGACAAAAATTCGAACATGAAGCCCCCGAATCATGAGGACTCACCACTGAGAACTGAGAGCAAGCTAAGAGCGATGCTGAACTTGCGAACCAGATCTTGTATCATAAAATGATACAACATGGAAAGTATGTAGTTCAGTACTTGGAATGTACTAAGTATGCGAGGTATGAAAGACAATACTTAAAACATAAAAGTTATAGGAGTGGGGACATCATGATCATAAAGATTGAAATCATAAGTATATCATAAGGCTCAAGATTTCCAAAATATTTGTAAACCTGTGATAGTCATAATCATGAGATAAAAAAATTTCATAAAACATTACTTGAGCCAAAAGAACGTAATCATACATGCGTTAAAACAATGAGGAATAGTGGAAGATTTTTATAACCGACATACCCCACATGAGCACACATGGAGCCCGACCTGTAAGCCTAGTCGGGAGGCCGTTCATACCTTGCCAAGGGTATGAACCATGAAAGGCATGATATCACTCATGAAGGCCTCGTAGGGCATAAGGGCGGTCACTGAGAAAGTTCCAAACATAACCTATGGTGGCACGTAGTTCTGAGATTCGGGGAGTAACCTGGACCCCGAACCTACTCGGTGTTAAGTATTACTCCAAAAACATGCAACGTGCTCATAGAAATTCATACATGACATGCATGGCTAGTTAAATCGTGATAATCATAACATGCTTGAGAATTCGTAATATTAGCCATGGAATTGGGCCCGTGGATCGGCCAAAATCATAGTTCATAAATCATAAGCGACATGTGGGCATTGCCCATAATTTCAATCATACTTGAAATGCTTAAATTTATAGGAAACATGATCATAATAACATGAGTAATGGAAAACATGCTTAAATTCAAAAGTTCATATCATGCTTGAGAAATCACCATAACCATGAATTTCACTAAAAATTCTCATGATTTGGGCACATATTCTTTGAGAGATTAAACCACCCAATATTGAATAAAACAAGTGACAACAACCCAATAATTCGAAACCCATGATCTTGGACATGCTACAACAAGTTCATATCGATTTTTGAGGAAACATGCATTTGGGTTATGACCCATCAAGAATTGGTAACTTAACATAGAATTAGGGAGAAATTGGGCATGGGTAGGGACTAAACCACCCATTAAAAACCCCACATACTTGGAATTTCTTGGTTCTTAACTCCCTTGATAAGCCCTAGATGGAAACTTGAAGAAGAACACTTGAATCCCTTTCCTCTTTCCTCTCTACTCTTACATGTATCAAATGAGGTTTATCATGAATGATTTCCCCTTAAAAGATGCTGTCCCAACCTCAAAAAACGATGTAGTTTAGGTCTTAGGAGCGTAGAAAATTACGAGAAGGCCCATACTAATTCGCAGGAAATAACTACCAGGTGACCCTAAAGGATGACCTGGCGACTCGTCAGGACGGGCAATGACTCGATGGGTCACCCGTCAAGTACACTGGATAACAGGTCGACTGGGCTTGTAATGGGTGACTCAACGACTGGTCACAAGTGACCACGAGTTGTGGTCACGTTCTGCCAAGTACACTGCCTCATCCTTAATTAAATCCTCAACCTTACACCACGGTGGACCTGACGACTTGTGGTAGCTGACCACGAGTCGTTCCCATGCCCGTGGGGATCTCAACTCCTTAGCTTTGTCCAACCTTCCCACGAGCCACCCGACGACTCGTGGGGTCTCCTCACGAGTCGTCTAACGACTCGTGGGGTCTCCTCACGAGTCGTCTAACGACTCGTCCTGCATTGCTGCAACATTTTCCAGATTTTTCCTCATTTGACTCCTGGGTCTGATCCTTGGGTCCCCATGGTATAACAATATCTCCCCCTTGGGAACATTCATCCTCAAATGTTAGAAACATGCAGAAAACTCAGGAACAAACAATTACCATATGCAAATACTGATCATTTAAGTTGAAAACTGATGGAATGACTACCCTCGAAAAGAACTACATAGCTGGAATGAATTCAGACATCACATACATATATCATATCATAAAAAAAACTTGCACATATGAATGGAACATGAAAAACTGAATAGAGGTTTAGGGAAAAAACTAATACCTCAAACTGAAATTGAGCCGGTAGGGAACAAATGGGGATATTTAGCTATCATATCCCTTTCGGCTTCCCACATAGCTCCCTCAACATGCTGATTTCTCCATAACACCTTTACTGAAGCTACTTCCTTGTTCCTCAGCCTCCGAACCTGACGATCCAAGATTGCAACGGGAATTTCCTCATAATTGAGGCTATCCTTCACACCAACACTTTCCACCGGAACCACTAAGGCTGATCTCCCAAGCACTTTTTCAAGAGAGATACGTGAAATACGGGATGAATTGAAGCTAACTCTAAAGGTAACTTAACTCATAGGATACTTTACCCACTCGTCTCACAATCCGGTATGGACCAACATAGTGGGGGATGAATTTTCCTTTCTTTCTGAATCTCATTACTCACTTCATGGGAGATACCTTCAAAAACACCCAATCATCGATCTCGAACTCAAGCTCTCTTCTCCTCACATCCGCATGAGACTTTTGGCAACTTTGACCCATTTTCAGCCTTTCTCTTATCAACTGAACTTTATCCATAGCCTCGTGGATTGAATTTGAACCCACTAATGAAGCCTCACCAACCTCAAACCAACCAATGGGCGATCTACACCTTCGCCCGTAAAGAGCCTCAAACGGTTCCATTTGGATGCTAGAGTGATAACTATTGTTGTAGGCAAACTCAATAAGAGGCAAATGCTTATTCCAACTACCCTTGAAATCAATAATGCAAGCTCTCAACATGTCCTCGAGATCCTGGATAGTCCGCTCCGCCTGACCATCTATTTGCGGATGAAATGCCGTGCTAAGCTTGACCTATGTACCAAGTCCCTTTTGAAAAGATCTCCAAAACTAAGAGGTGAACTGAGTACCTCTATCCGATATGATGGGCAAGGGCACTCCATGCAACCTAACCAGCTCTCGAATGTATAATTTGGCATAATCCTCTGCTGAATCGGTGGTTTTGACCAGTAGAAAATAGGTAGCCTTGGTCAACCTGTCCACCACAACCCAAACGGAGTCATACTATCTACGAGTGCGGGGTAATCCTATTATGAAGTCCATGTTGATTTCTTCCCACTTTCAAGTAGGAATGCTGATATCCTAAAGTACACCTCCCAATCTCTGATGCTCAACTTTCACTTGTTGGCAATTCGGACACTTGGCTACCAATTCTGCAATATCCCTCTTCATGCCATTCCACTAGTAGATTTCTCGCAAGGCATGATACATCTTGGTGGAACCTGGATGGATAGAATAGTTGGATCCGTGAGCCTCATGCAACATTCGGCTCCTCAAATCACCCTCGTTTGGAATGCATAAGCAACCCTGGTATCGAAGTACACCATCTCCCCCTTTGGAGAAGACTTCTACCTTCTGATTTTGAACAGCTTCCTTCAACTTTACCAATGTTGGATCTTCATCTTTCTTAGCCTTCACCTCCATTACCAAGGATGACTCTGACCCATTCTGAACAACCACACCCCTATCGATCGAGCCAACTAATCTAACTCCAAACCGTGCAAGTCGATGTTCCTTCACCCGCTCCTTCCTGTCTTCACTCACGTGCGACACACTCTCGATAGAGAATCTACTAAGGGCATCGGCTACCATGTTGGCCTTACCCAGGTGGTAAATGACACTCATGTCATAGTCCCTAAGTAGCTCAAACCACCTTCGTTGCCGAAGATTGAGATCCTTCAACGTGAACACATATTGTAAGCTCTTGTGGTTAGTGAATAAATCTACATGAACCCCATACAAGTAGTGTCTCCATATCTTCAAAGCAAATACCACTGCGGCCAACTCAATATCACGGGTCGGGTAATTCTTCTTATGAATTTTCAGCTGTTTGGAAGCATATGCTATGACTTTCCCGTGCTGCATCGATACACATCCCAGTCCGACTCTCGAAGCATCACAATATACAATAAAGCCATCGGTGCCCTCCAGTAAAGTCAACACCAGTGCTGAAGGGAGTCGGGCCTTCAATTCATGGAAGCTTTTCTCACAAACCTCCGACCATTGGAACTTCACCTTTTTCTGAGTTAATCTAGTCGATGAGGCTACAATGGATGTGAAACCTTCTATAAACCTCCGATAGTAACCCGCTAAGCCCAAAAAGCTCTTGATCTCCGAAGGGTTTACCGGTCTGAGCCAGTTCTTCACTGCCTCTATTTTCTGGGAGTCCACTCTTATAACTTAGCTTGACACTACATGTCCTAAGAATGCAACTGAATTCAGTCAGAACTCACATTTGCTGAACTTGGCATATAACTGGTTATCCTTGAGGGTCTGGAGTGCTATCTTTAGGTGTGCGATTTGCTCCTCCTCACTCCTAGAGTATATTAATATTTCATCAATGAACACTATCAAGAACATGTCCAGATATGCCTTGAATACCTTATTTATCAGATCCATAAAAGATGCAGGGGCATTGGTTAGTCCAAAAGACATAAAAATGAATTCATAATGGCCATACCGAGTCCTAAAAGTAGTCTTCGGGATGTCGCTCTCTCGAACCTTGAGCTGGTGATACCCAGACCTGAGATCTATCTTGGAGAAATATTTGGCACCCTGAAGCTGATCGAATAGGTCATCAATCCTAGGTAAAGGGTATCTATTCTTGACAGTGACCTTGTTCAACTGCCTATGGTCAATACACATCCGAAGGGAACCATCTTTCTTCTCGACGAACAACACTAGGGCACCCCATGGAGACTTACTCGGTTTAATGAAACCCTTATCCAGCAAATACTTCAACTTCTCCTTTAACTCTTTTAGCTCCGCTGGGGCCATATGGTAGGGAGGATTCGATATGGGCTGCATGTCGGGTAAAATATCAATCTTAAAATCAATCTCCCTCCAGGAGGAGCACCTGGTAGGTCATATAGGAATACCTCGGGAAACACACATACCACGGGGTCTAACTAAATGGTCGGGGTCTCGGACGTGGCATCCTTGACCCTAACCAAATGGTAAATACAACCCTTAGCAATCATTTTCCAGGCCTTGAGATAGGAGATAAAGCAGCCTATAGGTACCGCTGAACTACCCCTCCATTATAAAACTGGTTCACCTGGAAACCGAAACTCCACCGCTCAGGTTCTACAGTTAATAGAAGCATAACATGCAAACAACAAATCGATGCCCAAAATAATGTTAAAATCAGTCATAGCCAATTATACTAAGTTTGCGTATGTAACCTTATGCAATACTGTAATGGGGCAACCTCTATATACCTGCCTCTCTACGATTGAATCACCAACTGGAGTTAATGCAAAAGATGATTCTGACAAAATTTCAAGACTGACTACAAAGTTACTAGAATTATAAGGTGTCACAAAAGACAGTGTAGCTCTCGGATCTAACAAAGCATAAGCATAAATATGAAAGACTCGCAACATACCCATAACCACATTGGGAGAAGTCTCCTGCTCTTGTCGAGAGCCAAGTGCATAAAATCAGTTCTAGCGCTGACTGCCAGCTGGACCAGCCGAAGCACTCTGCTGAGTAGGATTTGTCGTTAGAGCTGCTGAACTAGCTTCTGGAGTGCGGACTCCACCACCCCTAACCTAGTTGCGGGGTAATTCCTAAGCCTGTGTCTAGGTTTGCCACACCCAAAACAAGAATTTGAGCCCACCAAACACCTTACTAGGTGATTCTTGCCACAACTAGCACAAGATGGGAATGTGCACTTTGTGCGCATGCTACTCTGACCCCTTGAACCTGAAGCCTTGCTCCTTTGATCATCTCGAGGCCTGGATGGGGTACTGGCTGAAGACCGTGCTGGTGTAATAGACCTGTGCTGGGACTGCTGGGGAGGCCCACCTCCTGGCCTCGGCTGGAAGAACCTGTAGCTATCAGTTCTGGCCTTGTTGGCCTCTCTCTGCCTCATATGAGCTGCCTCCATCTGTTGGGCATAAAGGGCTATTTGTGGGTAGTCCATATCCTGATGGAGCATGGCTTTCTACAGTCCTTGTCCAGATACTCGGTTACTCCCTTCATGAAACTGCTCACCCGCGCCCTCTGGTCCATTACTAACTCCGGGGCATACTTTGACAGGCGCATGAACTCAAGTGAATATTTTAACACTGTCATCTTTCCCTGTTTGAGGTTAACAAACTCAGCTGCTTTTAATTCCCTCATCTCCCAAGGGAAGAACCTGTCGAGAAAGGCCATGTGGAACTCATCCCAGCTGGTAGTACCCGCTCCCGCTGTCCTGCTGTCCTTCCATTGCTTGTACCAAATATAAGCGACCTCCTTTAGTTGATAAGAGGCCAAATCAAGACACTCCTCATTTGTCACCCCATGACCTAAGTGACCTTCAAGATTCCTTCAATGAACTCATGCGGATCCTTGTCCACCTTTGATCCTGTGAACTCGGGAGGATTCATCCTCAAAAAGTCTCTAATCTGATCCGCCGCTGCATTGCCATTTTGTGGGACATGCGCAACAGCCTGTTGGTTGACCTGAGCGATCAAGGCTTGCACCAACATCTGAAAAGCCGAAACTCAACGTAGGCAGCTGGCTCTGGTGCCTGGGGCTCCTGAACAGGTAGGGCTTGCTGACGCCCACGATCATTGCCACCTCTATGGCCTTCATCATTTCTGTTCCTCTTTCCTATTATTCTTCCGGGAGCCATAATTTTCTGCAATCGCGAATAACTCGAATTAGAAAGGTTGAGAGACTTTCCATCGCACGACATGGATCATGAAATAGGGGAACATTTCCTAAAACATTTAGTAGCTTTTTGTTCATAAGTGTGGCACGCTTCACTCCTATGAAAAAGACTCTACCTAACGCGACTTTCTGACTCCCTAGGACACATTTGAACCTATGGCTCTGATACCAAGTTTGTCATGACCCAAGAGTACGCCCGAATCGTAGACATGGGATAAGGAGCCCCGAGGGACCCCAAGTCAACCCATAGCTTGAGCATATAACTAAACCATTCACATAAGGCCGAAGAATTAGCTTAATAGTCATGAACTAAATAAAACCGTGACATGAGATATAAGAAACAACAGTACATGATCCAAGCGTAAATAGCTGAATACTACAAATAGGTCTGAAACCCTCTAATCATAATAGACGGGTTGAAGGGACAAGACCCCAACTAACCCCAACATTCTGAAAGCAAAAGATAGACAAAAATCTGAACATGAAGCCCTCGAATCACGAGGACTCACCACTGAGAACTGAGAGCAAGCTAAGAGCGATGCTGAACCCGCAAATCGGATCATGTATCATAAAACGATACAACTAGGAAAATATGCGAGTCAATACTTGGAATGTACTGAGTATGTGAAGTATGCAAGACAATACTTAAAACATAAAAGTTATAGGAGTGGGGACATCATGATCATAAAAATTGAAATCATAAGTATATCGTAAGGCTCAAGATTTCCAAAATATTCGTATACCTGTGATAGTCATAATCATGAGATAAAAACATTTCATATAAAATAACTTGAGCCAAAAGAACGTAATCATACATGCGTTAAAATAATGAGGAATAGTGGGAGATTTCTATAATCGACATACCCCACAATGAGCATACGTGGAGCCCAACTTGTAAGCCTAGTCGGGAGGCTGTTCATACCTTGCCAAGGGTATGAACCATGAAAGGCGTGATATCACTCATGAAGGCCTCGTAGGGCATATGGGGAGGTCACTGAGAAGGTCCCAAACATAACCTATGGTGGCAAGTTGTTCTGAGATTCGGGGTGTAACCTGGGCCCCGAACCTACTCGGTGTTAAGTATTACTCCCAAAACATGCAACGTGCTCATAGAAATTCATACATGACATGCATGGCTAGTTAAATCGTGATAATTATAACATGCTTGAGAATTCGTAACATTAGCCATGGAATTGGGCCCGTGGATCAGCCTAAATCAAAGTTCATAAATCATAAGCGACATGTGGGAGTTGCCCATAATTTCAATCATACTTGAAATGCTTAAATTTATAGGAAACATGATCATAATAACATGAGTAATGGAAAACATGCTTACATTTAAAAGTTCATATCATGCTTGAGAAATCACCATAACCATAAATTTCACTAAAAATCCTCATGATTTGGGCACATATGCTTTGAGAGATTAAACCACCCAATATTGAATAAAACAAGTGACAATAGCCTAATAATTCGAAACCCATGATTTTGGACATGTTACAACAAGTTCATATCGATTTTTGAGGAAATATGCATTTGGGTTATGATCCATCAAGAATTGGTAACTTAACATAGAGTTAGTGAGAAATTGGGCATGAGTAGGGACTGAACTACCCATTCCAAACCCCACATACCTGGAATTACTTGGTTCTTAACTCCTTTGAAAAGTTCTAGATGAAAACTTGATGAACTTGAAGAACACTTGAATCCCTTTCCTCTTTCCTCTCTACTCTTACATGTATCAAATGAGGTTTATCATGAATGATTTCCCCTTAAAAGACCCTGTCTCAACCTCAAAACGACATAGTTTAGGTCTTATGAGCGTAGGAAATTACGAAAAGGCCCTTACTAATTCGTAAGAAATAACTGTCAGGTGACCCTAACGGGTGACATGACGACTCGTCAGGATGGGCAACGACTCATCGGGTCACCGGTCAAGTACATTAGATATCAGGCCGACTGGGCTAGTAACGGGTGATTCAACGACTCGTCACAAGTGACCATGAGTCGTGGTCACCTTCTGTCAAATACACTGCCTCATCCTTAATTAAATCCTCAACCTTACCCCACGGTTGACCTGACGACTCGTGGTAGCTGACCATGAGTCGTTCCCACACCCATGGGGACCGCAACTCCTCAGCTTAGTCTAACCTTCCCACGAGCCACCTGATGACTCGTGGGGTCTCCTTACGAGTCGTTTAACGACTCGTCCTGCACTGCTGCAACATTTTCCAGATTTTTCCCCGTTTGACTCCCGGGTCTGATCCTTGGGTCCCCAGGGTATAACATATCATCGGCTGACCGAACAGAATAATATATATGAAAATGTGAATGACAACATGAAACTAGTTTAGAACACCTTTGAAACATACATTACATATTTTAGGAAATTCAACTCTGTTTCAGGGTGCAACGGCCTGCCCATTATATTAGGCTCTTTGCTGCAGTGGTTACTTGACCGCTGCCGCGGTCTCGCTTTAGCGGAGCATATCCCGCTGTAGTGGTACTGCCCAGGGCAGTAGCTCGACCTAGCTGCACTTAAATTATTTCACCAACTCTTTGCCATACCACACATCACCCAATTCATTTAGTAACCCAAAATCCATTACATTCTACACACGAATTACTACATAGCCACATGCGATATCCAATATTTATACGACATTGACACGCTCAAATTCCAATTCTCATTTATCTCTATTGACATCAAGTCTGAAACTTTCCCACAATACGATCACAAAATACAAATTCAATTTTAGTTTAGCCAAATAACATTTATTCATTCCAAATTCCAACATAATTAACGTGCATCGTAAAATAGAACAAGTAAAATAAATGGAGATATGCTGGGCACACGCCTCCGTCATATCACTATGAACACTTTAACACTCAACCTCGATGTGCACACATGCTAGAGGGTCTTATTTTTTCCCTTCCAGCCATGACCTGCAGGGGACTCTGTAAATTCATGTATTGTACCGGCGTGGTACCTTCTCCCACTCATATGCTCATCCGGATGCTCCCCTCTGACACGATGCACTCAACACATATATGCTCGATCGAATGTTCCCTTCGGGCATGAGCCTCTCATCTCAGGATATTCTCATTATCCCTATTCATTCTCATGCCATCATATCATATAGGGTTTACCATCATAATATTTAGGAGCTCACAGTCTACCTTTCGTACTTCCATAGTTTAACGATTCATCATTCAATAAATAGTAATATCAAAGAATACACTTAACAGTTTTCAACACAATTTCATATCGATTTGGTGACATCAACATAACAAGTTATTTCAACATCTAATTTTTAACAGGGCAAATCATCCCTATAATTAAAATTCACAAACTCAAGCAACACATCATCGTACACAATTATACAGACCATTATGTATAGTATAACTCCTCTAACCATAATCTACCTCGATATGAAGGATTTCGAATGACAATTACATGGATGGAGCCTTGCCTTTCCTCAATAGCTCTATACGCTCGAAGTCTATAGACAATAAAGTAATACAAAATCAATAATCTACTATCTAGAGAATTGTTTCAGGGATTCACATCCTCCCCCATCTAGCCATAATTGTAACCACTTCGTTTCTCATGGTTCAATTCTTTTTCATTAACTCCCTCAACCCTTTTTAGGTAATTTAGGGCTAAAGACTCTGTTCCACCTTGTTCTAGGTTTTAATTCCCATAGGAACTAGATTCTACAGAAACACTACATTCGGGAAATGATCATTACCATCTATTGAACTCAAAATCAACATCCATAACTTCCCTATGATTTTCATCCCTACTTCTATCAATAAGCATTTTCTTGCTAGCAATTCACCATTAAAGGTCCCTCCTTGAGTCTATGGGGCTACGGAAATCGAAATAACAAGAATACAAAGTATACTCTTACCTTGAGAAGGAAATCACTCAGTTCTCGGAAAAATCGCCTCTGGTTTAGAATTTTTGTAACTTAGAATAAATGGGGTGTAACCCCTGAACTCCCACTTAAAATCTACTTTTTGATTTCCAACATCCACTCACTTTCCCGCTGCAGTGGACATGCTATGGCGGCCAGAAAGCCGCTATAAAGGATCCGACGATTATTTCTTCTATCTGTTATGGTGTACTCAGACGATCACCACGGTCTCGCTACAACGGAAAATCTACCGCTGCAGCGGTCTCCCAAATTAGTAGCTCCTCAAAAATCATCAATTTTATACTTAGCTCGTTTCACAATGTTTTATATTCATCTATAGCCTTTTTTGAGGATTCTAAGTCTGTTCCCCTCATAACGAAATACGGGTCATTACAAGTTTTTAATGGAATGTGGGATGGGATGGGATGGGGGGTTTGTCTCGGTTGGCTGGGCCCGATTTGACTCAATCCCGACCCTATTGGACCAGTTCGATTTTATTTTAGAAAACAACTGTTGGGGAAAATTTCATTTCAACAAATCATTTCTCAATATTTATGTTTAGCATTTTAGCTAATTTTAAATTTTAATACCCTACTTTATTCATTTCTTACTTAGCTATATTTTTTTATATCTTAATAAATTAGTCTTACTTGAATTATTAATATTATTAACATTTATTTATTTATATATAACTTTAACATATTTTTTAAAAAACCCACAACCCATCCCAGTCCCATCCCCTGCCATCTCGCTACAAGGTGGGACGGGATAGGATCGACAGTTCATCCTGCTTCATCCCAGCCTAGCTGCCTCGGTCCCTAGTCTTTCTCGACAAGAATGGTCCCGTCTCGTCACAAATATCCCATCCCATCCCATTTGACACCCTTAGAAGGAACCGAGTTATTCATAGTAGACTGGGAGAAGACTGTTGATCGAGGCAAAGTAGATTTCAAGTGCATAGAAGAATTCATCGAGGAATTAGGATTATGACTAATACAATAATGAAAGGAACAAAAAGAATATGATAACTTTATCATATTTGGATACATGGAAGAAAATGTGGGAAACAAAAGAGAAAATAGTGGCCAAACAGGTAATGAAAAACCAAGTTACAATTGAATTAGAAGCTTGAAGTTTCAACTAATCTTTGTTAAATTAGGAGAATAAGAAGTGAATATATACTCCTATATAAAGCATACATGGATACTACTGACTACTAGGGACTCAACTGCACAAACAAAAACAGAACATTTTGCGAGAGGATCTTCATCTGAAAGAGTCAACAGGCAGCGACCAAAAACCCTGCTCCTATCAAGAGTTATTCAAACTTATTCTTGTTATCTAGTTTGATTCTTCAAGTTTATCTGTAAACCTTTACATTGAAAATGATTTATATAACAATTGTTTTATGTTGTAAGAGATTCAATAACTTGGTAGAATTAGTGAAGAATAATAGGCTACAATCAAAGTGTATTGAAGAAGGGAATGCTATAGTGGTTAGGTCTTTAGGTAATATAATGATTAGTTCGGTCAGTTACAACCTAAAACTCATGTAACACAAATTTAGTGGTAATTTGTGTGTGAGAGAGATCATAACTTTTTAACTCGTGAGAGAGGAGTTTTTTCACGTAAAATCCTTGTACTGATTTACTTTATTTCACACTTCTTGTAGAGTTGTTGAGGAATCTGATTCTTCAGTATATAGGTGGCAATAATAAATAACAATTGGTATCAAAAGAGGTTCTCTATAAAGGTTAACATCTAGAAAGTTCTTGAGATGATTACACCTCGAGGATTACAAGAAGGACAATCAACCACAAAGACTCCAGCATTCAATGAAAAATATTATAGTTAGTGGAAATCAAGAATGCAAGATTTCATAATTGGAGAGGACTTAGAGTTATGGGATATTAATCACATAGGTCCAAAAGTTCCCATAACCACTGATTATAAAGGCCTACACAAGGAAAAAGGATACTACAATGAAGAAGATATAAAGACAATCCAAAAGAATGCCAAAGCAAAGAAGATACTTATTTGTGACACTGAACCTGATGAATATAGTAGGATCTCCTCTTGTAAAACAACCAAGGGAGTGTCAAATACCTTACAAACCACACATGAATGAACATGTTAGGTCAAGAAGTTAAAAATTTCCTTGTTAGACACTATGGGCTATTCATGATGAATAATAAAGAAACTCTTCAAGAGATATTCAATAGATTCAAGGACATTATCAATGAATTAAACTTTCTTGGAGAAGTTATTCCTTTATGTAAAAGAATTGAGAAGTTTTTTGATATCTTACTTGAATCTTGGGAATAAAAAGGTAAATGTCATTATGAAGGCTAAAGATCTGGAGACAATGACCATGGATGAATTCACGGAAAACATGAAAATCTATGAGATGAGGAGGCTCTAGAATCAAAAGATTGCTCCCCCAAGAAGATACACAAAATTAAGACCTTGATGATGAAGATATGTCACCTCTCACTCAGAGGAGGCTCCAGAGTCAAAAGATTGCTCCCCCAAGAAGATACGCAAAATTAAGACCTTAATGATGAAGATATGTCACCTCTCGCTCAGAGGTTTCAGGAAATGATTAGAAAAGGAGGGTTCCTTAATAGAGTTGGAATCTCAAGACAAAGAGTACTTGATAAAAATAATTTAGAATTATTCCATACTTGTAGAAAGTCCTTGTCATTCCATAAGAGAATGCCTAGAAAGAGAGGGTGACTGGAAAAGAAAGAAATGACTACTAGGCTGACAGACCAAGTAGTGAGGATAAAACTAGAAATAACAGGGAACTCCTCAAAGATAATGAGATGAAGATGAAGGCCAATCTTTATTGACCAAAGAAGAAGAATTAGAGAAAATTCTAGCATTTATGGCAAATTCTAATTCAGAATTTGATGAGGATAATGATGAGGTAAATTTTTTTGAGATCAAAGATGAAATTAGCCTGCTCTAGGAATAACTAGAGGGTATGACTAGTCTTGTCTTCAATGCCTTCGAAGATCTCCATACTGAGAGAAAAATTAATGAAAAAATACACTGCCCTTCAATTATATCACGAAAGCCTAGATGGTAAAAGAAGAACCTAGAAAGTAAGATTTATACTCTCAAGAAATAAATTCTTACACTGAAGAATGAGAATGCAGAACTGGATATTGAAAAGCTTCTAGTTGTACCATCCAAAGAAAATGATCTTGTTGATGAAGCTCTAGAAGAACTTGAGAATATGATAAGGTTAGTCAAGGCTGATCTTAATGATGAAT
This sequence comes from Datura wrightii, assembly GCA_035772735.1. NCBI lineage: Eukaryota > Viridiplantae > Streptophyta > Magnoliopsida > Solanales > Solanaceae > Datura > Datura wrightii. The sequence continues at coordinate 144,522,369 of JASDFA010000027.1, read as the reverse complement.
GTGAAAGGAACAAGGTGATTCAAGAATAATTGAAGAGGACAAAGAGTGAACTAAGCTGAACACAACAATGGACCAGGTCCTTTAAAATGCAACATCCTTGGATGAAAATCGATGTAGTGGCCGACAAAACTTTTGTACAAGGAGATAAAGACCATTAACAATAGTAGGAGTGTCTCTTCAAAAATTCAATGCTTCTACTAGGAAGATTATGGACATACCAAGAAAACATGTAGAGTTAGAAGTAGGTCAATTTAAAGATACAAATATTACAATAACAATAAAAACTTACCTAGTTTATTCCCAAAAGAATGGGGTCTGAAGAGGATAGAGTGTACACAGACCTTACCCCTACTTAGAGGCAGAGAGGTTGTTTCTGATAGACCCTCTGTTCAAGGATAAACAAGTCAAAACAATCCAAAAAAGAAAAAAAATGAAATAAAGCATGTCAAATATTAACTAAATCTAAGGGCAAGATACACTGTCTGATATTTTAACACCATGATGGATCTCATATGGTTCAAGCAATCCACGGAGGATAGAGATTGCATCTTTCACTGATGGTTGGCCACAATATACTTGTTGAAATCTATGTTCTAGAGTAGGGTCCTTCTCAATGTACTTCCTATATTCATTCAAAGTTGTTGCTTCAATATATCTAAGTTCACCCCGACCAAGCATTGGTTTCAACAAATTCCCTGCATCCATGGACCCACTAGTAGCTCCTAGACATAGAAAAAACAAGCACAAATTTTAGAATAAAACATATCATAAAGTTTTAACCAAGTAAGATTCACTAAATTAGTAACTATACACATAATATTACTATGACTACTAGTGAAGAAACAAAAATTATGTTAAGAAAATAAGAGATGAAGGACTTGGATCCTCACTACAAGGAGAACATCAACCAGGACAAACAACAAGACACCCTTATTTTCACGGAAAGGAATCTAAGCTAGCCCGAGTTCTTGAGACTCATCTTTGAGTTGAGAAAAGGGGATAAGGTAGGGGGAAGCAATAACACAGGGAAAGGTCTTGACACATGACAAATAAAGAGAAAAATCCTTTTACCAAAAGCCCAATAAGAGGGAGCACGAGGTACATTATGAGTAATTGGAAAATTCTATTCCTAAGTCAAAAACAAACAAGACTAGTTGCTGAAGTGTCACACAAATATATGTTCATTGAAGCCATGTTCTGTACAAGTTTCAAAACTAGGAATCAATTTCTTTGAACAAAAAGGCATTAGAGAATCTACAAGAATAATCATTACTCATCTAAAGAATCAAGTAATGAGTCTTTTAAGTTAAAATACTGAGTAAATATTGGGTGTCAATCAACTAAAACATGTAGTGCACCAACTGAATCATTGAATGAAGAAATAATATTTAATGAACGTCACGCCTCACCTTGGGAGGCATGACTGACATTGATTTGGGCTGACCTGACTGGGAATATGCACCTCTGGTGCCTACCAGCTGTCCGGTGGTTTGCTATAGGGTTAAAAACCGACACGCAAGTGCACGTGGTCAAACAAGTAATAAAGTGGCTAAGTAAGCCAAGTATCGAACCAAGGAGACTCTGGATAAGTAAAATTGCTCAAGTATACTATATTCTATCTTACTTCTAAATATATGCTGACAACAACGTAACCAAAAGTTAAATAATTTTTGTTTATAAATTAGATACTAATACTATTAACAATTATTTACTTTGAATTGAAACTATGGATATGAGCATGCCAAGGTTAAGAACAAGTAATGAACTTGATTATAATCATAATTTGGTTATTCTTCTCTTCTAGTTGCTAGCCAAGAACATTAGCCTAGAGATTAAAACTCTCGTATTTAATCTCACTTAAGAATCATAAACCATCCGTCTACATTTCTGTGATCAAATGCAATTTATGACCTAGCAATACAATTTCGGTTCCTAAATTGACTAATACGGCTTTCAAGTATATTTCTATCAGGAAAGCACATCAAAACCCAATTTTCCAAAATCAAGTTAAGAACAATACCCTATTAATTCACAACTTTCCAATTTCGTGCTCTCTCGAGTGAAATTGGACTTTTTAGATGTACATTAATGTCGGCCACACACTAATGCAGTAGAAACAAGAATTAATAGAACAACATGGAAGAAGAAGAATAAAACCATATAATTAATAATCAAAATTCATCACCATTGTTCACAACCTCAGCAAGGAAGAGAATTAGCCACTCATTTGTGGAGTAATCATCCTAAAATAAGTGTTAATCATACAAATAATTGATTGAAAGAAGAAAGAAAGAGAGAAAAACCCTTAGCTTTTTCGTCCCTTAACTGCCTGTAACCCACGTCCTTGCTCCACCAAGTCTGAATTTTCTAAAAATAAGCCTAAGTGTTCTATTTTTACTATTGGGAATTTTTCCCGAAATAACAAGCAACGTGTCACGGAGGCCAACGCGGAGCACTGCCTCCATGACACGGCGTGGACGCGGACCCTCATTGGAAATCCAGGGTCCGGGAATATAGCCTCAACGTGGCACGGCATGCAACGCGAAGGCTTGCCTCCGTGCCACGGAGCTGTCACGGGGCTTCACTGGAAATTGCCAAATTAATTCATCCTCCATGCAGTGTGCCTCCGCGATGGTAGCGTGGCACGGCTCCATCGCGGAGCCCCTTTACATTGTGCATTCCAATGTCTTTTCCGTGCTCGCATCCAAGTCCAACTCCGATATTGTTCCAACATGCAGTTTTGCTCCTCTAAATCATATTTTACCTACAAAACAATGCTAATCATGTTGGTTAGTATAAATTCACATTTTATTACCAATTACATGAAAATGTATACACATTGCACAACAAACAAGGCGAAAATGATACGTTTGAGTATCACTTGGGCATATAAATCTGCCCAAGATCACTTACCCCACACTTAAATCCTTGTTCGTCCTCGAACAACACATACACAACTCATGCAAATTACATCCCAACCTTCGCCACTATGGTGCGGCAATTTACGCTACGGTCATACCGATCATTCAATATTGTAAATCATCAAGAAAACATGCATGGTCTTAACAATGCAATGACCTTTAATATATCAAGACTTCCTAGACTTTAAGAATCGACTCTTGATATCGGCAAACTCATGCAAATCAGCTAATCAAGATATCCGACACGAAAATCAATCTTTCATCAAGCATGTGCCCTCGCAACTCAAGAGAATCTCCCCCTTTATGTTCATGCACACACAAACATTCAAGTAGGGGCATGTCAAAATTAATTTCACTCTCTCTCCCAAAAGAATTCACATGCATCATGTCATGACCCATAGGCTTGCCCTTAGTGTATTACTCCACTAATATAAAGAAATGCAATGTAAGATCACGTAGGACTTTAATGGGTTGTAATGGAAGCTATGGAACTAGTATATATTGGATTAGCCAATAATAGTCACTAGCATCCTTAAGCGCCTTTTCAACACATTCCCATCGACTCATGGACATTGTTTCTCTCTTTTCTCTTTTTTTTATTATTATTTTTTTTATCATCCCACTCATGCTGGTTTACTTTCGTACTGCCCATTTCATCCAACACACTTGACACAATACAAAGGGTTTTCATGTACCCTCAATATCATTTAATTATGATGAGTGCACCCTCCACCTTTTTTTTTTCTTTCCTCACTCTGCTTTTCTTTTTCTTTTCACCCTTCTCACTCTTTGACACTTTGGGAAAAATTTTTCTGTTCTTCTTAAGCGCTTAAGAGTTTTGTATAGACTTTACAGCTCATGAAAAGAAGGAATAAAGCTTAGTTTATACATTTTTGGACAAAAGAAAGAAAGAATCGGCTAAAGGCTCAACGGGCTGACTAGGGTATACAGTCACATAAAAATGAGAGTACGACAAGAAAAAAAATAGAAACTCATGGTTAAAACAAAGAAATGCCTACATCCTTTCTAACACTATACCTCCTTCATTTCATTTTGTACACACACCAGGCAAGTTTTAGACACTTCACAATAGCATGGAATAACAATACCTCACTTCACACTTTATGCACATGCTCGATTCAAGATGCATTCACAGACTCTTTAATTAGCCAATTACATGAATTCAAAAATTAAGCCTCAATCACACCGAATCGAATTCTACAGCTTAGGTAACTCAACATATTTACAAAATTGCATGCTTTCATATGAATCACTTTTACATTTTGAATATCAGTTACATCACGCAACCAAAATTTCACAACCATATAGTAACTACAGGTTCTGTGATGCAATCCACCAAAGAAAAACTGAAAACAAAGTAAAATCACTACTCCTACTGACTACATTTCCCTTAAGACGGTCGTCATCCATCCATCATAGGGAACGATCATTAACTATGACGTCGGTTCAATGGGACTATTCTCGGTAAAAGAACCGAAAACAAACTCCGAGAAACCCAATAAAAATTGAAATTTTTTTGCAAAACATCGATCATTTCGATGGAAAAATATTTACAAAATATTTTACTATGTACAAAATATTTTCGCAAAAATTTTAAAAATACCGATCATTTCGATAGAGAAAAAAAACATAAGAAAATATTTACAATTTTTTTTTCTACAGACTTAGCTGGTAAACCACAACATTTCACACAACCCACATCATCAATTACCACAAATATTTACAGATACAGACCAGTTTGCACATAGGGAAACATAAACATACATACAAAACAAAGGAAGAACATACAGCAAATCAGCCTAGCCCCCAGCACCTAACTACTTCCCACCCCACACTTAAATCGAACACTGTCCCCAGTGTTCACAAAAATTAAAAATCACAAAATTAGGTGGTGGCACTCCCTGATCAGTCGAAATATTCGACTTCTTCATTCGGTGCTGCTGCCTCATTGCCCATGTCCGAGTCACCTCCATCGTCGTCATCGGACTCCACATCGGAGTCCTCCCAACGTGTCTCCTCATCCGTGGGGACATCATCGTTAGTGGACTCAACAAAGGCTGGCCCCACTCGGCACAAAGCTCTGGCGTTTTCGCCAAATGGGTAATCCAGCTCCAGCTGCCATAACTCTTCCTCTGTGGCTGGTCTCCCACCAATCCACCGCTGAAGCATTTGCATACCAAACATCCGTGCCATGTACTGATCGTCACGAGCATGTCGCTCGCCCAGTGTCAGCACTGGCCCGTGTGTGGTGTCGGGGGCCTTAGTTTTGGTCACATCAAGGGCCCTCCGCTCCAACTGCGAGATGTAGTCCAAAGCCTCTTCCTCGACATCGAGGCCTCGGAGAAAGGTGGTGATAAGTCCTCCAAACCCATACCTGTGGCCCTGGTGTAGTCGGGCTCTCTTCATGGCGGATATGATGACCGCCCCAACATTAATCTCCAGCCCTTTCATTAGGGCATACACCAGGCAGACACAGTCCCGGGTCACATCAGTCATGTGCACCCCCGGGATCAAGCACGAACAAACTATTTTCAGCCATATTCTGGCCTCCCTGTTCATTTGAGAATACGACAGAGTCTGGTGGTAACCCCTCTCCTTATGTCTGCTCCATCTGGCTGTGGATCGAGCCCCACACAATGTGCGTCTAATATCGGCATATGGTGGGGTGATATTCAGCTGGCGAAGAACGTGGGCGTCTGTGTCCCGCGCTCCAACGATGGCATTTAATTGCTGGGGTTCCAGAGTGACAATCTGCCCTCTGATCTTTATTGTGTGGCTTCTGATTGGCGGGTTCCAATTTGCATAGAACTCCCGGACTAGATGTAAGTTGCACTCCTTGGGCTCCTGAAATATGAAGCTGAGCCCAGCTGCCTCGATCCTCTGCACTATGCGGGGGAACTCCTGTGCTAGTGGTTCCCGTGCAATATGCTCCTCAGGGAAGTATTTATTTTCCTTGTGTTTAGCGTACCACTTCTTCCCTTCATCGGTTACCCACCTCATTCCGTACTGGCGGCGTTGGCCGCGCGGAACAGCTGGTGCAGCTGGGACTGCTGTGCCCAGTCTAAGTCATTTTCTCCCGGTGCCTGAAGTAGAAGCACCTTTACCCTTATCCTGCCTACTTGCCATTGTACCTGTCAATACAAATAAACAAGCACCATGTCAAGCTAAATGCATATTAGCTTCGTCTAAGGTCGAGTTAAACTAAGTTTACCCCACACTTAGTCCTTAGCTACGGTTACGATACTACGGCAAGGATCACTTTATTTACACCAAAAACAAACAACTATACAATTTATGCTTAGTGCGTTCACAAAAAAATTTCGACAGTATAACTTTAGCGTACTACTCAGACTTCATACAGCTAATCCCAATCCTACCATCGCTATCAATTCAACCTTCGCACTTAGCAACGAAAACAACAAAACAAAAAACAACAACCAAAATTCTATATACACATGAATCTATGTAACCAACCAATTCGAACACTTTTCACATTTTTCCCAAAAACCCGAGAATTCGTCGTCTATTACATTCACACAATATTTACAATGACTTATTCTCAATGTACAAGCACACCCCGACATATAATTCACACATTTACCAAGTTACCCAATTTGATTTCAACAACCCAAGCCCTAGAATTGAATTTCACAATCGAATTCGAATCATTCACGCAATCGACAAGTTCAAACGCGTATTACAACATCTCGAACATTTATCAATCAAATAATAATTCAATTTCATGCTAAATTTCGACTTAGGGTGATATATCTCACCTCCCATGCTCAAATTCGACTGAAATCGACAAAAACTTGAGAGAGAAGAGGAAAACATACCTTTAAGTTGAATAATCGAAGAAACTTGACAATTTCCTTGCTTACTACCGTGGCACATTGGTTGGGAGAGGGAAATATGGGTGTTTGGTCGCGGAGAAGAGAGAAAATGAGGAAAAAGGGCCTAAAATCGGGGTTTAAAATGAAGGGAATACGCGGGTCACACCGTGTGACCCGTCACAAAATATAGGGCAACGTGTAACGGAGGGTAACGCGGAGCCCCTCCTCCGTGACACGGAGCTATCGCGATGGTCCTCTGGAATTTTTAAAAAATCCAGATTTAACCTCAACGTGTCACGGAGGGTAACGCGGTGGTCCACCTCCGTGACACGGAGCCATCGCCCTAGTGCACTGTCTCTTCATTTTATTCCTTTTTTTCATACCTTGCCTTTTCCTTCCCGATTCCATGCACATTTTTCTCCGGTTGACCTGAAAATCACCTTACTAAACAAAATTGGTTAGATTAATAGATTTCCCTAACTAAAATGAAAAATACGAACTAAAACGAAAAATTTGTACTAAATCCAGAAAAAGAAAAATTAAAATAAAAACTATTTACACTTTACTAAACAAAAAAGAAAAAATATTTTTCACGGGTTGCCTCCCGTGCAGCGCCTGGTTTACCGTCGCGGCTCGATGTCCTTTATGCTCAATTATCCACTAGGGTGATGGACGATTTTTCACGATCATTGTCCTCCCCCCAGTAGTGCTCACCTTTATCAGGTGGTCTTCCCATCAACTCTCGGGAATCACTCATGTGCTTAGCATTCCCATGATCAATTACATTGATCACCGAGAGTTCTTCATTTACCATCGGGAGCTTGGGTGCTTTGTACACATCGAACACCTCTACCTTGTCATGTGCTCGCATTGTAAGTTGACCCGCAGCCACGTCAATTAATGCTTTTCTGGTTGCCAAGAAGGGTCGTCCCAAAATAAATGGGACTTCAGCATCTGGTTCAAAATCCAGAACAATAAAATCAACCGGAAAAATGAGGAATCTCACTTGCACAAGCACATCCTCAACAATGCCATCCGGCCTAGCTAAGGATCTGTCTGCTAGCTGCAAGATTACGGTTGTAGGTCTAGGACTCCCTAGACCTAACTTTCTGAATACCGAAGATGGCATCAGATTTATGCTCGCCCCCAAGTCGCACAATCCACGAGCTCGGATACTCTGCCCAATTGTAAGCTGGATAGTAAAACTTCCAGGGTCTTTTAGCTTCGTAGGCAGTCTATTTTGGATCCGGGAAGTGCATTCCTCCGTCAAAGCTACCGTGGCATACTCAGTCAGATGACTTTTGTTGGCCACGATGTCTTTAATATATTTAGCATATTTTGGCACTCCCTGCAAGACATCAACAAGAGGTAAATTAACATGTACCTGTTTAAGCACCTCCATAAATTTCTTGAAACACGCCTCCTCCTTGTGTTTCTTGAGTCGTTGAGGGAACGGGGGTGGAGGCCTTTCTGATTCTGCTTCTTTGGTCTTCCCCCTATCCGAACTTTGTTCTTCCTCAACATCTGCTGCTCCTGACTTTTGAGGTGGTCTCTCCGATTCCACCTCCTTTAGCTGCAAACCACTCCTTGTGGTCACCGCATTTACCTGCTTCGGATTAGGATCCGTGTCGCTAGGCAGTCCTCCTCTGGGCCTTGTGTTTTGGGCACTAGCAAATTTCCCAAATTGATACTCAAGAGCCTTGGTCGCTAATTGATTATTCTTCACTTCGGCTGCCAATTTAACATAGTCAGCCTGCAATTGCGCCTGATTAGCGATCATGGTCTTGAACATTTCTTCAATGGTAGGTGATGGTGGTGGAGGAGGGGCATTGTGATTTCTAAATTGAGATTGGTAGTTCTGTTGCCCTCCTTGATTCCTGTGCATACCCTGACCCGAACTTTGGCCTTGTTGGTTGTTTCTACCCCACGAAAAATTTGGATGGTTCCTCCAATTTGAGTTGTAGCCGCTACCAAATTGCTGCTGATTTCTCTGTGCATTGCCCACAAAGTTAACCGAATCTGGGTTTGCTCCACAGCACTCAGCTGAGTGCTCACTGCTGCCACACACTTCACACCATATTTGCTGGACCGCATTGACTGAAGCTGAAGGCTGGTTCAAGTTCATGTTGCTGAAGTGGTTGTTCAATTGATTCTGCAAGGCAGCTATCTGTGCAGCGATAGCTGTAAATCCATCCACTTCAAGCACTCCTGCTGCTTTCCTTGCTCCACCTCGAGATGAATCAACATTCCATTCTGGATTGCCCTGTGAAATCCGGTTGAGCAAAGTGTACAGCTCCTCATAAGTCTTTTCCAGCGCTTGCCCTCCAGCTGCTGAGTCTAGCAAAATTTTAGTATGGGGTTCCAAACCTTCAAAAAATGTGTGCACCAACACCTCATTGGACTGATGATGATGAGGACAGTCCCGCAACATGGATTTAAATCTTTCCCAGGCTTGATATAAATTTTCTCCCTCCCTCTGTTTGAAACTTAGAATTTGACTTCTAAGTCTGGCTGTTTTACCAGAGGGAAAAAATCTTATCAAGAACTTTCGTGCTAGATCATCCCACGTTGATATAGAATTTGGTGGCTCAGCTTTAAACCACCTCTTTGCTTCACCAAGTAAGGAAAACGGAAATAGTGTGAGCCGAACATAATCAGGTGACACTGCAACGGGTATATAAGTGTCACTTATCTCCAAAAAGTTCTGGAGATGTTGTGGGTCTTCATGAGGGAGACCGGTAAATTGCCCGCTTGTGTGCAAAAGTTGCACCATATTCTGCTTTAATTCAAATCTCCCTCCAGGCTCTGGTTTGCGGATACTTGAATGTACATTGTTGGCATGTGGGATTGCCACCTCGCGAACCGGCCTTGCTGCTGCTTCGTCGGGCACTAACACTGCCCTCACAACCGGTGGATTTTGTTGCTCCATAATAGATTATCTGAGCAACTGCAGCTTCTTTTGTAGAGCTTCTCTGCGTTTACTATGAAATTCACGTTCAGGCTCTGTATAAGATTCCACCAGCTCCTTGTCCTTTGCCAGTGTTCACAGAAATCAAGTCTGCAAAATACAGGCTAAGACCAAGTTGTCAACACTTAAGAAAATAAAACAAAAATACAGTAAATTTACACTTAACACAATTTCACCAATTGCCTAGTCTCCCCGGCAACGGCGCCAAAAACTTGTCCGGTGGTTTGCTATAGGGTTAAAAACTGACACGCAAGTGCACGTGGTCAAACAAGTAATAAAGTGGCTAAGTAAGCCAAGTATCAAACCAAGGAGACTCTGGATAAGTAAAATTGCTCAAGTATACTATATTCTATCTTACTTCTAAATATATGCTGACAACAACGTATCCAAAAGTTAAATAATTTTTGTTTATAAATTAGATACTAAAACTATTAACAATTATTTACTTTGAATTGAAACTATGGATATGAGCATGCCAAGGTTAAGAACAAGTAATGAACTTGATTATAATCATAATTTGGTTATTCTTCTCTTCTAGTTGCTAGCCAAGAACATTAGCCTAGAGATTAAAACTCTCGTATTTAATCTCACTTAAGAATCATAAACCATCCGTCTACATTTCTGTGATCAAATGCAATTTATGACCTAGCAATACAATTCCGGTTCCTAAATTGACTAGTACGGCTTTCAAGTATATTTCTATCAGGAAAGCACATCAAAACCCAATTTTCCCAAATCAAGTTAAGAACAATACCCTATTAATTCACAACTTTCCAATTTCGTGCTCTCTCGAGTGAAATTGGACTTTTTAGATGTACATTAATGTCGGCCACACACTAATGCAGTAGAAACAAGAATTAATAGAACAACATGGAAGAAGAAGAAGAAAACGATATAATTAATAATCAAAATTCATCACCATTGTTCACAACCTCAGCAAGGAAGAGAATTAGCCACTCATTTGTGGAGTAATCATCCTAAAACAAGTGTTAATCATACAAACAATTGATTGAAAGAAGAAAGAAAGAGAGAAAAACCCTTAGCTTTTTCGTCCCTCAACTGCCTGTAACCCACGTCCTTGCTCCACCAAGTCTGAATTTTCTAAAAATAAGCCTAAGTGTTCTACTTATACTATTGGAAATTTTTCCCGGAATAACAAGCAACGTGTCACGGAGGCCAACGCGGAGCACTGCCTCGGTGACACGGTGTGGACGCGGACCCTCACTGGAAATCCAGGGTCCGGGAATATAGCCTCAACGTGGCACGGCATGCAACGCAGAGGCTTGCCTCCGTGCCACGGAGCTGTCGCGGGGCTTCACTGGAAATTGCCAAATTAATTCATCCTCCATGCAGTGTGCCTCCGCGATGGTAGCGTGGCACGGCTCCATCGCGGAGCCCCTTTACATTGTGCATTCCAATGTCTTTTCCGTGCTCGCATCCAAGTCCAACTCCGATATTGTTCCAACATGCATTTTTGCTCCTCTAAATCATATTTTACATACAAAACAATGCTAATCATGTTGGTTAGTATAAATTCACATTTTATTACCAATTACATGAAAATGTATACACATTGCACAACAAACAAGGCGAAAATGATAAGTTTGAGTATCACTTGGGAATATAAATCTGCCCAAGATCACCAGCTGATCTTGGGCAGATTTATATGCCCAAGTGATACTCAAACGTATCATTTTCGCCTTGTTTGTTGTGCAATGTGTATATATTCTCATGTAGTTGGTAATAAAATGTGAAATTATACTAACCAACATGATTAGCATTTGTATTGCAGGTAAATATGATTTTTAGGAGCTAAAATGCGTGTTGGAAAAATATCTGAGTTGGACCCGGATGCGATCGTGGAAAAGACATTGGAATGCACAAAGTATAGGGGCTCCGCGATGGAGCCATGCCACGCTACCATCGCGGAGGCACACTGCCTGGAGAGGAAATTAAATGGCAAATTCTAGTGTGGCCTCGCGACAGCTCCGTGGCACGGAGATAGGCCTCCGCGTTGGCCTCCGTGCCACGTTGAGGCTATTTTACCGGACCCTGGATTTCCAGTGAAGGTCCGCGTCCACGCCGTGTCACGGAGGCAGTGCTCCGCGTTGACCTCCGTGACACGTTGCTTGTTATTCCGGGAAAAATTTCCCACTAGTATAAATAGCACACTTAGGTTTATTTTAATTAGTTCAGACTTGGTGGAGCAAGGACGTGGGTTAGGAGCAGTTGAGGGACGAAAAAGCTAAGAGATTTCTTCTCTTCCTTTCTTCTTTCTATCAATTGTATGCATGATTTACACTTGTTTTAGGATGATCAATCCACAAATGAGTGGCTAATTCTCTTCCTTACTAAGGTTTTGAACATTTGTGATGAATTTTGATTGTTAATTTTATGGTTTTCTTCTTCTTCTTCTATGTTGTTCTATTAATTCTTGTTCTTACTGCATTAGTGTGTGGCCGACATTAATGTACATCTAAAAAGTCCAATTTCACTCGAGAGAGCAAGAAATTGGAAAGTTGTGAATTAATAGGGTATTGTTCTTAACTTGATTTGGGAAAATTGGGTTTTGATGTGCTTTCGTGATAGAAATATACTTGAAAGCCGTATTAGTCAGTTTAGGAACCGGAATTGTATTGCTAGGTCATAAATTGCATTTGATCACAGAAATGTAGACGGATGGTTTATGATTCTAAAGTGAAATTAAATACGAGAGTTTTAATTTCTAGGCTACTATTCTTGGCTAGCAACATGAAGAAGAGATTAACCAAATTATTATTATAATCGAATTCATTACTTGTTCTTAACCATGGCATGCTCATATCCATAGTTTAAATTCACAGTAAATAATTGTTAATAGTTTTAGTATATATATATTTTATAAACAAAACTTATTTAACTGTTGGTTACACTGTTGTTAGCATAATTAGAAGTAAGATAAGAATATAGTGTACTTAGGCAATTTTACTTATCCTGAGTCTCCTTGGATTGATACTTGGCTTACTTAGCCACTTTATTACTTGTTTGACCACGTGCACTTGCGTGTCGGTTTTTACCCCTAACAAACCTGCCGAACAAGTTTTTGGCGCCGTTGCCGGGGAGACTAGGCAATTGGTGAAATTGTGTTAAGTGTAAATTTACTGTATTTTTGTTTTATTTTCTTAAGTGTTAACAACTTGGTCTTAGCCTGTATTTTGCAGACTTGATTTCTGTGAACACTGGCAAGGGACAAAGAGCTGGTGGAATCTTACTTAGAGCCTGAACGTGAATTTCATAGTCAACGTAGAGAAGCTCTACAAAAGAAGCTGCAGTTGTTCCGACAATCTATTATGGAGCAGCAACATACACCAGTTGTAAGGGCAGTGTTAGTGCCCGATGAAGCAGCAGCAAGGCCGGTTCGCGAGGTGGCAATCCCACATGCCAACAATGTACATTCTAGTATCCGCAAACCAGAGCCTGGAGGGAGGTTTGAATTAGAGCAGAACATGGTGCAACTTTTGCACACAAGCGGGCAATTTACCAGTCTCCCTCATGAAGACCCACAACAACATCTCCAGAATTTTTTGGAGATAAGTGACACTTATATACCCGCTGGAGTGTCACCCGATTATGTTCGGCTCACCTTATTTCCGTTTTCCTTACTTGGTGAAGCCAAGAGGTGGTTAAAAGCTGAACCACCAAATTCTATATCAACGTGGGATGATCTTGCACGGAAGTTTTTGATTAGATTTTTCCCTTCTGGTAAAACAGCCAGACTTAGAAGTCAAATTCTAAGTTTTAAACAGAGGGAGGGAGAAAATCTATATCAAGCCTAGGAAAGATTTAAATCCATGTTACGGGACTGTCCTCATCATCATCAGTCCAATGAGGTGTTGGTACACACATTTATTGAGGGTTTGGAACCCCATACTAAAATTCTGTTAGACTCAACAGCTGGAGGGCAAGCGCTGGAAAAGACCTATGAGGAGCTGTACACTTTGCTCAACCGAATTTAACAGGGCAATCCAGAATGGAATACAGATTCATCAAGAGGTGGAGCAAGGAAAGCAGCAGGAGTGCTTGAATTGGATGGATTTACAGCTATCGCTGCACAGATAGCTGCCTTGCAAAATCAGTTAAATAATGACTTCAGCAATATGAACTTGAACCAGCCTTTAGCTTCAGTCAATGCGGTCCAACAGATGTGGTGTGAAGTGTGTGATAGTAGTGAGCATTCAGCCGAGTGCTGTGGTGCAAATCCTGATTCTGTTAACTTTGTGGGCAATGCACAGAGAAATCAGCAGCAGTTTGGTAGTGGCTACAACTCAAATTGGAGGAACCATCCAAATTTTTCGTGGGGTAGCAACAACCAACAAGGCCAAGGTTCTGGTCAGGGTATACAGAGAAATCAAGGAGGGCAACAAAACTATCAAGCTCAATTCAGAAATCACAATGCCCCTCCTCCACCACCATCACCTACCATTGAGGAGATGTTCAAAACCATGATCGCTAATCAGGCACAATTGCAGGCTGACTATGTCAAATTGGCAGCCGAAGTGAAGAATAATCAGTTGGCGACCAAGGCTCTTGAATATCAGTTTGGGCAATTTGCTAGTGCCCAAAACACAAGACCCAGAGGAGGACTGCCTAGCGACACGGATCCTAATCCGAAGCAGGTGAATGCGGTGACCACGAGGAGTGGTTTACAGTTAAAGGAGGTGGAACCGGAAAGACTGCCTCAAAATTCAGGAGCAGTAGAAGTTGAGGAGGAACAAAGTTCTGATAGGGGGAAGACCAAAGAAGCAGAAGCAGAAAGACCTCCACCCCCGTTCCCTCAACGACTCAAGAAACACAAGGAGGAGGTGTGTTTCAAGAAATTTATGGAGGTGCTTAAATTGGTACATGTTAATTTACCTCTTGTTGATGTCTTGCAGGGAGTGCCCAAATATGCAAAATATATTAAAGACATCGTGGCTAACAAAAGTCGCTTGACTGAGTATGCCACGGTAGCTTTGACGGAGGAATGCACTTCCCGGATTCAGAATAGACTGCCCACGAAACTGAAAGACCCTGGAAGTTTTACTATCCAACTGACTATTGGGAAGAGTATCCGAGCTCGTGGATTATGTGACTTGGGGGCGAGCATAAATCTGATGCCATCTTCGGTATTCAGAAAGTTAGGTCTGGGGAGTCCTAGACCTACAACCGTAATCTTGCAGCTAGCAGACAGATCCTTAGCTAGGCCGGATGGCATTGTTGAGGATGTTCTAGTGCAAGTGGGCTCCCTTATTTTTCCGGTCGATTTTATTGTTCTGGACTTTGAACCAGATGCTGAAGTCCCATTTATTTTGGGACGACCCTTTTTGGCAACCGGAAAAGCATTAATTGACGTAGCTGCGGGTCAACTTACAATGCGAGCACATGACAAGGTCAAAGTGTTTGATGTGTACAAAGCACCTAAGCTCCCGACGGTGAATGAAGAACTCTCGGTGATCAATGTGATTGATCATGGGAACGCTAATCGAATAAATGATTCCCGAGAGTTAATAGGAAGGCCACCTGATAAGGTTGAGAACTACTGGGGGGAGGACAACGATCGTGACAAATCGTCCATAACCCTAGTAGATAATTGAGCGTAAAGGACGTCGAGCCGCGACGGTAAACCAGGTGCTGCACGGGAGGCAACCCGTGAAAAATATTTTCTTTCTTTCTTGTTTTAGTGTAAATAATTTTTATTTTTATTTTTCTTTTCTTGATTAGGTTTAGATTCTTGTTTTAGTTAATATTTTTCATTTTAGTTAGGGAAATCTATTAATCTAACCAATTTTGTTTAGTGAGGTGATTTTCAGGTCTAACGGAGAGAAATATGCATGGAATTGGGAAGAATAAGGCAAGGTATGAAAAAATAATTTAATGGAACAAACAGTGCACTGGTGCGTTGGCTCCGTGTCACGGAGGAAGGGCTCCGCGTTATCCTCCGTGACACGTTGAAGGCAAAATCCGGATTTTTTTAAAATTTCCAGTAAGCCAACGCATTGGCTCCGTGTCACAGAGGAGGGGCTCCGCGTTACCCTCCGTGACACGTTGCCTTACATTTGGTGCCGGGTCATACCGGGTTGCCGGGTGACCCGCGTGTTTTCTTTAAATAAACCCCCGATTTTCACCCAAATCTCCCCATTCCCTCTACCTTCCGCGACCAAAACACCCATTTCCCCCTCCCCAAGCACTGTGCCACGTTACTAGGCAAGGAATTCGTCAAGTTTCTTCGGTTCTTCAATTCAAAGGGATGTTTTCCTCGTTTTTCTCAAATATTTGGCGATTTTAGTCGACTTTGGGCATGCAAGGTGAGATATATCACCCTAAGTAGAAATTTAACATGATGTTGAGTTATTTGTGATGGATAAATGTTCGGATTGTTCTAATTAGCGTTTGAACTTATCGATTACGTAAATAATTCGAATTTGATTGTAGAATTGTATTCTAGGGCATGGGTTGTTGAATTTGACTTGGGTGACTTGATAATTCGATAAATTAGATGCCGGGATGTGTTTGTAAATTGAGATAAGTCGTTGTCAATATTATATGAATGTTAAGACGACGAATTCTCGAATTTTTGGGAAAGTGCGAAAGTTGTGTAAATTGGTTTGATTATTTGGATTCGTTTGTATATAGAATGTTTTTGTCGTTGTTTTTAGTTTTTGTTTTTATTGCTTGTGCGATGGTTGAATTGTTAGCGATAGTAGGATTGGAATTAGCTGTATGAAGTCTGAGTAGTCCGCTAAGCGTTATGCTGTCGAAATTTTTGTGAACGCACTAAGCATAAATTGTATAGTTGTTGTCTTTGGTGTAAGTAGAGTTATCCTTGCCGTAGTTTTGTAAAAGTAGCTAAGGCCTAAGTGTGGGGTAAACGTTGTGTAACCCGACCTTAGCCGAAGTTAACATGTTTATATCTTAACTTTGTGCTTGTTTGTGTATATTGACAGGTACAATGGCGAGTAGGCAAGATAAGGGCAAGGGTGCTTCTATCTCAGGCACCGGTAGAAAGTGAATGAGATTGGGCACCGCAGTCCCAGCTGCACCAGCTGTTCCGCGCGGCCAACGCCGCCAATACGGAACAAGGTGGGTAACCGAGGAAGGGAAGAAGTGGTATGCTAAGCATAAGGAAAGCAAGTACTTCCCGGAGGAACATATTGCACGGGAACCACTAGCACAGGAGTTCCCTCGTATTGTGCAGAGGATTGAAGCAGCTGGGCTCAGCTTTATATTTCAGGAGCCCAAGGAGTGCAACCTACATTTGGTCCGAGAGTTCTACGCAAATTGGAACCCGGCCATCAGAAGCCACACAATAAAAATCAGAGGGCAGATTGTTACTCTGGAACCCCAGCAGTTCAATGCCATCGTTGGAGCGCGGGACACAGACGCTCACGTTCTCTGCCAGCTAAACATCACCCCACCGTACGCCGACATCAGACGTACGTTGTGTGGGGCTCGATCCACAACCCGATGGAGTAGGCATAAGGAGAGGGGTTACCACCAGACTCTGCCTTATTCGCAGATGAACAGGGAGGCCAGGATATGGCTGAAGATTGTATGTTCGTGCTTAATCCCGGAGTTCACATGACGGATGTGACTCGGGATCGTGTCTGCTTGGTGTATGCCCTTATGAAAGGGCTTGAGATTAATGTTGGGGCGGTCATTATATCCGCCATGAAGAGAGCCAGACTACACCAGGGCCACAAATACGGGTTCAGCGGACTCATCACCACCTTCCTCCGAGGCCTTGATGTCGAGGAAGAAGCCTTGGATTACATCCCGCAGTTGGAGCGGAGGGCCCTCGATGTGACAAAAACTAAGGCCCCCGACACCACACACGGGCCAGTTCTGACTTTGGGTGAGCGACATGCTCGTGACGATCAGTACATGGCACGTATGTTCGGCATGCAAATGCTTCAGCTACGGATTGGTGGGAGACCAGCCACCGAGGAAGAGTTATGGCAGTTGGAGCTGGATTACCCATTTGGCGAGAATGCCAGAGCCTTATGCCGAGTGGGACCAGCCTTCGTTGAGCCTACTTATGACGATGTCCCTACTGACGAGGAGACACATCGAGAGGACTCCGATGTGGAGTCCGATGACGACGATGGAGCTGACTTAGACATGGGCGACGAGGCAGCAGCACCGGATGAAGAAGTCGAATATTTCGACTGAGCAGGGAGTTCCACCACCCAAAATTTTGTGCTTTGTATTTTTGTGAACACTGGGGACAGTGTTCGATTTAAGTGTGGGGTGGGGAGTAGATAGGTGCTGGGACTTAGGCTCTAATCTGCTGTATGCTTTTTCCTTGGTTTGTATGTATGTTTATGTTTCCCTGTTGTGAACTGATTTGGGTTGTAGCTGTATATTTTTTGTGGTTAATGATGTGTGTTGTGAAAAGTTGTGGTTGCCAAGTTAAATATTTTGTGAATGCTGTAAATATTTTGTAAATATTTCTGTATATCGAAATGATCGATATTTTTTTCAAAATTTTTGCGAAAATATTTTGCACTTATCAAAATCTTTTGTAAATATTTTTCTATTGAAATGATCGATGTGTTGCAAAATTTTTTGGTTTTTATTTTGGGTTTCTCGGAGTTTGTTTTCGGTTCTTTTACTGAGAATAGTCCCATTGAACCGATGTCATAGTTAGTGACCGTTCCCTATGATGGATGGATGACGACCGTCTTAAGGGAAATGTAGTCGATAGGAGTAGGATTTTAATTTGTTTTCAGTTTTTCTTTGGTGGATTGCATCAATGAACCTGTAGTTGCTTTATGGTTGCAAAATTTCGTTGCGTGTTGTAACTGATGTTCAAAATGTGAAAGTGATTCATTTGAAAGCATGCAATTTTGTAAATATGTTGAGTTACCTAGACTGTAGAATTTGATTCGGTATGATTGAGGCTTAATTTTTGAATTCATGCAATTGGCTAATTAAAGAGTCTGTGAATGCATCTTGATTCAAGCATGTGTATGTAGTGTGAAGTGAGGTATTGTTATTCCATGCTATTGTGAAGTGTCTAGAACTTGCCTGGTGTGTGTACAAAACGAAATGAAGGAGGTGTAGTGTTGGAAAGGATGTAGGCATTTCTTTGTTTTAACCGAGAGTTTCTATTTTTTCTTTCTTGTCATACTCTACCTTTTTATGTGATTGTATACCCTAGTCAGCCCGTTGAGCCTTTAGCCGTTTCTTTCTTTCTTTTGTCCAAAATTGTATAAACTAAGCTTTACTCCTTCTTTTCATTAGCTGTAAAAGTCTATACAAAACTCTTAAGCGCTTACGAACAAAAGAGAATTTTTCCCAAAGTGTCAAAGAGTGAGAAGAGTGAAAAGAAAAAGAAAAGCAGAGTGAGGAAAGAAAAGATGAGGTTGAAGAGGCACTTGTTATAATGAAATGATGAGGAGGGTACATGAAAACCCTTTGTTTGGTGTCAAGTGTGTTTGATGAAATGGGCTGTACGAAAGTAAACCAGCATGAATGAGAGGAAAAGAGAAAAAAAAGAAGAAAAGTTATCCATGAGTCGATGGGAATGTGTGAAAAGGCGCTTAAGGATGCTAGCAACTATTATTGGCTAATCCAATATACATACTAGTTCCATAGCTTCCATTACAACCCATTAAAGTCCTGCGTGATCCTACATTGCATTTCTTTATATTAGTGGAGTAATACACTAAGGGCAAGCCTATGGGTCATGACATGATGCATGTGAATTCTTTTGGGAGAGTGAGTGAAATTAATTTTTATATGCCCCTACTTGAATGTTTGTGTGTTGCATGAACATGAAAGGGGAAGATTCTCTTGAGTTGTGAGGGCACATGCTTGATGAAAGATTGATTTTCGTGTCGGATTTCTTGATTAGCTAATGTGCATGAGTTTGCCGATCTCGAGAGTCAATTCTTAAAGTCTAGGAAGTCTTGATGTATGAAAGGTCATTGCATTGTAAGACCATGCATGTTTTCTTGATGATTTGCAAAAAATTGAATAATCGGTATGACCGTAGCGTAAATTGTCGCATCATAGTGACAAAGGTTGCGATGTAATTTGCATGAGCTGTGTACGTGTTGTTCGAGGACGAACAAGGATTTAAGTGTGGGGTAAGTGATCTTGGGCAGATTTATATGCCCAAGTGATACTCAAACGTATCATTTTCGCCTTGTTTGTTGTGCAATGTGTATATATTCTCATGTAGTTGGTAATAAAATGTGAAATTATACTAACCAACATGATTAGCATTTGTTTTGCAGGTAAATATGATTTTTAGGAGCTAAAATGCGTGTTGAAAAAATATCGGAGTTGGACTCGGATGCGAGCGTGGAAAAGACATTGGAATGCACAAAGTTTAGGGGCTCCGCGATGGAGCCGTGCCACGCTACCATTGCGGAGGCACACTGTCTGGAGAGGAAATTAAATGGCAAATTCCAGTGTGGCCTCGCGACAGCTCCGTGGCACGGAGATAGGCCTCCGCGTTGGCCTCCGTGCCACGTTGAGGCTATTTTACCGGACCCTGGATTTCCAGTGAAGGTCCGCGTCCACGCCGTGTCACGGAGGTAGTGCTCCGCGTTGACCTCCGTGACACGTTGCTTGTTATTCCGGGAAAAATTTCCCACTAGTATAAATAGCACACTTAGGTTTATTTTAATTAGTTCAGACTTGGTGGAGCAAGGACGTGGGTTAGGAGCAGTTGAGGGACGAAAAAGCTAAGAGATTTCTTCTCTTCCTTTCTTCTTTCTATCAATTGTATGCATGATTTACACTTGTTTTAGGATGATCAATCCACAAATGAGTGGCTAATTCTCTTCCTTGCTAAAGTTTTGAACATTTGTGATGAATTTTGATTGTTAATTTTATGGTTTTCTTCTTCTTCTTCTATGTTGTTCTATTAATTCTTGTTCTTACTGCATTAGTGTGTGGCCGACATTAATGTACATCTAAAAAGTCCAATTTCACTCGAGAGAGCAAGAAATTGGAAAGTTGTGAATTAATAGGGTATTGTTCTTAACTTGATTTGGGAAAATTGGGTTTTGATGTGCTTTCCTGATAGAAATATACTTGAAAGCCGTATTAGTCAGTTTAGGAACCGGAATTGTATTGCTAGGTCATAAATTGCATTTGATCACAGAAATGTAGACGGATGGTTTATGATTCTAAAGTGAAATTAAATACGAGAGTTTTAATTTCTAGGCTACTGTTCTTGGCTAGCAACATGAAGAAGAGATTAACCAAATTATTATTATAATCGAATTCATTACTTGTTCTTAACCTTGGCATGCTCATATCCATAGTTTAAATTCACAGTAAATAATTGTTAATAGTTTTAGTATATATATATTTTATAAACAAAACTTATTTAACTGTTGGTTACACTGTTGTTAGCATAATTAGAAGTAAGATAAGAATATAGTGTACTTAGGCAATTTTACTTATCCTGAGTCTCCTTGGATCGATACTTGGCTTACTTAGCCACTTTATTACTTGTTTGACCACGTGCACTTGCGTGTCGGTTTTTACCCCTAACAAACCTGCCGAACACCAGCTACTCAGAATCAAGAAAGAAAACTGCTATATCTTGGCTGTAAATACATCCTTGGGCCAACAAGGCCACGCAACACCTGTAAAAGAAAATAACTAACGCAGCCAACATAACAATAAAAGGGATCCTATGTGGGCCGACAAGACCACCATGCTGTCTAGTTATAATAAAATAAAAAACAGGCAGTCATATAAATACTACAACCGATAAGGCTGCTAACTGAAAGTTATACTAGGCCCCACACGGCCAACATATAGGATTGAACATATATAGGCCCCACACGGCTAACACAGACAGCTAACTGAAGACCATAGTTTGCAAGCCTCTAAGAGTGAAAATATTGGTCGGGATAGGGACCCGGCCTACCCAAATGCTATACATATAAAAGACAGATAAACCTCTACAACCTAGCAACTCCGAATGGAAGGAGCTGGCCAATCTACTAACTCTGAATAGCTACTAACGGAGGTCCTGAACCCTGTCTGTCTATACCTACATGCAAGTATGCAGCGCCCCGTAGTTGGGCGTTAGTACAATATGTACTAAATATGTAACGCAGTAATAAAAGTTGATTACAAGTTGATAAAGAACTGAAAGTGAATAGCTAGAAGGGGCAGAAGTTAACCTATAAGATTTCGTATTCATAACCTGCATCTAGTAAATCACTACGTGTATATGAGCTGAAGCTGTAAGACTATACATTCATAAGATATAGCTAGCATGAAAGTATACAAACAAGAACCTAACCTGGCCCCATAAGCCTGGAGGGTACAATCAACATTGAGATAACCTACCTGGGTCCCCATAAGCCCTAGTAGGCGCCAATCAGTCTATATAGCCCTATTGGTATCCCTGATGCTCTGCAAGTAACTGTAACTGAACATAGCTGGTCTCTTGAGACTATACTGGAACCTTCTGGGCTCCTGTAACTGAGTTCGGGCCTTTTCGCCCCCATGACTATACCTCGAGCACATGAGGCTCTATGAAGGGTCGGTAATGCTGCTGGGATGTAGAAGAATTTCATAAATGAACAGACTTCAATATGGACTTGTAGGCTCTATTTTAGTCCTTATAGACAATATATGGCCACGTAGGCAATTCAGTAGCTCCATAAGCAATACAACATCATAGCTCCGTAAGCATTAGCAGTATTGTAGCTCTGTAAGCAGTTTATAGCTCCGAAAGTAGTTCGTACAACTAATAACCTCTTAGCTATTCAAGGTAAGAGGCAGTATGAAATACGATCCACCCCAACTAGGGACACTATGTTACAATCTAAAAATATAGTCATTCAACATGCGTATCTGGCCCCTTAGGCCTACTTGCGACCACTACTCTTACTCATCCCTAAAATGGTCTATATAGCTGATAAAAGGCACAGTTTTGTGCCTAAACCTGACATAAGGGTCCTGGAAATGATCACACCCTCCCTCGGCTTATACAGAAAAGGATAAGGCCCTGGTGACTTAAGCGATAATCTGAAGGTCATGCTAGGGAAGTGATAGCTTGTAAGCAAACAGTAAGGTTGCAGGCGACCAACTATGTAGTTCCTTCTCTTAGAACGGCTGTAGGGCTGCTACTAATCGGACATACTCCTAAGTAGTCAGCCCTAACTTCCTATAGGTAGCTCACTATAACCTTTAGCTTGAAGGTAACGCTGTGATACTGTGGTTCTAGTCCTTTATACACTAACTTGGTCTGTCCAGAATTCAGATGGCTCTTCTGGGTGATTCATAGCCTCGTAGGCAGGTGTATCTGGACCTAACCCTTCACAACAACATATACCTGGCATCTGTAAAAGTATCCTGGGCGTTGGCCCAACATCTAATTACTAATAATGTTCCCTTCTTAGGGTACAACTAATCCATCAGACTTGTAACAATTGGAGTGGTTCCCTGAGCAACCTGTTTAACAATCATTGAGTCGGCTGAAACTAATGGTCACTGATAGTAGCCACTCATATGGTGGGCAGTCGCTCAGTTCACTAGGCAATCCTGGTGCCACTGACTAGAAGGTAAGATCACCACAACAAAATTCTGGCCCTGGAGGTGTCAAGGTACGCCAACGGCCTTTGGGCGAGCTTTATTGACAATATAGGAGTCAAACTAAAAGTTATATCGCTCGGCTACGCCCTTATGCTGTCCAACGTACTAATTTAGGCCCAATATCTAACCATAAACTTCTAAGGCCTTGGCACAACAGAAAAATAGTAGGATACTTATAAAAAGTAAATAAATGAAATAGGGAAATTTATGTAACGCTCCTAGTGTTAGTCACACTGAACGTATCCTTCCTCGACGGGGGTACTATCGTATGGTCTCAATACGTCTTATGGATGCTAACCACAACATACATAGGTATTATCTACTTGAAGTAGCTAATCACAACATATAAGATCATTATCTACATTCAAAAGCATAGGTCGTATCACTACGACAAGAATAACTTGCCGAAGGGATAAGCCTTAACATACCTTGAATGGCGACTACCGTTCACCCAAATAGTTTCCAACCTGAAGCCAGTAATTCCACTCAATTGCAGCCTTTACACTGAGGGAATAAGGCTATTTCAATATTAGGCATCGACAAATAATGATATTTATCGACGAACATTGCCAATAATTCAACTTCGTTCAATTCAGCCGAAAACATAGAAATTTTTGAGAGTCTAGAAGGTAGAAATGCTTACCTACCACTTGTAGCCACTTAGGAATTTATTAGAAGTGATTCTGACAACTCTTACTCAATGGGTTTCCCGTACTCCGAGCGAATTGTCAAGTAATAACCCAGCAGGGAATTTCCTCGTAGGATTGGGAGTCATTACCTAAGAAGAATTCACAATCAAACGATGTTTGATAGCGTAGTTGTAATACCCCAGAAAGGCCTAAGAATAGACCAGGGAGTTAAAATTGAAAAGTGCAGAAAACTGGCAAAAACATTACAGAACGGACGACCCTATGACTCATGGTAGGGTACCACGAGTCGTCACAAGCTGTCGTGCTTTGGGAAGTTAGGGAAAACATTGGAGACAATGGATGGTGCAAAGACTCATTGTCAGGAACAATGAGTCATTGTCACCAGTCGTGTAGAGGTTTGGACTTAGGCTGAGGAGGAAGCAACGAGGCATCCCACGATTCGTGGTTAGGAGGGACGACCCATTGTTTCAAGTCATCGTTCATGGGTTGAAGTTTCCAGTGCAGACAACGGATGGAAACCACGACTCTTGCAAGTCACCACGAGTCGTGGTGAGGCTCGTGGGAAGGAAAGCCAGATTTGGTCAAGGAGTTGACGGCAGTCGATCGAATGACTCGTCCTTTGAAGTAAAGACTCGTCCTGACGATCCGTGGGAAGGATCCGAGGTAGGAGATGAAGCAGTGGACTCAACAAATCGATACCACGAGTCGTGGTATGTTGTCACGACTCATTGTGTCGGTCATTGGTCTATCTAGGACAGTTTCCAGGGATATAATTTTAAGGGGCAATTTCGACTTTTCTATGCTTTTAGACCCTAAACTATGTCGTTTTGGATATTTTCTGAGTATGATAATATGAGTTAAATCCTTTATGCATGCCCATTCTCATGTAAGAATTTTAGAGAGATTGTTTGTTGATTCAAGGTCTTCTTCCCCAAGTTTCCATCAATTTGTTTGTGGGTATTCAAGGAGTTTCGAATGAACCCATTTCCAGGTATGTAGGATTTTAAAATGGGTGAAATTCTTCGCCACCCATGCCCAAATTCCAATTTAATTTATGAATTCTCCTATTCAACTTCCATGGGGTTTTACCCAAAGCATAAAAATATGAATTTCTCTTTACGGATATGATTTAATTGAGTTTTAATTATTGAATTATGCATGTTGGGCAGATTTTATGTTATTTCTTTCAAAATCATGTTTTAATCTTTTTAAATCTAAAATGCCCATTGATGGAAGTTCATGAAAATTATGATTTATGATGAATATTCAATATTTTGAGTTTATTGATGATTAAAAAACATGAATTCAAATTACCCATATTTATGAGCATATTTTTAAAGAATTGAGTGTGATGAAGTATTGGGCAATGCCCCATGATGAAGAATGATTTATGATTTATGAAACGAATTTAATGATTTATGAATTTATGATGTTGGCCGATAAAAAGGGGCCTTTGATTCTTGGCTAAGTATATTAAGAAGGGGATCAATGATGATAAATGTTATTTTCTAGACAATGAATCATAATGCATAACGCTAATGATTTATGTATGAGCCTATATGAATGTTTTTGGGAGCCGTGTCTAGCACCGAGTAGCCTGACATTCAAAGGACTATGCCAATGTCTCATAACCACGTGCCACCATGGGTTTCTAATGATGTATTGTAATGATAATGATCCCCTCAAATGTGATATCACACCTTATGCACGACCCTCGCCTGGCAAGCTAGGGTCGGCTCTGCCCACTTGAGCGAGACAGTGGGGCATCATGAAAGGCTCTACCATGATGGTGTTGGTTATAACGAGTCCTCCCATTGTTCTGCATGTTTTATGCATTAATATATTATGTTATTGGCTCAAGTTATGTTTTGATAATATTTACTTACGATAATGATTATGAACACTTTATGATTGATTTGAAAGCCTTGAGCCTTATGTTTTCATATGAAGTTTATGATATATGCATGATGTCCTTCTCCTACTATTTATGAGTTTTACTTTATTTTAAGAATGTCCTTTTTACTACCTTGCATACCCAGTATATTCCACGTACTGACTGCATACTTTCTATGCTGTATCGATTCATAATACAGGGTTTGGATCTTAGGCTCATCCTCATCCTTAGTCCATCTCAGCTTACGTTCTCATCTTATTAGTGAGTCCTCATGTTTCGAGGGCTGTTTGATAGGATTTTATGTTATCTTACATTTTAGTACTGTTTGGGTTAGTTGGGGATGTTGTCCCATCAGCCCGTCGTATATTATAGAGGCTTTCAGACCATGTGTAGTATTCAACTTATGTGCACGTCCAGTATTTTCTAATGTTATGCTATGATTATGTTTCCGCTATGTTTTTTTGTAATTATCATTCCGTTTATTTGAACAAGATTGGTTACATGCATGTGCCATGGGTCAACTTGGGGTCTCTCGGGGTCCCTTGTCCTATGTCTACGATCTGAGTGTACATTTGGATCGTGACAAACTTGGTATCAGAGCCATAGGTCTGAAGTGTCCAAGGGTGTCTGAAAGCCGCGTTAAGTAGAGTTTTTTTCATGGGTGTGAAGCGTGCCACACTTATGACGAAGAGGCTACTAGAAATTTAGGAAATGTTCCCTTCTTTCATGTTCTATATCGTGCAATAAAAGTCTTTCTATCCTTCTAAATATTTCCATTCGTGATTGCAGAATTATGGCTCCTAGAAGAGTAAATGGAAGGAGGAATGGGAATGATGAGGGTCACGGAGGTGGCAATGATCATGGGCATCAGCAAGCCCCACCTGTTTAG
Source organism: Datura wrightii (assembly GCA_035772735.1). Classification (NCBI taxonomy): domain Eukaryota; kingdom Viridiplantae; phylum Streptophyta; class Magnoliopsida; order Solanales; family Solanaceae; genus Datura; species Datura wrightii. Next base: position 144,495,603 of record JASDFA010000027.1, on the reverse strand, counting down.
GAGCCCCAGGAACTAGAGACAACTTCCCACGCTGAGTTTAGGGAAGCTATCCAGATGTTGGTGCAGGCCTTGACCGCTAAGTTCAACCAGCAGACTGTTGCACATGTACCATAGAATGGAAATTCAGTGGCGACGCGGGTTAGAGACTTTCTGAGGATGAACCCTCCTGAGTTCACAAGATCAAAGGTGGACGAAGACTCATACGAGTTCATTGAAGGGATCTTAAAGGTCACTCAAGTTATGGGGGTGACGATTAGGGAGGGTGTTGACTTGGCCTCTTATCAGCTGAAGGAGGTTGCTCATATTTGGTACAAGCAATGGAAGGACAGCAGGGCAGCGGGAGTGGGCCCTATCAACTGGGATGAGTTCCACATGGCCTTTCTTGACAGGTTCTTCCCTCGAGAGATGAGGGAATTGAAGGAAGCTAAGTTTGTTAACCTCAAGCAGGGGAGGATGTCTGTGTTGGAGTATTCACTTGAGTTCACCTGTCTGTCGAAATATGCCCCAGGGTTGGTGATGGATCAGAGGGCACGGGTGAGCTGATTTGTTCATGGTGTGGCTGATTGTTTAGATAAACATTGCAGGAGTGCCATGCTTCACTAGGATATGGACCTTTCCTGCATAGTGTTGTATGCTCAGTAGATGGAGACGACTCATGCGAGGGAAGGGGAGGCGAAGAGGGCTCGAGCGGATAATCATAGGTTTTCACATTAGAGGCTTGATGGTGATAACCGCCCACAGTTTCAGCAGAGATCACTAGCCCCAGCACCATCATCAGCTAGTGTTCCCTCCATACCCAGGGGTGATCAGAGGAGTAGGGCCTCGTCCATGGATCAGAGGGGCACCCAGTCGAAGTATACCTCCCCAGCCTGTGGGAAGTGCGGTAAGAGTCACACCGGGGAGTGCCTGCTCGGTTCGAATGTCTGTTTTGGGTGTGGTAGATCTGGGCACATGCGCCGAGCATGTCTGTATGCCAGATAGGGTGATGATAGGGGTCGAGCATTGACCACCAGGACAGCAGCAACTCCATCCCCTTCTACTCCATAGGGAGCATCGACAAGTGGGGGTGGTGGACAACGCCAAAATCAATTTTATGCCCTTGCCTCATGCCAGGATCAGGAGGCTTTGCCAAACATGGTCACGGGTATGTTATGTGTCTCTCATATTAATGTTTATGCATTTTTAGACCTGGGAGCTACATTGTCTTTCATGACCCCTTACATTGCTAGTAGCCTTGGAGTTAGTACCGAGACCTTGTCAGAGCCATTTTTTCATTTCGACCCCTGTTGGAGATTCGGTCGTAACTAGACAAGTATATAGAAGGTGCCGGGTCACTGTGTTGCATAAGGTTACCTCCACAGACCTGGTAGAGTTAGACATGACTGACTTTGATTTTATTCTTGGTATGGATTGGCTGTTTGCATGTTATGCCACGATTAATTGCAGGACCCGTACAACGGGATTTAGTTTTCTGGGTGAGTCAGTTTTAGAGTGGAAGGGTAGTTCAGCGGTACCAACAGGTCAGTTTATTTCCTATCTTAAGGCTAGGAAGATGATCTCTAAGGGTTGTATGTACCACCTAGTTAGGGTTAAGGATGTGGTGTGCGAATATCCGGAAGTGTTTCCCAAGGATTTGCCAGGTGTTCCTCCAGAAAGGGAAATCAATTTCAAGATTGATCTATTTCCAGATACGCAACCTATTTCTATCCCTCCTAAAAGGATGGCTCAAGCTAAGCTAAAGGAGTTAGAGGATCAGTTGAAGGACTTGCTGGATAAGGGTTTCATTAGACCGAGCAAGTCTCCATGGAGTTGTTACACCCCATAAGTTTTTAATGTTTAGACGGCCTACTCGTACGCTGGTTAATAGTTTTAGAACACAATACATATGAGAAAGGGTCTGGGGGAAGGTCGAACGAGCATGGAGTCGGGTCCGTGCGGGAGAAGGCCGGACCAACTGCCCAAAGGGGCAACATGGCACGGACCCTCCCTGGCGCGTTGAGCTCCACGTCACCGCCCCAAATTGGGGTGACAGTGTTACACCCCGTAAATTTCCGGCATATAAATGTCCTATTCGCGTGTTGGCTAAGAGTATTTGAAAACCATACATGCTAGAAAAAGGCCCGGGGAAAGATCGGACAAGCGCCAAGTCGGCGCGTCGCAAGGCAAAATGCGACTTATAAATCGCATTCCCTGAATGCGACTCATAAGTCCCAATTATATAAAGCCTCCAACTTCGATTTTTCATTAAAGTTGATCTTGGGCAGATTTATATGCCCAAGTGATACTCAAACGTATCATTGTTACCTTGTTTGTTGTGCAATGTGTATATAATATCATGTAATTGGTAATAAAATGCGAATTTATACTAACCAACATGATTAGCATTTGTTTTGCAGGAAAATGTAATTTTTAGGAGCTAAAATGCGTGTTGGAACTATGTCGGAGTTAGACTTGGATGCGAGCGTGGAAAAGACCTTGGATGGCACATTTTATAATGGCTCCGCGATGGAGCCGTGCCACACTGCCATCGCGGTAGCACACTGCCTGGGCATGAAATAAATTGGCAATTTCCAGTGTGCCTGCGCGTCAGCTCCGTGGCACGGAGATAGGCCTCCGCGATGGCCTCCGTGCCACGTTGAGGTTAATTATCCGGACCCTGCAAATTCCAGAGAGGGTCCGCGTCCACGCCGTGTCATGGAGGCAGTGCTCCGCGTTGGCCTCCGTGACACGTTGCTTGTTATTCCGGGAAATATTTCCCACTAGTATAAATAGCACACTTAGGTTTATTTTAAGGAGTTTTTAGTTTTTAGACTGAGTTCAGAAGTGGAGAGCAGGAACGTGGGTTAGTAGCAGTTGAAGAACAGAAAAGCTAAGAGTTTTCTTCTCTTCCTTTCTTCTTTCCTTCAATTGTATGCATGATTTACACTCATTTTAGGATGATTAATCCAAGAATGAGTGGCTAATTCCCTTTCCTGCTGAGGTTTCGAACTTGTGTAATGAATTTTGATGATAATTGATATGGTTTCTTCTTCTTCTTGCATGCTGTTCTATTAATTCTTGTTCTTACTACATTATTGATTGGCCAACATTAATGTATATCTAAAAAGTCCAATTTCACTCGAGAGAGCAAGAAATTGGAAAGTTGTGAATTAATAGGGTATTGTTCTTAACTTGATTTGGGAAAATTGGGTTTTGATGTGCTTTCTTGATAGAAATATACTTGAAAGCCGTATTAGTCAACTTAGGAACCGGAATTGTAGTGCTAGGTCATAAATTGCATTTGATCACAGAAATGTAGACGGATGGTTTATGATTCTAAAGTGAAATTAAATACGAAAGTTTTAATTTCTAGGCAAACGTTCTTGGCTAGCAACATGAGGAAGAGGATAACCAAATTATCATGATTATCAAGTTCATTACTCGTTCTTAACCTTGGCATGTTCATATCCATTGTCTAAATTCAAAAGTAATTAAGTGTGATTAATTATAGTATACGTATAGTTTAGAAACAAAAACTCAAAATAACTCTTGGTTGCATTGTTGTTAACATAATTAGGAATAGAATAGAGATATAGTAAACTAGGCAATTTTACGTATCTAGAGCAGCCTCCTTGGATCGATACTTGGCTACTTAGCCACTTTATTACTTGTTTGACCATGTGCACTTGCGTGTCGGGTTTTTAATATATACCGAGCAGACCGCGAACAAGTTTTTGGCGCCGTTGCCGGGGAGGCTAGGCGATTTGTAAAATTTTGTTTAGTGTAAATTTACTGTATTTGTATTTTTATTTTCTTAAGTGTTAACAACTTGGTCTTAGCCTGTATTTTGCAGATTTTTATTTCTGTGAACACTGGCAAGGGACAAGGAGCTGGTGGAATCTTACTTAGAGCCAGAACGTGAATTGCATAGTCAACGTAGAGAAGCTCTTCGGAAGAAGCTGCAGTTGCTCAAACAGTCTATGATGGAGCAACCAAATCCACCAGTTGTGCGGGCAGTGTTAGTGCCTGAGGAAGTAGCAGCCAGGCCGGTTCGCAAGGTGGCAATCCCACACGCTAATAATGTACATTCCAGCATCCGCAAACCAGAGCCTGGAGGGAGATTTGAGTTAAAGCAAAATATGGTGCAACTTTTGCACACGAGCGGGCAGTTTACCGGTCTCCCTCACGAAGATCCGCAACAACATCTCCAGAACTTTTTGGAGATAAGTGACACTTATATACCCGCTGGAGTGTCACCTGATTATGTTCGGCTCACCTTATTTCCATTTTCCTTACTTGGTGAAGCCAAGAGGTGGTTAAAAGCTGAACCACCCAACTCTATATCAACGTGGGATGATCTTGCAAGGAAGTTTTTGATCAGATTTTTCCCTTCGGGTAAAACAGCTAAACTTAGAAGTCAGATTCTAAGTTTTAAACAGAGGGAAGGAGAAAATCTTTATCAAGCTTGGGAAAGATTCAAGTCCATGTTGCGGGACTGTCCTCATCATCATCAGTCCAATGAGGTGTTGGTACACACTTTTATTGAGGGTTTGGAACCCCACACTAAAATTTTGTTAGACTCAGCAGCTGGAGGGCAAGCGCTGGAGAAGACTTATGAGGAGCTGTACACTTTGCTCAACCAAATTTCACAAGGCAATCCAGAATGGAATGCAGATTCTTCAAGAGGTGGAGCAAGGAAAGCAGCGGGAGTGCTTGAAGTGGATGGATTCACAGCTATCGCTGCACAGATAGCTGCTTTGCAAAATCAGTTAAACACTCACTTCAGCAATATGAATTTGAACCAGCCTTCAGCCTCCGTCAATGCAGTCCAACAGATGTGGTGTGAAGTGTGCGGTAGTAGTGAGCATTCAGCTGAATGCTGTGGTGCAAATCCTGATTCTGTTAACTTTGTGGGCAATGCACAAAGGAATCAACAGCAGTTTGGTAGTGGCTACAACTCGAATTGGAGGAACCATCCGAATTTTTCGTGGGGTAGCAACAATCAACAAGGCCAAGGTTCAGGACAGGGTATGCACAGAAACCAAGGAGGGCAACAAGGCTATCAGACGCATTTCAGAAATCACAATGCCCCTCCTCCACCACCATCACCGACTATTGAGGAGATGTTCAAAACCATGATTGCCAACCAGTCACAATTGCAGGATGACTATGTCAAATTGGCAGCCGAAGTAAAGAACAATCAATTGGCAACCAAGGCTCTTGAATATCAGTTTGGGCAATTTGCTAGTGCCCAAAATACTAGACCCAGAGGAGGACTACCTAGCGACATGGATCCCAATCCTAAGCAGGTGAATGCAGTGACCACGAGGAGTGGTTTACAATTAAAGGAGGTGGAACCGGAAAGACCGCCTCAAAAGTCAGGAGCAGCAGATGTTGAGGGAGAGCAAATCTCAGATAAGGGGAAGTCTAAAGAAGCTGAACCAGCAAGGCCTCCACCCCCGTTCCCTCAACGACTTAAGAAACACAAGGAGGAGGCGTGTTTCCAGAAATTCATAGAGGTACTTAAACAGGTACATGTTAACTTACCTCTTGTTGATGTCTTGCAGGGAGTTCCAAAATATGCGAAGTATATTAAAGACATCGTGGCTAACAAAAGTCATTTGACTGAGTATGCCACGGTAGCTTTAACGGAGGAATGCACTTCCCGTATTCAGAATAGGTTGCCCACAAATCTGAAAGACCCTGGAAGTTTCACTATCCAGCTGACTATTGGGCAAAGTATCCGAGCGCGTGGATTATGCGACTTGGGGGCAAGTATAAATCTGATGCCTTCTTCGGTATTCAGAAAGTTAGGTCTAGGCAGTCCTAGACCTACAACGGTAATCTTGCAGCTAGCAGACAGGTCTTTGGCTAAGCCGGATGGCATTGTTGAGGATGTGTTGGTGCAGGTAGGCTCCCTCATTTTTCCGGTCGATTTTATTGTTCTGGACTTTGAACCAGATGCTGAAGTCCCATTTATTTTGGGACGACCCTTTTTGGCAACCGGAAAAGCATTAATCGATGTAGCTGCGGGTCAACTCACGATGCGAGCACATGACAAGGTCAAAGTGTTCGACGTGTACAAGGTACGTAAGCTCCCGACTGTTTATAAGGATCTCTCGGTGATCAACGTAATTGATCATGGGAAGGCTAACAGATTGAGTGATTCCCGAGAGTTACTAGGTAGGCCACCGGACAAGGTAGAGCACTACTGGGGGGATGATCATGATCGGGACAAATCATCCATCTCCCTAGTAGGTAAATGAGCTTAAAGGATGTCGAGCCGCGACGTTAAACCAGGCGCTGCACGGGAGGCAACCCGTGAAAAATATATTTTTTCTTTTTTCTCTTTCTTTAGTGTAAATGTTTTTTATTTTATTTTATTTTCTTTTTCTTGACTAGGTTTAGATTTGCATTTTAATTAGTAATTTTTATTTTTTAGTAGGGAAATCTATTAATTTAACCAATTTTTGGTTAGTGAGGTGATTTTCAGGTATAACGGAGGAAAAATACATGGAATCGAGGAAACGAGGCGAGGTATGAAAAATAAAAATTGTTGATGAAACAGAGGACTGGTGCGTTGGCGCCGTGTCACGGAGGCAATGCTCCGCGTTGGCCTCCGTGACACGTTGAAGGCAAATTTGGATTTTTCAAAATTCTAGTAAGCCAACGCGTTGGCTCCGTGTCACGGAGGAGGGGCTCCGCGTTACCCTCCGTGACACGTTGCCCTTATCCCAGTGCCGAGTCACACCGGGTTTCCGGGTGACCCGCGTGTTTCCTTTAAATAATAACCCCCGATTTCGCCCCTATTTCCCCCATTCCCTCTTCCCTCCGCGACCAAACACCCATTCCCCTCCCCCTAAACGACGTGCCACGTTGGTAGGCAAAGAAAAACGTCAAGTTTCTCCGATTCTTCAATTCTAAGGTATGTTTTCATCGTTTAACTCAACTTTTTGGCGATTTTTGTCAATTTTGGGCATGTGAGGTGAGATATATCACCCTAGGTAGAAATTAAACATGATGTGAATTATTTTGTGATTGATTATGTTCGGATTATTGTAGTTGACGTTTGAACTTTTCGATTGAGTGAATAATTCAATTTTGATTGTCGAAGTGTATTCTAGGGCTTGGGTTGTTGAATTTTAACTTGGGCAACTTAATAGTTTGGTGAAAATTGATGCCGGGGTGTGTTTATTATTTGAGATAAGTCGTGGTAAATGTTGTATAATTGTTGAGAGACGACGAATTCTTGAATTTTTGTGGGAAATTGCATAATGTATGAATTGGTTAGATTGTTTAGATTAGTTTGTATATAAATTGTCTTTTTAGTTGTTGTTTTTAGTTTGTTGTTGTTTTATTGCGAAGTGCGATGGTTGAATTGCTAGCGATAGCAGGATTGGGAATTAGCTGTATGAAGTCTGAGTAGTACGCTAACCGTTATGCTGTCAAAATTTTGTTACGAACGCACTAAGCAATATGTGTAAAGTTGGTGGTGTTTGGGGTTGTAAATAGAGCTATCCTTGCTGAAATTTTGTAAATATTGTTAAGGACTAAGTGTGGGGTAAATTTTGTTTAACCCGACCTTAGCCGAAGCTAACAAATTTTTAGTTTAACGTTGTGCTTGTTGTGGAAATTGATAGGTACAATGGCCAGCCGACAAGACAAAGGCAAGGGTGCCTCCACCTCAGGCACAGGCAGGAAGAGGATGAGACTGGGCACGGCAGTCCCAGCGGCACCCGCTGTTCCGCGCGGTCAACACCGCCGATACGGAACACGATGGGTCACCGATGAAGGGAAGAAATGGTATGCGAAGCACAAAGAAAACAAGTACTTCCCCGAGGAACATATTGCTAGGGAACCACTCGCACAGGAGTTCCCTCGCATTGTACAGAGGATTGAGGCAGCTGGGCTCAGCTTTATTTTTCAGGAGCCCAAGGAGTGCAACCTTCACTTGGTCCGGGAATTTTATGCCAACTGGAACCCGGCCATCAGAAGCCACACTATTAAAATCAGAGGGCAGATTGTCACTCTGGAACCCCAGCAGCTGAATGCCATCGTTGGAGCGCGGGACACAGACGCCCACGTTCTCCGCCAGCTCAACATCACCCCACCGTACGCCGACATCAGACGTACGTTGTGTGGGGCTCGATCCACAGCCCGATGGAGTAGACACAAAGAGAGGGGTTACCACCAGACTCTGCCTTATTCGCAGATGAACAGGGAGGCCAGAATCTGGCTAAAAATTGTGTGTTCGTGTTTGATCCCGGGAGTTCATATGACAGACGTGACCCGGGACCGTGTCTGCTTGGTGTATGCCCTTATGAAAGGGCTTGAGATTAATGTGGGGGCGGTCATAATATCCGCCATGAAGAGAGCCAGACTGCACCAGGGCCACAGATACGGGTTTGGCGGACTCATCACCACCTTCCTCCGAGGCCTCGACGTTGAGGAAGAAGCCTTGGATTATATTCCGCAGTTGGAGCGGAGGGCCCTCGACGTGACAAAGACGAAGGCCCCCGACACTACACACGGACCTGTGCTAACTTTGGGCGAGTGACATGCTCGTGATGATCAGTACATGGCCCGTATGTTCGCCATGCAGATGCTGCAGCTACGGATTGGTGGGAGACCAGCCACCGAGGAGGAGTTATGGCAGTTGGAGCTGGACTACCCCTTTGGCGAGAATGCCAGAGCCTTGTGTAAGGTGGGGCCAGCCTTTGTGGAGCCGACAGACGATGATGTCCCTACTGATGAGGAGACACGTCGTGAGGACTCAGATGTGGAGTCCGATGACGACGATGGAGCCGATTCAGACATGGGAGACGAGGCCGCAGCACCGGATGAGGAAGTCGAATATTTCGACTAAGCAGGGAGTTCCACCACCCAAAAATTTTGTGCTTTGTATTGTTGTGAACACTGGGGACAGTGTTCGATTTAAGTGTGGGGTGGGGAGTAGTTAGGTGCTAGGTCAAGGCTCTAAATTGCTGTATAATTTTTCCTTGCTGTTTATGTATGTTGTGCTTTCCCTGTTGTGGTGAACTGATTTGCGATTTATGTGTATATATTTGTTTGTGGCTAATGATGTGTGTGCTTTGAAAGTTATGGTTGCTAGTGTAAATATTTTGTGAATTTTGTAAATATTTTTTTTCTCTATCGACATGATCGATATTTTTCAAAATTTTTGCGAAAATATTTTGCACTTGTAAATATTTCCTTTCTATCGAAATGATCGATGTGTTGCAAAATTTTTTGCGATTTTTATTTTTGGGCTTCTCGGAGTTTGTTTTCGGTTCTTTTACCAAGAATAGTCCCATTGAAACGATGTCATAGTTAGTGACCGTTCCCTATGATGGATGGATGACGACCGTCTTAAGGGAAATGTAGTCCGTAGGAGTAGGATTTTTATTTGTTTTTTTTTTTAGTTTTCTTTGGTGGATTGCATCAATAAACTGTAGTTGCTTATGGTTGCTAAAATTTCGTTGCGTGTTGTAATTGATGTTCAAAACGTGAAAATGATTCGTTTGAAAGCATGCAATTTTGTAAATATGTTGAGTTACCTAGGCTATAGAATTTGGTTCATTATGATTGAGGCTTAATCTTGAATTCATGTAATTGACTAATTAAAGAGTCTGTGAATGCATCTTGATTCGAGCATGTGCATGAAGTGTGAGTGAGGTTTTTCTATTCCATGTCATTGTGAATTGTCTAGAACTTGCCTGGTGTGTGTACGAAGCGAAATGAAGGAGGTGTAGTGTTGGAAAGGATGTAGGCATTTCTTTGTTTTAACCGATAGTTTCCATTTTTTTCTTGTCAAATTCTACCTTTTTATATGTTGTATACCCTAGTCAGCCCGTTGAGCCTTTAGCCGATTTCTTTCTTTGGTCCAAAATTGTATGAACTAAGCTTTATTCCTTCTTTTCATTAGCCTTAAAGTCTAAAAGAAGCTCTTAAGCGCTTACAAAGAACAGAAAATGTTTCCCAAAGTGTTAAATAGTGAAAAGAGTGAAAAGAAAAGAAAAGAAAAGTGAGGAAAGAAAAGATGACGTTGAAGAGGCACTTGTTGTAATTAAATGATAGTGAGGGTACATGAAAACCCTCTGTTTTGTGTCAAGTGTGGTTGATGAAATGGGCTGTATGAAAGTAAACCAGCATGAATGGGAGAAAAAGAGAAAAGAGAGGAACAATGTCCATGAGTCGATGGGAATGAGTTGAAAAGGCGCTTAAGGATGCTAGCGACTATTATTGGCTAATCCAATATATATATACTAGATCCATAGCCTCGTTACAACCCATTAAAAGTCCTATTTGATCCTATATTGCATTTCTTTATATTAGTGGAGTAATACACTAAAGGCAAGCCTATGGGTCATGACATGATGCATGTGAATTCTTTTCGGAGAGAGAGGGAAATTAATTTTTATATGCCCCTACTTGCATGTTTGTGTGCTGCACTAACATAAAGGGAAAGTTCTCTCGAGTTGTGAGGGTACATGCTTGATGAAAGATTGATTTTTGTGTCGGATTTCTTGATTAGTTGATTTGCATGAGTTTGCTGATATCAAGAATCAATTCTTAAAGTCTAGGAAGCCTTGATGTATTAAGGTCATTGTATTGTACGACCAAGCATGTTTTCTTGATGATTTGCAAAAATTGAATAATCGGTATGACCGTAGCGTAAATTGTTGCACCATAGTGACGAAGGTTGGGATGTAATTTGCATGAGTTGTGTATGTGTTGTTCGAGGACGAACAAGGATTTAAGTGTGGGGTAAGTGATCTTGGGCAGATTTATATGCCTAAGTGATACTCAAACGTATCATTTTTACCTTGTTTGTTGTGCAATGTGTATATAATATCATGTAATTGGTAATAAAATGCGAATTTATACTAACCAACATGATTAGCATTTGTTTTGCAGGAAAATGTAATTTTTAGGAGCTAAAATGCGTGTTGGAACTATGTCGGAGTTGGACTTGGATGCGAGCGTGGAAAAGACCTTGGATGGCACATTTTATAATGGCTTCGCGATGGAGTCGTGCCACGCTGCCATCGCGGTAGCACACTGCCTGGGCGTGAAATAAATTGGCAATTTCCAGTGTACCTGCGCGTCAGCTCCGTGGCACGGAGATAGGCCTCCGCGATGGCCTCCGTGCCACGTTGAGGTTAATTATCCGGACCCTGCAAATTCCAGAGAGGGTCCGCGTCCACGCCGTGTCACGGAGGCAGTGCTCCGCGTTGGCCTCCGTGACACGTTGCTTGTTATTCCGGGAAAAATTTCCCACTAGTATAAATAGCACACTTAGGTTTATTTTAAGGAGTTTTTAGTTTTTAGACTGAGTTCAGAAGTGGAGAGCAGGAACGTGGGTTAGTAGCAGTTGAAGAACAGAAAAGCTAAGAGTTTTCTTCTCTTCCTTTCTTCTTTCCTTCAATTGTATGCATGATTTACACTCATTTTAGGATGATTAATCCAAGAATGAGTGGCTAATTCCCTTTCCTGCTGAGGTTTCGAACTTGTGTAATGAATTTTGATGATAATTGATATGGTTTCTTCTTCTTCTTGCATGTTGTTCTATTAATTCTTGTTCTTACTACATTATTGATTGGCCAACATTAATGTATATCTAAAAAGTCCAATTTCACTCGAGAGAGCAAGAAATTGGAAAGTTGTGAATTAATAGGGTATTGTTCTTAACTTGATTTGGGAAAATTGGGTTTTGATGTGCTTTCTTGATAGAAATATACTTGAAAGCCGTATTAGTCAACTTAGGAACCGGAATTGTAGTGCTAGGTCATAAATTGCATTTGATCACAGAAATGTAGACGGATGGTTTATGATTCTAAAGTGAAATTAAATACGAAAGTTTTAATTTCTAGGAAAACGTTCTTGGCTAGCAACATGAGGAAGAGGATAACCAAATTATCATGATTATCAAGTTCATTACTCGTTCTTAACCTTGGCATGTTCATATCCATTGTCTAAATTCAAAAGTAATTAAGTGTGATTAATTGTAGTATACGTATAGTTTAGAAACAAAAACTCAAAATAACTCTTGGTTGCATTGTTGTTAACATAATTAGGAATAGAATAGAGATATAGTAAACTAGGCAATTTTACGTATCTAGAGCAGCCTCCTTGGATCGATACTTGGCTACTTAGCCACTTTATTACTTGTTTGACCACGTGCACTTGCGTGTCGGGTTTTTAATATATACCGAGCAGACCGCGAACAAAAGTTTCTTATAATTTCCAGTGAAAAACAGAGGGTAAGCAGAGAGAAAGAGGAATGAGGATTATTTGATAATTTCCTTCCGATTACGCTGTCAAACACGGTCCAAACTCGAATTAACCTCAGGTACCGAGGTATTTAGCAGCAGGAAGCATTCCTACGGATTTTGTTTCACAAAATACGGTCGACGAATCATCGAGCTACCGAGCTAAGGTAAGTAGAATTGCTCCTAACTAGTGTCTATGTGCTCCTAGCTGAGAAGTGAATACTTCTCCCTTCTGGACTTCTGAAAAATAGCGAGTTTTCGACCGTCTTTCGATAAGCCTAAGTTTAGGCTACAATTATATCAAAAGTGACGTCGTTCTTTAGAATAAAGCTATATTTAGTATTAATTAGCGTATACATGAATGCAGTTGGGAGAAATAGCTGGAGTATTGACCGAGCCTCGTTCGACAGACGGATAACTCGAGGTTAAGGTATGTAAAGCTAGTTCCTTCGGCAAGTTAGTAGCTTTAGCCTTGTATAGTACAATAAACTCCGTAGTAGAATTCCCGGAGTTGAATGTTAAGTATTGTGCAAAGTTCAGTAAACCTAGTTTGCATTGTTATATCGTATTCAGTCTGAAAGTTAGAAAAGTATGCGCCCGAGGGCAAGTTAGTATTTTAGATTCAGTATAGCCTATTACGTGATTAGCAAGCATGTAGTAGAATAAAAGAAATAGATTTTCATAATAAAAGTCAATAAAGAAAGATCAGATAGATAGACAGTTATGGCTACAGATTAGCCATTCAGACAGACAGTATCTTGGCTACAGATTAGCCGTACAGTTAAACAGAGGTTACAGAATCAGTATAATTAGTAAGAATTAGCTCAGTGTAGAAACAGATCAGAATAAGAAGTAGATTTTCGATAGTCTTTTCAGTTATACATGCTTGCTATTTATATGTGCTATTTGTTTGTTGAGACTTGCTATGGCATGTGGGTGTCCCGTTGCATCCCCACCGCCCCTGGGTTATAACTGTGTCGATACCAGATTTAGATACCGCCACTAGCTGGGCGATGCCGTCAGCCTAGAGGACGATGATGGCCGACCACCATGATAATACAGTCCAGATTACCCTGCTTGCAAGGGCAGTTCAGTTTACTTTGTGCAGAGCCAGATTCCCTGTTTACAGGGGCAGATTACTCTGTGTACGCTTGTGGCCGGGGGCAGTTTCACATACAAATTTTTATAAAGGTACCCTATTGCGTGCTTGCACCCAGGGGCAGTTTCAGTCACAGATACAACAACAGATTACCCCGTGAGCGCTTACGCCCAGAGGCAGGAGTCTTCGGACTCAGACACAGTTTATTGTCAGAGGCCAAGGCCTGAGCTACGCACCCAAGGGGGCCGGTAGAAGGAGCTCACAGTTTTCAGATGAGTGGAGTGACTTATTTTTGGTTGGTTTAGACCAGGGTAGGGGTAAATAGATTGTTCTGTTGGTTGGCACCTTCCGGCTTATCGGGGTCAGTCAGGTTATGTGTGTATTTATATGTATATCTATATGTGCTATTAGATACTGATAAACAGTAGGACGACACGTCTTCAGGTACGCTCAGTTTAGTTACAGAATAAATAAACTCTCCCTAGTTATCCTCAGCTAGATAGACTCAGCTACTTCCTGCTTATATGTCATGTTACTGTTGTTATTCATTTCAGTTGTGTATTTCAGTTGCTTTACATGCTCAGTACCTGTGGTACTGACGCCCGTGGGGCGCTGCATTACTTGCCTGCAGGTACTTACAGACGAGGAGCCGAGCCCTCGTAATCCTAGCCAGCGCAGAGTTATCAACTCCTGTCATCCGGAGTTTGATATTCAGAGGTGTATTTCATTTTCTTTTGTTGTACAGTACGGGTAGGTCGGGGCCCTGTCCCGATCATTTCTATTGTCATTCCTAGAGGCTAGCAGTCTGTATATCCCTGTGGTCAGTTGAGCCGGTCGTGTGAGGCCGTGCAGTTTGTTATAGTTAGTTAGTATTTCAGTTCCTGTTGGCCGTGTGTGGCCATAACCAGTCAGTAGTGGTGACCTTGCCGGTCACATAATTATTTAGCATGCTATTGTTGAGTTACAGAGAACTAGAAAGCATGGTGGCCTTGTCGGCCCGCGTAGGTTTCCCCCTTGTAAGTATGTTTCTGGTTAGCTGAAGTTCATACAGGTGGCTACAGGCCTAGTCGGCCAGAGGTTTTGTTTACAGCCGTTATATAACCTGTTGTTTTCCTGAATCTGAGTTAGAGCCAGCCAAGCACTAGATGTGCTTTGGCCCAGTAGTCTAACAGTTCAGGTCCTAGCAGGGCACCAGGTGCCAGTCATACCCCCCAAGGCGGGGCGTGACAAGGTGCCAGTCATACCCCCCAAGGCGGGGCGTGACAAACTTGGTATCAGAGCAGGTCGTGTCCCAGGGAGTCTGCAAGCCATGCTAAGTAGAGTCTTGTCTATGGATGTGTTGTGCACCACATACCATAGGCAGGAGGCTGCGAGGCATAATAGGATAGTTACCCTTCCTTTCATACTCAGTCGTTCCTAGCACAGTACAGAATAGGGTCGGTTCTTTTGAAACTTACCACCCTCTTTGTTTACAGATACTATGGCAGACCAGTGGCACCCAACTACAGGCAGGAGATTGGATACAGCAGCGGGCGAAGGCACCAGTGGGATGCCTCATTTACAGCCAGATTTAGCCCGGTCTGAGAGAAATACGGAGGTGTCATCTCGACCCTCCCAGCAGTCTCCGCCTCGCCAGACACCATTTGAGGCAGCACCACCTCCCACAGCTCCTGCACCCACTTCATCTGATCAGGAGCTACGTAGTGCGGTGGTTATGTTGACCCAGATGCTAGCTACTCAGCGTCAACCAGTACCACCTGCAGCAGCAGAATCTCTAGGTGGGCCAGGTAGTTCCAGGGTTAGGGAATTCTTGGCGTTGGGACCCCCTCAGTTTACAGGGTCGGATTCAGCGGAGGACCCTCAGGACTTTCTGGACCAGATGCAGAGAATCTTTAGAGTCATGCACGTAACCCCAGCAGAATCAGTTGAGTTAGCCGTGTTCCGGTTAAGGGATATTGCAGTTTTGTGGTACGAAAGTTGGGAGAGATCTCAGGGTAGAGATGCAGCCCCTCCTACTTGGTCCAGCTTCTCAGAGGCCTTCCTGGACCACTACTTACCCCGGGAGGTCAGACAGGCCCGGATGGACCAGTTTTTACACTTAGAGCAGGGGGGCCAAGAGCGTCCGTGAGTATTCTTTACAGTTCGACTCCTTAGCCCGCTATGCTCCAGCATTTGTGGACACCATGTCGTCCAGAGTCCACCGCTTTATTATGGGCTTGAATCCAGATTACATAGAGACGTGCATGATGGCTACTTTGAGAGAGGACATGGACATAGCCAGCGTACAGGCCTTCACACAGACAATTGAGGGCCTGAGACAGCGACAGCGGGGTGACAGACAGGCGACTTCAAAACAGCGCCGTAGAAGCAGACCCGCTGAGATTCAATGGGAAATCCCTAGGGGGCCGAGACCACGGTTTTCAGATAGGCCACCCAGATCTTTACCTCCGGTACAGTAGCAGAGAGGCAGATTTGTTTGTCGGAGTAAATCAGAGTCCGGTAGCAGTTTACGGACAGTAGCATCACCTCAGCAGCGGAGGGTAGAACAGAGTAGATTTGCACCTACCCCTTGTCCTATATTCCACCGACCACATTCTGGAGCCTGCAGGCAAGGCTTCCCAGGGTGCTATTATTGCGGACAGGAAGGGCATTTAATGAGAGATTGTCCATCTAGAAGACAGGGTAGCCGGGATAGTCTGGATAGAGCATCAGCGGGGCCATGAGTTCCAGCAGCCTAAGTAGGGCGCAGACCCTCAGGTTCAGCAAATAGGGGCCGAGGTAGATCAGGAGCCTCTGGCTCAGGAGCAGGCCCCAGCCGTACATATGCATTACCAGGGAGGCAGGATTCAGAGGCATCTCCCGACGTGGTCACAGGTATATTGATTATCTGCTCATACCCTGTTTATGTACTGATTGATCCAGGATCCACCCTATCATATATTACCCCGTTTGTGGCACTAAAGTTTAATATTGCACCAGAATTATTACAGCAGCCCTTTTCGGTATCCACACCCATCGGTGACTCGATCGTAGCTAGCAGAATTTACCAGGGATGTACAGTAGAGGTTGCTGATCGTTAGACCACAGTAGATCTGGTTGAGCTAGAAATGATAGATTTCGATGCCATAATGGGTATGGATTGTCTAGTGTCGTGCTTTGCCAATGTTGAATATTGGACCAAGACGGTCTGATTCCACTTTCTAGGAGAAGCAGTGCGGGAGTGGAAGGGCAGCACCGCTACGCCAAAAGGTAGGTTTATTTCCTACCTTCAGGCGAGGAAATTGATATCTAAGGGATGTATTTACCATCTGGTCAGAGTTCAGGATGTCCGAGCAGAATCTCCGACGCTCCAGTCTGTTCCGGTGGTGAATGAGTTCCCTGATGTGTTTCTGGATGAGTTACCTGGTATTCCTCCAGAAAGGGAAATAGATTTTGCTATTGATTTATTACCAGGCACCCAGCCGATATCGATTCCTCCTTATCACATGGCTCCTGCAAAACTCAGAGAATTAAAGGAGCAGCTGAAAGACTTGTTGGATAAAGGTTTTATTAGGCCGAGTACTTCACCATGGGGGGCGCCAGTTCTATTTGTGAGGAAGAAAGATGGCTCACTCCGTATGTGCATAGATTATCGGCAATTAAACAAAGTTACAGTGAAAAACAAGTACCCGCTTCCCAGAATTGATGACTTATTTGATCAGTTGCAGGGAGCCAGATACTTTTCTAAGATTGACTTGCGGTCCGGATATCACCAGGTTTGAGTTCGTGAAGGAGATATTCCCAAAACGGCGTTCAGGACCCGATATGGACACTTTGAATTTCTAGTTATGTCCTTCGGGTTGACGAATTCCCCAGCAGTATTCATGGACCTGATGAACAGTATTTTCAGACCTTTCCTGGACTTGTTCGTAATATTGATGACGTTCTGGTGTATTCTCGCTCTGAAGCAGATCACCGGACTCATTTGTGGACAGTGCTCCAGATCCTCAGGGACCGCCAGTTATATGCTAAATTTTCTAAGTGTGAATTTTGGCTTACTTCAGTAGCCTTTTTGGGGCATATTGTGTCGGATGCTGGTATACAGGTTGACACGCAGAAGATAGAAGCAGTCAAATCATGGCCTAGGCCTACCACTCCGACCAAGGTCCGCAGTTTTCTGAGATTAGCGGGATATTATAGAAGGTTTGTTGAGGGATTCTCTACCATAGCAGCACCTCTGACCAAACTGACACAGAAAGCAGCAAAGTTTTAGTGGACAGAGGCATGCGAGCAGAGCTTCCAAGAGTTGAAAGATAGATTAACCTCCGCCCCAGTGCTAGCCTTGCCGGAAGGTACAGAAGGTTATTCAGTATATTGCGACGCATCAGGTGTTGGGTTAGGTTGTGTGTTAATGCAGCATGGTAAGGTGATTGCATATGCCTCCAGACAGCTGAGGAAACACGAGAGGAATTATCCTACCCACGACCTGGAGTTAACCGCAGTGATCCACACCTTGAAAATGTGGAGACATTACCTGTACGGAGTCCATGTTGATATTTTCACAGATCACAAGAGCCTACAGTATATCTTCACTCAGAGGGAGCTGAATCTGCGGCAACGTCACTGGTTGGAGTTGTTAAAAGATTATGATGTGAACATTCTGTACCACCCGGGAAAAGCTAATGTTGTAGCAGATGCTCTCAGTCGAAAGTCCATGGGGAGCTTGGCGTATTTGCAGCCCGAGCAGCGGGAATTGGTCAGGGAGATACATCAGTTAGCTAGCCTAGCCGTTTGTGTAGCAGAAACAGAGGACGGTAGAGCGGTAATTCAGAACACCGCCGTGTCATCGTTAGTTGTGGAAGTGAAAGAACGACAATTTGAGGATCCTGACCTAGTTCAGCTTAAAGATTATATTCCGCTAGGGAAGGCGCCAGGATTTTGGGTAACAGAGGATGGAGTGCTGCGTTGTAAAGATTGTTTATGTGTTCCCAATGTTTCAAACCTCCGCCGGCAGATTATGAACGAGGTACATTACGCCCGTTATTCTCTTCACCTCGGTGCGACAAAAATGTACCATGACATCAAAGAGAACTACTGGTGGCCAGGTATGAAAAGGGAAATTGTTGAATTTATAGCCCAGTGTCCGAACTGCCAACAGGTGAAAGCAGAACATCAGAAACCGGGCGGGTTAACTCAGGACATAGCTGTACCTCTCTGGAAATGGGAAGCAGTGAATATGGATTTTGTGGCGGGATTACCCCGTACCAGACACAGACATGACTCTATATGGGTGATAGTTGACAAATTGACTAAATCAGCTCATTTCCTGCCAGTAAGAACTACTTTCTCGGCCGAAGATTATGCGGAGTTGTATATCCAAGAGATAGTCAGATTGCACGAAGTGCCAGTATCCATTATTTCAGACAGAGGAGCGCAATTCACGGCTAGATTTTGGAAATCATTCCAGAAGGGACTAGGAACGCAGATTAATCTGAGCACTGCTTTCCACCCTCAGACAGACGGACAGGCTGAGCGCACTATTCAGACGCTCGAGGATATGCTGCGAGCGTGTGTGCTAGACTTTGGTGGTAGCTGGGACGAGCATTTGCCGCTGATAGAATTTGCTTATAATAATAGCTATCACTCGGCCATTCAGATGGCACCTTTCGAGGCTTTATACGGGCGAAAGTGCAGATTGCCAGATGGTTGGTTCGAAATAGGGGAATCAGCGATAATTGGGCCAGACATTGTTCAGCAGTCAGAAGAGAAAGTAAAGCTTATCAGAGAACGCCTATTGACTGCACAGAGTCGCCAAAAATCATATGTGGACGTACGGCGCAGAGACCTAGAGTTTAATGTGAATGACTGGGTATTTCTGAAAGTATCTCCGATGAAAGGGGTGATGAGATTTGGCAAGAAGGGTAAGCTCAGTCCGAGGTTTGTTGGGCCTTATCAGATTCGCCGGAGGATAGGCTGAGTAGCACATGAGTTGAACTTGCCTCCAGAGCTAGAGTCCGTGCATCCCGTCTTTCATGTGTCTATGCTGAGGAAATGCATAGGAGACCCATCCAGAACAGTCCCAGTCCAGGATATCCAGGTTACAGAAGAGCTGGCCTACGAAGAGGTTCCGGTAGCCATCTTAGACAGACAGATTCGTGGATTGAGAACTAAGGATATCGCGTCTGTCAAGGTATTGTGGCGTAACAGGAACCGAGAGGAGATGACTTGGGAGGCTGAAGAAGATATGAAAGCTAGATATCCTCACCTGTTCCAGGATTTTGGGATAGTCCAGATTACAGGGGAAACTGTGCCGAAATTTTCCTAAGAACAAGTTAAGCTAATTGAGTAGTCCTCTATATAGCAGTTTACGTTCGAGGACGAATGTTCTTAAGGGGGGGAGAATATTACACCCCGTAAATTCCCGACATATAGATGGCCTATTCGCGTGTTGGTTAAGAGTATTTGAAAACCATACATGCTAGAAAAAGGCCCGGAGAAAGATCGGACAAGTGCCAAGTTGGCGCGTCGCAAGGCAAAATGCGACTTATAAGTCCCAATTATATAAAGCCTCCAACTTCAATTTTTCATTAAAGTTTCTTATAATTTCCAGTGAAAAACAGAGGGTAAGCAGAGAGAAAGAGGAACGAGGATTATTTGATAATTTCCTTCCGATTACGCTGTCAAACGCAGTCCAAACTCGAATTAACCTCAGGTACTGAGGTATTTAGCAGCAGGGAGCATTCCTACGGATTTTGTTTCGCAAAATACGGCCGACGAATCGTCGAGCTACCGAGCTAAGGTAAGTAGAATTGCTCCAAACTAGTGTCTATGTGCTCCTAGCTGTGAAGTGAATACTTCTCCCTTCTGGACTTCTGAAAAATAGCGAGTTTTCGACCATCTTTCGATAAGCCTAAGTTTCGGCTACAATTATATCGAAAGTGACGTCGTTCTTTAGAATAAAGCTATATTTAGTATTAATTAGCGTATACATAAATGCAGTTGGGAGAAATAGCTAGAGTATTGACCGAGCCTCGTCGACAGACGGATAACTCGAGGTTAAGGTATGTAAAGCTAGTTCCTTCGGCAAGTTAGTAGCTTTAGCCTTGTATAGTACAATAAACTCCGTAGTAGAGTTCCCGAAGTTGAATGTTAAGTATTGTGCAAAGTTCAGTAAACCTAGTTTGCGTTGTTATATCGTATTCAGTCTGAAAGTTAGAAAAGTATGCGCCCGAGGGAAAGGTAGTATTTCAGATTCAGTATAGCCTATTACGTGATTAGCAAGCATGTAGTAGAATAAAAGAAATAGATTTTCATAATAAAAGTCAATAAAGAAAGATCAGATGGACAGACAGTTATGGCTACAGATTAGCCATTCAGACAGACAGTATCTTGGCTACAGATTAGCCGTACAGTTAAACAGAGGTTACAGAATCAGTATAATTAGTAAGAATTAGCTCAGTGTAGAAACAGATCAGAATAAGAAGTAGATTTCAGATAGTTTTTTCAGTTATACATGCTTGCTATTTATATGTGCTATTTGTTTGTTGAGACTTGCTATGGCATGTGGGTGTCCCGTTGCATCCCCACCGCCCCTAGTCGGCTGGAGGCTGTGTTTACAGCCGTTATATAGCCCGTTGTTTTCCTGAATCTGAGTTTAGAGCTAGCCAGGCACCAGATGTGCTTAGGCCCAGTAGTCTAGCAGGGTCCTAGTAGGGCACCAGGTGCCAGTCATACCCCCCAAGGCGGGGCGTGACAGACAGGGTCTATGCCACGGACCCTGTGTCCACTGCTCAAGTTATATATAATTTCAATGTTTTTTTTAATTGTTCACTTCAAATTAAAATAAACCCAAGACCAGAAGTAAAAGCTACGCAAATTTCAGGCGATTTTCCTCCGTTTACGCCACGTAACGCCGCCCGAATTCAAATTAACTTTGGGTATTGAAGTTTAAGGATGTAGGGAGCATTGCTACGAAGTTGTTTTCAGAAAATTCGCCCAGAAAATCATAACCCTGCTGAGCTAAAGTTGTTGGAATTACTCCAAACTAATTTCTATATGATCACAAGCTTTAAGTAAGCATTTCTCCCTTCTGGACTTTCGAGAAATTATGAGTTTTCGATTGTGTTCTGTTAAGTTGAAATATAGTTAATATTTAGATATAAAGTTATTGTTTCAAGCCGAATTTTGTATTGAAATTCATCTCTTTCTTCCAGTATAATGGTTACGGCAGGAAAGAGCTGACGAATCCAAGTTGAAACTCGTCGGTTATCCGGGAAACAACAATTGAGGTATGTAAGGCTTAACCCTCGATAAGTATACTCGTCGTATAGTTTTATGATTTATATTCTAGAATAGAAATGATGATTTCATATACCGTAGATAGCTTCTACCACTGGATTGTGATTAAGACATGTTGTAATTAGCTGTTGCTATTATATAGAGATCAGACATGCTATGATTAGCTGCTATCAGTAGATTACAATTATATAGGTTATGGTTAGCTGCTAGAGAGCGTATATAGATTATACCGTAGTGTCTCTCATCGAGAAGGAACATGTTAGGTGTGATACGCGCTAGAAGCGTCATAGAAGGTCTTCTATTCTCCAATTTGTTGTATTAGTAGAATTGTATGTTCAATTGCCAGGTCCAGATCTTAGAAGCTTGTGAATAGTTATTGGGTAGTGAGCTAAATTGTATAGGTGCGACTGGGCGATACAACTACTAGTTTGGCACCTGGGTTGCTAGAAAAGCACGCCCGGGAGGCTGTGACGTACCCGTACGCCCGAGGGCAAGAAATATAGACAGAATAGTTATACTTTAGAATCAGTGACACTAGGGTTGTCTAGTGCACCGAGTGGCAACCTGCCATTCTATCAGTCGTTACTAGAGGTTATCAGCCCTAGTTGACTTAGCAATTATTATACAGGTCACCCAGGAAGCCAGTCCAGTCAACCAGGTCAAATAGGCCTGTAGGTACCCCAAGGACGGGGACCTTATCAACAGTTAGAGGCTGGGCCAGCGCCCCAACCGGTTCTTATAAGGTACTTAGCTACAGATTGCCAGAGTGACTAAGCCTATATAAACTTGCCTATAAGGTTAAGAATTGCCCAAAAAAGTAATATAAGATCCGACTAGACCAAGAAGAGGTCTAAGGCACTAGTAGTACCATGATAGTATAGTACTGCCCATAGGCTAAGGATGTCAGTAAACTTCCTATGGGGGATTACGGGCCGATCTCTCAAAAGCATGTTCGGCCAGTACCAGCCCTACAGTTATCCTAAGAATAAGTAGTTAGTCATTCGCGACCCCGCAGTTGTTTATGAGTTAGAGTCATCCAGGTAGGACATTCATAGTTATGTTACACCACTCCAGACTATTAGAGATCATGATCACTATCAGGATCCTCTGATCAAATATAGGTGCACAACATGCCTGCTAGCAGCTTTACAGACCATCCTAGGGGGAGAGCAGTAGTGGCGTTAATCCCAGAAGGCCAGTTATGACTTTGAGTGGCTTGATTGAGATGTTAGTGCAATACCTTGGTTGGGGTTGCCCTCACTTAGGAGCCATCCATGACCACCCTAGGGTTACGAGCTGTGTCAACACCCACTAGGGGCGAGATGAAGTCGCTCTTCAGAGCGATATGCCATCTGCGAGGGACGAAGATGGGGTCCCAGGTCCTCATATCTTGTGGTTGGCTCTACACACCCCCGTCGATCCTGGTGCCGGGGGTGCAGATATCAGGAGTCTGTTGGACTCAGACACAGCTACAGTTCAGGGGTGGAGCAGGCTCAGTTGGAGACCAAGGGGAATAGTAAGTTGGCTACAGTACTACTGGAGTCATAGAAACCTGGGTAGGGGTATATAGATTGAGATGTGCTCTCTAGGGCTTATAGGGGCCTGAACGAGTTATTTAGTGTTAGTTGTAACTTTCGGCTTATGGGGACTAGGTGAGGTTCTTGTTTGTATTCTATTCTCCTAGTTCTAGTTTATAAATATGTAATTATATAGTCTTAGCACGTACATGTAGTATTGGTTAGATGTAGATTATGAACCAGCAGGCATACAGGGTAATCTTTCTCCCTTTCTTTCTATTCGCTTCCAATCTTTATCAGCTTATCTATCTCCTTACATATTTGGTACATATTGTATTGATGCCCTCCCCTGGGTGCTGCATTACTTACCTGCAGGTTTAGACAGACAAGGTTCATGATCTCCAGTAACAGCTGTTCAGAATTCGCAGTTAGGACAACTCCTTTCATTCAGAGTTTTCAGGTTGTAGAGATTTCGGTATTCTAATCATATAGCATTTTGGGTAGGCCGGGACCCTGTCCCGACAACTATTTGTACTCTTAGAGGCTTGCAGACTATAGTCGTCAGTTAGTTAGTTGTATGTTGGCTGTGTGGGGCCTTAATCAGTAATTTTTTGTATGTTGGCCGTGTGGGGCATAGGATAGTAGTTTGTCTCCGCTTCTGTTATAACTAGACAACATGGTGGCCTTGTCGACCCGTATAGGATCCCCTGTGTTGCCTGTTGTTGGTTAGCTGTTTTCATTTACAGGTGGCTATATGACCTTGTCGGCCGGAGACTGTATTTACAGCCGAGATATAACTCGTTGTTTTCTTGAAGTGGGTCGTAGGCTGGCACCAGAAATGCATAAGCCTAGCCAGGTCAGTTAGTTGCCAGTGTGGCACTAGGTGCCCGTTATACCTCCCAAGGTGGGGCGTGAAAGGGGTGCATCGATTCTCTTTGTTCGAAAGAAGGATGGATCCCTTCGAATGTATATTGACTATCGGCAGCTTAATAAAGTCACAGGTAAGAATCGGTACCCCTTGCTCAGGATTGATAATTTATTTGACCAGCTCCAGGGTGACAGGTGTTTCTCGAAGATAGATCTCAGATCCGGATATCACCAGCTTAGAGTTTGGGAGTGTGATATTCCAAACACAGCCTTCAAAACCCGATATGGCCATTACGAGTTTGTAGTTATGTCTTTTGTCCTAACCAATTCTCCTACAGCTTTTATGGACCTGATGAATAGGGTGTTCAAGCAATATTTGGATATGTTCATGATCGTGTTCATTGACGACATTCTTATATACTCCCGGAGTGAGGAGGAGCATGCCACTCATTTGAGGATAGTGCTGCAAACCCTCAAGGATTGTCAGCTGTATGCAAAGTTTAGCAAGCAAAGGCATAAGGGTAGACTCCCAGAAGATAGAGGCGGTGAAGAATTGGCCCAGACTGGTTAATCCTTCAGAAATTCGGAGTTTCTTGGGCTTAGCAGGCTACTACCAAAGATTTTTTGAGGGCTTTTCATCAGTTGCATCCCCATTGAACAGGTTGACTCAGAAAACGGTGAAGTTCCAATGGTCGGAGGCTTGTGAGAAAAGCTTCCAGGAGTTGAAGGGTTGACTCACTTCAGCACTAGTACTGACTTTGCCCGAGGGTATTGATGGCTTTGTTGTATATTGTGATGCTTCGAGAGTCGAATTGGGATGTGTGTTGATGCAGCATGGGAAAGTGATAACATATGCCTCACGACAACTGAAGGTTCATGAAAAGAATTATCCGACCTATGATCTTGAGTTGGCCACGATGGTGTTTGCCTTGAAAATATGGCAGCATTATATGTATGGGGTCCACGTGGAAGTGTTTATGGATCACAAGAGTTTGAAATTTGTGATCACACAGAAATATCTAAATCTTCGACAAAGGAGGTGGTTGGAGTTACTAAAGGACTATGACATGAGTGTCCTCTACCACCCGGGCAAGGCAAATGTGGTTGTAGATGCGCTTAGTAGGCTCTCATTAGAGAGTGTGTCCCATGTGGATGAGGGGAAGAAGGAGTTGGTGAAATATGTCCACCGACTTGCAAGACTGGGAGTTAGATTGATCAAATCGACCGATGGCGGTGTTGTTGTACATAACGGGTCAGAATCGTCCTTGGTGGTTGATGTTAAATCTAGGCAAGATGAGGATCCCATTTTGAGGAAGCTGAAGGAGGCGGTGTAGAGTCAAAAGGTGGAGGTTTTCTCCCAAGAGGGAGATGGTGTGCTATGATACCAGGGTCGTCTATGTGTCCCAGATGTAGATGATTTGAGAGTTCGGATATTGCATGAGGCACATGGTACTAGATATCCTATTCATACAGGATCCACGAAAATGTATCAGGACTTGCGAGAAATCTATTAGTGGGATGGTATGAAGAAGCATATTGCGGAATTCAAAGCAAAATGTCCAAACTTCCAGCAAGTGAAGGTCGAGCATCAAAGGCCGGGAGGCATACTTCAGGATATCAGCATCCCGACTTGGAAGTGGGAAGAAATTAATAAGGATTTCGTTATAGGCTTACCTCATACTCGCCGACACTATGACTCCATTTGGGTGGTGGTCGACAAGTAAACAAAGGATGCACACTTCCTACTGGTCAAGACCACGGATTCAGCGGATGATTATGCTAAGTTGTATATTAGGGAGTTGGTTCGACTTCATGGAGTGCCCTTGTCTATTATCTCAAATCGAGGTACTCAGTTTACCTCTCAATTCTGGCGTTCATTTCAAAAAGGACTTGGGATACAAGTTAAGCTCAGTACAGCCTCCCATCCGCAAACAGACGGACAGGCAGAATGAATGATCCAGACTCTTGAGGATATGTTGAGGGCATATGTTATGGATTTTAAGGTAGTTGGGAGGATCATTTTCCCTTGATTGAGTTTGCCTATAATAACAATTATCACTCTAGTATCCAGATGGCACCTTTCGAGACTCTTTATGGGCGAAGGTGTATATCTCCCATCGAATGATTTGAGGTTGGCGAAGCAGCTATGGTGGAACTAGATTTGGTTCACAAGGCGATGGTAAAGGTTCAGATGATAAGGGACCAGTTGAAAACTGCACAGAGTCGATAGAAATCGTATGCTGATGTGAGGAGAAGGGATCTGGAGTTTGATGTGGATGACTGGGTATTTCTGAAGGTATCTCTCATGAAAGGAGTCATGTGGTTCGAAAAGAAAGGTAAACTCAGTCACGGCTATATTGGTCCTTACCAAGTTGTGAGAAGAGTTGGCAAGGTAGCATATTGAGTTGGACTTGCCATTAGAGTTGTCTTCCGTTCATCCCGTTTTCCATGTGTCACTTTTGAAGAAGTGTTTGGGGGATCCAGCCTTGGTAGTTCCGGTAGACAGCATTGGGGTGAAAGACAGCCCCAGTTATGAAGAAGTCCCTGTTGAGATTTTAGATCGTCAGGTTGGTAAGTTAAGAAACAAAGAAGTAGCTTCAGTTAAGGTTTTATGGAGAAATCAACATGTTGAGGGAGCTACGTGGGAGGCCGAAGCGGACATGATGACTAGATATCCACATTTGTTCTCTACCATCTTGGTTCCGACTTTAGGTATCAATTTTGCCCCATGACTCTATTTAGTTTTCATGTTTGATTCATGTGTGCAAGTTTCTTTTATGTGTATGAATGTGTATGTAAAGTATGAGATCATTTTAGCTATGTGGTTTGATTCAGAGGTAGTCATTCCATGAAAATTTTGGTTAAAATGATAAGTATATAGCTATGATGAATTGTATGTTTCTATTTGTTGCTTGTTTCCAACATTTGAGGACGAATGAGGGGGGAGATATTGTAATACCCCTAAAAGGCCTAAGAATAAACCGGGAGTTACAATTAAAAAGTGTAGAAAACTGCAAAAACATCACATAACGGACGACCCTACGACTCATGGTAGGGTACCACGGGGTCGTCACAAGATGTCGTGGTTTGGGAAGTTAAGGAAAACATTGGAGACAATTCGTTGTCACCAGCAGTGGAGAGGTTTGGAGTTAGGCTGGAGGAAGCAATGGGGCATCCGATGATTCGTGGTTAAGAGGGACGACCCGTTGTTTCAAGTCGTTGTTCGTGGGTTGAAGGTTCTAGTGCAGAAAACGGATGGAAACCATGACTCTTGCAAGTCACCACGAGTCGTGGTGAGGTTCGTAGGAAGGAAAGCCAGATTTGGTCAAGGAGTTGACGACAGTCAATCCAACGACTCGTCCTGACGAGCCGTGGGAAGGATCCGAGGCAGGAGATGAAGCAGTGTGTTTGGCTTCTGTGGTGACTACACGCAAGTGCACGTGGTCGAACAAGTAGTAAAGTGGCTTAAGTAAAGCCAAGTATCGATCCCACAGGGACTGAGCTACGGTACTAATTAACTTAAGTGTTAATGAACTATATCTTTAAGAATGCAAACAACCAAATTAATAATATTTTGAGAGTTTGAGTTTACTAATTTATAAGAATCTAAGGCAAAATTATAAAGTGAGTTTGAACAATAGTAATGAGCAAGCTGAGGTTAAAACGAGCATGGAGGGAATTAATTTATCAATACAATTCAGTTAATCTTTCCTTTGGTTGCTAGTCAAGAATTATTGCCTATGGATTGGAACTTTCGACTCCTATCCAACTTAAGAATCATGAGACTTAATCTACATTTCTGTGATAAAAGGATTTCATGTTCTAGCCATACATTCCCGATTCGTTAATTGACTAATAAGACTTTCAGATATATTTCTATTCTGAATGTAAATCAATTCTCAATTTTCCAAACTAAGAAGAGATCATATCCTACCAATTCACATCTTTCCAATTTCTTTCCTTTTCAAAATCAAAATTGGATTTTTTTAGATATACATTAACATTAGCCAAACATTAATGCAGTAAGAACAATAATTGATAGAACAACCATTGAAGAAAAGATGAAAACTGAAATGATTAACAATTACATTCCACTACAATTGTTCTTAACCTCAGCAAGAAGTGAATTTAGCCACTCATTTGTGGATTTAACATCATCAAATAAGTGTAATTCATACAAACAATTGAGATAAGAGAGAAAGAGATAGAGAAGAACCCTAGAATTTTCATCCCCTCAACTGCTTGTAACCCACGTTCTTGCTCAACCAAGTCAGCCTGTTTAAAATAAAACCTAAGTGTGCTATTTATACTATTGAGAATTTTTCCCGGAATAACAAGCAACGTGGCATAGAGTGTATCGCGGAGCACTCCCTTCGTGCCACGGAGGTATCGCGGACCTTCACTGGAAGTCGGCCCCCCAGGCAATTTAACCTCAACGTGCCACGACCTGCATCGCGGAGGCCAATGTGACACGGTGCTATCGCGCACCTTCACTGGAAATTGCCAAAATTTATTTCCTCTGAGGCAGAGTGCCTCCGCGATGGAAACGTGACACGGCTCTATTGCGGAGCCCTTATTTTTGCTGATCTTCCATGTCCTTTTTCACTCCTTGTTTCCAAGTCCATTCCCGATTTTACCAACATGTATCTTAGCTTCCCAAAATTCCATTTTACCTACAAAACAACACTAATCATGTTGGTTAGTATAAATTCACATTTAACTACAAATCACATGAGAATGTACACAATAATGATATACAAACAAGTCGAAATGAAGCATTTGAGTATCACTTGGGCATGAAATTCTGCCCAAGATTACAGTGGACTCAAAAAATCGATACCACGAGTCGTGGTATGTTGTCATGACTCGTTGTGTCGGTCGTTGGTCTGTCTAGGACAGTTTCCAGGGATATAATTTTAAGGGGCAATTTCGACTTTTCTACGCTTTTAGACCCTAAACTATGTCGTTTTGGATATTTTCTGAGTATGATAATATGAGTTAAGTCCTTTATGCATGCCCATTCTCATGTAAGAATTTTAGAGAGATTTTTTGTTGATTCAAGGTCTTCTTCCCCAAGTTTCCATCAATTTCTTTGTGAGTATTCAAAGAGTTTCGAATTAATCCATTTCCAGGTATGTAGGATTTTAAAATGAGTGAAATTCTTCCCCACTCACGCCCAAATTCCAAGTTTATTCATGAATTCTCCTATTCAACTTCCATGGAGTTTTACCCAAAGCATGAAAATATGAATTTCTCTTTACAGATATGATTTAATTGAGTTTTAATTATTGAATTATGCATGTTGGGCATATTTTATGTTATTTTCTTCAAAATCATGTTTTAATCTTTTTAAATCTAAAATGCCCATTGATGGAAGTTCATCAAAATTATGATTTATGATGAATATTTGTTATTTTGAGTTTATTGATGACGACAAAATATGAATTCAAATTACCCATGTTTATGAGCATATTTTGAAAGAATTGAGTATGATGAGTATTGGGCAATGCCCCATGATGAAAAATGATTTCTGATTTATGAAACGAATTTCATGATTTATCGATTTATGATGTTGGCCGATAAAAAGGGGCCTTTGATTCTTGGCTAAGTATGTTAAGAAGGGGATCAATGATGATAAATGTTATTTTCTAGCCAATGAATCGTAATGCATAATGTTAATGATTTATGTATGATGTTAATGATTTATGTATGAGCATATATGCATGTTTTTGGGAGCCGTGTCTAGCATCGAGCAGCCCAACGTTCAAAGGACTACACCGATGTCTCATAACACCATGCCACCGTGGGTTTTTAATAATATATTGTAATGATGATGATCCCCTCAAATGTGATATCACGCCTTATGCACGACCCTTGCCTAGCAAGCCAGGGTCGGCTCTGCCCACTTGAGCAAGATAGGGGGGCATCATGAAAGACTCTACCATGATGGTGTCGGTTATGACGCGTCCTCCCATTATTCCGCATGTTTTATGCATTGATATATTATGTTATTGGCTCAAGTTATGTTTTGATAATGTTTACTTACGATAATGATTATGAATGCTTTATGATTGATTTGAAAGCCTTAAGCTTTATGTTTTCCAATGAAGTTTACGATATATGCATAATGTCCTTCTCCTATGTCTATTTATGAGTTTTACTTTATTTTAAGAATGTCCATTTTTACTACCTTGCATACTCAATACATTTCACGTACTGACCGCATACTTTCTATGCTGTATCGTTTCTTGATACAGGGTCCGGATCTTAGAATCATCCTCATCTTTAGTCCATCTCATCTTACGTTCTCAGCTTATTGGTGAGTCCTCATGTTCCGAGGGCTGTTTGACAGGAATTTATATTATCTTACATTTTAGTACTGTTTCGGTTAGTTGGGGATGTTATTCCATCAGCCCGTCGTGTGTTGTAGAGGCTTTCTGTCATGACTCAAACGTACAACCGGATCATAGATATGGGGAAAGGGACCTCGAGAGACCCCAAGTCAACCCATGGCATAAGCATTCACTAACTCATTCAATAAACATGAAGAAACATAATCATAAACTCAGTGGAAATCTAACTTGACATAATAACAGAAAGAACGTCTGAAGCTGAATACATGCCTAAGTCTGATAAGCCTCTAATCTGGACGAGCTGATGGGATAATGCCCCCAACTAGCTCAACAATACTGAAACTTAAAATACAACCAATATAACTGAAAGTCTAGTCCTTGAAAGATGAGGACTTACCAACCAAGCTGGTACTGTCTCTGATAAACGATTACAAACGGGGCTGGACCTGAGAACCGGATCCTACATCATGAAACAATGCAACATAGAAGGTATGCGGTCAGTACATAGAATGTAACAAGTATGCAAGGTAACTAAAACTGCTTAAGTAAATAAACTATTTAAAACATTTCATGACATATCATAAGCTTTTAAGTGAAAATAGAAGGCTACAAGAAATCATTCTGAAATCATACTCTTATCATAACATGACCATGCAGAGCTTTAAAACATCACAATTGACTCGAATGACTCAAAGCTGAAACATAACACTTATATTAAAAGCTAAACAATGAGTCAAACCTTGCTTCTTGAATATGCTTACATACAATAATTACATGAGTAATTTTTATGAAAATTCGAATGATATAGACAGTGGGAGACTCGTCACTTAACCGACATACCACGATAGAGATTACATGGTCCCGACTATTACACTCAAGTGGGCAGAGCCGTCCAAAAACTCTCTAGGGTTATGGATGCTACCATGATATTGATATCAGACTGAAAAGGGCCATTTGGGCTGGGGATAGCTCACAATTGAGGTCCAAATAATATAATAGAATCAACCTACGTTGGCGCGTAGTTCTGGGGCGTAGGGTTATCGACCCTTAGCCCGCTCAGTGCTAGACTCTTCTCCAAAAACATGCAATGTTCTACATCGTGTAAATATGAAGCTCAACATTGTCTACTGACGAAGCTCAACATAAAATCATGCATAAAATCAACATCGTATGAAACGAAGTCCAACATTGTCTATTGACTAAGCTCATTATGAAATCATGCATACACTAGACATCATATAAATATGAAGCTCAACAATGTGATTTAGACAATGATTAGAATGAAATCATGCTTAGACACAACATCATGTGAAATGAAGCTTAACATTGTCCTTGACAAAGCTCGACACTAACACGTGTAACAATTAAGGATTTACGCATAGAGAAGGCTTTACCTTGAAACATACCACAAGCTAGAATTCATAATAAGGGTTAAAGGAAAATTTCATCTCAACCATGTGGTAAGCTCATGTTGGGGAAAATCACATTTGAAATCATCATTTGGGCATAACCCAAAGCTCTACCATACTTGGGTCTATTTAATCTTCTTTGAAAACATCATCAAAAATCATAGGTAAGGTTAGAAACATGGCTTTTCATCATTCACTCCATCATCATCACATTCTATATGAACTATCCACACATGGGCGTTTTAGATTCAATTTTAGAAAGACAATTTTGTAGAAGTAATTAAGTTAGAATCTGCCCAAGCTCAGTAAATCACCAATATCAACTCAAATTAATCATACCCATGAGTAGAGATGTAAAAATCATACAATTGAATGAAAACCCATACTTGATCATCACAAACCAATCACAAATTGATAGGGAATGAGCATGGGTGTGGAAGGAAGCACCCACTCATAGCCTTACATACCCGGGGTTGAAGAATTCTAACCCTTCCTAATTGCCTAGCTGAGATTCCAATTGGAAATCTTGAGAATTCACCTTGATTCTTCTCCTTAAACCCCTAACCTTGCATGCATGAAAGTAATGGCCTAAGATGGGTTTTTCTATGCTAAAAACCCTCTATTACGAGCTTAAAACGACGTAACATAGGCCATTAGGACTTAGGAATTACGAAAAAATGCTTACTGAAATCACTGAAAATAACTATCAGGGGGTCCTAACAGACGACCCGACGACTCGTCACCAGGGCACATGATTCGTTGGTTCGCTCGTCAGGTTCACTAGATAGATGGTATGCCGGGGCTCCTAACGAGTGACATGCCGACTCGGTTCCACTTCCCGTCAAGTGCACTAGATCAATTTTCCAATCTTCCTCTAGAACCACCCCACGACTGACATCACAACTCGTGGTGTCTGACCACGAGTCGTTACATCGCCCGTGGGGACCTCAAGTCCCTCATCCTTCCAAGCCTTCCCACGAGTCACCTGACAACTCGTGGGGTCTCCTCACGAGTTGTTCAGTGACTCGTTCTGCAACCACTGAAACATTTTCCAGTTTTTCTCTAATTCACTTCGAGGTCCGATTCTTGAATTTTCGGGGTATAACAATATCTCCCCCTTGGGAACATTCATCCTCGAATATTTGAAACAAGCAGGAAATAGAAACAAGCTATTATCATACTCCAATACTGATTATTTTAACCGAAATTTCACGGAATTACTACTTTCGAAATTAACCACGTAGCAGAACTAAATTTAGGCATCACATACATTTATCATAACATAATTCAAACTTGCGCACATGAACTGAACATGGAAACTGATTAGAGAATTAGGGTAAAATTTGATACCTCAAGTCGGAATTGAGACGGTAGAGAACAAATGTGGATATTTAGCCATCATGTCCGCTTCAGCCTCCCACATAGCTCCTTCAACATGCTGATTCCTCCATAAAACCTTAACTGAAGCTACCTCTTTGTTCCTCATCCTTCGAACTTATCAATCCAAAATTTCAATCGGAATTTCTTCATAACTGAGGCTGTCTTTCACACCAACGCTGCCTACCGGAACTACCAAGGCTAGATCACCCAAGCACTTCTTCAAAAGCGATACATGGAACACAAGATGAATTGAAGCCAATTTTGAAGGCAAGTCCAACTCATACGCCACCTTACCAACTCTTCTCACAACTCAGTAGGGGCCAACATAGCGCGGACTGAGTTTACCTTTCTTTCCAAACCGCATAACTCCCTTCGTGGGAGATACCTTTAGAAACACCCAATCATCTACATCAAACTCCAATTCTCTTCTCCTCACATCAGCATACGATTTTTGATGACTCTGAGCGATTTTCAACTGGTCCCTTATCAACTGAACCTTCACCATCGCCTCATGAAACGAATCTGGTCCTACCATTACTGCCTCACCAACCTTGAACCATCCGATGGGAGATCTGCACCTTCGCCCATAGAGAGCCTCGAACGGTGCCATTTGGATACTAGAGTGGTAACTATTATTATAAGCAAACTCAATCAGGGGAAAATGATCATCCCAACTACCTGTAAAATCCATAACACACACCCTCAACATATACTCAAGAGTCTGAATGGTTCGTTCTGCTTTGCTGTCCATCTGAGGATGAAAAGCTGTGCTTAGCTTAACCTGAGTCCCAAGCCCCTTTTAAACGAACGCCAGAATTGAGAAGTAAACTGAGTACCTCGGTCTAAAATAATAGACAAAGACACTCCATGACGTCGAATTAACTCCCGAATATACAACTTAACATAATCATCTACTGAATCCATGGTCTTGACCAGTAGGAAGTGTGCAACCTTGGTCAACCTGTCCACCACAACCTAAATGGAGTCATATTACCGGCGAGTATAAGGTAGACCTCTAATGAAGTCCATATTGATTTCTTCCCATTTCCAAGTGGGGATGGAAATATCCTGACGTACACCTCCAGGTCTTTGATGCTTGACCTTCACTTGCTGACAGTTTGGACATTTTGCTACGAATTCTGCAATATCCTTCTTCATATCATCCCACTAATAAATTTCTCGTAAATCCTGATACATATTCGTGGATCCTGGATGAATAGAATATCTGGTACCATGTGCCTCATGCAATATCCAAACTCTCAAATTATCAATGTCCGAAACACATAGTCGACCCTGATATCGTAGCACACCATCTCCCCCTTGGGATAAAACCTCCACTTTCTGACTCCACACCGCCTCCTTCAGCTTTCTCAATATTGGATCCTCATCTTTCCTGGATTTAACATCAACTACCAAGGATGATTCCGACCCGTTATGCACCACAACACCTCCATCAGTCGAATCGATCAATCTAACTCCCAGCCTTGCAAGCCGGTGAACCTCTTTCACCAATTCCTTCTTCCCCTCATCCACATGGGACACACTCCCCATTGAGAGTCTACTAAGCGCATCCGCAACCACATTAGCCTTGCTCGGGTGGTAAAGGACGCTTATGTCATAATCCTTAAGTAACTCCAACCACCTCCTTTGCCGAAGATTTAGATCTTTATGTGTGAACACATATTGCAAGCTCTTGTGATCTATATATACATCCACGTGGACCCCATACAAGTAATGTCACCATATCTTCAATGCGATCACCACTGCGGCTAATTCAAGATCGTGGGTTGGGTAATTCTTTTCATGCACCTTCAGCTGTCGAGAGGCATAAACTAACTCCCTCCCACGCTGCATCAACACACACCCAAGTCCAACTCTGGAAGCATCACAATACACCACAAAACCATCGTTACCCTCGAGTAGGGTCAACACTGGTGCTGAAGTAAGTTGAGCCTTCAACTCTTGGAAGATTTTCTCACAATCCTCCGACCACTGAACCTTCACCTTCATCTGAGTCAACTTAGTAAAAGGCGCTGCAATGGATGAGAAACCCTCCAAAAACCTCTGATAGTAGCCAGCTAAGCCCAAGAAACTCTGAATATCCAAAGGATTCACCGGTCTGGGAAAATTCTTCACCGCCTCAATTTTCTGCGAGTCTACTTTTATGCCTTCGCGGGACACTACATTGCCCAAGAATGCCACGAAGTCCAACCAAAACTCACACTTGTTTAACTTTGCATACAATTGGCGGTCCTTGAGGGTCTGGAGCACTACTCTCAAGTGAGCGCCATGCTCCTCCTCGCTCCGAAAGTATACCAAGATGTCATCAATGAACATAATCACGAACATATCCAAATATGGTTTGAACACTCTGTTCATTAGGTCCATAAAAGCTGCAGGAGCATTCGTTAGTCCAAGAGACATAACTACAAACCATAATGACCATACCGTGTTCTAAATGCCGTCTTCGGGATATCACTCTCCCAAACTCTGAGCTAATGATACCCAGATCTGAGATCTATCTTCGCGAAACACTTAGCACCCTGAAGCTGATCGAACAAATCATCGATCCTGGGTAAGGGATACCTGTTCTTGGGATAGTTACCTTGTTCAACTGTCGATAATCAATGCACATACGAAGGGAATCATCTTTCTTCCAAAAAAATATTACTTGTGCGCCCCATGGAGATTGACTTAGTTTAATGAAACCCTTATCTAGAAAATCCTTTAATTGATCCTTCAACTCTTTTATCTCGGCTGGAGCCATCCTGTTGGGATAAATATGTATAGGCTTCTTATCAATAAGGAGGTCAATACCGAAGTCAATCTCTCGCTCGGGAGGAATACCTGGCAAATCATTTGGAAAGACCTCTGGATACTTATGTACTACTAGAACTGACTAATTAGTCAGGGTCTCAAATTCAACATCCTTGACCCTAACCAAATGATAGATGCAACCCTTGGAAATCATCTTCCTGGCCTTGAGGTAGGAAACGAAGCGACCTACATGCACAACTAAACTGCCCTTCCATTCTAAGACTGGCTTACCCGGGAATCTAAACTTTACTGATCTGGTCTTGCAATTAATGGAAGCATAACAGGCATACAACCAATCCATGCCGAGAATAACATCGAAATCGATCATGGCTAACTCTATCAGATTTGCTGAGGCAACCTTATAGAGGACAAATACCGGACAATTTCTATACACCCGTCTAGCTATAACTGAGTCACCTACTGGAGTAGAAGCCAAGAAGGATTCTGAAAAGACATCGGGACTGACTCCGAAGCTACTGGCTATATAAGGTGTCACAAAGGACAAGGTGGCCCCTGGATCTAACAATGCATAAACATCAACATGGAAGACTCGTGACATACCAGTAACCACGTTCGGGGAGACCTCCTACTCCTGACAGGATGCTAGGGCATAGAATCTATTCTGGCGCTGACCACCAGCTACACTGGTAGATGCCCCCTGATGTGCTGAGCGAGGGGGTGGGGCTGCTGAGCTAGAAGCTGGGCCACGACCCCCAACCTGATCCTGTCTCACAGCTGGACAATCTCTAAGCATGTGTCCGGGTTTCCCGCACCAGAAACACACTCGAACCTGCCAAGCACTGGCCTGTATGCCCTCGGTCACATCTGCAACAAGCTGGAACACCTGAATCTGCGGGTCTGCTGCTCTGACCCCTCGAGTCTGATGCTCACCCTCTCTGATCATTCCAGGCTGAGATGGCACACTCAAGGCTTTTGAAGCTGGGGAAGATGATCTCTGGTGGGTCTGTTGATGGTGCCCACCACCGGACCTCTACTGGGAGAATCTGTGGTCCTCAGTCCTGGCCCTCTTGGCCTCTCTCTCTCTCTCGAATGTATTCCTCCATCTGCTGGGCGTAAAACACAACCCGAGGGAAGTCCATATCCTGATGGAGAATAGCAATCCTGCATTTCTTATCCAAGTAACTTGCTATCCCATGCACAAACCTGCTCACTCACGCCCTTTGGTCACCCACTAGCTCAGGAGCATACTTCGATAGGCGGGTGAACTCAAGGGAATACTCTAGTACTGTCATTCTCCCTTGCTTCAGATTTACGAACTCAGCTGCCTTCAGCTCCCTTATCTCCCGATGGAAGAACCAATCCAGGAAGGCAACATGGAACTCTTTCCAAGTGACCAGACCTACTAAAAGGAAACCCTGCCATCCTTCTATTGACGGAACTTGATATGTGCGACCCACTTCAACTGGTAGGAGGCCAACTCTGCGCACTCAACACTACTCACACCTATGACCTGGGTGATCTTGATAGCCTCATCCACGAACTCATGTGGGTCCTCATCTACCTTGGACCTAAGAAACTCCGGCGGGTTCATCCTCAAGAAGTCCCTAACTCGAGCTGCCGCTGCACTGCCATTCTGCGGAACATGTGCAACAGCCTGCTGATTGGCCTGAGTGATCAAGGCCTACGCAAGCATCTGGATAGAGGCCCAAAACTCAGCGTGGGTGGCTAGCTCCGGTGCCTAAGGCTCCTGAACCGGTGGGACCTACTGATGCCCACGACCCATGCCATCCTCATGGCCTTCACCGTCTCCATTTCTCCTTCCATTCATCCTTTGAGGAGCCATGATTCTACAATCGCGAATAGCACGAATTAGAGGGATAGAAAGACTCTTCATTGCACAACATAGATCATGAAAGATAGGAACATTTCCTAGAACATTTTGTAGCCTCTTCGTCATAAGGGTGGCGCGCTTCACACTCATGAAAAGACTCTACTTAATGCGGCTTTCAGACTCCTTAGGACACTTCAAACCTATGGCTCTGATACCAAGTTTATCATGACCCGAACATACACTCGGATCGTAGATACGGGACAAGGGACCCGGAAAGACCCCAAGTCAACCCATGGCATAAGCATTCACTAACCCATTCAATAAACATAAAGAAACATAATCATAAACTCAATGGAAATCTAACTTGAGATAACAACAGAAAGAACGTCTAAAGCTGAATACATGCCTAAGTCTGATAAGCCTCTAGTCTGGACGAGCTGATGGGACATCACCCCCGACAAGATCAACAATACTGAAATCGAAAATACAACCAAGATAACTAAAAGTCTAGTCCTCAAAAGATGAGGACTCACCAACCAAGCAGGTACTGTCTCTAATAAGTGACTATGAACGGGGTTGTACCTGAGAATCGGATCCTGCATCATGAAACAATGCAACATAGAAGGTATGCAGTCAGTACATGAAATGTACCGAGTATGCAGGGTAAGTAAAACCGCTTAAGTAAATAAACCATTTAAAACATTTCATGACATATCATAAGCTTTTAAGTGAAAATAGAAGGCTATAAACAATCATTCTGAAATCGTACTCTTATCATAACATGATCATGCATAGCTTTAAAACATCACGATTGACTCGAATGACTCAAAGCTGAAACATAACACTTATATTAAAAGCTGAACAATGATTCAAACCTTTCTTCTTGAACATGCATACATATGATAATTATCATGAGTAATGGTTATGCAAATTCGAATGATATAGATAGTGGGAGACTTGTCACTTAACTGACATACCACGATAGAGCTTACATGGTCCCGACTATTACACTCAAGTGGCCAGAGCCATCCAAAAACTTTCTAGGGCTAGGGACGCTACCATGATATCAATATCAAGCTGAAAGGGGCCATTCGGGCCGGGGATAGATCACAAGGGAGGTCCCAATAATATAATAGAATCAACATACGTTGGCGCATAGTTCTAGGGCATAGGCTTATCGACCCTTAGCCTACTCGATGATAGACTCTTCTCCCAAAACATGCAATTCTCTACATCATGTATATATGAAGCTCAACATCGTCTAGTGATGAAGCTCAACATGAAATCATGCATAAAATCAACAATTTATGAAACGAAGTCCAACATTGTCTATTGACTAAGCTCATTATGAAATCATGCATACACTAGACATCATATAAATATGAAGCTCAACAATGTCATTTCGACAAAGCTTAGAATAAAATCATGCTTAGACTCAACATCATGTGAAATGAAGCTTAACATTATCCTTGACAAATCTCGACAATAACATGCAAAACAATTAAGGATTTATGCATAGAGAAGGCTTTACCTTGAAACATACCGCAAGCTAGAATTCATAATAAGGGTTAAAGAAAAATTTCATCTCAACCATGTGGTATGCTCATGTCGTGGAAAATCACAATCTGAAATCATCATTTGGGCATAACCCAAAGATCTACCATACTTGGGTCTATTTAATCTTCTTTGAAAAAGTCATCAAAAATCATGGGTAAGGTTGGAAACATGGATTTTCATCATCTACTCCATCATCATCACATTTTATATGAACTATCCACACATGTGCGTTTTAGATTCAATATTAGAAGGGCAATTTTGTAGAAGAAATTAAGTTAGAATCTATCCAAGCTCAGTAAATCATCAATATCAACTCAAATTAATCATACCCATGAGTAGAGATGTAAGAATCATACAATTGAATTAAAATCCATACTTGATTATCGCAAACCAATCACAAATTGATAGGGAATGGGCATTGGTGTGGAAGGAAGCACCCACTCATAGCCTTACATACCTGGGGTTGAAGAATTCTATCCCTTCTTAATTGCGAAACTGAGATTCCAATTGGAAACCTTGAGAATTCACCCTGGATCTTCTCCTCAAACCCCCAACCGTGCATGCATGAAAGTAATGGACTAAGATGGTTTTTTTCTCTTGTAAAAACGATCTATTACGAGCTTAAAAATGACGTAGTATAGTCCCTTAGGAGTTAGGAATTACGAAAAAACCCTTACTGAAATCACTGAAAATAACTGTCAGGGGGTCCTAACGGACGACCCGATGACTCGTCACTAGGGCACATGATCCGTTGGTTCACTCGTCAGGTTTACTGGATAGATGGTATACCGGGGCTCCTAACGAGTGACATGATGACTCATCCCCAGCAGCCACGACTCGTTGCCTCTTCCCGTCAAGTGCACTGTATCAATTTTCCAATCTTCCTCTAGAACCACCCCACGACTGACATGACGACTCGTGGTGTTTGACCACGAGTCGTTACATCACCCGTGGGGACCTCGAGTCCCTTATCCTTCCAAGCCTTTACACGAGTCACCTAACGACTCGTGGGGTCTCCTCATGAGTCGTTTAGTGACTCATTCTACAACTGCTGCAACATTTTCTAGTTTTTCTCCGATTCACTTTCGGGTCTGATTCTTTAATTCTCGGGGTATAACACATTCAGACCATGTGTAGTATTCAGCTTATGTGCACTTCTAGTATTTTCTAATGTTATTCTATGATTATGTTTCCGCTATGTTTTTTTTATGATTATCATTCCATTTATTTGAACGAGATTGGTTACATGCATATGCCATGGGTCAACTTGGGGTTTCTCAGGATCCCTTATCCCGTGTCTATGATCCGGGTGTACGTTAGGGTCGTGACAGTAGTCTAGCTCCAATTCGATGAAAACCTCATGAGAGAAGTCATCCATTGCCGAGGGTCCTCTTTGAGATGTTTTAAATTAACTAAATCACACACTTAAATATATATATTGACAGCGGCTTGAGGGGGGAGGGGGTCCACGGCGCACCCTTCATAGCATTGGGATAGAGGCATGACACGCCGCCCAAAGCGCTGGGGAGGGGTGCACGATGCGACACCCATAGCGCCCTTCCCCTGGCCCCGACTTCTCGCTCGCTCAATAACGCGCTCGCGTGCTCAATATTTGAGTCTTCTCCTACATGTTCCATGCTCTAGGAACTCTCAACACGCACACGCACGTCGGCTAGATGAAAAAAAACTTACGGGGTGTAACATTATCCTCCCCTTTAGGAACATTCGTCCTCGAATGTAATCTTAATCTTAAGTGACAAAATTATTTTAATTATAGCCAGAAAATTTTTGGAAGAGTCTCCTTTGTAATGTGGACTATCTGGAAACTTGAAAAGGAGAAAAGTCCAACACAGGCGTCTCATAAGATGCTACAAGAAACGATACAACATAACTCTATATCACAAAAGAAAATAACTAAACTATACTGATATGAAAATCTCATCTCAACTGCACGATCTAGGTCAAGTATGGAATAGGTGGGGAAAGTTAGACCTCTTGTTGTACTTAGCTTCCCTAGAAATTCCCTCTACCATTCTGTTCCTCTATAATACTTTGCTAGACTACAGCTTTGGATCTCAAAATAGCCCCTATAGACTTGCCAATCTAATATCACTATTGGAGTCTCTTCATAGGACAACTCTTTTGTAACCTTAGCATTCTCAACTGGGTCAACCTAAGAAAAGGTCTGTGTTGATGAACAGATCCTAGCCCCAAAGGCAACTCTATTTCATAGGCCACTTGGCCAATCTTCTGGAGGATCTGGTATAACTTAGTAAATCTAGGGTGGGTTTGCTCTTCTTGTCAGATCTCATAACGCCCTTCTTTGGTGAAATTTTTGAGAATACCTAGTTGTTGCTTCAATCTTTAACTCCTTATGCCATATGTTAGAATAGGACTCCTGACGACCCTAGGCTGCCGGTACATAGTTTCTAATAAGTTTAACTTTTCCCCCTGACTAATGTAGTATGTCCGATTCAACTACCCTTGACCTACCTATTTCAGGTCAGCATATGGGAGACCTACCTTTCCACCCGTAACATATCCCGAGCATTTGAAACGTATAGTCTGCTTGGCTATTTGTCTGGGGACGAGGAGCCGTACTCAAATTAACATGCATCCCAATCTATTCTGACGACTTTTCTAAAATCTAGCTGTGAGTTGTACCCTTTTGCCAAAAGTTAGTAAACACTGAGACACCATATAGATGGAATATTTCTTTAGTATTCAACTCAACGTAGTCTTTAGCTGAAACATAATTCTGACCGGCAAGAAATAAGTTAATCCCATTAGCCTTTCAACAAGGACCCAAAAGGGTTACGTTTACGCCTGGTATGAAGTAACCTTGTAGCTAAATTCGAACTGGCTACTTCCCGCTTCCATGAAGGAACAACTATCTCTTGAATTAGCTTGCCTAGTTTCTAATGTCCAGCCGCTCCTTGCTGTCCCTTGGTGCTTTGTACTATAGATCGACCGTTCTTCCTTTTACTTATCGTATCAATAGATCTCTTTTTATAACCTACTGCACTTTCGTCAAACCTGAATGAAGGGAATAAAAGATGTGATGTATCTTTGCTACAATCTACTAATGAAGCCCTGCCACATTTGGAACGAGGAATCGACCTTCGGATCTCAAGAATCTACCCCTTATTATTCACAGGCTGATGACTCCCTGTTGGGACTTGTCTCTGGGCTGTACTGGGCTAGGGTCTCCATACCATCACTCCTTTGCCTCCACAACAGTGGTGATATTGCAGCTTTCTAGGTGACAATCTCACTATCCTTTAAA
Organism: Datura wrightii; assembly: GCA_035772735.1. Taxonomy (NCBI): domain Eukaryota; kingdom Viridiplantae; phylum Streptophyta; class Magnoliopsida; order Solanales; family Solanaceae; genus Datura; species Datura wrightii. The sequence continues at coordinate 144,452,998 of JASDFA010000027.1, read as the reverse complement.
TATTATCCTAATGCTCATTTCTCGATGTTTAGCGGCAATTCTAATCTCTATTAGCTCGCTACAACCTTGAGGTAGTGCGGCTTTTTGCCAAAGCTCGATGTTCATGTTCTTCCCTTGCTTCTATAGGCCGGAAATCGGGGTTCGTGCCCCATGTACCATAAAGGAAAGGATTCTATTGGCCAAGTCTACCAACCTATATTATTCTGACCTACACTGAGGCCAATTTCACTCATATAATCTCTCTGTCATTTGACATAATATACTGGGGCCATAGCCAGTATTCTTCACATATCCCCTACCTTCATCCACATGGAGATGGGGTTAGTATATTTCTAACTTAAACTTTTCTATTGCTAGGAATTTACTACTTATGGACTCTCACCTGCACTTGGGTGTTGCTAGCAATCTTACCTAACCTCCTAATTTACTGCTATGAGGGTCTAGGTGACCTATTCAAACACTAGGGGTCTTAATCACTTCCTAACACTTTCCTTAAATCAATGGCTCTAGCCTTCCTTTACTATTCATTATGTGCAACATCCCGTTAATACTTACACTCCCTATCATACTGAGAAAAGATTGGAAGGTAGGGAATAACCCTATCATCCTCTAATGGGGCTAAGGTGCGAAACTCAATAATCTCTAAAGATGGATGTATAAACGAGAGATGTATAAACCTCACAATCGCACAATCCCTCGCATATTCCAAGTAATCCCAACATTATTATTGTCCCTGTCTAATTCTAAGGGTCTACTTAAGTAAGCCAACTAGTATATATACCACACTTCTGACCTCCTATTCCGAGGGTGTAAGAAGAATTGAGAATGATGCTGGCTTGTCTGTTACCTTATAGGATTCTTGGTGCCCCGGGAGGATGCTGGGGAGATTAAAAGACATCCTCTTTTGCCTTCAAACTAGGTCATCCCCCAACTGTGGCACCTCACGAGTACGCTCTCCTGCAGCTTGCGGTAGTCTGTCTCATATCAACATTATTCTAGATGGACATAACAATAAAAGCTTAGGGACTCAACCCTGTACAACTTGGCTTTATAGCATGATCTGAGAAGAAGAAAGGGTAACCATACTATCATGTCTCATAGATTCCTGCTTATAAAATGTAGGGCAAAGCACATTTATAAACAAGACTACTTGCAGACTCCCTAGGATATGACATTACTCTGATATCAAGTTTTTCATGCTCCACCTTGGTAGGTATGACTGGCACCTAATACCACTCTGGGATCTGGGCTGACCTGGCTGGGCATAGCACCTTTGGTGCATACTAGCGACTTAGAATCAAGAAAGCAAACTGCTATATTTCGGCTGTAAACATAGCCTCGGGGCGACAAGGCCGCGCAACACCTGTAAAAGAAAATAGCTAATCCAGCCAACATAATAATAAAAGGGATCCTATGCAGGCTGACAAGACCATCATGCTGTCTAGTTATAATAGAATGAAAAATAGGCAATCATATAAACATTACAACCGATAAGGATGCTAACTGAAAGCTATACTAGGCCCCACATGGCCAACATACAGAGCTGAACATATATAGGCCTCACACGGCCAACACAGCAACTAACTGAAGACTGTAGTATGCAATCCTCTAAGAGTGAAAATATTGGTCGGGACAGGGGCCCCGGCCTACCCAAATGCTATACAAATAAAAGAAAGATAAACCTCTACAACCTGGGAATTATGAATGAAAAGAGCTAGCCAATCTGCTGACTCTGAATAGCTACTAACGGAGGTCCTGAACCCTGTCTGTCTATACCTGCAGGCAAGAATGCAGCACCCCATAGTCGGGTGTCAGTACAATATGTACCGAATATGTAAGGTAGTAATAAAAGATGATTATAAGCTGATAGAGAACTGAAAATGAATAGCAAGAAGGGGTAGAAGTTAACCTGTAAGCTTTCTTATTCATAACTTGCATCTAGTAAATTACTAATATATGAACAGTCTATATACCCCTATTTGTACCCCTATGGATCTACAAGTAACTATAACTGAACATACCTGGTCTCTTGAGACTATAACGGAACCTTCTGGGCTCCTGTGACTGAGTTTGGGCCTTTTCGCCCCTGTGATTGTACCTCAAGCACATGAGGCTCTACGAAGGGTCTGTAATGCTGCAGCGGCATAGAAGAAGTCCATAACTGAATAGACTTCAATATGGCCCCGTAGGCTCTACTTTAGTCCTTACAGACAATATATGGCCTCGTAGGCAATTTAGAAGCTCCGTAAGCAATACAACATCATAGCTCCGTAAGCAATCTATAGCTCCGTAAGCAATACAACATCATAGCTCCATAAGCAATCTATCTCTGTAAGCTTTGGCAACATCGTAGCTCCATAAGCAGTTTATAGATTTGAAAGCAGTTCGTACAACTAGCAACTAATGTGTTGTGAGTTTACAACACTTTCGACGCTCAAAACTAAGAAAATAACATGGACTTAGGTATATTTGTGTGGATATAAGGCACTTTTCCTTTGGTTAAACGATAAAATGGTGTTGGAGAAAAATGTGCAAAAGATAGGCTGAAAGTGTACAAAATAGGCTTAACTCACAGTTCACAATATGAGCCATAGGAAGGTTCTATGAGTCGTACTGCTGGTCGTGAGAAGGTTCAGAAGACTAAGGATGAAAATATGCATCATATGACTCTCCGTACGAGTTGTGGTGAAGAAGTCGTGAAAAGATTCAGAAGATTTGCGTAGGAGGCTGACTCCTGCTACGAATAGACAGTACGAGTCATGAAATGAAGGAATGACTTGTACAATAGAACTCATGAAGAACTTCAGAAAAATTGCAGAGTCTAAAAGTCAAGCCATGGAAGCATCGTACGAATCATACGAACAATGTACGAGTCGTACCAGGACCCAACACTTAGCCAAATTTCAGCCAGCCAACTGACATACGGAAAGAAGGAATGATCCGTATCTACCTGCTACATATCATAGGATGGGTCGTGCTGCTGACGACTTCAGTTATGGAAATACACCCTGTAAGCCTAGAAAAAGGATTTTTATGTCTGTATAAATACATTTTATGTTTTATTTTCATAAGAGAGGCAATTAGGAGTGATTAGCATTGATTAGCAACGAAATTGAGAAATCTTAGATATGAGAATTGAGTTGTTCAACTTGTGATCAACCTTTTCTTGATCATCATAGTGTTCTTGAGGATTTTTCTGATTAATACAAAGAAGTTTTTCTCTCATCCATAATTGTAAGTATTGATTTATGTATTTAAACATGAATGCAAATCACAATCTTGCAACTATGATAGGCTAAAACCTCCATAGCTAGGGTTGTGGGAACCATGGTGGATTAACAAGCTAGGTTACATAAAAGTAATTCAAAACCAATGCAAAACACTTGTATTATATTCTCTTCATGCTTAAATGTTTCTTAACGGTGTACCACATTAGGACATGCCTAAATATTTTACTTGCTTGGGTCTAGAGAGGTAGAGATTAGGAAAAGAGAATTACAACAAAGCCTTGATCTTGATGATCATTGTATTAACTTTAGCTGTGGTTGCAGGATAGTTAAATTTGGGACATATTGATAACTGTTAATTTGCAATCGCTCATGAGACCTGGTCTGGTGATTGAGGATAGTCATTCAATAGTGACTGCTTAGTCGTTTGAATGAACCTAAGTTATCAGTTCTACAAGTAAGCATTGGTGATGATCACATATGTATACTCAAAGAAGTTATGAACCCATGGGGAACACAAAACCCTAGTTATCTTTCATTCTTGATTTCAACTAAAGCTTTAATTGTGTTTTTAATTACTGTTTTCTTTAGAACCCCCCTTTTTGGAGTAACTACCTAACAAGTTCACTTATCGGCTTTAGTCTAACTCTTCCCTATTTCCTGTGGGTTCGACCCCAACCTCTTTGTTGGGTTCTTTATTGACAATGTCCAATTCATATTTCGATAGGAGGTATGGTTTGAGCGTTATAAAAAAGTGGTGTCGTTGCCGTGGAATACGACTAAGACTAGATTATTTGCTTGTGTTTGACTTTTTGGTAGTTATTTCCTTAATTACATTTTCTTTTCTTTTTTGAAACCCCAAGCACTCGGAGTAGTGGAGATCCCTTAATTCTGTTGAACCCAGAAATTGAACGAACACTGCACAGAATGGAAAACCACGAACAAAGAGATGCCCGCATCGCTAAAGAAGCTAGGCAAGCTGCACTTCAGGATGCAGAAGATGTTAGAGAAATAGTAGTTAATGCTGGTCGACATAGGAGGGGCAACATAAGTTATAGACTTGCCCCTCAGTTCATCAATGATGAGGACCCAAACATTGATGAAGTTGGGTCAACTGGAGCAATTGTGCCACCATCACTGCGCTGGGGCCAAGTTCGATATCACTAGCACCATGATTCAATTGCTAAACAAGAAAGGAGTGTTCAGTGGTCATGCAGCAGATGATGCCAACCTGCACTTGATGAACTTCGTAGGAATATGAAAGGTGTACAGGTTGCCCGGAGTTAGCTAGGATGCCATATGGCTTAGACTTTTCCCCTTCTCTCTATCAGGGGAAGCCACATTATGGTTATCGGAGTTTCCCAGTGACTCCATAACCAACTGGAGGGAACTCAAATAGGCCTTCTTGGAGAGATTCTTTCCCCCCTCCAGAATGTTGCAGCTAAAAGACGAGATCTACAACTTCCGACAAATCAAGACTAAGGCACTTCATAAAACCTGGTTGAGGTTAAAAAAGAAGTTGATAAAGTGCCCGAACCATAAGATCCTAGATGATAGTTTGTTGAAATTTTTTTACAGGTCTTTGAATAATAGCACAAAAGCTGTAGCGGACACGATGGTGGGAGGAGCATTGATGATTCACACCTGGGTGCAAGCTGCTAATATCCTTGATAGGGTTACCAAGATGAACAGGGAATGGCATACAAAGGAGGCTGATGTAGCGGTCGGTACATATGCTTTTGGTTTGACTGTAGACCACGAAGGAAGGAAGAAGAACACGACCAAGAGTTGGCTCACATGCATACAAAATTGGGTTTGCTTACAAAGCACATCATGGGAGCAGAAGCCAAAAAGGTAAATGTAGTGGAAACTCAAGGAATGGAGTCAGGAGCTGATCATTCTGATTCTAAGGAAGAGGCAAATTTCCTGGACAACCAAGTGACGGGTTTCCGAGCCAACGCCTAAGCGTCTGGACAAGACAATTGGCACCAAGGTTCTGGAAACAAAGGTCAAAACCAATATAGAGACAACTACAACCGAAATGGGTATAGAGATAGAAGCCGTGGTCGTGAGCGCGATGGTGGCTAGAGAAGAAACAATGGCTACCGCAATGACCGGGCAGGAGTTTATGTGCCTTGTAATGCATGAGAGGGGGAGGCTAGGCAATCAATGCTGGAGAGCGTGATGGCTGAGATGCTAAAGAAGGTGAGGTCCATTAATGAGAAATTAAAGGAGATCCGTGGTAACATATCAAGTATGGGTCAAAGAGTGGAGTCTCATGCTACAGCCATCAAGTAGATCGAACATCAACTTGGGCAACTGTCAGCATCAATGAACCTATCCATCCAAAATCCAAAGAACAATGGCCATTGCATGGCGGTGATGACTAGGAGTGGTAAGACCATAGTTGACTCCCCTTTTTCGATTGTAGTTGATCGGATGAGAGAAAGCATAAAGGAGGAGAATGAGAAGAGTGTTGAGATAGAGGGCATCGATCATGCTGAGGCCCCAAGAGGTGAAGAAGAACCCGACATTAACTAAGGAGCAACTCAAATCTAAATAGCTATCCCGCGACCATCGCCACCATTCCCACAAAGGATGAAGAAAAAGGCAGAAAATGGTAAGTTCCAGAAATTCCTTTCATTTCTTAAACAATTATTTGTGAGCATACCATTGGTTGAGGCATTGGAACAAATGCAGGGATATGCGAAGTGTGTGAAGGACTTAGTGACTAAGAAGAGATTCGTGAGCTAGGAGCTAGTAGACAATGTACATCACTGTAGTGCCATAGCTACAAGGATCCTATCTCAAAAGAAGGAAGACCCAGGTGCTTTCACTATACCTTGCACCATTGGGAATGTCGAGTTTGCAAGGTTACTTTGTGATATGGGAGCAAGCATCAACTTGATGCCCTTAGCAGTGTTCAAGAAATTGGGATTGGGAGCCCCCACACCGACCACTATGCGGCTACTGATGGCTGGAAAAACTGTTAAAAAGCCAGTGGGGATCCTATTCGATGTGCTTGTCAAGGTAGAAAATTTTATATTCCCATTGGACTTCGTGATTTTGGATTGCAGGTTGATTATGAGGTCCCCATCATTTTGGGGAGACCATTCCTTGCAATTGGGAGGGCCTTAGTAGATGTGGAGGTTGGCCAACCGAGGTTCAGACTAAACAAAGAAGAGGTCACTTTCAATATCTGCCAGATAATGCAACAACACAAGGAGTATAGTGTAATCTCAACACTGGAGGATGAGTATGAGTCACCTGACGAATTCTGAGTAGTCAAGAGACTTGCGTCGTGCCGCGATGTTAAATCAGGTGCTTCTTGGGAGGCAACCCAAGTGGTGGCTTGGTGAAGTCTGAGTAACCGGGCCATCTGCGTTGTTCCGCGACGTTAAATCAAGAGCTTCTTGGGAGGAAACCCAAGTTATTGAACTAAAGTGTGCTCAGTGTGTAGGGAAAACAAAAATAGGAGGCGGAAAACTGCTGAAAAAGCAGCTACTACAACTCTCAGTACAACTTGTGACAGCATCCTACAAGCCGTAGCGTGAGGCGTAATGAGGTTCAGAGATGTAATTCAAAGTAATGACCTACAAGTTATCATACGAACCGTACTCACATTGTACGAGTCGTAGGATGTACTCGTAGGTCCCCAGGTAATTTTTCAAAACTCTAACTCATGGTCCAAGGGACGAGTTGTGACGGGTCAAAATTCTAAAAATCACCTGACTCAACCCAGGTATTCAAATTTGCCCTTTTTCCTATTTTAAATCAAACTCTCAATGACCCCTCTTCCCACTCAAATAAAACAAATCTTCAAACCCTGACTTCAAAACTCTTACACCCGTAACTCAAAGGCTAAGAGTCTTCAAGAAATTTCGTGCTCAAATTATGTGAGACTCTACCCACAGTTGTGATTACCAGTTAATGAAAGAAGCAACAAGGAAGCTACACATTGAATATCGCAAAATTTTAACTTGCTTGAAGCTTTCACTGTTAAAACCCTTGCGAGTATTGCTTTTGATCGAAGAATTTCAAAAATACAACCATTAGGGATGATAACAAATCATGAACGACTGGAAGAAATCATATTTTTGTTGGGTTAAACTTGTGAATTTAAGTTTCCAAAATTTGAGTTACGGGTAGTAATTAAAAAGGGAAGGGATGAGTAGTGTTTAATTGATTGAATGATATGCCTAGACCTAGGGAAATCTGAGTACCCAAATTGTGCAAAAGAACCCCTATAAACTGAAAAAAATTGAATAAGTCATGAAAGTGATATGAAACACAGTACGGGTCGTAGTTTGTCACTACGAGTCGTGTTGAGCATTCGTACCAAAGAACTAAACAAGGATAATTAGAAAAGTCCTTCTTACGACTCGTGGAATCGACCTACGGGTCGTACCACAACTCATGGAAAAATACAGAGGAAATCATATTGTGAGGCTTCATTAGACGACTCAGGGTACGGGTCGGACCTTTGTTGTACGAATCGTACCTGCGAGCCGTAACATTTATACGGGATTGCTGGGTCTTCATACGAGTCGTACCTTCAGGGTACGACCCGTACTGTTGACCCATGATAAGAATATGAAACCGTTCTTTTCCTGTTCTTTTTTCTAAAGAATTCTGACTTTCTTTTCTATAGGAACAATGACATTGGAGTGTAAAGCATCCAAAGCAACAGCCCGGAGGACATTAATTGATGAAACATCTGAGTCTGAGGCTGGGCAAGCAGGTAACTCCCCTAGTGGTTTGGTGGAGGATTACCAAGTAGATACTTCAGACACTGATAGAACTAGAACCACTAGGGCAAGAGAAAGAGCATAAGCTGAGGCAGCGACTGCCACATCTTCCCAAGCTCCCCAATCTAAGGAGGGAGCTAGAAAGGATAATCAGGAGTCAGGAAATGACTCAAATGCAGAGGAAGGGCCTGAGGAGAGCCAATCAGGTGAAGCAAGTGGCGGCGTTGAATCAGAGTAAGAGGCCCCAAATGCTACACAGGAACAGACCTCACCCAAAGAGAACCACACAGTTCGATGGAGAGTGCCGGGAGCTAGAGCAATTTATAAGCAAGGCATCTCTCTCACCGCCAAGAACAAGCCAAGGTGGAGCATCCGGGAAGAACCGCGGATCCTCACAAACACACTGAATGAAATTGAGGAGATGAAGTGGATCTTTAGTTTCTATTGTTTTGAATGGATGTCCAAGACTCCAACATGGTATACAGCAGAAATAGTCCGGGATTTCTACGCCAACTATCTTGCCACCATGGAGCAAAAGGCAAAGGAGGGGCAGAAAATAAAAGACCATCCCCGACTCGAGAATGTGTTGGTCTGAGGACGAGAGGTAGATATATCAAAGTAGACCATTTCTCGAGTGCTCTATGGACTATAGTTTGTGCCTACCTGGATGATGCCTGAGTATGACTACAGGGTGGAGGCAAAGAAGCAGATTAGGAATTTGGGCTTGCAGGAAAGACAGAGGCAGCTGCAATGGTTGGCAGGTGTGATTGCTGAGAACAAGGAAGAAGCTGAATGGGTTACTGGTGGGAAGCATGTGACAAAGAACTCACTCAACTTCATAGGAAAAGCCTGCTGGACACTAGTACGCCTCGATTAGCACCCACGGTCAATGATAATACATTGAGTGCTGACAGAGCAGCTTTGGTGGCATGCCTCATTTCCTATTACCCCATCAACATCCCAAGGATCATCATGGAGGAGATATGAGATCGGGCAGTGGGAGTAAGCACTATTATCCTATTTCTGAGTCTTGTATTCAAACTATGCACAGAGGTAGGGGTGCCAATACTACAGGGCGAGGAGCGGCTGATTGGAGGTCAGAAGATTGAAGATATAGGCCTTATCTGGGATGAGATGAACCCGGTAAGCCGAGCTAGGATTACCACCACGATTCCAACAGTCCAGCCAGCAGGGGGTACACAGGTGTATGCCCCTATTTTACAGGAGCAGCGCGAGACACCAGCTACAGATGTCGGTCATTTAGAGTCAGCTCCCACCACCTCAGTTGCACCACAGCCTAGCCCCCAGAATCAGACACCAACAGGGCATATTTTGGTACCTCATGACTTCCTACATAAGCTGGCCAAATGGTTGATCATGGTAGAGCGAAATATTCAAGCTATGATGGAAAAGGTAAAGCCATGGGTCAAGGCAGAGATAGATGCAACAGCTCAGGCTATACATGCTCACTTGGATGGATTTGAGAGCCACTTTAATGTGCGGATGGTGGAGCAGACAGACACCAGCAGTCTCCGTGAGAAGTTGGGGGCTCTTCGGAGTCAAGTAGTCGAGTTGTCATCATGAAAATCAACAGTTATAGAAGCCCCCACTCTTCCAGACTTAGATGCAGAGCTTGATGAGGAGATTGACTTGGCATCTTATTGGGAGCCGACGGTAGCTGCTAGAGACAAAGGAAAGAAAAGAGCTACGGAGGATGTTGAAGAGGAGAGTTTGAGGAAGAAGAGGAAGAAAGAGAGGAAGGAATACAAGCAGGCCAGAGCAGAGAGTCTGCAGACTCATGACGCACATATGTCAGAGTTGCAGGAACGAGCTAAGGAAGCAGGCAGCTCCACCATGACTCAGTCTAGTCTTGTCAGTGGCCGTGACCCTTCGGGTGAGCCACATTCAGCCCAGATTGACGTCGAGGCCGTTAAAACAGTCAAAAATACTGAGGGGGTAACCACTCCTCCTGTGGATACTTCAATGAGTGCACTGGCCACCGCTAGCGCCACGATTACAGTAGAGGTACCTCCTCTGCAGGACGACAGGAACACCTAGAGCACCACATGTATCTTCCTTTTCCTATGATCTTATAGTTCATGTTTAAGGGAGAAAGCTTAATTTTCAAAAAGGGGAGGGGGTGTACTTATGATTTTTAGAATTTTTGATTCGTTCGAGGGTTATTCTTGCTGTGTTTCTTTTACCTCGGACATGCTATTTAGTAGAATTGACATGTTTAATATTTTTATTTTTAGTTTGTGATTTTTTAAATTAGGAAATAACTTAGGAGTACTCAGCCAATAAAAATTCCCAAGTTTTGATCTTTTAAAAAAATTAACCCTGTTCAAATTTTTTTTGATACATTAGTTATGTGTTTGTGACTGCATGCATGATCTCTGTGGATCTTTTGATATCAGTTAGTTTGTTATCATGAGGAGTCTTGTTATGCCATGTATAAACTAGACAGGTGAGGTAAATATAAGCCATGTACCATGAGTGAGTGAGGTGTAGTATTTTATTGTGTTGAAGATCTAGAACTTGCCTGGTTGGTCTTTGCATAGGCTAAGGTGGTTAGTAAGGATATGACCATATGCCATTTTTGTTTAGCTCACTTTTAGCCTAAATAACCCTACCAAAATCATATGAATCCCTTGATCTCAAATTTGAGCCTTTATAGACCATTTTTCTTTGATTAACTGATTAACCGTACCCATTTATTTATAATGAACCTATTTTGGCCCTGGTCCTTTCTTGGATATTGTAAAACTCAACATAGAAAAAATACCTAAGTTGAGGGTCTCTAGAGTAGGGGTGCGTAAATGGTGGGAATGAGAAAAAGGCAAAAAATGAGGTGTGGTGTGGAAAAAAATGAAAAAAAAAAGAGAATGAAGAAATTTTTTTGAAAAGCTTGAAAAATAAACTTTAAAAGAAAAATATATTGGAAAAAGTGAAAATCCACCACATCCATACAAATGTACATAAAAGAGGTGAAAAGGGAAGAAAATGAATGAAAAGAGAAAAGGGTGAAATAGGTAAATGGTTTAGCCAATGTATGTTTTGGCAAGGAAGGGATAGTCACTTATCAAATCTTTCATATTTATCATGTACAACCCTAAAGCCTATATTACAAGCCCACAACAAGTCCTACAGTGTCCTAACTCAACCATCTGATAAACCGAAGCAGAGAAAATAAGGGCAAGCCTATGGTATTTGATACATAATACTTGTAACTTCCTTGTGAGAGTGAGCACCTTACTTGTTTAGTCCCATGCAATGTTTGACACTGTATATATGAGCGGGGACTTCATTTGTTGTGAGGGTAGATTGATTATATTTACTTTTACCATTGGTCTGTGTGAGAAACATCGGTAATGACTTGATTGCCTGTTGATAGCTAGATGATATGTCTTGATCCCTGTTTATCATGTTTTGTGGTTGCTTGTGGTACATTAGCTGATGTTGGTTCATGGAAAAGGGTTAGAAAATTGTTGAATGTATAGTGCAAGTTTTGTTTAAGTATTGGATGTAGTGTCCTAGGATTATTTTCTATTTGAGCATCGTATTTAGTTTTTGTTTTTATTTTCCTGAGGATATGCAAAAGTATTAAGTTGAGGGTGTTGATGTGTTGTGAGTTTACAATACTTTCGACACTCAAAACTAAGAAAATAACATGGACTTAGGTATATTTGTGTGGACATAAGGCACTTTTCCTTTGGTTATAGGATAAAATGGTGTTGGAGCAAAATTATGCAAAAGATAGCCTGAGTACAAAATAGGCTTAACTCACAGTTCACAATACAAGCCATAGAAAGTTCTACAATTGTACTACTGGTTGTGAAAAGTTTCAGAAGGCTAAGGATGAAGAGATGCATCATACGAATCTCAGTACGAGTCGTACAAAGCTTGTACGGGTCGTGGTAAAGAAGCTATAAAAAGATTCAGAAGATTTGCACAAGAGGCTGACTCCTGCTACAGATAGACAGTACGAGTTCTGGAATGAAGGTATGAGTCGTACCATAGCACTCGCGAAGAACTTCAGAAAAATTGCAGAGTGTTAGAGTCAAGCCACAGAAGCACAATACGAATCGTAGGAACAATGTATGAGTCGTAGCAGGATCCAACACTTAGACAAATTTCAGCCAGCCAACTGACATACGAAAAATAGGCATGATCCGTACTTACCTGCTACGGATCGTAGGATGGCTCGTGCTGCAGGCGGCTTCAGTAATGGAAATACACCTTGTTAGCCTAGGAAAAGGATTTTTATGTCTGTATAAATACGGTTTATGTTTTATTTTCATAAGAGAGGCAATTAGGAGTGATTAGAATTGATTAGCAACGAAATTGAGGAATCTTACATGTGAGAATTGAGTTGTTCAACTTGTGATCAATCTTTTCTTGGTCTTCATATTGTTCTTGAGGATTTTGCTAATTAATGCAAAGAAGTTTTTCTCTCATCCATAATTGTAAATATTGATTTATGTATTTAAACATGAATGCAAATCATAATCTTGCAACTATAAGAGGCTAAAACCTCCATAGCTAGGATTGTGGAAATCACCGTGGATTAACAAGCTAGGGTTACATAAAGTAATTCAAAACCAATGCGAAACACGTATATTGTATTCTCTTCATGCTTAAACGTTTCTTAACTGTGTACAACATTATGACATGCCTGAATTTTTTACTTGCTTGGGTCTAGAGAGGTAGAGATTAGGAAAAGAGAATTACAACAAAGCCTTGATCTTGATGATCATTGTATTAACTTGAGCTGTGATCGCATGATAGTTAAATTTGGGATATATTGATAATGGTTAATTTGCAATCGCTCATGAGACCTGCTTTGGTGATTGAGTATAGTCATTTAATAGGGACTGGTTGGTCGTTTGAATGAACCAAAGTTATCAGTTCTACAAGTAAGCATTAGTGATGATTATGTATATATAGCCGAAGCAGTTATGAACCCACGAGGAACGCAAAACCCTAGTAATCTTTCATTCCTGATTTCAACAAAAGATTTAACTGTGTTTTTAATTACTATTTTCTTTAGAACACCCCCTTTTGGAGTAACAACCTAACAAGTTCACTTCCCGGCTTTAGTCTAGCTCTTTCCTGTTCCCTATAGGTTCGACCCCACCCTCTTTGTTGGGTTCTTTATTGACAACGTCCACTTCATATTTCCATAGGAGGTATGGTTTGAGCATTATCAACAACCTCTTAGCTATTCAAGGTAAGAGGCAGTATGAAACACGATCTACCCTAACTAGGGACACTATGTTACAATCTACAAACCTAGTTATTCAACATGCGTATCTGGCCCCTTAGGCCTACTTGCGACCACTACTCTTACTCATCCCTAAAATAGTCTATATAGATGCCAACAAGCACAGCCTGTGTGCCTACATATGACTAGAGGGTTCTAACAGTGATCACATCCTCGGTCAATTTATACGAAAAAGGACAAGGTCCGGGTGACAAGCGATAATATTGTGATAGCTCATCGGCAAACAATAAGGTTGCAAGCGACCAACTATGTAGTTCCTTCACTTAGAATGGCTGTAGGCTGCTACTAATTGGACATACTCCTAAGTAGTCAGCCCTAACTTCCCTCAGGCAGCTCACTATAACATTTAGCCTGAAGGTAACGCTGTGATACTATGGTTCAGTCCCTTAGACAATAACTTGGTCTGTCCAGTATTCAGATGGTTCTTCCGGGCGATTCATAGCCTCGTAGGCAAGTGTATCTGGATCTAGCCCTTCACGGCATCATATACCTGGCATTTGTAAGAGTAGCCTGGGCGTTGGCCCCACATCTAATTACTAATAACGTTCGCTCCTTAGGGTATCAACTAGTCCATCAGAATTGTAACAACTGGAGTGGTTCCCTGAGCGACCTGTATAACAAGCATTGAATCAGCTTTAACTAACAGTTACTAACAGTAGCTACTCATATGGCGGGCGGTCCCTCAGTTCACTAGGCAACCCTGGTGCCACTTACTCAAAGGTAAGATCACCCTAACAAAATTCCAATCCTGGAGGCGTTAAGATACGCCAACGGCCTCTGGGCGAGCTTTACTGATAATATAGGCGTCAAACTGAAAGTTATATCACCCGGCTACACCCTTATCCTGTCCAACATACTAATTCAGGCCCAACAGCTAACTATAAACTTCTAACGCCTTCGCATGATAGAAAAACATCAGAATACATCTAAACAGTAAATAAATGAGCTGGGAAAATCTCTATAACACCCCTAGCGTTAGTCACACTAAACATATCCTTCACCGACGGGGGTACTATGATGTGGTCTCAATACATTTTATATCATCTAACCACAACATACATAGGTATTATCTACTTGCAGCAACTAATCACAACATATAAGATCATTATCTACTTTCAAAAGCATAGGTGGTATCACTATACAATTAGAATAACTTGCCGAAGGGATAAGCCTTAACATACCTTGAATGCCGACTTCCGTTCACCCAAGCAGTTTCCAACCTGAAGCTAGTAATTCCACTCAATTGCAGCCTTTACACTGAGAGAATAAGGCTATTTTCATAGTAGGCATCGACAAATAATGATATTTATCAACAAACATTTCCTATAATTCAACTTCATTCAATTCGGTCGAAAACTCATAAATTCGCGAGAGTCTAGAAGGTAGAAATACTTACGTACCACTTGTAGCCGCTTAAGACTTGATTAGAAGTGATTCCGACAACTCTTACTCGGTGGGGTTCCGGTACTCTAAGCGAATTTTCAAGAAATAACTCCGCAGAGATGTTCCTCATAGGCCTGGGAGTCATTATCTAAGAAGAATTCACAACTAAATGATTTTTGGTAGCGTAATCTGGCTCCAATTTGGTGAAAACCTCGTGAGAGAAGTCGTCCATGGCCGAGGGTCCTCTTTGAAATGTTCTAAATGAACTAAATCACACACACACACACACACACACACACACACACACATATATATATATAGGGAAGTGGCGGGGGTCTGCGGCATGCCCCTCATAGCGCTAGGATAGAGGCACGATGCGCCGCCCAAAATGCCAGGGAGGGGTGCACAACGCGGCGCCCATAGCGCCCTGCCCCTGGCCTCGACTTCTCGCTCGCTCAATAATGTGCTCGCGTGATCAACCTTTGAGTCTTCTCCCATATGTTAAATGCTCTAGGAACTCTCAACACACACATGCACATGTCGGCTAGATGAAAAAAAACTTACGGGGTGTAACAATTAAGACTAGAAGAAAATATTAAAATGATCTTCAAAATTCATATTACTTAGGAAGAAAAAGTTAAAGAGAGGATGCTGATGGTATGAATATATGCCATATCCTGATGTATCAAATGGATCAAATTTAGGAGTTTCTAGATCCTAGGTGAACAAACAAGAAAACATACATAGAACTTGGTTCATTGAAAGCTGAGCATGAAAAACAACTATTAGGGGGAAATCGGTTATAACAACAAAGATAAGGAATGCCTTTTTCCTCTAAAGATGACAATAAGTATGTATATCACAACTTTAGAGAAGGGAACTTCTTGGAGCTTTATTGGATTAAGGTAAAATCAAGTACTCTCTTGATTCCTTCAATGAATGGATAAGATTAATCATAGTATTGGTGGATAAAATGATATAAATATCTAGATCAATCTTATACCTTAACTGATATGCATTCATGAAATGATCAAGGAGACTAAATTATGCTGAAAGATGCTATACTTAGTCTTGAGAGCACTCGACCACGATAGGAAGAACCAGTCAAAGAACATGGTTCTTATGATAAGTCAATATGCATCTCCTTTCTAGATACATATTTTATTAAACTTATCTATACTTCTGCATCATTAATCTAGGTTCCTAAGCCATATCTTGATATCATTCTACCAAAATCACACATATCATCAACTGTAAATTCAATCACCAAAAAGATTCAAATGCACATTCTTCCCTACAAATATGGACCTATCAAAACCCTTCCTACAAATCGCCCAGATGCTTACCTCGAGCACAAACCACTCCGGTCTCTAACCATCGTTCAGAGTTAGATCGTACTAGTCTGCTCATCCAAGTTCTCTCCCTTTGGCCCCAGGCCTCGCATTCAAAAACACATCACCGACTTACCTTCCCACGTTACATAATATTCCATTCAGGTATACCATCCACACATCATAGCACAACAATTAACAAATCACACACACGACAAAAGTCATATATCAACAACTATGATAAAAGGCCTAGTTCCGAGCTGAATTTCTACCTAGATAATTATAACATATATTATATACATGACTTCTCCAGGAAATGCAACCTGGACCACTCGCAAAATTAGGCTCTTCTGCAGCAGCATTATTGCCGCCACAACGGTCTCGCTGTAGTTGTTCCAAATCTGCTGCAGCGTTGCTGTCCAACAGTACCTCGACCAGGTCTCCTTCCAGTTCCCCCCATAGATCGTTTCTTCACAAACTTGTAACTCATCACTATATCGCCCACCATAATAGAGGTAGCATCATATCAAGTTTATTTCAACAATTTAATTTTAATAGGGCAAATATCATCACAACTCAGGTCCATAGACCCATTCAATAGATCATCATTCCATACTCATACCGGTCATCATGTAAGGTCTAACCCCCCAATTATGAGTTTAAAATCGCGTCTTGTAATAATCATAGTCCACCTTTAACCATTCAGTTCCCACATTCTATAAATATGATTTGTATGACTAACCGTTCAAGATTACAATTCAGGGAGAAGGACTATAAGTTCTATATATAGAAACATCAACAACAATGCCCGAAGATCCTTCAACATACAATTCACTCTCACATACACCCTCATGCATAGACTATTTTTATTGTAATCACAACCTACATGTTTTCACATTATGGGGATATTACCACCCCTTTCCTATTTCTTTCATCTTTGGACTCTTATCAATTTATAATACTTAATAACAATTTACCCAAGTTTCGATCCTAACCATCAAATGCACATCAACTATGTGCATATATATATTTGGCTAATCAAAGTCTAACACACAAGTGAATAAGCCATAGCCTATCGGGACGCCAAGCTATCATTGAGACATTCCCAATTACATGCTTACATTGATTTTTGAGTTCTTGCGGAAATCATAGTTATGGAGGATGAATCCCTACCTCATAGCTACTCTTTTATTCCAAAAGTTTACCTCCTATTTTTGAGCATTTTTATTAGGCCCCTTTATCAGAATAGGTTTTCAAAATCCTAACTGGGATGAGATTTGCAAAATTTTGATATGCGTCACCCACTGTAGTGAGACCAATTATCGCTGCAATGGTTCTACCCGATTGTGACTTAGCCCATTCGAACTTGTTCGCCTCGTGCTCTTTATTTTTTGGGGACGTCATTGCAAATTTCAAACATTTTTAAATTTTCCCGCTCTTAGGTGGTCGAGGTGCTATAACGGTTGAGCGAGTCATTACATCATATACCAATTAAATACCCTTTCATCCCTAAATTGCCCTAAAATATGGAGGAGGGAGTTTGTCACCCATGTCCATCCTAACATTGGTCAAAGTTTCCCCCACTTCTAGTTGGCATCAGGGGCTTATCGATGTCTGTTTTTTGGTCCCCGGACTCTTCATTGCAGGACCCCTTTATTATACATTATCCTTAAATTTATTTAATATGAATGTAATATCCTCTCAAGGAATTAAAAATCTCCACTTGTTTTGATCGAGACTCAAGCATTAAATTATGCATTAGCCCTTCCGTAACGCTTCCTAAGGATCTAGATCTTGATCGACTACATAACCTTCAAGGAGTTACAAACTTAATAACACCTCTACTGCCATATTTATTTTGGCATGAAAAATTAGATTAAAATGCCACCCTGAGCCTTGCTAAAATTTGATTTTTCCATTAGCGAGTATATAAAACTGCCTTAGCCCATCTGCTGCAACGAGTTCCTTCCCCGCCACATCATTTTTGCGGCAGTGGAAATTAGTCCATTGCAGTAGAAGTAAAATCAGTTTAAGGGCCAAAATGATAGTTTCTGGCTCATTTCTCACTTTGTACTCAAAATTCTTCTCGGACCCTCTCAACTCTCTGGTGGATTTTGCTTAATTTCTCAGATAATCTTTCTCCTCATGACCCCTTTACTTCCTTTCTGTTGAATGCTCCCAAGTTCATGCCTGTTTGCGTAGGATTTGAGTGGTTATGGGGATGATGAAGGTTGGTTTCTTTCTTTATATTCATAGGCTAGATTGTTGAAGCGTGCTACGTGCATTTACATTCTCAAGTGCTTCCTATCATTTTCTGCATGTTTCTAGCCAATTTCATGTAGTTTTGGGGTTGAAAATGGGGGTGAGGGGTTGGGTAGGGTGTGGTTCAACTTCATTAGAACTTTTGGGCTTGAATCCCTACACCATTGGGGTGGGTAATTATTGTTAGGGCTTGGGCAAGCCCTCCCCTTGCCCGATTTATAGTTTATTTGACGAAATATGGAGGTCAAAATTTCAACCTCCAATAATGGGGTTTGGAGGTCGGGGAAGACAATGCCTGTAGAAACGGAATAGTGATCACTGTAGCGGTACCGTTGCAGAGGATCCACTCCTACTATGCCAAATTCGCTACTGCGGAAGTCGGCCTGGGCAGTGACCCCATTCGTAATTCTATTTTTCTTCTTCTCAACTTCTTATTTCTCCTAGTCATTCGGTCTCTTCTCTAATGCTTCTTTTAAAGGCAGGTTTATCAATGTGGCCACCTTCAGTAGCAGCAGCAACATCTATGACTACATTCACTTTGTGAATGATCAGTGTCAATTTCGACATAATGAGCAAGTTGTTAAGGATTTACATCACGAAAGAGGGTTCTTCATGCAAGACATAGAGGAGAAGGCACCAGAGTTGTATGTCCTTCTCCAGGAGATAGGATGGGGTCCGTTGGTGGAGGATTGGGGTAAGGCTAACGAGGCCCGGGTGAGGGAGTTCTACGCCAACATCCCTACTGTGGCTTGGAGTCGGGATGAGCTGGCGGCCTATGTCAGGGGTATGCAGATCACCCTGACCCCCACTACTATCAATGAAGACTTGGATTTGATGAACCCTTCTGTCACACCCCACCTTGAGAGGCATGACTATCACCTGGTACCATACTGTGATCTGAACTGACCTGACTGAGCTTATGCACTTTTGGTGCATGCTTGCTTTTTAAATCAAGAAAACAACGAGCTATATCTCAATTGTAAATACAGCCTCCACCCGATAAGGCCGCATTGCTACCTGTAAAAGAAAACAACTGACCAACAACACGCAGTAAATGGGATCCTATGCGGGCTAAAAGACCACCATGCTGTCTAGTTATGTCATAAGGAAAACAGGCAATTAGAAATATACTATGGATGACAAGGCCGCTAACTAATAGCTAAACTAGGGCCCTCACGGCCATCACGCCAAAGAAAAGATAAATAGGCCCCATATGGACAACAACAAAACTAGTACTAAAGATCTATAGCCTGCAAGCCTCTATGAGTGGAATAATGGTTGGGATAAGGCCCCGACCTACTCATAAACTATACAACAAAAGAACAAACATTCTAACTAACAACTCCAGGGAAAGAGGAGCTGGATAGACTGCTGACGCGGCTGATGACTGGGGAGGTCTTGAACTGCGTCTAACCATACCTACAGGCAGGTAATGCAGCATCCCAAAGAAGGGCGTCAGTACAGCATGTACCGAATATGTAAGGCAATAAACGAAAAATGACTGAATAATATTAATAATGAAACTGAAACAATTCAATAGGAGGGATAGAGATACAATCTGAGTAGCCTTACACCTATTGTATAACTAACAATAAGTACATGCAAACAAGAACCTTACCTTGGCCCCATAAGCCGGAAGGTACAACCAGCACAGAATAACATGCCTGTGGACCCCAAAAGTCCTGGAGAGTTCACTTCAATCTATATAACCTTAACAAAGTCAAAAAGAGTCAACAGGTAACTATAGCCAACTCAGCAGTCCCCCTGGGTCTACAATGCACGCTTGGCTCCTGATCTGTAGCTGTGTCTGAGTTCAGTGGACTCCTAATAACTGCACCCTGGGCACCAGGCTCGACGAGGGTTAGTGATATCGATATGGCATAAAGATAATAGTTCAGCCAAGGAATGGACTGATATATCGCCCTTGGGCCTCTTTGTAGTCCCTTGGGACCACATCTAGCTCCTTGTAGCAATCTAAATAGACCTGTAGGCAACGACACATCTAGTAACACTGGGGTTGGTCACAGAGGCTATACAAGGCAAGGTCAATCCCAATCAAAATAGAAAATGCTAATCTCATACTAATAATAGTAGCTAACCACAACAATCATACTTTTGGCATTCTTACGAGAGTCTAGGTCGCATTAAAACACCACAGGAATAACTTGCCAAAGGAATTTTACTTAACATACCTCAAATGCTGATTTCTGATTTAACTGGTTAGGTTTAACTTGAAATCGGCAGTTCTTTCCAACTGTAACCTCTATGTTGAGAGAATAGGACTAATTTAAATACTAAACTCGGCAAATATCAATAACTTTCGATAATAAAATTAACTATAATGCAACTTCAAATAACTTGGCCGAAAACCTTAATTTCCCGAGAGTCTAGAAGGGAGAAATGCTTACTAATGCCTGTAGGGAT
The DNA here is from genome assembly GCA_035772735.1 of Datura wrightii. Lineage (NCBI taxonomy): Eukaryota > Viridiplantae > Streptophyta > Magnoliopsida > Solanales > Solanaceae > Datura > Datura wrightii. The sequence continues at coordinate 144,432,339 of JASDFA010000027.1, read as the reverse complement.
TAATTTGGAGCAATTCTGACAACTTTTACTCGGCGGAGTTCCAGTTTGCTGAGCAAATTTTTGAGAAATAACTTTTTCATAATGCTTCCCTTAGGCCAAGAACTCATTACCCAAAGTTAATTTGCGATTGGACGACATTTGTTAGCGTAATCAGGCGAAAACCAATGAAACTTGCGTGCTCTTCTCTTTTCCAGTCGTGGGTTTACTTTAAAATGTTTTAAATGGAATGAGAGGCTTATATATATAGCCTTGGGTGGTGGCAGGGGTGGCACCCAGTGGTGCCTAAAGTGCCACACTTCCCCCGCATCGTTCCTCCCTGTAATGCCTTGGAAACTCAAAGATTAGACCCGGAACATAAAAATAGAAAATTTGTAGAAAATTGGAAAATCTGTCATCAGTCACAGGACAGGTCATTAGGTGAGCCTTTGGAGGTGACCACGAGTCGTCATGTGACTCGTGGGGAGGCTAGGAGTTTGTAACTCAAATGATGTTTGTTCCATTGAATGTGAATTTTAACCCTAACTCTTCAAAACAGAAACTAGAATCATGCATAAGTATTGAATTCTTGAAAATTTCTATAATATTTAAGAGCTAGGGGTTTCTATAATAGTTGTATGTATTAAAAACTCAGTCAAATGTATGTTAGACAATTTCAGTCAGAAAGTTTATATACTCAGAAAGGTCATCCTATTCTCAGTCAGATTATAGTAACCTCTGAGTTGACCAGAATAATGTCAACTGGTCAGTTTGACTAAAGAAATTCCCTAGGTGTCAGTATCACCTACCAATTATCATAATTAGTTCCAAAACTTAGTTTATTGGTCCACTAGGTGGTCATGACACTTAGACAAATAGCTCTGACTAGCCTTAGGACCCTAGTCAGATTACAGTTTGTTCTTAGATGGTTAGGATGCTTCTAGATAAGTAGCTCTGACCAGTCTAGAATCCAGTTTTAGAATCTGGTCCAATAAGACTCTCAGGGTACTTTCAGTTATATATCCATGACTAGTCTTGGACCCCAGTTTCGAGCTATCATCTTAATATTCATCTTCGGAATTCTAGTGGGGGCAGGACTTAGCACCGAGCGGACTGGGGTTCCAGCCCACCCGGGTTCCCAAAACTACGTTTCCAGTGTAGGTTATAGTATTTATTAGCCTATTTTGGCCCCAGATTTCTGTGATCACCTAGTTCATGCCTTTATACCCTAGCAAGGTATATTGGGTCCTACCGATAGGGTGTATACATCAGACTCCATGTTTAGCTCACGTGGTTACATGTCGGTTATGGACTCTCCCACTAGTCAGTTCAGTTAAGTCTTAGTCTAGTTTAGTCCAGAATAGTTTACCAGACTTAGAACGTGTTTTGACCATCAAACAGGGTTTTCTTGACCACCTTAGCATTTCAGTTATTTCAGTTCAGTAGATTCTATTAGTTATTCATGTATTCCAATTCAGCATTTCTTTATCATTTATTTCATTGTGTTATGTTACTCTCACTTACTCAATACATTCAAAGTACTGACGCATACCTTTTATGCTGTATCATTTTATGATACAGCTGCAGGATCATAATCCCAACTTCGTTAGCCGTTTACTTCTCGAAGACCTCTCCTTTGAGAATTGGTGAGTCCTCATCCTCCGAGGATGAAGATTTATTGTCTGAGTTATGATTTCAGTTTTTTCCAGTTGATTTAGAGCTAGCTGGGGGTTTTTCCCAGCCGTTCATCAGACCTAGTGGCTTTCAGACTTAGATTCAGTTTTCAGACTTAGTTGTTTTCTCGTATCCTTGTAGTTTGTTCTATTATTTCCACTATTATGATTCAGTATATTTCTATCAAATATTCATATTCTTGCTACAAATTCCGCTGCATGTTTTTTGTTACTCAGAGTGCCAGTGTATGATAGACTAGGGTTGACTTGGGGTCACTTGTGGCTTCAAGTACTGTGTTCCCTCCAAGGTGTACACTCAGGGCGTGACAAACTTGGTATCAGAGACCTAGGTTCAGAGTGTCCTCGGATGTCTGAAAGCTGCCTCGAGTAGAGTTCTCTTCATGGGTGTGAAGCGCATCACACTTATGACGAGGAGGCTATGAGATGTCATTAAGAAACTTTCCTTTATTTCATACTCCTTATCATACGTTGAAATTCAGTTCCAAAAAAATCATTCTCGTAACTCGTCCTCTGCTTCATTTCAATGAAATATGACTCCACGATGCAGAAATGTAAGGAGGGACGGAAACATCCAACGGACTACTCTACCAGCCCAGGCACCCCACAGGACGATTCGGTATCAACCAATGAATTCAGGGCGGCCATTTAGATGCTCCCCCAAATCGTGACTAACCAGGTGAACAAACAAGTGGTTCCAATTAATAATGATGGGCCCGCAGTAGCTGCTAGGGTGCGGGATTTTACCCGAATGAATCCTCCATTATTTCAGGGATCCAAGGTGGGGGAGGACCCCCAAGAGTTCATTGATGAGATTAGAAAGATTACCCGTATAATGGGTGTTAGCTCCTCTCAGGGTGCGAATCTGGCTGCCTACCAGCTAAAAGGGGTAGCCCAAGTCTGGTATGAGCAGTGGATGGAGGGGCGGCCAATGGGAGCAGGATCAGTGGAGTGGGAGGAGTTCAACACCGCTTTTCTGGACAGATTTTTCCCGAGGGAGCTCAGGGAAGCCAAGGTAGCAAAATTTATAAACCTGAGGCAGGGGAATAGAACTGTGGAGAGTATGCTTTCGAGTTTATCAGGTTGTCTAAATACGCTCCAGAGATGGTGGCTGAGCCAAGGAATCGCATGCTGAAGTTTGTGAATTGGGTGTCAAACCTAGTCCTGAAGGAGTGCAGACCGCGATGCTGATCAAAGATATCGACCTTTCAAGTTTGATTGTTTAAGCCCAACATATCGAGACTGAAAAACTAAGGGACATGGAAAGAAAGAATAAGCGGGTTAAGACTGGCCAGTCAGATCATGGACACTAGAGGTCAGGCCATAGCAATCGCCCACAATAGCAGCAGCAGCAACAACAGTAGTAGCAGAGGGCTCCAATGCCTAGCTCAGCCAGCGTCCCTACCTTTAGGTCCTACCAGGACCGAAGGGGTGGAGCATCTGGCTCTCTGTCACAGAGCTACAATACTGGGAGCAGATATCCAGCTTTCCCCAAGTGCTGCAAGAACCACCCAGGAGAGTATCTTCAGGGTCGTGAGGGCTGTTTTGGTTGTGGATAGCTCGGGCATTGGCTTAGGGAGTGCCCGTCAGCAGGACGAGGGAGATCACAATCCACCACTTCAGCATCTCCAGTAGGCCGACTAGCTCAACAGGCTAACACATTAGGTACGGAGGGCGATCAACGCCAAAACATTTTTTATCAATTATCATCTCATCGGGACCAGGAGAACTCACCAGATGTGGTCACGAGTATGTTACGCCTTTTCTACCTAGATGTATATGCCCTGCTTGATTCAGGGGCCACACTATCATTCGTTACTCCCTATGTAGTAGTCCAGTTCGATATCAATCCCGAATTATTATCAGAACCTTTCTTAGTCTCCACACCAGTTAGTGAGTCAATTAGAGCTAGCCGGGGTGTGTAGAAGCTGTCCAATATCAGTCTGCAATAAAGTCATTCCAATTGACCCTGTAGAGTTAGACATGGTCGACTTTGACCTCATTCTTGGCATGGATTGGTTACACTCCATTTAAGCCTCAGTTGACTACAGAACTAGGGTCATCAGGTTTCAGTTCCCTAACAAACCAGCTCTAGAATGGTCGGGCAGTAGTTCAACGCTGAAGGGTAGGTTTATTTCCTACCTTAAGGCCAAGAATCTTATTTCTAAGGGATGCATTTATCATCTAGTTCGAGTCAAGGATTCAAATTCCGAGGCCCTAACTATCCATTCAGTCCCAGTTGTCAAAGATTTTCCAGATGTATTTCCCGTAGATCTCCCCGGAGTCCCTCCTGAGCGGGAAATTGACTTCAGTATAGACCTTATTCCATATACTCAGCCCATCTCCATCCCTCCTTACAGAATGGCTCCATATGAGCTTAAGGAGTTGAAAGAGCAGCTAAAAGACCTTCTTGATAAAGGTTTTATCAGACCCAACATCTCTCCTTGGGGTGCTCCAGTTCTATTCGTGCGAAAGAAAGATGATACCCTCAGAATGTGCATCGATTACCATTAGTTGAACAAGGTCACAGTCAAGAACAAGTATCCCTACCCAAAATTGATGATCTGTTCGACCAACTTCAGGGGCAACTGCTTATCTAAAATAGATCTCAGGTTGGGGTATCATCAGCTAAGATTCAAGGAGTGTGACATACCAAAAACAGCTTTCAGGACTCGGTATGGTCACTTCGAGTTCGTGGTTATGTCTTTCGGACTAACAAATGCCTTTTCCGTCTTTATGGATCTGATGAACAGATTCTTTAAGCAGTATCTGGATATGTTCATCATTGTGTTTATCGATGACATTCTAGTATACTCTAGAAATGAGGAAGAGCATATTAGTCACCTGAGGATAGTACTTCAGACACTTAGAGACCGTCAGTTGTTCGCCAAGTTCAGCAAGTGCAAATTTTGGTTGAAGTCCGTAATTTTCCTGGGTCATGTGGTCTCGGGTGAGGGTATTCAAGTTGATCCTCAAAAGATAGCAGTAATGAAAGATTGGCCGAGGCCCATCTCTCCAACCGAATTTAGAAGTTTTTTGGGTTTGGCCTGATACTACCGGTGCTTTGTAGAAGGTTTTTCCTTTATAGCATCTCCCATGATTAGACTGACTTAGAAGAAGGTGAAATTCCAGTGGTTAGATGTGTGTGAGAGGAGTTTTCAGGAGTTAAAAACTCGACTCACTACTACTCCACTATTGACTCTACCAGAAGGATCGGATGGATTTGTGGTATATTGCGACGCTTCCAGAGTTGGACTCGATTGTGTTCTGATGCAATGGGGTAGGGTGATAGCCTACCCCTCCAGACAGCTCAAGGTTCATGAGAAGAATTATCCAACACATGACTTGGAGTTGGCAGCAGTGGTGTTTGCATTAAAAATATGGAGGCATTATCTATACGGCACTCATGTTGATGTTTTCACTGATCATAAGAGCCTCCAGTACGTATTCAGTCAGAAGGACCTAAATCTTCACCAAAGGAGGTGGTTGGAACTCCTGAAGGATGATGACATGACCATGCTATATCACCCAAGCACATCTAATGTGGTGGCTGACACCCTAAGCAGAGTGTCTATAGGTAGCATGGCTCATATTGAAGAAGGAAAAATGGAGATGGAGAAGGACATCCACAAGCTAGCTCGGCTAGGGGTGCAGTTGGTTGACTCAGCTGAGGGTGGAGTGGTAGTGCAAAGTGGGTCAGACTCTTCCTGGGTTGTGGAAGTTAAGTCCAGATAGGATGAAGATCCCATCCTTCTTAAACTTAAGGGAGCAATTCTCAGGAAAGAAGTTGAGGCTTTCTCAAAAAGGGGAGATGGTGTGCTCTGTTATCAAGGCAGATTGTGCGTACCGGACGTCAGTGACCTGAGACAACAGATATTGGCTGAAGCACACAGATCGAGGTACTCTATCAACCCTGGTGCTACAAAAATGTACCGCAATCTTCGAGATATTTACTGGTGGAACGGTATGAAGAGAGACAATGCTGAGTTTGTAGCCAAGTGCCCGAACTGCTAGAAAGTCAAGGTAAAGCATCAAAGACTTGGAGGTATGACCCAGGATATCAGCATACTCATGTGGAAGTGGGAAGAAATAAATATTGAATTTATTACAGGTCTACCTCAGACTCGCCGGCAACATGATTCCATATGGGTAGTTGTGGATCAGATGACTAAGTCTGCACATTTTCTCCCAGTTAAGACGATGGACTCAGCTGAGGACTATACTAGACTTTATATCCGGGAATTGGTCAGGCTTCAAAGGGTGCCATTATCCATCATTTTAGACAGAGGCTCCCAGTTCACCTCACATTTCTTGAAGTCTTTTCATAAGGGATTGGGCACCCAAGTCAAGTTCAGCACAGGTTTTCACCCGCAGACAAATGAGCAAGCTGAATGGACTATTCAGACCCTAGAAGATATGTTGAGGGGGTGTGCGATCGACTTTAAGGGCAGTTGGGATGATCATTATCCTCTTATTGAGTTTGCGTACAAATACAACTACCACTCCAGTATTCAGATGGCCCCGTTTGAGGCATTGTATAATAAGAGGTGCATATCTCCCATTAGGTGGTTTAAAGTGGGTGAAGCGGCTATAATCGGGCCAGACTCGGTTCATAAAGCTATGCAGAAGGTACAACTCATCAGGAAAAGTTTGAAAATAGCTCAGAGCCGTTAGAAATATTATGTTGATGTGAGGAGAAGAGAATTGGAGTTTGTTGTGGACGACTGGGTCTATCTAAAAATTTTTCCCATGAAAGGAGTGATGAGGTTTGGGAAGAAGGGAAAGCTCAGTCCAAGATATGTGGGACCCTATATAATTCTGAAGCGAATTGGGAAAGTAGCTTATGAGCTGGAGTTACCATCAGAGTTGGCATCTGTGCACCCTATATTCCATGTGTCACTTTTGAAGAAATACATTGGAGATCCAACTTCAGTTGTGCCGTTGGACAGTGTAGAAATAAACGATAGTCTCTCATATAAGGAGGTCCCAATCCAAATCCTTGACCGTCAAGTTCATAAGCTGAGAAACAAGGAAATAGCTTTAGTCAAGGTCTTATGGATAAATTAGCAGGTAGAGGGAGCTACGTGGGAGGCCGAAGCAGATATGATGGCCGAATACCCACACTTATTTTCTACCAGCTCTGTTACATCTTGAGATATTAGTTTTTTCCTAGAAATCAGTTTAGTTTCATGTTCAAATCATGTTTTAAAGTTTCTTTTATGTTTATGGATGTATGTATGAAAGGTAAATTTAGTTCAGTTGTGCATTTTGAAACGGGGGAAGTCATTCTGTTAGTTTTGGATTTAAATTAGCAGTATTTGAAAATTTTGATTGTTATTCTAGGATTTCCTGTGTGTTTTCCAACATTCGAGGATGAATATTCCCAAGGGAGGAGATATTGTAATTCCCCATAAACTCAAAGATTAGACCCGAAACTTAAAAAATAGAAAATTTGCAGAAAACTGGAAAATCTGTCACCAGGCACAGGACGGGTCGTTAAGTGTCCCGTTGGAGGTGCCCACGAGTCGTGATATGACTCATGGGGAGGATAGGAGATGAGGGTTGAAGGTTGGGAGAAGGCTACCCCACAGATGAGACCACGAGTCATGGTCAGTCCCCACGACTCATTAGGTCAGTCGTGGGGAGTGGCAATATGGAGATGAGAGGAGGAGGCAATGTACTTGACGGGAGGACCTAAAAAAGTCATGGTTGGACACCACGACTCGTTAGGTGAGAAGTGGTCAGTTGGTAACTTATTCTTCAAGGTCGAGGCAGTGAGGTTAACGGATGGTGACCACGAGTCGTGGTCACCAGTAACGACTCGTTGAATGACCCGTTGGGACTCTATCGACTAGATTTCAGATTTTAGCCCAGGGATATTTTTGTAATCTTCTACCTATTTAGTCCCTAAACTACGTCATTTTAGGAGAAATTTCAGAGATATTAGAGGGATTGAACGGTTTTTCCCTTCATTCCCCACGTAAACTTTTATAAAACGATAGTAGTTTCCTCTCAAGAACTCTCAGGAAAGACTAGGGCTTCACACCCATTGCAGCAGGTTCAAGCTTCTTTCTTTGGGAATCTTTTTCCAGGTATGTGGGAATTCAACAAGGGGATTGTTCTTCCCTTGTTTCCCCTAAAACTCTTTCTCAGTTCACTATCAGTTCTAGCCCTGAATTTTCGATTGTTAAGATATTTCTATCAGACCTTATTTAATTCTTAAGGAATATAATTCTATGCTAAATTCAAATGTTTTCCACCAGTTTGTAACTCAAATGATGTTTGTTCCATTGAATGTGAATTTTCACCATAACTCTTGAAAATAGAAACTAGAATGCTGCATGAGTATCGAATTCTCGAACATTTCTTGAATCTTTCAGAGCTAGGGGTTTCTATAATAGGTTTATATATTAAAAACTCAGTCAAATATATTGTTAGACAATTTCATTCAGAAAGCTTATATGCTCAGATATGTCAGCCTAGTCTCAGTCAGATTTTAGCAACCTCTGGGTGGACTAGAATAATGTCAGCTAATTAGTTTGACTACATAAATTTCCGAGGTGTCAGTATCACCTCCCAGTTATCAGAATCAAATACATAACTTAGTTTATTGGTCCACTAGGCGGTCATGACACTTAGACAAATAGCTCTGACTAGCCTTAGAACCCCAGTCAGATTACAGTTTGTTCTTAGACGGTTATGATGCTTCTAGATAAGCAGGTCTGACCAGTCTAAAACCCAGTTTCAAAACCTGGTCCAATAAGACTCTCAAGGTAATTTCAGTTATATATCCCTGACTAGTCTTAGACCCCAGTTTTGAACTATCAGCTTATGATTCAGCTTAGGAATTCCAATGGGAGCATTACTTAGCATCGAGCGGACCGGGGTTCCAGCGCACCCAGGTTCCCAGAACTACGTTGCCAGCAAAGGTTACAATATTTATGGCCTGTTTTGGCCCCAGATTTCTGTGATCACCCAGTTCATGCCTTTATACCCAGGCAAGGTATATTGGATCCTACCAGTGGGGTGTATACATCGGACACCACGCTTAGCTCATGTGGTTACATGTCGGCTATGGACTCTCCCATTAGTCAGTTCAGTTCAGTCTAGAATAGTATACCAAACTTAGAACGTGTTTCGACCATTGGACAGGGTCTTCTTGACCACCTCAGCATTTCTGTTATTTCTGTTCAGTAGATTCTATTGGTTATTGCATGTCTTCCAGTTCAACATTTCTTTATCGTTTATTTCATTATGTTATGTTACTCTCACTTACTCAGTACATTCAAAGTACTAACATATACCTTTTATGCTGTATCGTTTTGTGATACAACTGCAGGATCACATTCCCAGCTTCGTTAGTTGTTTACTTTTCAAAGACATCAGCTTTGCGAATTGGTGAGTCCTCATGCTCTGAGGATGAAGTTTTATTGTCTGAGTTATGATTTCATTATTTTTTTAGTTGATTTAGAGCTAGCTGGGGGTTTGTCCCAGCCGTTCATTAGACCTAGTGGTTTTCATACTTACACTCAGTTTTCAGGCTTAGTTGTTTTCTCGCAGCCTTGTAGTTTTTTCTATTATTTCCAGTATTACGATTTAGTATATTTCTATCAAATATTCATATTCTTGCTAGAAATTCTGCTTTATCTATTTTTGTTACTCAGAGTGCCAGTGTACGATAAAATCGGGGTTTGACTTGGGGTCATTTGTGGCTTCAAGTACCATGTTCTATCTAGGGTGTAAACTCGGGGCGTGACACTCCCATAGTGGCAGCAGGCCTAGCGGGCCGCGCTGGCCAGGGCACTGTAGGCTGGCGCGTCGCGCTGGCCCTTCGCGGCCTAGCCTCACCCGAACCTTCTTCCGAGACTCTTTCCACATGTGTCGAGCTCTCCTTACTCGTCACAAATCCACGCGTACGCCTACTAACCGATAACATTTTACGGGGAGTAAACCTTAGGAACATTAGTCCTCGAATGTCATTTTAAGGTTTACAGAAGTTAACTCTTTTAACCAATATCTAGAAAAAAATTTCGATAGAGTCTCCTCTATAATATGGACTATTCAAAAACCTAAAACGCATAAAAGTCCAACATAGGTGCCTCATAGGAAGCTATAAACAACTATTTTACCTCAAAGAGGTAGCCAGCTAAACAATACTGATAACACAAGAATTAAAATAACAATTGAATAACAACATCACCTTTAACTGCATAGTCTAGATCAATCCTAGAAAAAGTGAGAATATCTAGACCTCATGTCATCCTCGGCTTCCAAGTTCATCTCTTCTTTGTTCTTGTTCCTCCATAATATCTTAACAGAGGCTACATCTTTAGTTCTCAATCTAGAACCTACCGATCTAGTACGGCTACTGGAACCTCTTCGTAGGCTAACTCCTCGGTAACCTAAATGTCCTCAACTGGCACAACTCAGGATGGATCTCCTATGCACTTCCGCAACATTGACACGTGAAAGACCGAGTGGAAAAATTCTAGTTCTAGAGGTAGTTCTAGCTCATATGCCACTCGGCCTATTCTCCGGTGGATCTGATACGGGACAATAAACCTAGGTCTAAGTTTGTCCTTCTTACCGAACCTCATCACACCCTTCATGGGAGAAACCTTAAGAAATACCCAATCATCAACCTCAAATACCAAGTCTCTACGTCGTACATCAGAATAAGATTTCTGGTGACTCTGGGCTGTTATCAAGCGCTCTCTAATGAGTTTTACTTTCTTCTTCGACTGGTGAATCATATCAATTCCAACTAACTCGGACTCCCCTACTCAAACCACACGATAGGGGACCTACATTTTCGCCTGTACAAGGCCTCATAAGGCGCCATTTGAATTGCAGAGTGATAACTGTTATTGTATGCAAATTCGATAAGGAGTAAATGCTCATCCCAACTTCCTCTGAAATCTAGCACACACACCCGTAACATATCTTCAAGCGTATGAATTGTGCGTTCTGCCTAATCGTCTGTCTGAGGATGGAATGTTGTACTTAGATTAACTTGTGTCCCCAATCCTTTTTGGAAAGACTACTAGAATCTAGTTGTAAATTGCACCCCTATGTAAGAAATGATAGAGGCGGGGACACCATGTAGTTGGACTATTTCTTTAATATACAACTCAGCATAGTCTCCAGCGGAGAAAGTAGTTCTGACTAGCAAGAAATGAGCTGACTTCGTTAATCTATCGACAATTACCCAAATAGAATCGAATCTACGCCTGATATGGGGTAATCCTATCACAAAGTCCATGTTGATCACTTCCCATCTCCACATAGGCACTACTATATCCTGAGTTAATCTTCCGGGTTTCTGATGTTAGGCCTTTACCTGTTGACAATTAGGACATTGTGCTACAAATTCTACTACACCCTTTTTCATTCCCGACCACCAGTATATTTTCTTTATGTCATGCTACATCTTTTTCGAACCTGGGTGAAGAGAATAACGGAAATAATGTACCTCTGCCATGATCTGCTGGCGAAGTCCTTCCATATCTGGAACGTAGAGGCAACCCCTAAATCTCAAGACCCCACCTTCTGTCAATTTAAATGCCGCTAACTCGCCTTGTTGAACCTTATTTCTGAGTTGTACCAGGTTAGGATCCTTATACTGACGCTCTTTTACCTTTACAACCAGAGATGATATTGCGGTATTCTGAATCACAACCCCATTATCCTTTGAGTCTATTATACGTACGACTAAGCTGGCTAACCGGTGCAGTTCTCGAGCCATTTCCCACTGTTCTGGCCTCAAATGTGCCACATTTCCTATAGATCTGCGACTGAGTGCATCTGCTACAATATATGCTTTCCCTGGGTGATATAAAATATTCACATCGTAGTCCTTCAGCAATTCTATCCAACGATGTTGTCGTAAGTTCAACTCCTTCTGCGTAAAAATGTACTGGAGGCTCTTATGATTAGTAAAAATATCCCTGTGCACCCCATACAGGTAATGCCTCCATATTTTCAATGCATGAACCAATGCAGCTAACTCCAGGTTGTGGGTGGGATAATTCTTTTTGTGCTTTCTGAGTTGCCTTGAAGCATAAGCAATTACCTTACCGTGCTGCATCAGGATACATCCTAGCCCAATGCCTAAAGCGTCACAATACACAGCATAACCCTCTGAACCTTCTGGCAAAGCTAACACTAGTGCCGAAGTTAACATGTTCTTCAATTCCTATAAACTCCACTCGCAGGCCTCAGTCCACTGAAATTTGGCTGCTTTCTGAGTCAATTTTGTCAAGGGCGCTGACAGAGTAGAAAATCCTTCCACAAACCTCCAGTAATACCCGACTATTCCCAGGAAACTGTGAACTTCCTTTGGAGTTATAGGTCTAGGCCATGTCTTTACCGCGCCAATTTTCTGCGAATCAACCTGAATACCGGCCTCTGATACAATATGGCCCAGGAAGGCCACGGAATTCAACCAAAACTCACATTTAGAAAATTTTGCATACAATTGGGGATCTCTAAGAGTCTAAAGTACGGTTCGCAAATGATTTCTATGTTCTACTTCTGAACGGCAATACACCAGGATGTCATGAATGAATACTATTACAAAGATATCTAAATATGGCCTAAAGATGTTATTCATTAGATCCATGAACACTGATGGGGCATTTGTCAACCTGAAGGACATGACTAGAAATTCAAAATGACCATACCTGGTCCTGAAAGTTGTCTTCGGGATATCTTTCTCCCGAACCCATACCTGGTGATATCCCAACCTTAAGTCGATCTTGGAGAAATATTTTTCCCCTTGCAACTGATCAAACATGTCATGTATTCTAGGGAGTTGGTATTTGTTCTTAATAGTAACCTTGTTGAACTACCGATAATCTATGCACGTACGGAGGGAGCCATCTTTCTTTCTCATAAATAAAACTGGCGCACCCCATGGTGACGTACTCATCCTGATAAAACCCTTATCTAACAGATCTTTCAACTATTCCTCACTTCTCTCAATTTAGCAGGAGCCATTCGGTATGGAGGGATGGATATAGGCTGAGTACTTGGTAGCAAGTCGATAGAGAAATCGATTTCCCGTTCTGGGGGAATACTAGGAAGTTCATCTGAAAACACGTGTGGGAACTCATTAACCACTGGAATGGACTGTAGAGTTGGGGATTCTTCTTGCATATCCTGAACCCTAATAATATGATATATACATCCCTTTGCTATTAACATTCTCGCCCGAAGATAGGATATGAACCTACCTTTTGGCGTGGCTGCAATACCCTTCCATTCTCGCACTACCTCCCCTAAGAAGTGGAATCAAACTATCTTGGTCGAACACTCTACATTGGCATAACATGGTGCTAGCCAATCTATGCCCATAATTGCATCAAAATCAATCATCTCTAGCTCCACTAAATCCGCTAAAGTCTGGTGACCAACAACCTCTACCGTGCAGCCCCGGTAGATCCTTTTAGCTATAATAGAATCACTAACAGTCATAGAAACTAGAAAAGCTCGCTGAAGCAATTTTGGCATTATACCAAACTTTCGGGCACCTAATGGGGTAACATAGGATAAAGTGGAACTTGTGTCTATCAAAACATAAATTAAGTGAGAGAAGATGTCCAGCATACCTGTCACAACATCTAGCGACGACTCTGACTCCTGTCGTCCCGATAAAGCATAAGTGCGATTTGGACCGCTGCCTGAACTGGATTCCCCTGACCTGCCTCGGCCCCTGCTGACTGAAACTGAGGGCCTGTGCCCTGCTAAAGGTGTTGGGGCAGATGACCCTACTGAAGATCTATCCTATCACCCTGACCTCTAGATGGACGATCCCTCATCATATGACCCTCTTGTCCACAAGTGTAGCAAGTAGTAGAACCATATCTACATGCCCCAAAATGACGCCGACCGCAAATAGCACAACGCGACACAGTAGGTCTGCTCTGATTTGACCCCCTCTGCTGTTGAGGACCTGATGCCCATGAACTCTCATCGGGTCCTGACTCCCCTCGGCTGTCTGATCTACCACCCTACCGCTGTTGTGAAGGTGGGGGTCTAGGTGGCCAGCTTGATATTTATGGCCTAGGTCCACCCTAAAATTCTGCCTGCATGTCACTAGGTATGGCCCTATGACGCTGCTCTTGATTTTCCCTTTCTATCTCCCATTGTTGCTGCTTGATCCCCTTAATACTCTGAGCAAAAGCTTGAATACGGGCGATATCCCGTAACACAAGTTTCTACGTACTCTGGAAGCAGACCCATAATAAATCTATGCACTCTGGCTGGCATAGTGTCTACAAAAGCTGGTGCATATCTAGCCAAGGAATCAAATCTCATGGCATATTTTTCGGACACTCCTTGAACCCTGCTCCAGGTGCAAAAACTAATCTACCCGGGCCTATCGAATCTCTTGCTAAAAGTAGTAGTCTAGAAAGGCCTCTGAGAAACTGGACCAAGTTAGAGGGGGAGCGTCTCTACCTCGAGATCTCTCCCAGCTCTCGTACCATAACACTGCTATGTCCCGTAGTTGAAATACCACTAACTCAACCAACTCCGCGGGCGTAGCATGCATCACTCTTAAAATCCACTATAACTGGTCCAGGAAGTCCTAAGGGTCCTCTTCCTGATCTATCCCTGTAAATTGCGGGGGACTCAGGGAAAGAAACTCCTGGACCCTCGAACTCCCAGGTCCTCCCGAAGACTCAGCAAACACTGGTACCATAGGTTGGCGTTGAGCGGCCATCATCTAGGCTAACATATAGATAGCGCTCCTAACCTCCTGATCTAATGGAATAGGTATAGGAGCTACTGGAGGTGGTGCTGACATGTCCGTTGCCCTGGAAGACTCCTGGCATGGCGGAGACTGTTGAGGAGACCAGGATGAAGTCTCCCTATTGCCCTCAGATCGGGCTGGCTCTAATTGGGGCACCCTGCTAGTGCCCTCTCCTGCCGCAGTATCTAATTTTTAACTGATCGTAGTGTGTTGCGTGTCCGACATTTCTATGTAGATAAGCAGAATAAGGTAAGCTTAGATACTTAACCCCATACAACATAGCTCTACAGTACGACTGAAGAAGAAAGAAGGGTAACTATACTATTATTCCCTGTGGCCTCCTTCCTATGGAATGTGGTGCACAACACACCCATAGACAAGGCTCTACTAGACACAACTTACAGACTCTCTAGGATACGACCTTCTCTGATACCAAGCTTGTCAAGCCCCACCTTGGGAGGCATGACTGGCACCTAGTTCCATATTGGGATCTGAACTAACCTAACTGAGCTTATGCACATCTGGTGCATGGCTGCTCTTCAAATCAAGAAAAGGACGAGCTATATCTCGGCTGTGAATACAGCCTCCGGCCGACAAGGCCGCATAGCTACCTGTGAAAGACAACAACTGATCAACAACACGTAGTAAAGGAGATCCTATGTGGGCTGACAAGACCACCATGCTGTCTAGTTATGTAATAAGGAAAACAGGCAATCCAAAATATACTATGGTTGACAGGGCCGCTAACTAATAGCTAAACTATGTCTCACACGGCCACCACGCAAAAGAAAATATACATAGGCCTCACACGACCAAAAACAAAACTAGTACTGGAGATCTGCAGCCTGCAAGCCTCTAGGAGTGGAATAATGATCGAGACAGGGCCCCGACCTACCCATAAACTGTACAACAAAAGAACAAACCTTCTAACTAAAAACTCCAGGGAAAGAGGAGCTGGATAGACTGCTGGTGCAGCTGATGACTAGGGAGGTTTGGAACTGCATCTAATCGTACCTGCAGGCAAGTAATGCAGCGCCCAAAAGATGGGCGTCAGTACAATATGTACCGAATATATAAGGTAGTAAATGAAAAATGACTGAATAATATTGATAATGAAGCTGAAACAATTCAATAGGAGGAATAGGGATACAACCTAAGTCGCCTTACGACCTACTATATAACTAACAATAAGTAATGCAAACAAGAACCTTACCTGGCCCCTATAGGCCGGAAGGTAACCCAGCATAGTATAACCTGCCTGGGGCCCCCATAAGCCTTGGTGAGTTCACTTCAATTTATATACCCCTAACAAGGTCCAAAAGAGTCAATAGATAACTATAGCCAACTCGCCAGTCCCTGTGGGTCTACAACTGAGCCTGTTCGGCTCTTGATCTATAGCTGTGTCTGACTCCGGTGGACTCCTGATAATAGCACCCTGGGCACCAAGCTCTATGAGGGTCAGTGATGCCGATACGGTCTAAAGATAATGGTCCATCCATGGAATGGACTTTAATATGGCCCTTGTGCCTCTAGTAGTCCGTTAGGACCATATCTAGCTCCTTGGAGCGATCTATATAGCCCCTCAGGCAATGACACATCTAGTAACCCTGGGGTTGGTCACGGTAGGCTATACAGGGCAAGGTCAATCCCAATCTAAACAAAAAATGCTAATCTCAAAATAATAATAGCAGCTAACCACAAAAATAATACTTTTGGCGTTCTTACGAGACTGTAGGTCAAATTACAAAATGACAGGAATAACTTGCTGAATAAATTTGCTTTAACATACCTCGACTGTTGATTTCTGATTTAACTGGCGAGGTTTAACTTACAATCGATAGTTTCTTCCAACTGTAACCTCTAATCTACGAGAATAGAACTAATTCAAATACTAAACTCGGCAAATATCGATAACTTTTTATAATAAAATTAACTATAATCCAACTTCAAATAACTCAACAGAAAACCTATAATTTACTGAGATTCTAGAAGGGAGAAGTGCTTACCTAATGCCTTTGGCCAGATAGGAATCAATTTGGAGCAATTTTAAAAACTTTTACTTGGCGGAGTTCCAATTTTCCGAGGAAATTTTTGAGAAATTACTCTGTAGTAATGCTTCCCGTAGGCCTAATTCGTTATCCGAAGTTAATTTTCTTTTGGATGGTGTTTGGTAGCGGTAATCGGGCGAAAATAAATGAAACTATTGTGCTCTTCTCTTTTCTAGCCATGGGTTTACTTAGAAATGTTTTAAATTCAATGAGAGGCTTATATATATAGCCTTGGGCGGTGGCAGGTTGTTATACCCCGGAAGCCCAAAGATCAGACCTGGGAGTTGAAATGAAGAAACACTAAAATTCTACACCAGACCTCAGGAAGGGTCGTTAGGTGACATATGATGAGGGACCACGAGTCGTGGGGTGACTCGTGGTCAAGGATGAGGAGTGTGGTATGGAAGGATCACCATGGGCATGACTACGAGTCGTGGTCAGGTCACACGACTCATGGTGTCACCCGTGGCATGGACTGGAAGTTGGCAAGGATGTTTTGGACAGTGGGGATAACGGGTGGTTACCACGAGTCATGGTCAGCCACCACAATTTGTGGGTTCCCCTGATGGGAAATTGGCAGTGATCATCACGAATTGAGGCCACAAGTCGTGGCCAATAAGGACGAGTCGTTAGGTCCCTTATTGGAACCTCCTGGCAATCTTTTCCTGCGAAATTAGTAAGGGTCTTTTCGTAACTCCTGAGTTCCTAAAGCCTAAACTACGTCGTTTTAGCCTATGAAAGGTGGGTTTTAGAGGGGGAAACTATCCTAAAGTCCTCATGCATGCAAGAGAATAGAAGAGTGATAGAGTTTTATGACTCGAACAGAGTCTGAAAAGCCTCTAATCTTGACGAGTTGATGGGACAAGACCCCAACTTAACAATAGTGAAACTGAAAATACACAGTGAAACTGAAAGTCTACGACCTTGAGGGATGAGGACTCACCAACCAAGAAGGTGCTAACTCTGACAACTGACTACGAGCGGGGCTGAGCCTAGGAGCTGGGTCCTATATCATGCAACGATACAACATAGAAAATATGCGGTCAATACGTGGAATATACCGAGTATGCAAGGTAAGTAAAACCGCTTAAGTAAAGTAAATCATTTAAAACATTTCATAACATATCGTAAACTTTCAAATCTGAGTGGAAAGAACTACATGCACTCATTTTGAAATCATAATCTTTTCATAATATGACCATGCATAGCTTCATAACATCATAACTGACTCGAATGACTCAAAGCTGAAATATGACATTTATAGAAAAGCTGAAAAATGAGTCAAACCTTAGTTTTAGAACATGCATGATTAAAGTAATAATCATAAGTAATAAATATACAAATCTGAATTATGTAGACAATGGGAGACTCGTCACTTAACCGACATACCACGATAGAGCTTACGTGGTCTCGACTATCACACTCAAGTGGGCAGAGCCATCCAGAACCTTGCCAGGGCTAAGGATGCTACCATGATATCGATATCAAGCTCATGGGACATTTGGGCCGGGGATAGCTCACAAGGGAATTCCCAATAATATAATAGTATCAGCCTACATTGGCGTGTAGTTCTGGGGCATAGGGTGATCGACCCTTAGCCCACTAGATGCTAGACTCTTTTTCCAAAACATGCAATGATCTACATCATATACAACGAAAATCAACATTGTCTATTGACGAAGCTCAACAATGAATTCATGCATAAACTCAACATGTATGAAACAAAGCTCAATAATGAAATCATTCACAAAACCAACATCGTATGAAAATGAAGCTCAATGATAACATACATCTCAATTATGAATTCATGCATATGATAAGATTTATTTCAGAACATACCACAAGCTCAATTATAAGTGGGAGTATCTACTCCAAAATCATGTGGTAAGCTTATTTTAGAGATACTACATCATCATACTTGATATAAGAGCCTTGCCCAAAATTTTATCATGCTTGGATCTACTCAATTCATTTTGAAAGCAATATCATAATCATGAGTAGCTTTAGGAACATGCTTTTCGTTATCAAATCTCATCATCATCACACATTCATCATCATGCTCTTCTTTCATCAACTTCTCATCCATGTGCATTTAAACTTCATAGTTTAGAAAACACAATTTTTGATTGAAACTAATTTAAACTCTTCCCAAGATTCACAATTCATCAATATAAACATAATCTAATCGTACCCATGTGTAGAATTGAAGAATCATGAAATTGGGTAAAAACCCCATAACTTGATTACATGAATTTCTCATGCTTAGCTAGAGATTTGGCCATGGGTGAGGAAGGAAACACCCACTCATAGCCCTACATACTTGGAAGGGATGATTTTACCACTTCTCTAATTTCCCAAGATGAGATTCCAAATGAGACCTTCAAAACTTGCTCTAAATCCTCACTTCAAACTCTCAAGTTTGCATGCATGGAATGCATTAACTTAGAATAGGTTTTTCCCTCCTTAAACCCACTGAAACGAGCCTTAAACGACGTAGTATAGTCCCCTAGAAGTTAGAAATGATGGAAACACCCTTACTAAAATCGCACAAAACTGCTCACTAGAACAAACAACGGATGACCCAACGGGTCGTTGGAGGATACCACGACCCGTGGTTTCTGTCTGTGCTATGAACTGCCCAAGCCATCTCTCGAAAACAGACCACAAATAGACAGGACGACTCATCCTTAGGTCTAATGGGTCATTTAATTAGTCGTTGATTTCCCTCCTGAACCTTATGAATTTTCCCACGATGAGTCTCTCCATGACTTATTGTTGGCCCTAACTGATCGTGGTATCCGTCTATCAAGTCCACTAAAGATTTATGTTCCCTTACCAAGACTCACGATAATGGATCATTCCACGCCAGACGGGTCATTGGATAACCCGTTATATTCCCCAAATACTAAGTCCAACTCATACCATGACAATGAACGATGACTCGTTGTTTCTTACAATGAGTCGTTACATCAATCATTACTTCCACTGCCACCCGAACACCTGAACCTATGACTGCTAACAACAGCTCGTGGTTTTGAACCACGATTCATAACTCCGGTCATCTTGTGCTATTTTCCCAAATTTCTGCAGATTTCAGATTTAAACTCGCAGGTCTTATTTTTAGGCACCTCCGGGGTATTACATAGAGAGGTGATCAAAGGATGATTTCAGGTTTTCTTCTTCAATATCTTTCAATTCCTTTTTGAGCATTCAATGGAGAGTAAGATTCAGTCTCCATCAGGTATGTAGGGTTATGAATGGGTAGTTTCTTCCACACCCATGCCCAATTCCTCTCTAAAAAGTATGATGTTCTATGATTGATCTATGGGGTTTTTACCCAAATGCATGAATTATCTATCTCTACCCATGGGTATGAATTAATTATGATTTTATTATCTAATTGTGAAGCATGGGCTAATTTTATAATGATTTCAATTAAAATTATGTTTCTGGCCTTATGAATGTGGAAGCCCATTGATGAGATGATTAGCAAAAGTGAGATTTATGAAGTATATGTGATAATGAGGAGATCTTATGGTGAAAAGCATGATTGAAGCTAACCATGTTTATAATTATGTTTTTGATAAGAATTGAGTATTTCTAAGTATGATAGAGCTTTGGGCAATGCCCACATGTTAAGTTTAAATAATGATTTTCCCAAACTAAGCTTACCATATTGTTCTGGAGTGAAGACTCCCAAATTTATATTCTAGCTTGTGGTATGTTTGAGTTAAGTCTTCCTATGCATAGCTTACCACATGGTTTTGGAGCAAAGGCTCCCAAGTATGTTTTCAGCTTGTAGTATGTTTTGAACTAAAGTTTCTCATATGCATGATTTCATAATTGAGATGTATTTGATTATTGAGCTTCGTCAATAGACGATGTTAAGCTTTGTTATATACGATGTAGAGCATATGCATGTTTTTGAGAGTATTGTCTAGCACCGGGTAGGCTATGGGTCGATCACCCTATGCCTCAGAACTACGCGCGAAGATAGGTTTATACTATTATATGACTTGGGACCTCCTTGTGAGCTTCCCCTTTCTCGAATGGGCCTTCAGCTTGATACCAATATCATGGTAGCGTCCTTAGCCCTAGCAAGGTTTTGGATGGTTCTGCCCACTTGAGTGTAATAGTCGGGACCACATAAGCTCTATCGTGGTATGTCGATTAAAAGACGAGTCTCCTATTGTTCCTCATGATTTTAGATATGCATATTCATTACTTATGAGATTTATGTAAATGCATGTTCTAAAGCAGGTTTGACTCAATGTTCAGCTTTAACTTATAAATGTCAGAATTGAGCTTGAGTTAATCGATTCAATTATGATGTTATGCAGTATGTTATATCATGTTATGAAGAGATCATGATTTCAGAAAGTATACACGCAAGCCCTACTCTCAGTTTAAACTGATGTTTATGTTTAATTAATGCATTCCTTTAAATGATTTTACTTATATTGGCAGTTTTACTTACCTTGCATACTCGGTACATTCCACGTACCGACTGCATACTTCTACGCTGTATCATTTCATGATACAATATCTGGCTCTCAGCTTTAGCCCCGCTCTTAGTTAGCTTATCGGAGTTAGTGTTGCTTTATTGCTGAGTCCTCATCTTATGAGGACTATACTATTCATACTTTTCTTATGTATTTCAGTTTCATCTTATTGAGTTAGTTGGGGTCTTCTCCCATCAATTCATCGTGATTAGAGGCTATTCGGACATATGTATGTATTCAGCTTTGAATTTTATATTCTTATGTTATATTCAAGTTAGACTTCCACTATGATTGTATTGATGGTTATTCAGTTCATGATTGAGTTAGATATATGCTTTGCCAAGGGTCGACTTCAGTCTCTCGGGGTTCCTTATCCCGTGTTATGATCTGGGCCTCTGTTCGGGTCATGAAATACGGGGGCGCCCTGCGCTGCTCAAAGCGCCACACTGCCCCCACGCTTCCCCTCCCATAGCGGCAGCAGGCCTAGCGCGCCGTACTGGCCAGGGCACTGTAGGATGGCGCGTCGCGCTGGCCCTTCGCAGCCTAACCTCCCCCAACCTTAATTTCGATACTCTTTTCACACGCGTTGAGCTCTCCTTGCTCATAACAAATTCACGCATACGCCTACTAACCGATAACATTTTATGGGGTGTAACACCTTCGGAGGATGAGCTGAAGGCTCGAGATGTGGATGGAAAAAGGCAGTGGTTAGTGGATACTTTGGTGATGGAGGAGCAGAGGGCCTTGACTAATTGGGGTGTCACTAGGACGGGCATCCAGAGCTCTCATTTCTCTATGAAGGCCAAGAGGTGGCTCAATCTCATGTCTCGAAGGATCCACCCATCCTCCAATGTCACTAATGTGACCTATCCCATGCCTTGGTGGTGGCCTGTGTTTTGAGTGCGGTTAGGGTGAATATGGGGGAACAGATTTTGGAGGAATGGAGGTTCTGCTCAGCTAAGCCCATCACCAGCTTGCCGTTTCCCTCTCTCATTACTAGGCTCGGCAAGCAGGCCAAAGTACACTTATAACACTCAAATACACTCCTCATTTAGAGAAAATGTAAGAGATTATTGTATCAAAACAAATAACCCGACGTGTGTCGGGGTTGAATACCACAAGGAATAGGGAATGATTTACACAAGAGTTGTTTAGTGAATTGAATTAATTCGCATGCAAGAAATGAAAATGTAAAAGTAAATTTTGTGGGAAGTGAATGCAATGAAATTATAAAATCTAAACTCAGCATTTTTTCCCTTTTCTGGCATTTTATCACTTGCGAGTCACCAGCGGTTCACTGGTGTCCATCCACGGGCGACCGATTGGTTGAGGCTAGTATCCAATGAAGTCCAGGGTAGTTTGGAATTTGGCATCGGCGGTTCATCGGTTGCATTTGTTCTCATTCCAATGGATTCCTGTGGTCAGCCGGCATTTTGATGGTGTCCTCCGGTGGAGCGTCGGTTTTCACCTGAATTTCCTCCTTTTTACTCAATTTGATGCTCCTTCTCTTCAAGTTAGATACCTGCAACGTCCATAGGAAAAAGGACACAAAATCCAACTAAAATACTTGAAAACTAAGCTAAAGCTCATGCTTAAGAACATAATGAGTTGGTAACCCTCAAACTTGAACCATTGTTTGTCCTCAAGTAATGCAATTCTTCTTAGTTGAGAAAATGAAATAGCATGTCACTCCACAAGAGACTATGCCTCAATAACCACTTAATCTATGACAACCCAAAAATGCGCACCAACTCACAAAAAAAGAGAAGCAATTCCAACTAAAAATGTGGAAAAGTTTCAAGAGGAACTACAATTCATAGGCATGATTTACAACTGCGTTCATTTTGCAAAACAATAGCATAGTTTATCCAATTAAATACATATAGCATCTCAAATCATAATCACTTCACATTTAAAGTTTACCTTGGAGCTCACATTGCTCATGCCTCAATGCAAGTATGTCCTTAAAAGGGAGTGATACCACTCACTATAAGAGAGAATCCCCTTTCTTTATCATAAATAAATGCACACATAAGGGATTATAGAAGAGGATGATCACACTCACTCTCACAAAAGAAATCTCCATGCATACAACTTGACCCATAGGCTTGCTCTTCGTGTAATTCACCACTAATGCAGAGCAACTACACTCAAAATTAATTAGGACTTGCGGGTTGATCTTGGGCAAAATGGCATGCCCAAGAGATACTTTACAACTTAGTTTTGTCATGTTTAGTTACTTATTTATATACATTATCATGTAATTTTATGTGAATGTGAATATATATACTAACCAACATGATTAGTTCTTGTTTTTGTAGGTTTAAAATGAATTTGAGGAACTAATCCAAGAGTTGGTGAAGTAGAGGCATGGAATCGGAAGTAAAATGCGAACGTCGGCAAGGAGGATGTGCGAAACAGCCCATATGCACATTGGCAACGTGCCACGGAAGGCAAGCTATGCGACAAGGGCTGTGACACGCCCTCAAACGCGCTGCACAAGCAGCGTGCCACGCGGCAAGGGGCTGCCTGGCATGTATTTTATGCGAATTCCAGATTTCCTACGTGATGCCTCCGTGTCACATAGGCAAATTGGCGCGATAACTTTCTTGAAATGGAGCTATTTCATTCCAGGAATAAATTTATACACCTCACATTTACTATAAATAGGTCCCTTAGCTCCTAAAAATATTTTGTCACGATTTATTTCTAAAAAACTTCCAAGGAGTGAAGGGAGAAGTGGGAGAACTCACCTAGGGTTCATCAATTTCATCTTCTCTTCTACCAATTCTTGTAAGTATGTTACTTTAATTGTGTTTTCTTGTAATTATACGAACTTGAGTGGCTAGAACCCTTCCTCTAAGGTTGAAGCCATAAGATATGATTGTGACTATGTGAATTTATTTTGGTTTTAAGTTGTTAATTGTTGTTTTGTCTTACATTCTTAATTATGGTTGTTTTTATGATTAATCACCATGAAAACACACACATTACACCTAGGTAAAAGCTTGAGAAATTAAACCTAGGCAAGAACAAATAATGTAGGGAGCAAGTTTGTATCTTACGATATAATTCGCGGTTAGGATAAGAAATTATACCTAATTTTCCTTGCTTGGTTATTAAAACGGAATGAGCTAGACACCAACTTAGAATTATCACATCACCACTCGTAGAAGTAGGTGTGAAGCTAAGTTGAGTTAAATGATTAGAGGTACGAAAGTCCCTAATCAAGAGCATAAACCCCGCGAGCCACATCCACATAATTGAATTGCCCACGAACTAGAATTTCACATCCCCGCTCAATGATGTAGTTGTGAGGCTAGTTTGTCGTGTTTAGAGGCTCGAAAGACCATGAACATGCAATTGTAATTATGTGAGATGAAAATTGATAATCCCATACTTAAACCATTACAAAGCGTAGTATCGCATGATTATCCGGCGTTAGCCCTAGTTGCTCCTTGAATTATTTTAGAGTATTTCGATGACCACCCCTAGACTTAATTAAACTTTATCAAAAAATTCTATATCAACACTTGTGAAAGTTAATATCACACTTGAACTTTATAATTAGCTGAATTGGTCCAGTCCCTGTGGGTTTGACATCTGGCTCTTAAAAAGGGCCACTATATTACTTGTAAGACCACGTACACTTGCGTGTGTGCTGCTGTGCAGTCTCAACACGGGTCATGATGAAGGCTAGGGGTAATGGTAGGACAAATTTTTTAGCTCTAGTGACTGGAACCTCTCTAAAGCCTTTTGTGTGAATACTTTTATCCTCTCCATCCAACTCTTTGGATCACTCTACCTTATTCCTCCTTTTTCATCCATCTTCATATTTTATTTCTCAAAGGCCTTCCTTGTAGATCTTTTGGCTCTCACATTAAGCCTTGTCTAAGAAAGATGTAACTCCATTTCACTAATCTTTTTATCCTTTGGTAATTCAATGTTTCTCAACCTATCATTTCATTCTTTTTAATCATAATTCGATGCTACCTCATATTAAGGCTCATCACATTCCCCTGTTTATTGTAAACCCCCAAACTTAGGCTTTATGCCTCTTTCTCATTGATTTCCTTATCGGTCCCAATGTCTTGGGCTTCAAGCCCCTATTATTTTCATTCATTCATAACTAGCAATTAGGGAGGATGTGTTCCAAAAAAGAGGGTTACAAAAAGGGGATATTGCCTTGTAATGTGGTTTTCAAGAATAAACAGTCCAAAGGCTCAATATTGTCTAGCAAGGGAAGACATTTTGGGAGGTCATTTTTGTCACGCCCCATAACTGGGGGGAGGGCGCGACTGGGTCCCCATACCTGACTGACTGGAAAGCCAACTATTTGACATCTGTAACTGTAATACTTAGGCTTTCCAGTCCACCTATCAGAATCAATTGGATCACAAACTGGAGCCATAATGTCTCACCAATACAGAGTAAACAACTGAAATGCAAACAAGGCTATGAGTATGATAAACTAAACAACAAAAAGCCGACAAGGCCACAAACTGAATACCATTGTACACACTAAATCCACAAAGCCTCTAAAGAGTAAACTGAATGATGGTCGGAACAGGGCTCCGACCTACCCATAACTGCATCTCAAAAATCTAACTAAAACAAAACCAGTCTTAGCTCCAGAAAGAAAGGAGCATACCAACACATCCACAAATCCCATGAACTGCTACTGCAACTAGCAATCCGGACCTCTACCTGCACCTGCGGCACGAACGCAGGTCCCCAGGTGAAGGGATGTTAATACGAATGAAATATACTGGTATGTAAGGCAGAAAACTGTAAACATGTAAGATAGCAATGATAACTGAGCCAGAAATAAGGAATAACAACAACCTGGAATCCTGGAAACTAAAACCTGGCAATAAGTCAATACTGAAGTGTAAATGCAACCAAGAAATGCACAAGAAAAACTATAACTGTAATGCCAACAACCAACCAACCATATATCCATATATAAAATTCGTCCAGCCGGTGTACCATACCGAGGATAACTAAAAGTATCTTTAGCTGATATATCACACCGGGGTAAAATAAAAATATCTCCAGCCGATGTACCACACCGAGGTAAAATAAAAATATCTCCAACCGATGTACCACATCGGGATAACATAAAAATATCTCCAACCGATGTACTACATCGGGGTAAAATAGAAATATCTCCAGCCGATGTACCACACCGGGGTAAAATATAAATATCTCCAGCCTATGTACCACACCGGGGTAAAATAAAAATAATTCTCAATCATAATCATAAATAGGGTCAATATGGCTTATATTGAGTCAATTTCATACGTATGACATATAAATGACAAATGTTAAATCTGTGGCCGGAATAGGCCTCTTTCATAACCCATAAATGCAAGTGAGCACCCATATCATGTAAAGCTGGAAAATATGTACATATATCACGTAAAGTTGTCAAATTATACATGAACATGTCGACTCGGTTACTTGAAGGACCTTCAAGAGGTTTAGACAACATAAGATCTTTTATAGGCTTACAAACAATGTCCTACAAATAATCCTGCCAATTTAACATATTACTTGGATAGAAACACATAGAGCTCATTTCTACACAATTCTTTAACATCTGGGAACTACAAATATATACTGCCTACCAGGTGGTTCCTTTAACCTGTATCAACAACTATTCATTGGAATTTCATTTCCAAATTTATCATGTAGATAAGCACATATAGTTCTTAATTCATTTCACTTATTTGCAGGAAAACATGGAAATTATAACTAGGAACTTGGATATATTTATCATATACATAGAGCTGAGAACTGAACTACAAACATACAATGTATAAGACTTCTATATAATGTATAACTCGTATTTAGTTAACTAGGTGACCTCTAGGAGACTTCCTGGTATTCAAAGTTCTGAGCTTAACTGATCATTATCATAGCCTGCACTTATACTTACTTAGACATTAGGAACATTGGTACCTGGGAGAATCTCTCCTTTGAATTTAGGAAATTCAATTGATAACTCAACAAGAGATAAACATAAAGATGCATGACTTGAATATAACTGAAAGAATTCAACTGTATGTTATAACATGAAAATCATACACATTAATACTTATTACTGGGAAGACATATAAATACTTGATTTCTTAGACTTGTATACAACATCAGATACTTGACCGAGACATTACCATAATTCTCGAAATATGATCTCTCAAAATCATCTTAGATGAGCTAGCACATTTCAACATAAATTAGGGACGTAAAGACATAACTTAAGGATATGATACTTGGAGCTCTATAACTTGGGATCTCATGAGTAACTCTCTAAGTGATGCCTTATAGGTAAATAAAGATATATAGCTGTAATTCGGGTGATGCTGGATTGACTTACATAACTTTGCAATTATCTGCGGAGCTTAAGAAAGCTTACATAATCATAAGTGACTTAGAAGATCCTAGGATTACCCTTTTCAGACATGGTAGAAAATTTCAATACTTAGAATAGATAACTTAACATAATCGTTTAGGGGTATAGCAGAGAGCTTCTCAACTTAACTTACTATTTTGCAGACGTTCAACTCTAATTATTTCGTAGAAGGTTAACACTTTAGTGGTTATTCATCAACGTAACACATACTGAACATAAACAACTTCATTTATAACTCTTTTGCTAAACGTCTTTAGAACAGGGTTAATCTTCCTAGTTGTTGCCTACCTCGTTCACAATCGCAACCCGTATCGTCTAATTTAACAATATTTAGCTCTACTTTCCTTATTCATCTTAAATTCTTTGCCAAAAATTATTCACTCTACACTCAAGTCTTTACCCTCGTGTTCACTATTCCATCAATTCTTATGCACACTTACCTCTTTGCCAAATTGACAACTTAGCCATGCTTTCCCCGTTAACATGTATCGATTTAGCTTATTCGCTACGTGCTGCTTGCTTAGCTTTAAAGAGGAAAAACATAAAAATCTACTTTTATCTTAAGCACTTTAAAACATAAACATATAGTAGGGATTAGCAATATTATTAAAACGCCATTTAAATAATCTCGTTTACCCTCAATCGTCTTAGCGTCATCTTCTTAGCTTAAGTTCAATTACATGTCGTCGTCTTAGCATTTCCTACCAATTTCATGAAGTGACAAGATCTTAACATATATTAAACATCACATATATAGTATACTGCAAAGGACCAGCTCACGGTGCCCATGTTCAGGGGACTTCAGACTCGATTTGAAACTACGACAACAATCGTATAAAAATAACACCTTTCGCTTCACATCTGTTCGCTTCAACCATTCTTAACGATTCAAGCTTTATGCCAAGTATTTCCAACCATTTGGAAATTATCATACATGCCTCAATATGATTTTAAAAACATAGGAATATTGATCCTATCAATAACTTAGTTTCGTGCTTGAAAAACAAGGAAAGGGACGCCTTTACATACCTTCGAACGTCGACTCTAATTTTACCGAAAATATTCCTTTCAAGCTTACTCCTTAAGGATCCTTCCAAGTCCAATTTACAAACCCAACAAGTAGCAACTTCACTTCACCAAAGTTCTAGAAAAATTGGGCAGCAACATGCCACAAAAATACACAAAGAAACAACAACAGAATACTACAACATTCTCCAAGTTATAACCTCATAAACTTAAAGAAATAAAAAAGGGAATTACTTAACCTTTCTTGGATATGTTATCAGCTAAAGTAGGAGTAAACTCCTACTCTTTCCTCTGCCTAGAATCATTTAAAAACGCAGCAATACCACAATCAACAACAAGACAACAACAAGCCATAACTTTCTTCCAAGGTTCTCTTTTAAAAGCCCGAAAGAGACAAGAGTGAAGTTTCTTACCTGGGATATCTTTTCACCATGTGATAGGGCTTTGAATTCTCTGAATTCTGGAAAAAAATCAACTAAAATGAAGTAGAAATGAGCTTTCTAGCTCAATTTTACTTCATATATGCGGGCTGGCCAAGGTATGGGCGGCGCCCGTGTGACATTCCCTCACGCGCGCCTGCTGCCTGCCTGTCTCGGCGCCCGCGCGCCTAGGTGCTTTCCCAGCCGATAGTGCTATCTTCAAACGAGCATAACTTTTTACTTCGAACTCTGATTGATGAGCAGTTTTTTTCTCTGTAAACTAGACGGAAATACCTTTCATTTGATATGTTATGGGACTTCTGGATCATTATATGTTTGGATATATGACCATTTAAAATTGACCCTTATTTACAAACTTCACATACTCTTCGCTTTTCCCTTTGCAGATATTTTCCCTCCTCACCTACGGATAACATACGACCCATAATTCTCTTAATATGACATACAACCATCAAATAATCATCAAAAAAAGTTCTGGGGTGTAACAATTTTGGGTGAAGTGACTAATCAAACAAAAGATTAAAATTATGTTCTAAGTGCAGCTACATCTAGGATTTCGCCTTCAGTCACACTTAGGGCAAGTACTAGACAAGAAGAGATGCATGAAATTTATTTTAATATCCTTACCACACAAGGCGTCACACCCAAAGTGTTCACACAAGTCATTATTATCACAAGATTTTGATTCAAGAAAATAGAGCATGCGAATTCACAAGCCAAATAGGGAATATGCAATGTTTGACAAGAGCGTTCTACATTTCACATTTCAAATGCCTGTTTTCATTTCTTTATATGCCACACAAAAAGTTTTAGTGGTACCTCTCAAAAATAGTTCCCCGAAAGACTCAATGAAAGACGTGGCATTTTCCTTTAAGAGAGTCGCCTCACAATCTATCATTGGAAAATGTCAACCTGGTTCGAAAACAAAAAGAAAAAAAAAAGCTCCTTGGGAAAGAATCATGGTATGAAGAAAACAGTTAGAGTTTAATTACTATCTACTATTTACAAAGGTGAAAATCAAACTTGAGTCACAATTTAGACAATAAGAACAAAGGCCCATCCATTAGCACTAACATCAAATACAAATTTTCTGTTCATCCATTTACAATTTTAACAAAACAAACATCCAGGTAAGAGAAAACATCAACCATATCTAAAATGATCCCAACAAAAGCTCACAACTTCCTCACAAATAAAAAAGCAAAAGCCCGACAAGGGCCACAAATTCATCAAAGACCACAACACTTGACCTAACCCTAACTAAACGGTTTACATTGTCCCTAAAGTGTGCATGAAAAGTAAAAAAGGGAAAGGATTTCCTGTTGTGGTTACTCCTCATCGGCCTCATCATCATCACCATCACCGGTCGCTTCATCCCCAATTTGGCCAACATCATCCACATCATACTCATCGTCACATAATCCCTCGAACAAATCGTTGATAGGGCCTCGAGCTGTGGAAGGGGCCACCATAGCTGCATCAAGAGCACTCATGTTGGATACTGCCATCAGCGTTTGACTTTTATATTCTTGAACCACAATTCGGAGAGAGGTGACAACTCCCTCCACCACATCTACATGAGTACACAGCTTGCTCAAGTTGTCTTTGATCGACTTCATCTCGTTCTTGACAGTTTTCCTGATAAGTTAGGGAGGCTCTTAGCTAGTCGTTGGAGTTGGTTTTCATGTGAGTGGGTCATTTATGCAAGCTTGTGAAGACCACTGGGGTGTGAGGAGGTTGGAGGAGGTGAGGACCATTCGGGAGACGGCTGGCGAAGACATGTAACTGGCGATCGGTGAATTGGGCAGTGATATTGAAGAAGTCGCCCCTCAGCCCCACCAAGTCAAACCGCTTTTCTACGGTGATTGCACGACCCTCACAAATAACATAGTGCCCCTTCATGTTGGGAATACTAAAGATAATAGCCTCTCTAGTATTGGCGGGGGTTTGGGGATCCTTGGATTTCCTTTAGCCCTTTGCATTAGATGTGGCAATGGCCTTTCCCTTGCTTGGGTTCCTAGATGAAGACATGATTCAGCAAAATTAATGTTAGTGCCATGCAACCATATTTTCTTTTTGTATTTTTTCAAATGATAGAATCAAAAAACAACTGCTACTCTAAATATGGTATGAGAAACAAGAGGAAGGCACATTATAAAAAAAATTGGCAGCACCGATGGGACATGGTGAGCTGCAGAGTAAGACCCTCAAAACACCGATTAACCGCCGACGCTTGGCATAACATAGGAGAATTGCAATGGTAACTGATGACTCATCCGTGAGTTTACGTTCATGATCCACAAAGCGACAATGGAATGCAAGTTCAAGGTTGTGGCCTAAATCCATTTCGCCCGAACCGGCATTCCATCCAACATTTCACCGGACCTAAACGGTGATTAGCCGATGGTCATCATCCCCAATACCTCAAAACAACAGTCACACATCTTACACTCACAAACACTAACTCACACTATTTTAGAATTAACTACACAAGCAATCTTCGAAAAAGAGGAGAGAAAAAAAGGATGATGTGCCCTTAAGAACGACATCACCTAATCTATCATCGGGAAAATTGGGCCCTTTGTCACCCTTGGGGTTACTTAGAATTCACCCCAAATCCTTGTAGGTACTCATCATGGTATGCCCCCAACTTCACAAGAGCAACAAACTCCTCCAACAACATTTAAGCATATGACCTCCCACTCCCACTCGTTTCACATCATCACAACAACAACATTTATCATGGCTATCCACAATCATGAAAATTTGGGGAAAATGGGTAATGGAGATAAGGAGGAGACATGCTAATATTAAAGCTCATAAGCAACAAGTACTATACCAAAGCACAAGATTAAGACTAGAGGAAAACTTGAATGCTTGTGCTTGCTCAATAATGGTGAAAAGCTTGTGTTACTGGTAGAGGGGAGAAGTGAGTGAGAATAAGATAGAGGAGAGGGTTTTGGGGTTTCTTATAGAGGAGCGTAGAAGATTAGGATTGGCTAAGGGAAAGGTGAGATTGATGGTGATTTGATGGGTGAGAAAGGTGTTTGGACTGTTGGGAGGTGGGATGGTGTATGGGGAATGAAAAGGTGGGATAAAGGAGGGTTTGAAAGAATAAAAAGGTGATGTATCTGGTTAAGGACGGTGTAAAATCTATCCAATTTGGGTCAGTTAATTGGTTGGTCAAGATTTTAAACACAGCACATACCTGTATTGGCCCCTCACCGACGATCACTGCTGAGGAACGGTCGTTCGCCGCCTTAACGCCACTGACCTATTTGTGGTGCCCAATTTTTTATTTAGTCTCCGGCGGTCGACCAGCGGTTCGCGAATTGGAATTTGTGTTCCACCAGTGGCTAGCCATTTGTGCTCCATATCCCACGTACTCTACACAGAACCGGCATTCACTTGGCGGCTTGCGGACTGGTGTTGGTGTTCCACCGGTGCATCGCCGATGCTCCCTTTGTGTTCCTAGGTTTCTTCCTCTCTCACTTTCTACAATAGAGGTTCGTGCATCTGGACCGCCGATTCACCGGTTAGTGCGGTGCCTGCCCTATTTTTTGCCCTTCTTCCTTGCTTCATATCCACTTAGTCCTATAAAACTAAAACAGCAACGACATTAGAAGACTCGAAAATTAGAAACGCTTGGGTTGCCTCCCAAGAAGCGCCTTAGTTAACGTCGTGGCACGACGTGTCTCTTATTCATATTCTAGTTTTTAGCGGATCATCCTCTGACTCATCCTCTTCCATATCAACTCCTCCATTTTCACTTTCATCATTCAACACTCTGATTGACTTACATTCGTGTAGAGGCTCAGTGGTTTGGCATACTTTGAAGGTTACCTCTTCACTTCCCACATGAAACTTGAGCTCACCTAGCTCTACATCTACCAAGGCTCTACCCGTGGCGAGCAATGGTCTCCATAAGATGATTGGAACTTCCACATCCATCTCACAATCTAAAACCACAAAGTCAGCTGGTAGAGTGAACTTATCTCCATTACCAATACATCCTCCAATACAACCACCGATTTCTGGATAAAGCGATCAACCATTAACAATCTCATTGAGATATGTTTGGTGTTGTCAAGCCTCAACTTCTTAAAGATTATGGGGAGCATCAAATTTATACTCACCCCCAGATCACAAAGGGCTTTCTTGGACACACAACCCTATGGTGCAAGGGATTGTGAAGGCTCCCGGATCATCCTATTTCGGGGCAAGGTTCCTCATCATCATGGCACTACAATAATGTGCCATCTCTCCGTTGCCCACATACACTACCTTCTTCTTCTTCAGCAACACTTTCCTAAACTTTGCATATCTGGGCATTTGGAGTAAAGCATCCACCGGCGGTATATTTATGGACAATTTGGTGAACATATCTATAAACCTGCTGAATTGATAATCCATTTTCTTTCTAGTTAATCACTGTGGATAAGGAGGTGGAACTCTTGGTTTTTGTTCTTTCTCCTCGAGGACTTCATACCCACATCTCCTTCCTCATTATTTGAGGGAGTCTCATCAACATCTCCTTCACCTTGATCCTCAACATTGTCACAACCATGTGGTGCTTATGGCACCTCATGCGGTTCTTTCACATCACTTGCCGTTGGGGCAATAACATCCTTGGGCTTAACACCCGCATCTCCCAGGATCTTGCCACTCCTAGTGACAATAGCCATGCACTGATTATCCTTTTTGGGATTTGGCATTGAATTACTAGGAAGTGTTCCCTTCATCCGGGGGTTCATTTGAGAAGATAAATGGTTCATTTGGGCTTCTAAATGCTTGATAGAAGCCGAGTGTGAACTCACTGTTTGGGAAAGGTTATTCACCTCCCCTTTAAGTTCTTTGACCCCACTATACGTTGACTCAACTTTCTTGAGTAACTCTTGCCAACATTTCTTTAATTTTTGAGTTCCCTACATCACTCACACCCGATTGGGATTGGGCATTCCCAACTTTAGGAGGGGGAACATACTAATTTGTGGTTCTATGATAGTGGTCCCCCTCACGGTTTTGCTCTCTATTGCCCCATCTCTCATTTTGATCAGGCCACCCTTCTGCGTCATGATTCCTCCAACCTTGGTTCTCTTCCCTTAGGAGCTAAGGGCCTTGATTATCCCTTGGTACTCTGGTCGGGAACCCCCCATTTGATTTGCCATATATTTGGCACTTTTCCTCGTACCTTGGTGGCGAAGACTCTCCCTCGAAATGCATTAGACCTTGCATTCCCACAACATTACACCTTTAGTCTCGGTTCCCATCACATGCTTACTCATTAACTCCAATTGAGTCATCATTTTGGCAAGATTCTCATCTCTCTCTTCATCTTTCTTTCTCATTTCAGTTGTTAGCAGACTAGAACTAGCATCATGTGAAGATACAGTTGTCTCCCTTGTATGACACGCCTTGTTTGTCTTCGTCATCCTATCCAAAAGGTTTTTAGCTAGACCATATGTTTGGTCTATGATTGAGCCTCCGGCTAGGTTATTGGCGACTGATTTATTGATGGAGTGTAGGACTTAATAAAAACTTTGAAGTAACACTCAATTGGGAAGACCATGGTTAGGGAAAAGAGACACCTTCTTCTTGAACCTCAGCAATGCTTCACGAAAAGGCTCGCCCGGCTCTTGACTAAAGTTTGTAACATCATCCCTCAGCTGGAACATCCTTGAAGGAGGGAAAAATCGATCCAAAAATGCTTCTGTTAACTCTTTCCACGAGGTGATATATCCCGGAGGCAACTCTTTAAACCACATAGTTGCTGCCCCATTAAGGAGAATGGGAAGAGCCTCAACTTGATAGAATATTGGCTTATATTAGTTATATTAAAAGGTTGGCAAATCTCGAGAAAGTTCCTCAAATGGCATTTTTCATCCTCATTCGGTTTACCCCCAAAGAGCCCTTTCTCTGCAATAGGTGCAACATCGTACTAGTGATGTGAAACAACGCATTCCCCACCATAGCTGGTAGGCAAATGGCACCTGCAACCTCAAGCATGATGGAGTTATCCTCTTCATGTTCCATATTTTCTTCCACCGAACTATCTCTCACTTGCGAATGTTGGCTCATATGAATACACCCTAGATGACCAACAGTAAGAACAATGTCAAAACAAATAAGATACCGAATCAATTCAAATTAACAAACAACTCAAGGACATCAAATGTTATTCCCCTGTAATGGCGCTATTTTTGATAACGCTCAAATACACTCCTTTAGTAGAGAAAAGGTAAGTGATTGTTGTATCAAACAAATAACCTAATGGGTGTCGGGGTCGAATCACACAAGAAATAGAAAATGATTTACACAAGAGTTGTTTAGTGTATTGAATTAATTCGCATCCAAGCAATGAAAACATAAAAGTAAATTTTGGGGAAAGTGAATGCAATGAGATTATAAAATCTAAACTCAGCTAATAAAGAGAGAAAGATAACCAAAATTAAGACCCAATAATGAGCAAAGGCCAGAGGTGTGGTGTAGATGGATGTCAATCAAATCGGGATTTACTAGACAATTAACCTATTACTAATATGTATAAATTATCTTGGAAAAGATGGATCCCGATGTTTTTTAACCACTTGCATCTTATCCTCGGGTCCTTTCGAACCTGAAGGTGCAATTCAACTAGTGTAATATGGTTTGGGTTAGGGGCTGGGCTATTTCTAGCGATCAACCTCTAAAAGGATTATGACAATGGGTTTTGTCTTTTTCTATACCAATCCCACATATTCAAATCTATATCCACTATTAAGTTCTCCCCCATTACTTAATTCTTGTTTTTCAAGCCAAATTTAAGTAAGGAAACAATACCCATATTGGCAACTATGATCAATCAACTATAACTTGAGGAGAATCCAATAGATTTACACTAATTGAATAATAACAAGATAAATCTAGCAATACCCAATTAAATCAAATATCCATCATCACACATCTCTAACTATAGATTTAGCTACTCATAACTGAGAAACACAAGAGCATATTTATCGATAAACTCAATAATTTCATCATTAAGAGTAAGCACAATCAAGCTCAAAATATCTCTACAATGGCGGTTATACCTTGGTAAAGAAGATGAAGATGAAAAAGTAATATTTAAATATTTCTTCTCTTCTCCAATGCAGTTCTCTCTCTCTCAAAAGTAATGGTAATAATCAATTATCCTTGCTCAGAGTACTTTTCTAGAATATATACAAAAGTAGGTCATCACATTCTCCTCTTTTTCTAGCTGGACGTTTTTTCCCTTTTTAGGTATTTTATCACTTGCGAGTCACCAGCATCTCATCGGTGTCCATCCGTGGGCCGCTGATAGGGAGGCTAGTGCCTAGTGAAGTCCAGGGCAGTTTGACATTTGGCACCGATGATTTGCCGGATGCGGTTCTGCGAGCCGCTGGTTGCATTTGTTTTTAATTCTAGTGGATACCTACGGTCAACCGGCGTTTCCTCGGTGTCCTCTGGTAGAGTGTCGGTTTCCACCTGAATTTCCTACTTTTTTTCTCAATTTCATGATCCTTTTCTTCAAGTTAGATACCTGCAACATCCAAAGGAAAAAGGGCATAAAATCCAACTTAAAGACTTAAAAACTAAGCTAAAGCTCATGATTGAGAGCCTAATGAGTTGGTAAATGACCAACTCATCATACACCAGGAGTCCAGGGATGTCATCATGGATTGTGACAGGCCCTTCTATCCCTTGGGGATGAAGGGGGCTCCAGGGATAGGCCGGAAGAAGAGTAAGGCTGCATCTGTTGAGGGGGACGGCAGGGCCAACACTTCTAGACCCATTGGGTCATTTGAGCGGATTGAGGCCGAGATGTCGGCTATGCGGAAGCTACTGAGAGGGTTTCCCAGAACTCTTTCCAGCACTCGATCCTCTAGTGTAGCAGTTGTGGATGGGGGGGAGGTGCAAGGGGCAATTGCCGCCCTGGAGAAGGCCCATGTTGAGCTTCAGGAGGACTTGGAGCCATAGAGGAGGAGGCGATGTTCTCGGGACAAGCTGATCTTCTGGATATGGAAGGGGAGCAAGAAGATCCTGAAGACCCTCTCTCCTAGTTCCAGGACACCCAGGCGACTAGGCAGGACCTCCCTGAATTCTCCTTCCTCAGCGGGTTTAAGGTGGGAGCGGATGAGGATGCAGGCAGCGGCAGTGATAAGGCCTCCATTTAGATAGGGTCGCAGTATCCCCCCTATTATTGGCTTTTATACTTCTTTTTGGGTG
The DNA here is from genome assembly GCA_035772735.1 of Datura wrightii. Lineage (NCBI taxonomy): Eukaryota > Viridiplantae > Streptophyta > Magnoliopsida > Solanales > Solanaceae > Datura > Datura wrightii. The sequence continues at coordinate 144,395,261 of JASDFA010000027.1, read as the reverse complement.
GCCCCCGTTTGGGGCCTGTAAGATGATACTATTTTCCTTTCTTATTTTTGCTTGCGTTGGATGCTAATACTTGTTTTCACGGATGCCTGTTTTGGCATTCGCAGACATTGACCATGTTTTGGCCGTCTTTATAATATCGTCGTTGCTTCCCTATATTCGCCTTGCTAGAATGACTTTATCACTTGATACTGATCGCTGCTATTCGTAATAGGGGACTTGGAATTCAATACTAGGGCATTCTGCCTGACCGTGTCTGCTACAACGATCACTCTACCGCGGCACTGGACCCGCTAAGGCAGGGAATCACTCACTGTAGCAAGTCTGTTGTAGCGAGACATACTACACTACAATGAAACTCGCTAAGCCAAACACCATGGGGGTTCTCATTCCCCCAAGTCACTCAAGTCAACCCTGCTCACCAGTTTTATTACGTATTTTCAATAATTCTCACATGGTCAGATACCAATTGGGCCTATCGAGATACCAATTGGAACCCTACAGATATCAATTTGACTCAACCTAGGTGACTAACACTCTCGGAAAGCACGATGGGAAAGAAATGAAGTAAAAACTTCCTAGATGCTTTATAGCTTCTCGAAGATTAGATGTGGACGTCTACACACCAATCCGTAGGAGTCTAATCGACATTACTCTTGTACTTGTGAGATCAGTAACATAGACATGCTGATACTAACTTGTCACAACCCCAAATAGGCGGGTCGTGCGGGCACCTACATCAACTCCGACTCAATAGGAGAACCCTCTTTGTAACCTAGTGCCATAACTAATTACAGGTTTCATGAACTTACACCAATCAACATTTGCTAAAATAAAATAATAAGGATACTCCCAAATTTAACTCCCCCAAAATCTAGTCTAGACATGTATAGAAGCTCTAATAAAATACTAGACAAGACAAATGACATAGCTTCATCTCAGAAGAAGAACATAGAAGCTGATGCTGAGTACTCTACATCAATCAAGGAACTTCAAAACCTACCACAACCTGCACCCGAAAAGGTGTAGAAAGGAAGTATCAGTGTACCACACATATCAGTAGGCATCATCAGCCGACTAATATTAGTTCATATAACAACATGATAATCAACATACAATCGACATTAATAAATTTAACAATACTCCACTTATGCAACAACCCATTAAGTTGATTAGCTACATTATCGTCTCCTATGACTCATCAAGATTTGTGAAATTACCCTAAAACTCTTGTCATCAATTAATCTTTCAATCTGCCTCTCTGTTATCTCACTGTAGCGACTGCTTTGAAAACTATAGCAGTCACATGACCACGGCGATTTTCCCGCTGCAGCAGTACCCAAGACAGCCAGTAGCCCAACCTGCCTAATACAAATTTTTTTTATCCCACCATATAACTTTATAGCACATCTACCTCTTTTACCATCTTATTATCATTGACCAAGTCCGGTTTTGTCATTTATTGACCTGTTTAATTACCTATCCCGACCCTCTTTAATTTAGTACATTAAATAATAAAGTTAAACCCGCTGTCTCCTAGTAATGCACTACCTTTTTGTTAACCCGTCATGCTACCTTCCACAACCCACAAAACCACTTAAATCAAACACTTAATCACAAATATAGTTAAACAACTCAAGAGCACACAAGAAAAACATCAAACCATACCGATGGAGTAAAATCCTCCACGATCAAATACATGTACATACCTACTACTCCATATCACAATTATGTCACTTAGCACTATACCTGTACTATATCATTATGCATTGCGTTCCAACCGTGTCTCTAACCTCAAACCTGAATCATTTTGATATATCTTGTATCACACTTATATATCTATACCTCTTTATCATTGCTATCGTATGTGTATCATACTATACTCAGACAATTTCTAATCTCGCAATCACACAATTGGTAATATGCTAGGTACACACCTCTGTCACGTCACTGTACACACATGCCAAAGGGTCTTATGCTTTTCCTTCAAGTTATGACCTGTAGGAGACTCTAGAAATCCATGTACTGTACATTTTAACATACAAAACCTTTATCATACCTGTCTGTGTACTCATATCCATACATCCAGTTGTATGGTCTTTTAGCCACATCTGTTTGTGTACTCCCTTATACCGCTTGTTTGGATGCTCACCTCGAGCATGAGCCACTCATGTCTCTAACCCTCATTCATAGTCTGATCGTACCAGTCTTCTCATCCAAGTTCTCTCCTTTCGGCCCCAAGCCTTGCATACACAAACATATCAATGGTTTACCTTCCCACATTACATAATATTGCATTCAAGTATTCCATCCATAAAAAATCACCCCTTAATTTTGGGACCACACATCATAGCACAACAATCAACAAATCACACACATGACAAAAGTCACCTATCGACAATTATGATAAAATGCCTAGTTCCGAGCTGAATTTCTACCCAGATAATTATAACATAAATTATATACGTGGCGTCGCAAGGAAATGAAACCTAGCTTGCTCATAAAATTGGGCTGCACTGCATCGGCATTACTGCCGCCACAACAATCTCCCTGCAACGGTTCCAAATCCGTTGCAGCGGTACTATCTGGCAGTACTTTGACTAGTTCTCCTTCCAGTTTCCCCCATGGATCATTTCTTCCCAAACTCATAACTCATCACTATATTTCCCACCACAATGGAGGCAGCACCATATCAAGTTTATTTCAATAATTTCATTTTAATAGGGCAATCATCATCATAACTAAGGTCCAGAGACCCATTCAACAGATCATTGTTCCCTACCTATACCGGTCATCATATAACGTCTAACCCCCCCCCACCCTTAATTTAAGAGTTTTAAACTGCGTCCTATAATAATCATAGTCCACCCTTAACCGTTCAGTTCCCACATTCTATAAACATGATTTGTATGACTAACCATTCAAGATTATAATTCAAGGAGAAGGAAAATAAATTCTATATATAGAAACATCAACAACAATGTCCGAAGATCCTTTCCCATACAATCAATTCACTCTCACATTTCACCCTAATGCATAGACTATTTTCATTGCAATCACAACTTAAGGGTTTCCACATTATGGAGATATCACCACCCTTTTCCTATTTCTTTCATCTTTGGACTTTTACCTATTTAAATACTCAATAATAACTTACCCAAATTTTGATCCTACCTATCTAAAGCACATCAACTATACGCACGTATATGTTTGGCTAATCAAAGTCTAACACGAAGGTAAGTAAGTCATTGCCTACTTGAATGCCAAGCTATCGACGAGATGTTCCCAATTGCATGCTTGCACTAATTTCTGAGGTTTTTGCAAAAATTCATTGCTATGGAGGATGAATCCTACCGCATAGCTCCTCTTCTTGTTTCAAAAGTTTACCTCTTATTTTTGGGAATTTTTATTAGAGTCCTTTTTGAGAATAGGTTTTTAAAATCCTAACTAGGACGGGATTTGCAGAATTCTGGTCCACATCACCCACTATAGTGAGAATAGGTTTTTAAAAATAAAACTAAAAATCCTACAAACAAACAAGCATGCAAGATAAGTCATAAATTCCAAAAAAAAAAACTAGGCCTACCATGTACAAATTTAGCAATTAAGGAGTGCAAGGTAATATGAAGTTCACTTACATCCCATACTTAATTAATTACACTATCCCCAGTGCTAAAACAATTAAGCATAAAGTAATAGAGTGAAAGAAGAACTTCCTAAGCCTCTACTCCTCGTCGTCTGTAGGGGAAAGTGCAGTTTCCCGCATTTCAGAATCTTCCTCATCCTCATCACTAGACTTTATGTCTGAGTATACTGTTTTCATCTCGTCTTCAATAGCAACATCATCATCAAGATGCTCCTCGTATCCAGGCCCAACTCTACAAAGGGCTCGCGAGTGCTCGCTCAGAGGGTAGTCTATGTTAAGCTGCTGTAGTTGCTCCTCTGTCACACCATTCATCCTTAGCTGGAGCATTTGCATATCATATAAGTGGATCAACATGTTGTCAATTCTTGCATTGCGCTCATTGACAATAAGGACCGGACCATTTATACCCTCGGTTTCCTTTTATTTTTTCACATCAAGCACCCTAGGAACATAAGCAGGTTTAGAGTCTGCTTCCTCCTCCTCAATGTCATGCCCCCGCAAAAATCAGATCAAGAGACCCCCAAATCCGAAGCTTTGCCCTTTTTTAGCCTTTGCTTTTTTCAACACATTTTTAATGAGCACCCCTACATTAATTGGCATCCCTGTCATTAGAGCATATACAAGACATACTCTTTCTCTAGTCATATGGATTACATGTTTTCCGGGCACCAAACAAGCACACATTATTTTTAACCAAACTCGTGCCTCTCTACTTAAGTGAGCATATGGAAGAGAAACATGAAACCCAAGTTGTTGGTGGCGTGTCCACTGTGCAACGGAGTTTGGGACACACAGAGTATGCCTAATATTCCTATAAGGAGGTTTCTTCACTAAGTCAACAAAGGGTTGTCGATCAACACTAGGTGTCCAAAGTAGTCTATTCAAAGCTTTAGGTGCAAACTCAATAATTTGACCCCTTATTTTAACTTGGTTCGACCCATTTTTTGGCATCCAATTTGCAAGGAATTCTCTCACCATATTCAAGTTACAATCACCCGGTGCATTAAACATAAAACCACGACCAAGGGTGAGTATTCTATCAACCATATGAGGAAAAACTAGTGACAAACAATTTCTATCAATGAACATATCATGTGAATATTTAGATTCCTTATGTTCCTTAAACCATTTTTTACCTTCCTTCTCCTTGACCCAATGGACCATATCGCCTCAATGGTGGTGGTGCCATATTTACATCTTCATGCTCCTCTTCACTAGTTGTTCTTGCCCTTTTAGACCCTTGACTTGAAGAAGCCAATCCTTTCCCTTTGTTTACTTTTGGATCCATTGATGGAAATTTTTCAAGAAAAATGTTACACTTTGTATTTTGGGTAAAAACATTTGAAGGATTTTGGTGAAAAGATGAAGATTTGAGAGAGTTTTCTTGTGGTTTTTTGGTGGTGTGGCGCGGGTCTCACAAGAATGACCTGAAAAAATTTGGTGTAGGTTTTTTCAAATGCTCCTTAAAATATGGAAATTCCAAATTTTCCCTTAAAAGTTCTGCCTGAGGACCTTCTCCGCGATGCGGCGCTGGAAGCGCCAATTCTACTGTGCGAGGCGCCAGTGAAAGCGCCAAGGTTGGAGCGCGTCATGGGCCTGGATGAGCTAGTATCCCTGTGCTTCGCGCCATGTGCTGCTGCTATAACGCCTCTGCATCGCGCTAGGCCATGCGACACCTGTTCCTGTGCCTCGTGCCAAGCCTTATGCTGCTTGGCTTGGACAATACCCAATGCGCACGTTCGTCCTTATTGCTCCCTGTTTTCACTATTTAGGCTCAATTTTTGTTGGAAATCATGACCTATCACCTGCACACTTGAAAAAACACATAAAAATGAACAAAAATATTTGCCTTGGGTTGCCTCCCAAGTAGCGCCTGATTTAATTTTGCGGCACGACACAAGTATCTTGATTACTCAGACTTCATCAAGATACCTGTTGAGACCGTGGTCACATCTTGGCCACTTGTTTTACCACGCCGCCCTGTGACACTTCATAAAATAAAAGATAACAAAAAATAGAAAATAAAGACTAAAAGTTAAACACAAGCAATTAATCTAATCCTAAATCATATTACCCAGCAACGACGCCACTTTTTGATAACGCTCAAACTAACACTTCTTAACAAAGATGAAGCAGACGTTGTCGATAAAAAAACCCAACTAGAGGTTGGGGTCGATCCCACAAAGAATACAGAAGGATGTAGAAGAACGTTAGTGCTTAAACTTTTTAGTTAATAATTTCCTAAGAGGGGGAAATTTGTAGAAGTAATAAATAATAATTTTGAGAAATTGAAGGTCGATTTCACAATTTATGCAATTCGCTAGGGTAAATATTCCCCATGACTTCATACCCACAAGGAATTTTATACTAGTGATCTATTCCGGTGCTTAGCATGCAATATTGGTAAGTTAAGTTCACCTAAATGGTTGGTCCCTTATTTAGATGATTTTCACCATGCAACTTGGTCCGTCTACGGATGTATTCTTTACTAACCCTTACCCTTGATATCGGATTAACTATTCCCGGACAAGGTCAAGATATTAGATGAGGGTTGATAGCCTCAAATCTCCGTTGTTAATCTCTTTTCCCATTCACTACCTCCTTGGTATGGTAAGTAAGAATAAGGCAAGTTCTAACATTTGCAACTGCTAAAAATCAATTAAAACGAACAAAGAAACAATACTTGCATAAACTCTGTACAAGAATCACTAAGTATTTTACCTATGTGTGTTAGTTTTTCATGGTTCTCACAACCCTAGTTGTGGTGGTTTTAGCCTATCATGTTTATAAGTAAATTAATAGATTTTGATAAATAAAAGCAAAAATTAATACTTACAATTATGATAGGAAGAACTCACTTGATTAGTGCAAAATTCGAAAGAACAACATCACAATCGTATCTCAAATATGTCTTCTAACACGTCTTAAAATTTACTCTAAAAACTTGCTGTAAAACTTCAACTCTTGAAGACATTCAAACTTAAAACTTGATTCCTATTACATGAAAATAAAGGGGTATTTATAGTAGTAGATTGATGCTTTTCTTCTTTTCTTGATGAATTTGACTTGGACTTGAAATTCCTTTTCCTAGTTGAAGTAGGAAACATATTCCAGCCGTGTGTTATGCCCTTGCTGCATTGCGTGCTCCACTGCGCCAAGAGAGGACTGCTTCGCGCCTACCGTAGCGCATGGAGAAGGCTGTTGTGCACCTGCTGTAGTGCTGGGACAAGGGCTGCCACGCGCCAGGCATAACACTGGATGTGTTGCGCGTCGCAAGGCCTATAGCGCCAATATTGGGGCACCTCGTGCCTGCCCATACGGCATTGCTGCTGCCGCGCCGCGCCTGGCCTAGCGTCGTTGTGCTTCTGCCTTGCGCGGCTGTATGCCAACCTCGTGCGACTTTCAATCCTTGCATTTTTCAATCCCACTTCTTCACATTTGATCAATAAGCCTCAAATACCTTCAAATTCATCATTTTAATCCCTAAAAATATCTCATCACGTGTGTTAGATAATTGCACAAATATATAACATAATCACATGCAAACACACATAATATATTCTCAAAACATAGTAAAATACGAGAAAAAAATATGTCTCTGAAGTGCGTGAGTACGCCCTTCATGAGTTGACTGACCCTTAGCCTACTCGGTGCTAGACACTACTTCCAAAAATATGCATATGCTCTGCATCATTTTTCAACAAAGCTGAACCATCATCTAATGACATAGCTGACTCATAACATACATGCGTATATCTGAAATCATAACTTGAGGAGTCTTGGGCTCAAATCATACCACAAGCTAAAAATAGTGGGAGTCTAAACTCTAAAATCCATGTGGTAAGCTAATACATGAAGTTTAGATAAATCATGAAACATACTTAATCATATGGGCTTGTCCAATACTTAAACATGCTTGACATAGACTTGATCATTTGAAAACATGAACATAGACATAGATAATTCGAAATCATATTTTCTTCATATACATCTCATCATGCTTAAATACATAATTCATCGATCTCAACTCTCATGAACTTTCATGGATGGGCATCATGATTTATAAAACTTGAAAATATAATTCATAATTGAAAGCATTGTAAAACATATCCATAAATCATAATTCAACATTAGAAACATGCTTAGATCATACCCATGATTGAAACTTAGAGAATTGACATGTTGGGTTAATTTAATTTCTAATTTAATATCTAATTTAATTATTTTATTTTTCTATTTCTTTCCTTTAATAACATATTTTCTATTCGTAATATTTATTAAAATAAATAATTTAATTTTAAAAGGTTATTATTTTGATTTTTAAAATATAATTAATTATCTTTTTACTTTTATTTTTGTTCTAAAAAATATAGAAATAAATTAGTGTAGTAAAATGAATAGCATATTAAATTGAGATCAAAGAATAAACAAGAATAATCTAATTAAATTATTATTTTTAATATTTATTAAAACATAAAAAATAACATGATAAATAAAATGGACCAAATGGAATATTTTAATAAAGTAAACTAGAAGTGTATATTAGATTTTAAAATAGTAAATTTTTATTTAAATTGAGAATCAAGTTTGTATTTTGTTTCATTTTAAATATCTAAAATTAATTTAAACATTTGAACTAATGTAAGTTTGGTTTAATTTAGAAGTTACCAAATCAAATTTTGATAAAATATTTTTTGAGTCTAATTTACGTATATTGACAATATAATATCTTTATACTTTTAAATTAATCAAATTAAAATTAAATTAATTATAATATATTATGTACTTTATTTTTCAAGTTATCAACTAATGCTTAATATTGCTATTTTTTTGTCTAAACAGAATTAGGAAAAGAATTATTTCTAAAGGCAATTTATCTCTTTTAAAAAATATTAAATAAATTTCATAAAATATTATATTCGAGAAATTTAAGTACAAATTATTAAAAATTGGAGAAATAAATGAATTTTACTTTACTTTGCTTATAGATACTTATTTTCTTTGTAAATTACTTAATTACCAAAAAATAAAATAAAATAATTAAGTGAATTACAATTTAGAAAAATATGGAAAAAATAATGCATAATTATAATATGAAAAATTACATAATCAATTAACATTGGTGATAACAAATTTGAAAATAAAGGCTCACGATTGTTATATAATTTCATTGAATCTAACAAAAAATTTATCTTCAAATTCTAATACACTTATTTCATTATTTGATAGCAAAATACAAATTGAATGTTAGATCCTACGTGTTTTACAACTTAAGAAATGAATATTCACACAATTGATACCAATAATTCTTGAAAATATTTTTGAGTTAAATTAATTTATTATTATATTTTATTTATGATAAAATTTTAATTGAAATGAATAAATTATTGGTCAAAATATTTTATAATATTTTTATGAATAGTTCTTTAAATAAACAAAATAATAGCAAAAACGTAAGTTTTCTCTGTATGAAATTGATCAAATGTTTATAATAAGTTATATTGGCCCGTGCATGAGTTTTAAATTATCTAGTATATAAATAAGTGGGTTGTGGGAGCCTCCACACCCAAAATGAAATTTTCATTTGGATCGTGTGACCCCGGGAGACCAAAATACAAAAGAAGAAATTAAACAAAGTACAGATTCTTTTATTTCCCAACTGTTATATTTCTCCAACTATTTTAAAAATAAATATTTAAGATTATTGTATGTCTGGGAGTTCCCAACTATTTTATTTCTCCAATTACTTCTAAAATGAATGTTTTTTTAAAAAGAGAGAGATGGGTCGTGGAGTTCTCCATGTCCAAAATAGATTTTTTTTTAAAAAAAATATATAATAAATTGGGCATAGGACAAGCACCAACAATGAAGAAAGAATAAAAGAATGTATGTTGAGGAGATTCACGTCAAAATGAATTAATTTTTTTTAAAAAAATATAAAAACAAATGGGGCGCTGGGGCAGGAACGACTAGGAAGATAATATGAGCTACCCATGTCGTGGAAATTCCCATGCCCAACAACAAAGTTAAACAAAGTTAAACATTAAATGAATTATAAATTGAGCATGGGGCTTGAGACGCCTTATCCCTTTTGATACACACCCCTTTCCAGCTACCCTTTTAGCATTTGAGCATAATATTTTTACTGATTAGGTACTAGACTTTTATTCTCTTCGTTTTAATGGTTAATTTTATTGTATCTTAAACTTGCTCGATCAAAGAGGTTGAAGTTAAAAAAAATAACAATGATAATTTTAGGCTACCAACCCTCATCTAATTAACTTGAGCTCTAATCGAGGATAGTTAATCACAAAACTTATGACGAGGGCAAAATATACACACATAAAGTCTGAGAGGATTTAAGTGAAATTCATCTATGTAGGTTGAGAGACGTTAGATGAACTTAATCGTCAGTCTTACACAAAATTCACCAGAATAGATCACTAACAAAATAAGTCTACTACGTTATAAAATCATGGGAACAATCCTAGTTTTGTCTCATTAATTTTATAAACAACAGACCCTTTGCTTAGAATTACTTTTTTTTTGTTTGCAACCCTCCTTCTGAAATATTGACTACCGGTTGATTCACACATCATTAACATATTATTTCTTTTCTATTCCTTGTGGATTCGACCCCAACCTAGTTGGGTTACTATATTTATCAACGACCGTTTTATACTTTATTGCAAGGTGTAATTTGGTGGAGATCAAATTTTGAAGGACGTTTCGTCTATTCCCCCATCGATCGCAAACCAGATTTCTCCTTTTCTATTTTAGATAAATTTTCTCCATTTTTTAAGTATACCTGCATGCACCAACACCCATTATTCCAAAAATACTTGGGTTGCCTCTCAAGAAGCTCTTGATTTAACATCGTGGAGCAACGTGGATACTATATATGGTATAGCATCCTTTGGATTGCCTCCCAAGAAGCAGCTGATTTAGTGCTGCAACATGACACAAGATACCTGATCATGAGCATGGCGAGCCATCCTTGGGATGGGACTTTCTCGCCCATTTACAACTTTTGGTGCTACAGGGGTACTGCTTCACCCATTTTGCATTGACCTTCTTTCTTTTAGGTGATGTAACAATGGTATGTTTAGCCACTTTCATCAATATTCTTCTCCACATTAACCACAAAGATGTCCCCAACTCCTAGGGGTAATAAATAACCTCTCCCAGCCTTGAAGGTAATGCTCTCATTCTTGAACCAGAATATGATTTCGTACTTTTTTGAGTCCATCAGGGCCTTTCCCATGCAAGAAAGGGTCTCCAAGTATACTGGGAATGTCCCTGTCGACATCACAATCAAGGACCACAAAATTAGCCGGAAGAACAAACTTTCTGACTTTTACCAGCACCTTCTACCACCCTTACTGGTGTCTTAATCATCTTATCAGCTATTTAGAGTTGGATAAAGGTGGAATTCAACAAGGATAACCCGAATCGCTTGTAAACAGCTAAAGGCATCAAATCAATACATGCCCCATTGTCACAAAGGGCATGCAAACAGTCATATCTACCGATTTGAAAAGGAATGATAAACTCTCTAGGATCTCTTTTCTTCTCAACACAAGTGCCAGCTATGATGACATTCACTCGTAGAGTCATAGGAATCAGCACCTCTTAGTCACACGACAACTTTCTTGTCAATAGCATCTTCAAGTACTTAGTGAAACCATGAATCTCTTTGACGGAATCTATAAATGATACCCGGAGTGTCGCTTCTTTTAGCCCCTCAATGTGCTTTGCCACTTTTGCATCAAGAGCTTGTTGAGATTTTCTCTGTGGAATGGAGGAACAAGTGGAGACAAATATTTAGCACAATCATCTTCACCTTCCTTGGCCTTTTCTCTTTCTTTTGGAGCAACTGAACCATTTTTTTCGCTTTCCTGTATATGTGGCTTTTCAACCCCACCTCAACTTTCTCATCAACAAAAGGATTTTTCGGCCTTTCAACTTGATCATCAACCTCAAGCACAATATCAAACTCAATATCAACCACACCATGCTCGACGTGAACATTCAAGTATTGCACATGTTTGCCACTCCTTGTGAAATGACCATACATTGAGAATTGGAAGATCCCACATTTCCTTTCAGATTAGCCACTGTGTCACTAGGAATATGTCCTTTTTGCTTAGGATTTTATCACGTGAAACATCCTACATTTGTTGCTCTAGCTTTTGTATCGATGCAGTGTGAGAACCCATGATCTCTGTAAAGCTCTTAAGGCAAGCATCTGATCTCTCTTGGTTGGCAAGCACATTCTCCAATATTCCATCAAGATTTGAGCCTCCATGATCTTGAGAAGGACCCTCCCTCCAATTTTGAAAGTTAGAAGGGAGACCTCTCGGCAAAACATAAGAAGATGAGCCTCAATTCAGAAAAATTTCACTATTAGCAAACCCTAATTTTGACCAAAATAATAATTTCTTGGGTAATATTGACCTTGACCTAGAGGTTGAGGTATCCATTGCCCTTGATATGAAGAAGATGGGTGGCCTTGTTGAAACTGCAGTCTATAGTCATCGGATGAGTTGCCAACATAATTGGCTTCTTTAACTTACATAGGAGGTGGCTCTTGGAATAACTGGCATTGGTATGGCCATATCGAGCACTACTTATGGTCTCTTAAATTGCATTTACCCTTTTGACCTCACACTCGACCATTTTCTTGGTGAGAAGGGCTATGTCAGTGGCTATTGCAGCCATCATTTGATCTAGATCTTGGTTCTCCTTCATCAACTGCGATAATGAAGGAGGACATACATTTATCCCCCCTTCTTTGGTCTCCTCCATTCCATATATGGTTGAACTTTACAATTCTATCCAATATGATGACAATTCTATTGAATGTTTTATTCATGAAGCATCCTTCGGTGGCGTTGTTGCAACGGACTGTGTCAATGGATCCAAATCGATGCAGAACATTCAAGCAAGATATGATCGAGAAACCTATGGTTAGGCACCCGAAGTATGTATTGCTTGAATCGCTCCCATGCTTTAAACAATTTCTCCCCATGGAGCTTCCTGACATAGAATATCTTATCACATTGCTCTGCCTTTTTGCTAGGCGTAAACTACTTCATCAGTAAGATGCTCACTAGCTTCTTCCATGTATGGATTTAGTTGGGAGGCATTCTATACAACCAATCTAGTGCTTCCCCAGCCTTGGAGTATTTGAATACCCTAAGTTGGATAGTACCATTAGATACATTGTTTTTCTTGGGAGGTTGCACACCTCCAAGAAATTTTTTAAATGCTAATGAAGTTTGTCATCGGTGGAGTTATGGAATTGCCCCTTCGCCTTAAGCATAGTGTAAATTCTCCCTTCTATTTTGAAAGATGAGGCATTACCCTTGGTGGAACTATGACACTTAAATAGTCAACCTCATTATTGACATCTGCAAACACATTCTCCATTTTGCCGGATGGTAGAGCCAAGATCCTGTATCAATTAGCAAAAAAAGGTAAAGAATAGGTCTAAGCAAGAAACTAAACTGATAGTACTAGATAGAAACTATGATGTAGCTCCCGACAACAACGCCATAATATTTAATGTCATTTAAATCCACTCCCAAATTAGGGCAGTGTAAATGATCGTAAAAATATAGAACCCAACATGGAGTTGGGGTATAGTTCACCTCTATCTAGTGCAAGTTAGTTTAGATTGATAGGATTAGAGTCTATCCAAATTAAGTTTGTCATGACCCGAATGGGGACCCGGATCGTAGACACTGGACAAGGGACCTCGAGAGACCCCAAGTCGACCCATGGAATAAGCATTCAACTAACTCATTTCATAATCATGAAGAAAACATAAATATAAACTTAGTGGAAGTCTCATACAACGGCACATCAGAACAATATCCGAAGCTATACATACATAAGTTTGAAAGCCTCTAGTCTATACGAGTTGATTGGAAAAGACCCCAACTAACTCCACAAAACATGAAACTAAATTACGAAATGAATCTGAGTGTCTAGTCCTAGAAAGATGAGGACTCACCAATCCCAAGCTGATAAGGACTCTGTAAAGCTGATTAAGAGCGGGGTTGGAGCTTCGAGCCAGGTCTTGTATCATGAAATGATACAACATAGAAATTATGTTGTCAGTACATGGAATGTACCGAGTATGCATGGTAAGTAAAACAGCTTTAGAAAAGTAAATCGTTTAAAATATTTCATGCATATCATACGCTTTCAACATGAGAGGAAGGAATACATGCATTCTTTCTGAAATCATAATCTCATCATAACATGACCATGCATAGCTTTATAATATCATGACTGATTCGAATGACTAAAAGTGGGAAAATAACATTTACATTGAAAAGCTGAACAATGAGTCAAACCTTACTTTTAGAACATGCATGCGTAAAGTAATCATCATGAGTAATGAATATGCAAATCTGAATGATATAGACAGTGGGAGACTCGTCACTTAACCGACATACCATGATACCATGATCTCGATATCAAGCTTACATGGTCCCAACTATCACATTCAAGTGGGTAGAGTCGTCCATAACCTTGCAAGGGCGATGGACAATACCATGCTATCGATATCAATCTTAAAGGCCAATCTTTCTAGGGATAGCTCACAAGGGAGGTCCCAATAATATAATAGTATCAACCTACTTTGGTGTGTAGTTTTAGGCATAGGGTGATCGACCCTTAACCCGCTCGGTGCTAGACTCTTCTCCTAAAAACATGTAATGCTCTACATCGTATATAACGAAGCTCAACATCGTCTATTGACTAAACTCAATATGAAATCATGCATAACTCAACATCTTATGAAATGAAGCTCAACATTGTCTATTGACAGAGCTCAATAATGACATACATCTCAATTATGAATTCATTCATATGAGAAGCTTTATTTCGAAACATACCACAAGCTCAAGTACAAATGGGAGCATCTACTCGAAATCATGTGGTAAGCTATATGTGGGAATATCTAACTCAACAAACCACCAGCTAGAAATTTATGAAATTTGGGAGGCTTCACTCTAAACCATGTGGTAAGCTTATTTTGGAAAAATCATAATTTTAGATCAACATGTGGGCATTTCCCAAAGCTTTATCAAACTTAGATCTACTCAATTCATTTTGAAAACAACATCATAGTCACGGGTAGCTTTAGAAACATGCTTTTCATCATCAAATCTCATCATTATCATACATTCAACATCATTCTCTTCTTTCATGAACTTCTCATCCATGGGCATTCAATTTCATAATTTAGAAATCACAATTTGGATTAAAAACAATTTAAAATCTGCCCAAGCTTCATAGTTCATCAATATAAATATAATCTAATCATACCCATGTATAGAGATTGAAGAATTATGCAATTGGGTAGAAATCCCATACTTGATCATAGGCAATTCATCATGTTTTGATAGAAATTGGGCATGGGTGTGGAAGGAGGCACCCACTCATAGCCTTACATACTTGGAAATTGAGAATTCTAACACCCTATAATTTCCCAAGCTGACATTCCAATGGAATCCTTGAGATTTTTCCTTTAATCACCTCTTCAATCCTTCAAACTTGTATGCATGGAAAGAATAACTTAGAGTAGGCTTTTCCCCTCTCAAAACCCCTCAAAATGAGCCTTAAATGACATAGTATAGGGCCTTAGGACTAGAAAATGACATAAATGCCCTTACTGAATTCACTGAAAACTGGTCACTGGACTAAACAACGGATGAACCAATGGGTCATTGAAGGATACCATGACCCGTGGTATCTTCCCGTGCTATGCACTAACCCAGCCATTTATCAGATTCAAACCACGGACATACAGGACGAGTCGTTCTAGGGTCCAACGGGTCGTTGACCCAGTCATTGTTTCCCTCTTTTGAAAATCTAGATTCCTTCACAACGAGCCTCACCCCAACTCATTGTACCCTACAATGGGTCGTGATTTCCACCCATCTTCTCCAATGTAAAGGTCCAATGCCTTACCACGACTCCATACAACGAGCCATCCTTTCTCACAACGGGTCGTTGTAATGCTCGTTGTTACCACTGCCATCAGGCCTGACTTCTTACCACGGCTGCCTACAACAGCTCGTGGTTACATACTACGAGTCGTTGTTCCTCTCGTCTTGCAGCCTTTTCCCCAAATTTTTGTAGTTTTACATTTTAGTTCCCTGGATCTACTCCTAGACACTTCCGGCGTATTACAAAGGTTGGGAGAATTTACTATAATTATTGAATGCAAAATAGCTAGGGTTGAAATCAATTTAAGAAAATTCTAGGGAAGTGAACCCAATTATGGGTTGATCCCCCTAAATCACCCAATATGGGTAAATTGAGCATGGACTAGGGTTGAACATACAAGCAAAGATCTAGGCAACCTATGGGTATCTTTCAATTGCACCAGAGGTGTTGTTCTACTTCAATTTTGTCAAATTGAAGAAAACTCCCTTCTACTCACTTGTTTGCTAATTGAATTTCAACCTATGTCTAGAAGAATCCATTAAACAAGGGTAATGCCTTAAGTTATTATTGATTGATGCTAACCCAACTTAAATTTGCTCTTTCAAGCCTCTTAAAGGTAATTGGGTAGGATTGGGTGACTCTCATTACTAACACACATATAAAGCAATAATCAATCAAATGCTCATAAGCCCAAACTCAATTTTACCAAATTTGGATCATTAGGGTTCACAACCCTAGATCTGAGTTAAGTTACCCATTAATAGAAGAAGAAGATAAGAGAGTAATTAGACATTCTCACCAATAGAATTGCAAGATGTAGAAGAAATTATCAATCGATAATCTTGGGTCTTCAAATTACAAGATAAAATTTAATATCTACAAGGAAAATGAAAGTTATCTGTCTATCTCTACTCTCTACTAAAACTAATGAATGTAATCCTTTGTGAAGAAAGAAGAAAAAATCTATTTATACCATGTCCCAAAAAGCCAAACTTAATTTAAACTCGAAGTTTTCAGGTGTGTGGGGATAGATCGTCCTTTGAAAGGAAGGGTCGCCCTTTGCCTCGTCGATTAAAACTTGGCTTCTATCCATCACCTTTCTATCATTTGATCGGCGTACTGTCCTTTGGAAAGATGATCTATGTTTGACTTCGTTGATTAGACTTGCATTATGCCTTATCCTAAGTCTGTCCTTCATTTGATAGACTGCCTTCTAAAATGATGAACTGCCTTCAAATTGTTGACTAGGGCTTCTTTAAGTAGGTTTCTAGAATCATTGGTTGGACCTGGATGGCTGAACAATGCGGATCGTCTATCAGATAGATAGTCCATCCTTTAGACTGCTTTTATAGCCTTAACAACTTTCATCTTCATTGTTCTTGGGTTCGTGAAACATGGCACAATGAGATTAGTTTCCACTTAATTTAACTCCTAAATACATGCAAAATTCTATGAAATAAAGGAAAGATGTGTCGCAAATTTCTAACATATCAACACCCCCAATATAAAGCATTTCATTGTCCTCAGCCAAACTAAGAAGAGAAAATACCCTACACCTAAACTAATATCCCGGAATCACAAATTGCATTGACTAGGGTGGTTGTTAACAATACCTACAAGCACACACATTTCAATTAAACACACCATCCATTTATTAAAAACCAATTTTCTCGCAATTGTTCGGACTAAGTATGCAATCTCCACTTGCGACACCATATCAACATGCACACACCTAGATTCGAGAAGTAAAGCATGCTAGCCATTTACATCCATATGGCCTCACAATCAAACCAAAGGAAGTTCTCTTTTTCTGAAACAATGATAACACACACATTTCAAGGACACACAAGATCAAGAGAGAAGAGAAATGCACTCAACTCTCACAAAGAATTTCACAAGATGGGTCACAACTACCATATGTTTTCTTGTTTACTCAAGTTCCATTCTTTTCGGATATCTCGGTTAAGATTACACAAGGGCTTTTCTAAGCTTGTAATGAGAATCAAGGGGCTGGTAGGATAAAAAATCTGGCTTTTAGTGACGATTTACCATCCTTGAACACTTTATCACTTTTCCACAACCTTCGCCTTTTTGATCTCTTCTTTTCATCCCTTCTCTTGTTTTGGAAAAATTTCATACCTCAAAGTGCTTTGTGAGCTCAAAGTTCATTTTTGTCTTTTTCTCTTTTGTTTTTTTTCTTTTTCTTCTTTTTAGCTCATTGCTCAATTACACCTTGGGATATGATCAAGCGTTTATCTTTTGGCCTATTTCTTTCTTTTCCTCCTTATCACTCCCAACTTACAACTTTTGCTCAATTTTTCATCACTTTTCAAAGTGTCAAGGAGGATAAGTTCAAAAGAGGGTCAACTTGAGAATTGATCTTGACTTTCATTACGGTTGATCAAGAAAAAGGTCAATGTCTCAAGAAGGGAAACTAGGAATACATGCATCATTTAGTAGGTCTCTTTAGGCATATGTGATTTGTAAAGCACAAAGAAGGCCTAAGTTCATCTCTACAACCCATAGTCAATCCTAAGTTTGAGCACAAATAGCAAGACAAGTTCTAGAATGTGACCAAATCAAGTGAACAAGCAATATTTCTTTCCACATATTGGAACATGGATATAAAAATGACTAAATATATCACTCTCAATTAGGGACACATTGCAACATTTTCATGTCACAAAGGGAGGTATACGAGTCTATCACACAGCTATGACAAAAATTTTGAGGAGGGGGGGGGGAATTATTTTCAAAAATCAATATAGGCATGCAAGGAACTCAATTTCCACCACCACCTAAGTCAAAAACTATATATTCAACCAAAGAAGACTCAACAAGTAGGCTGGTACCCTTAAGAATATTGCCTAGCAATCCATCACGGGGCCATACACTATGACTCTTAGACTACATTATTGTGCTAGAATCAATAAAAAGTAAGCCCCCCAAGAAAGAACCATGGCTAAGAAAACTAAGGAGAAATCTACACTATAAAAGAAAAAAAGAAGCTATAATATGAAAGCGGTAAAAATGGACTAAATTGGATCATGATCACACATCAATAACTCAATCAAAATTATAATGTCATACAAATCAGAGTTTCAAGTCAAATAAGCACCATACAAGCAAAATGTCATCATATAATCACCATAATATTTGATATTATCCACCCCAACAATGACATCATAATATTTGATATCGTTCAAATCCTCTCTCGAATTAGGAGAGTGTAAAAAATCATGCAAATATAAAATTCAACTTGGAGTTGGGGTCAAATCCTACAAGGACTATGCTAGTTCCACTCTATCTAGTGCAAATCTTTTTAGATTGGAAAGATTAGAATATATATGAATTAAAATTGAGATACTTTACTACAACTATTGAATGCAAAATAGCTAGGGTTGCAATCAATTTAACGCAATTCTAGGAAAGTGATCTTAATTATGGGCCAATGCCCTAAATCACCCAATATGGATAAATTGAGTATGAGATAGGGTTGAAAATTAAAGCAAAGACTTAAACAACCCATGGGTATCTTTCAATAGCACCATAGGTGTCAATCTACTTCAATTTTGTCAAATTGAACAAAACTACCTTCTACCCTCTTGCTTGTTTGCCAATTTGAATTCAACCTATGTTTAGGAAAATCCATTAAACAAGAGTTATTTCTTGAGTTATTATTGATTAATGCTAACCCAACCTAAATTTTCTATTTCAATCCTCATAAAGGTAATTAGGAAGGATTGAGTGACTCTCATCACCAATCACACACTACAATATTTTAATACCCCGAAAGTGCCCAAGGCTAGACCCAAGATTTAAAAATGGAAAGTGGCAGAAGGCTAGAAAATGTGTCTCAGAACGACTCGTGGTATGGGTCGTTGGAGGTTCCAATGACCCGTTGGGACACTCGTGGTCAGGTTCTGCATAAATAGGATCAGAAGTAACAGGTCCATGGTACGCCTCGTAGGAAAACACAGCGGGTCGTAGGTCGTGGTCGTTGGTTGTCACCAGGGTACCAAGGATGAAAGGAACGAGTCGTAGAACTACTCGTTGTGAGTAACAAGAAGTCATGGTAAGTGCTCGTGGGAAGGAGCAGGAACATTTCCAGTCGAGGTGACAGATGGACCCATAACTCGTTTGAAGTAGACATGATTTGTGGTGTGACTCGTGGGAAGTCCAGATGCAGGTCATCAGGGAAAGTAACAGGAGTATGCAACGGATCATTGTTTGATGCAAAAACCCATCTTGACAAGTCGTGGTATTAGAATCTGAGAGCTTAAGATATAATATGGGATGTAACAGACGGATACCACGAGTCGTGGTATCAAGGTACGACCCATGAGATCAGTCGCGGTCACTGGCAGTGTAGAAATCTCAGGTTTTTCCTTAAGGGTAATTTCATAATTCCTAAATACTAGGGTCCTAACTACATATTTTTAGGCTCGAAATGAAGTGCTTTATGAAAGGTAAATCTATTCTTGGATCATTCAAATCCATGTATGCAAATTAAAGGGTTTAGAAGGTGATCAAGTTTGCGCTTTGTTCAAGTTTTCTTCAATTCTTCATTGGGCAATCAGAAAAGTGGTAGAATCAGATCATATCAGGTATGTAGGGTTTTAAATGGGTGAATTAGTTCACACCCATGCCTAATCCCTCTCTAAATCATGAAAATTCATATGTTGATCCTATGGGGTTTTAACCCAATGCATGAAATTCCTAATTTTCCTACATGGGTATGATCTAAATATGTTTCTACCATTAAATTATGATTCATGGGCAAGTTTTACATTGTTTTCAAATATAATCATGTTTTCAAGCTTTATAAATTAAAATGCCCAATTATTAGAAGTTCATCAAAGTTGATATTTATGATGAATGTTCAAGTATGATGAGATATTATTGATGAAAAGCATATTTTCAAGTTACCCATGTTTATGATCATGTTTTCAAATGAATTAAGTATTTTCAAGCATGATTAATGTATTGAGCAATTCCCATATGTTCAAGTATGATTTATGATTTCACTATTAAGCTTACCACATAGTTTTGGAGTTAAGACTCCCCTTTATGTTCAACTTGTGGTATGCTTTGAGCAAAAGCTCCTCATATATGATTTCAGATTGATATGTATTTGATTATTAATCTTCGTCAGTAGACAATGGTAATCTTCGTTGAAAAATGATGGAGAGCATATGCATGTTTTTTGGGAGTAGTATCTAGCACCGACTAGGCTAAGGGTAGATCAGCCCTATGCCTTAGAACTACGCGCCAACGTAGGTTTATACATATCATATATATACTTTGGGACCTCCCTTGTGAGCTATCCCCTATCCCGAATGGGCCTCGAGCTTGATATCGATATCATGGTATCATCATTTGCCCTGGAAAGGCTTTGGATAGCCCTACCCTCTTAAGTGTGATAGTTAGGATCACGTAAGCTCTATAGTGGTATGTCAGTTATATGACAAGTCTCCCATTGTTCCTCATGATTTCAGTTATGCATGTTTATCATTCATGATATACATATATATATATATATATGTTCTAAAGCAGGTTTGACCCAATGTTCAGTTTTACTTGTGATTATCAGATTTCAGCTTTGGGTCATTCAGTTTGATCATGATGTTATGTTATGTTCAGATCATGATTTCAGAAAATAGCATGCAAGACCTACTCTTAGACTCTATCTTTATCATGTTTTATATTATGAATGTTTTAAATGATTTTACTTATTTAAGCGGTTTTACTTACCTTGCATACTTGGTACATTCCACGTACTGACCGCATACTCTGTTGTATCGTTTTATGATACAAGCTCAGATCTTTAGACTCAACCCTACCACTAGCTAGCTTCTGGAGTTAGCATTAGTCCCTATTGGTGAGTCCTCATCTATCGAGGGCCCCTCTTTTATTCAGTTATGTTTGCGTATTTTTAGTTTCTGACTTTGAGAGTTAGTTGGTGTCTTGTCCCATCAACTCATCAGAATTAGAGGCTTTTTAAACAATAGATGGTATTCAAATTCATACTCGTGTGTATTTTCGGATTGTATATTATGATTAGATTTCCTCTATGTTATTATGTTAAGTCTTCCACTTTATTTGATTGAGTTAGATGTATGTTCAGGTCATCGATCGACTTGGAGTCTCTCGGGGCTCCTTGACCCGTGTCTCGATCCGGGCCTATATTCAAGTCATGACAAAAGCAATAATCAAAATAAAATGCTCGTAACTCCAAACTAAATTTTACCAAATTGGGATCATTAGGGTTCACAACCCTACATCTTGGTTTAGTTACCCATAACTAGAAAAATAAGATACATAGAGTAATTAAATATTCTTACCAATAGAATTACAGGATGTAGAAGAAATCTTCAATTGATAAATTTGGGTCTTCAAATTACAAGCTAAAATCTAAGATCTACAAGGAAAAGGAAAGTTGTTTATCTATCTCTACTCTCTACTGAAACTAATGAATGTAATCCTTTATGACAAAAAGAAGAAAAATATATTTATATTATGTTCTTAAAAACACAACTTAATTTAAATTCAAAGTTTCCAGGTGTGTAGGGACGGACCATCCTTTAGACGGATGGACTATTCTTTGTCTCTTCGTTTAAAAATTGGCTTCTTTCCATCAGCTTTCCATCAATTGATCAGTAGACCGTCCCTTGGAAAGACAGTTCATCTTTGACTTCGTCTATTAAAATTGCATTTTGCCTCATCCTAAGTTCATCCTACAATTGATGGACCGCCTTTTGAAAGGATTGTCCATCCTTCAAATCGTCGATTAAGGACTTCTTCAGTGGGTTTCTGGAATCGTTGGCTAGACCTGGATGGATGAACATTCAGACCATTTATCAAATAGATTGTCCATCCTTTATCTCGTCCTTTGGATATATTTTCTTCCCTTAACAACTCTCATCTTTATTTTTCTTGGTTTCCTAAAACATGACTCAATGAGGTTAGTTTTACCTTAATTTAACTCCTGCAGACATGCAAAATGCAATGAAATATAGCAAAGATGTGTTGCAAATTTTCGATACATCAACACCCTTAACTTAAAGCATTTGCTTGTCCTCAGCCAAACTAAGAAGAGAAACTACCATACACCTAAACTAATGTCCCTCAATCACAAATTGAAATGACTAGGGTGGTTGTTAACAATGGCTACAATCACATATATTTTAATTCAGCCACTCCCTCCATTAATCAAAAAACAGTTCTCTCGCAACTGTTTGGACTAAGCATGTGATGTCATTCAAATCCACCCTCAATATCGGGTAGTGTAAATGATTGTGCAAATATTAAACCCAACGTGGAGTTGAGGTTGAATTTCACAGAGACTACTCGAAGCCCAGACTATCTAGTACTAATCAGTCAGGTATTGCAAGATTAGAGTCTATTCAGCTTAAGAGGACTATGATTTAACTATAGCTATAGAGTTCAATATGCTAGGGTTGTCCGGTGGTTTTGGTATAGGTTAAAAACCGACACGCAAGTGCACGTGGTCAAACAAGTAATAAAGTGGCTATGTAAGCCAAGTATCGAACCAAGGAGACTCTGGATAAGTAAAATTGATTAAGTATACAATATTCTAGCTTACTTCTAATTATGCTGACAACAACGTAACCAAAAGTTAAATAATTTTTTGTTTATAAATTATATACTAAAACTATTAACAAATATTTACTGTGAATTGAAACTACGGATATGAGCATGCCAAGGTTAAGAAAAAGTAATGAACTTGATTATAATCATAATTTGGTTATTCTTCTCTTCCTGTTGCTAGCCAAGAACATTAGCCTAGAGATTAAAACTCTCGTATTTAATCTCACTTTAGAATCATAAACCATCCGTCTACATTTCTGTGATCAAATACAATTTATGAACTAGCAATACAATTTCGGTTCCTAAATTGACTAATACGGCTTTCAAGTATATTTCTATCAGGAAAGCACATCAAAACCCAATTTTCCCAAATCAAGTTAAGAACAATACCCTATTAATTCACAACTTTCCAATTGCGTGCTCTCTCGAGTGAAATCGGACTTTTTAGATGTACATTAATGTCGGCCACACACTAATGCAGTAGAAACAAGAATTAATAGAACAACATGGAAGAAGAAGATGAAAAACCATACAATTCAATAATCAAAATTCATCACAAATGTTCATAACCTCAGCAAGGAAGGGAATTAGCCACTCATTTGTGGATTAATCATCCTAAAACAAATGTTAATCATACAAACAATTGATTGAAAGAAGAAAGAAAGAGAGAAAAACCCTTAGCTTTTTCGTCCCTCAACTGCCTGTAACCCACGTCCTTGCTCCACCAAGTCTGAATTTATTAAAAATAAGCCTAAGTGTTCTATTTATACTAGTGGGAATTTTTCCCGGAATAACAAGCAACGTGTCACGGAGGCCAACGCGGAGCACTGCCTCCGTAACACGGCGTGGACGCGGACCCTCACTGGAAATCCAGGGTCCGGGAATATAGCCTCAACGTGGCACGGCATGCAACGCGGAGGCTTGCCTCCGTGCCACGGAGCTGTCGCGAGGCTTCACTGGAAATTGCCAAATTAATTCATCCTCCATGCAGTGTACCTCCGCGATGGTAGCGTGGCACGGCTCCATCGCGGAGCCCCTTTACATTGTGCATTCCAATGTCTCTTCCGTGCTCGCATCCAAGTCCAACTCCGATATTGTTCCAACATGCATTTTTGCTCCTCTAAATTATATTTTACCTACAAAACAATGCTAATCATGTTGGTTAGTATAAATTCACATTTTATTACCAATTACATGAAAATGTATACACATTGCACAACAAACAAGGCGAAAATAATACGTTTGAGTATCACTTGGGCATATAAATCTACCCAAGATCAGTTACCCCACACTTAAATCCTTGTTCGTCCTCGAACAACACATACACAACTCATGCAAATTACATCCCAACCTTTGCCACTATGGTGCGACAATTTATGCTACGGTCATACCGATTATTCAATTTTTGCAAATCATCAAGAAAACATGCATGGTCTTAACAATGCAATGACCTTTAATATATCAAGACTTCCTAGACTTTAAGAATCGACCCTCGATATCGGCAAACTCATGCAAATCAACTAATCAAGATATCCGACACGAAAATCAATCTTTCATCAAGCATGTGCCCTTGCAACTCAAGAGAATCTTCCCCTTTTTGTTCATGTGACACACAAACATTCAAGTAGGGGCATGTAAAAATTAATTTCACTCTCTCTCCCAAAAGAATTCACATGCATCATGTCATGACCCATAGGCTTGCCCTTAGTGTATTACTCCACTAATATAAGGAAATGCAATGTAAGATCACGTAGGACTTTAATGGGTTGTAATGGAAGCTATGGAACTACTATATATTGGATTAGCCAATAATAGTCACTAGCATCCTTAAGCGCCTTTTCAACACATTCCCATCGACTCATTACATTGTTTCTCTCTTTTCTCTTTTCATCATCCCATTCATGCTGGTTTACTTTCGTACTGCCCATTTCATCCAGCACACTTGACACAATACAAAGGGTTTTCATGTACCCTCAATATCATTTAATTATGATGAGTGCACCCTCCACCTTTTTCTTTTCTTTCCTCACTCTGCTTTTCTTTTTCTTTTCACCCTTCTCACTCTTTGACACTTTGGGAAAATTTTTTCTGTTCTTCTTAAGCGCTTAAGAGTTTTGTATAGACTTTACGGCTAATGAAAAGAAGGAATAAAGCATAGTTTATACATTTTTGGACAAAAGAAAGAAAGAATCGGCTAAAGGCTCAACGGGCTGACTAGGGTATACAGTCATATAAAAAGGAGAGTACGACAAGAAAAAATATAGAAACTCACGGTTAAAACAAAGAAATGCCTACATCCTTTCCAACACTACACCTCCTTCATTTCGTTTTGTACACACACCAGGCAAGTTCTAGACACTTCACAATAGCATGGAATAACAATACTTCACTTCACACTTTATGCACATGCTCGATTCAAGATACATTCACAGACTCTTTAATTAACCAATTACATGAATTCAAAAATTAAGCCTCAATCACACCGAATCAAATTCTACAGCCTAGGTATCTCAACATATTTACAAAATTGCATGCTTTCATACGAATCACTTTTACATTTTGAATATCAGTTACAACACGCAACCAAAATTTCACAACCATATAGTAACTACAGGTTCAGTGATGCAATCCACCAAAGAAAAAAAAACTGAAAACAAATTAAAATCACTACTCCTACCGACTATATTTCCCTTAAGACGGTCGTCATCCATCCATCATAGGGAACGGTCACTAACTATGACATCGGTTCAATGGGACTATTCTCGGTAAAAGAACCGAAAACAAACTCCGAGAAACCCAAAAATAAAAATTGAAAATTTTTGGCAAAACAACGATCATTTCGATGGAAAAATATTTAAAAAATATTTTAATATGTACAAAATATTTTCGCAAAAAATTTAAAAATATCGATCATTTCGATAGAAAAAAAAATATTTACAAAATTTACAAAATTTGTTACCAGCTGGCAACCACAACAAACATTTCACAACACACATCAATTACCACAAAAATATGTACCTATACAGATACAAACCAGTTTGCACTCACAACCACAGGGAAACATAAACATACATACAAAATAAAGGAAGAACATACAGCAAATCAGCCCAGCCCCAGAACCTAGCTACTCCCCACCCCACACTTAAATCGAACACTGTCCCCAGTGTTCACAAAAATTAAAAATCACAAAAATTGTGGGTGGTGGAACTCCCTGATCAGTCGAAATATTCGACTTCTTCATCCGGTGCTGCTGCCTCATCGCCCATGTCCGAGTCACCTCCATCGTCGTCATCGGACTCCACATCGGAGTCCTCCCGATGTGTCTCCTCGTCCGTGGGGACATCATCGTCAGTGGGCTCAACGAAGGCTGGCCCCACTCGGCACAAAGCTCTGGCGTTCTCGCCAAATGGGTAATCCAGCTCCAGCTGCCATAATTCATCCTCCGTGGCTGGTCTCCCACCAATCCGGAGCTGAAGCATTTGCATACCAAACATCCGTGCCATGTACTGATCGTCACGAGCATGTCGCTTGCCCAGTGTCAGCACTGGCCCGTGTGTGGTGTCGGGGGCCTTGGTTTTGGTCACATCAAGGGCCCTCCGCTCCAACTGCGGGATGTAGTCCAAAGCCTCTTCCTCGACGTCGAGGCCCCGGAGAAAGGTGGTGATGAGTCCGCCGAACCCATACCTGTGGCCCTGGTGTAGTCGGGCTCTCTTCATGGCGGATATGATGACCGCCCCAACATTAATCTCTAGCCCTTTCATCAGGGCATACACCAGGCACACTCGGTCCTGGGTCACATCTGTCATGTGCACCCCCGGGATCAAGAACGAACAAACTATTTTCAGCCATATTCTTGCCTCCCTGTTCATTTGAGAATACGACAGAGTCTGGTGGTAACCCCTCTCCTTATGTCTGCTCCATCAGGCTGTGGATCGAGCCCCAGACAAAGTGCGTCTGATATCGGCGTATGGTGGGGTGATGTTCAGCTGGCGGAGAACGTGGGCGTCTGTGTCCCGCGCTCCAATGATGGCATTTAATTTCTGGGGTTCCAGAGTGACAATCTGCCCTTTGATTTTTATTGTGTGGCTTCTGATGGCCGGGTTCCAATTTGCATAGAACTCCCGGACTAAATGTAGGTTGCACTCCTTGGGCTCCTGAAATATGAAGCTGAGCCCAGCTGCCTCGATCCTCTACACTATACGGGGGAACTCCTGTTCTAGTGGTTCCCGTGCAATATGCTCCTCAGGGAAGTACTTATTCTCCTTATGTTTAGCGTACCACTTCTTCCCTTCATCGGTCACCCACCTCGTTCCGTATTGGCGGCGTTGGCCGCGCGAAACAGCTGGTGCAGCTGGGACTGCTGTGCCCAATCTCATTCGTTTTCTCCCGGTGCCTGAAGTAGATGCACCTTTACCCTTATCCTGCCTACTCGCCATTGTACCTGTCAACATAAATAAACAAGCACAAAATCAAGCTAAATATATGTTACTTCGGCTAAGGTCGGGTTAAACTAAGTTTACCCCACACTTAGTCCTTAGCTACTTTTACGATACTACGGCAAGGATTACTTTATTTACAACCCAAACGCAAACGCCTATACAATTTATTCTTAGTGCGTTCACAAAAAATTTTCGACAGTATAACTTTTAGCGTACTACTCAGACTTCATACAGCTAATCCCAATCCTACCATCGCTAGCAATTCAACCATCGCACTTAGCAACTAAGACAACAAACAAAAACAACGACAAAAATTCTATATACATACGAATCCAAATAACCAAACCAATTTGAACAATTTTTACATTTTCCCAAAACCCAAGAATTCGTCGTCTATTACATTCACACAATATTTACAACGACTTATTCTCAATGTACAAGCACACCCCGGCATATAATTCACCAATTTACCAAGTTACCCAATTCGATTTCAACAACCCCAGCCCTAGAATTCAATTTTACAATCAAATTCGAATCATTCACGCAATCGACAAGTTCAAATGCTAATTACAACATTCCGAACATTTATCAATCAAAGAATAATTCACTTTCATGCTAAATTGCTAATTAGGGTGATTTATCTCACCTCCCATGCTCAAATTCGACTAAAATCGACAAAAACTTGAGAGAGTAGAGGAAAACATACCTTTAAGTTGAATGATCGAAGAAACTTGACAATTTGGTTGCTTAATAGCGTGGCACGTTGGTTGGGGAGGGGGATTCGGGTATTTGGTTGCGGAGAAGAGAGAAAATGAGGGGAAAAGGGGTTTTTCGGGGTTTAAAATGAAGAAAAATATGCGGGTCACCCGGCAACCCGGTGTGACCCATCACAAAATATAGGGCAACGTGTCACGGAGGGTGACGCGGAGCCCCTCCTCCGTGACACGGAGCTGACGCGATGGCTCACTGGAATTTTAAAAAAATCCAGATTTAACCTCAACGTGTCACAGAGGGTAACGCGGAGCCCTTCCTCCGTGACACGGAGCCAACGCCCCAGTGCACTGCCTCTTCATTTTATTCATTTTTTCATACCTTGCCTTTTCCTTCCCGATTCCATGCATAGTTTTCTCCGTTTGACCTGAAAATTCACTTCACTAAATAAAATTGGTTAGATTAATAGATTTCCCTAACTAAAATGAAAAATACTAACTAAAACAAAAAATTTGTACTAAATCAAGAAAAAGAAAAATTAAAATAAAAACTATTCACACTTTACTAAACAAAAGAAAGAAAAAAAAAATATTTTTCACGGGTTGCCTCCCGTGCAGCGCCTGGTTTACCGTCGCCGCTCGACGTCCTTTATGCTCAATTATCCACTAGGGTGATGGACGATTTTTCACGATCATTGTCCTCCCCCCAGTAGTGCTCACCTTTATCTGGTGGTCTTCCCATCAACTCTCGGGAATCACTCATGTGCTTAGCATTCCCATGATCAATTACATTGATCACCGAGAGTTCTTCATTTACAATCGGGAGCTTGGGTGCTTTGTACACATCTAACACTTCTACCTTGTCATGTGCTCGCATTGTAAGTTGACCCGCAGCCACGTCAATTAATGCTTTTCCGGTTGCGAAGAAGGGTCGTCCCAAAATAAATGGGACTTCAGCATCTGGTTCAAAATCCAGAACAATAAAATCGACCGGAAAAATGAGGGAGCCCACTTGCACAAGCACATCCTCAACAATGCCATCTGGCCTAGCTAAGGATCTGTCTGCTAGCTGCAAGATTACGGTTGTAGGTCTAGGACTCCCTAGACCTAACTTTCTGAATACCGAAGATGGCATCAGATTTATGCTAGCCCCCAAGTCACATAATCCACGAGCTCGGATACTCTGCCCAATAGTAAGCTGGATAGTAAAACTCCCAGGGTCTTTTAGTTTCGTAGGCAGTCTATTTTGGATCCGGGAAGTGCATTCCTCCGTCAAAGCTACCGTGGCATACTCAGTCAGACGACTTTTGTTGGCCACGATGTCTTTAATATATTTAGCATATTTTGGCACTCCCTGCAAGACATCAACAAGAGGTAAATTAACATGTACCTGTTTAAGCACCTCCATAAATTTCTTGAAACACGCCTCCTCTTGAGTCGTTGAGGGAACGGGGGTGGAGGCCTTTCTGATTCTGCTTCTTTGGTCTTCCCTCTATCTGAACTTTGTTCTTCCTCAACATCTGCTGCTCCTGACTTTTGAGGTGATCTCTCCGGTTCCACCTCCTTCAGCTGCAAACCACTCCTCGTGGTCACTGCATTTACCTGCTTCGGATTAGGATCCGTGTCGCTAGGCAGTCCTCCTCTGGGCCTTGTGTTTTGGGCACTAGCAAATTGCCCAAATTGATACTCAAGAGCCTTGGTCGCTAATTGATTATTTTTCACTTCGGCTGCCAATTTTACATAGTCAGCCTGCAATTGCACCTGATTAGCGATCATGGTCTTGAACATTTCTTAAATGGTAGGTGATGGTGGTGGAGGAGGGGCATTGTGATTTCTGAATTGAGATTGGTAGTTCTGTTGCCCTCCTTGATTCCTGTGCATACCCTGACCCGAACTTTGGCTTTGTTGGTTGTTGCTACCCCACGAAAAATTTGGATGGTTCCTCCAATTTGAGTTGTAGCCACTACCAATCTGCTGCTGATTTCTTTGTGCATTGCCCACAAAGTTAACCAAATCTGGGTTTGCTCCACAGCACTCAGCTGAATGCTCACTGCTACCACACACTTCACACCACATTTGCTGGACCGCATTGACTGAAGCTGAAGGCTGGTTCAAGTTCATATTGCTGAAGTGGTTGTTTAACTAATTCTGCAAGGCAGCTATCTGTGCAGCGATAGCTATAAATCCATCCACTTCAAGCACTCCTGCTGCTTTCCTTGCTCCACCTCGTGATGAATCTGCATTCCATTCTGGATTGCCCTGTGAAATTCGGTTGAGCAAAGTGTACAACTCCTCATAAGTCTTTTCCAGCGCTTGCCCTCCCGCTGCTGAATCTAGCAAAATTTTAGTATGGGGTTCCAAACCCTCAATAAATGTGTGTACCAACACCTCATTGGACTGATGATGATGAGGACAGTCCCGCAACATGGATTTAAATCTTTCCCATGCTTGATACAAATTTTCTCCCTCCCTCTGTTTGAAACTTAGAATTTGACTTCTAAGTCTGGCTGTTTTACCAGAGGGAAAAAATCTTATCAAAAACTTCCGTGCAAGATCATCCCACGTTGATATAGAATTTGGTGGTTCAGCTTTTAACCACCTCTTGGCTTCACTAAGTAAGGAAAACGGAAATACGGTGAACCGAACATAATCAAGTGACACTCCAGCGGGTATATAAGTGTCACTTATCTCCAAAAAATTCTGGAGATGTTGTTGTGGGTCTTCATGAGGGAGACCGGTAAATTGCCCGCTTGTGTGCAATAGTTGCACCATGTTCTATTTTAATTCAAATCTCCCTCCAGGCTCTGGTTTGCGGATACTTGAATGTACATTGTTGGCATGTGGGATTGCCACCTCGCGAACCGGCCTTGCTGCTGCTTCGTCGGGCACTAACACTGCCCTCACAACCGGTGGATTTTGTTGCTCCATTATAGTCTGTCTGAGCAACTGCAGCTTCTTTTGTAGAGCTTCTCTGCGTTTACTATGAAATTCACGTTCAGGCTCTGTATAAGATTCCACCAGCTCCTTGTCCTTTGCCAGTGTTCACAGAAATCAAGTCTGCAAAATGCAGGCTAAGACCAAGTTGTCAACACTTAAGAAAATAAAACAAAAATACAGTAAATTTACACTTAACACAATTTCACCAATTGCCTAGTCTCCCCGGCAACGGCGCCAAAAACTTGTCCGGTGGTTTTGGTATAGGTTAAAAACCGACACGCAAGTGCACGTGGTCAAACAAGTAATAAAGTGGCTAAGTAAGCTAAGTATCGAACCAAGGAGACTCTGGATAAGTAAAATTGATTAAGTATACTATATTCTAGCTTACTTCTAATTATGCTGACAACAACGTAACCAAAAGTTAAATAATTTTTTGTTTATAAATTATATACTAAAACTATTAACAAATATTTACTGTGAATTGAAACTATGGATATGAGCATGCCAAGGTTAAGAACAAGTAATGAACTTGATTATAATCATAATTTGGTTATTCTTCTCTTCCTGTTGCTAGCCAAGAACATTAGCCTAGAGATTAAAACTCTCGTATTTAATCTCACTTTAGAATCATAAACCATCCGTCTACATTTCTGTGATCAAATGCAATTTATGAACTAGCAATACAATTCCGGTTCCTAAATTGACTAATACGGCTTTCAAGTATATTTCTATCAGGAAAGCACATCAAAACCCAATTTTCCCAAATCAAGTTAAGAACAATACCCTATTAATTCACAACTTTCCAATTTCGTGCTCTCTCGAGTGAAATCGGACTTTTTAGATGTACATTAATGTCGGCCACACACTAATGCAGTAGAAACAAGAATTAATAGAACAACATGGAAGAAGAAGATGAAAAACCATACAATTCAATAATCAAAATTCATCACAAATGTTCATAACCTCAGCAAGGAAGGGAATTAGCCACTCATTTGTGGATTAATCATCCTAAAACAAGTGTTAATCATACAAACAATTGATTGAAAGAAGAAAGAAAGAGAGAAAAACCCTTAGCTTTTTCGTCCCTCAACTGCATGTAACCCACGTCCTTGCTCCACCAAGTCTGAATTTATTAAAAATAAGCCTAAGTGTTCTATTTATACTAGTGGGAATTTTTTCCGGAATAACAAGCAACGTGTCACGGAGGCCAACGCGGAGCACTACCTCCGTGACATGGCGTGGAAGCGGACCCTCACTAGAAATCCAGGGTCCGGGAATATAGCCTCAACGTGGCACGGCATGCAACGCGGAGGCTTGCCTCCGTGCCACGGAGCTGTCGCGAGGCTTCACTGGAAATTGCCAAATTAATTCATCCTCCATGCAGTGTACCTCCGCGATGGTAGCGTGGCACGGCTCCATCGCGGAGCCCCTTTACATTGTGCATTCCAATGTCTCTTCCGTGCTTGCATCCAAGTCCAACTCCGATATTGTTCCAACATGCATTTTTGCTCCTCTAAATTATATTTTACCTACAAAACAATGCTAATCATGTTGGTTAGTATAAATTCACATTTTATTACCAATTACATAAAAATGTATACACATTGCACAACAAACAAGGCGAAAATGATACGTTTGAGTATCACTTGGGCATATAAATCTGCCCAAGATCACTAGGGTTGTAATCAATTAGAGGTAATTATGGGGAAGTTACCTCAAATATGGGTCTATCCCCCTAAATCACCCAATGTGGAAGGATTGAGAATGGGCTAGGTCTAAACATGCAAGCAGTTTACTTAGGCAGCCCATGTGCATCTTTCAATAGCACCATAGATTTCAATCTACAATTTTCTCAAATCGAAGAGAACTCCCTTCAACCCAATTGGACTTCAACCAATGTCTACGAGAATCCATTAAACAAGGGTTATTGCCTTGAGTTATTGTTGATTGATTCTAACCCAACCTAAATTTTCTCTTCCAAGCCTCATAAAGGTAATTGTACAGGATTTGCTGACTTTCATCACCAATTACACACTACAAAGCAAAATCAATCAAATGTTCATAAGCCCAAAATCAATTTTATCTAATTGGAATCAATAGGGTTCACAACCTAGATTTGGATTTAGTTACCCATAGCAAGAAGAAGAAAAAAATAAAGTACTTTGTAACGACCCTCCTAGTTGTATTCTGAATTTTATCTGTTTTCTCCATTTTAACCTCTTTGTAGCTTTATATTTAATTTATTTTTACTTGGGGGAATGAGTAACAAGATTTTTTAAAGTGATAGGATGAATTTTAGAGAAGTTCATCTTGAGAGTATAAGCAGATCATGTGTAGTGAGTGCACATATTGATGCTTCAAAAAAAATTTGACTATGTTTGAGGATGAACATTATTCTAAGTGAGAAAAAAATAATAACCGAATTTAAAATAAGAATTATTTGATCTTTAACAAATAATAGATAAATCAATTTAATAAAAATAAATAAATAAATAAATAAATGGCTGAGCCTAAAAAGAAAGGGAAAAGGGAAAAGAAAAGAAAAGGAAAACACAAAAGAAATAAAAGAAAAAGAAAGAAAGAAACAAAGGGATTAGTAGGGTGGAAAGCAGAAAAATGGCAGAAGCACAAAGCTGAAACATAAATGAGTAAACTAGTAAGAGAAAAGAAAAGGGAGGGAGAAGAAATGAGAAAAAGAGGAGAAAACTAAGAATTTTTATCCCAAAGAGTCAAGGTAATTATGCTAATCTTTTCTATGAGTTTATTTCGTGATTTTGGATAAAGTTTTTGGAAAAATATGAATAAATTATGAGAAATTAAGAAAGTTTTAGGCCTATTTGGGGGTCAAATAAAGACCCTTTTTATCTGAACTTTGATGTGCCAGTTTATTTTATTATGGATTAACATAATTTGAAAAAAATTTCAGATTTAGCTCTGGAGCTCGGGTGAGTTTTTAACCCAATTGTTTTGAACCAAAAATAAATATAGC
Organism: Datura wrightii; assembly: GCA_035772735.1. NCBI lineage: Eukaryota > Viridiplantae > Streptophyta > Magnoliopsida > Solanales > Solanaceae > Datura > Datura wrightii. The sequence goes on along the minus strand of JASDFA010000027.1, from coordinate 144,360,968 downwards.
AATATGAATGTCATTGGATTTGTATTCTTATGAAGATTATGTATTTGAATAGATTTTGATCGTTTGAAATTGTTACGAAAGGGAAAATTCAGAATATGACATTTGGGATTCGGTTTGAGGCAAGTAGAGATTTCATGATCTTTTGAAGTGCTAATATTGATATATTAAATAAATTTAAGGATATAGGATAATAAGGGGGTACTGTATAAATGAGATGACAAGTATTTATACAGATATTGGTGTTATGGTATAGGTAAATTTACACAAAATCGATATATGTTTTGATGATATTCCACGACTTGTGATGTGATTGATTTACTGACACTTATGCACTACATGATACTTGATTGTGACTTGATGATCCTTGGTGATATGATTGGTTGATGAACTTGTTATATATTTATGTATATATATTCATACCACTTTTATTGTTGCATGATGATTATAGACTAATAGTGCCCATTGACTTATCTTGTGAAAATTTATATTCTTGTGATGCTGATGGGAAATAGTTCTAGTGTGTATTTTTTCCACTGGAAAATGGATCTAACGTGTGTTATTGTCAATGGAAAATGATTTCAACGTGTATTATTGCCGATGAAAAATAATTTTGTCATGTGTTATTACAGATGAAAAATAGTTCCGGTAGGTATATGGACCTCGCGAGTCCCCCATGTGTCCCGACTATCCAATAGAGGAAGCGGGTATATACAGGTTCTTGTCCAGTGCATTGCATTGCATTACATTACATTTCATCTTTATTGTATTTCATATTAAGTTGAGTTTTGAAGTGTTGATATGGTTGATATTGATGTGAATCGTTATATTTGAGGCTCATTATGATATAGTAAGTGGTGTAGCTGATATGGTGACAATATTGAGGGATATTATGATATCATCAATGGTGTAACTGGATTTGGATAATATATGTTTTATTTGATTCATGATTTTATATTAAATCTATAAACTCTTGTTGGGGTGAATTATTATCAACAAATGCTAAGAGTATGAGTTTAATTCCAAAAACCACCCTTTATTTTATCAGTGACCTCCCTCAAACTACACCTACACTCTAAGTTCATTGTCAATCTGAAGATGATGATCTTAGAGTTTGTACACTTGGAGCGTATGAACAATTTAGGGTGTTGATGACTTGAGGGAGCAAATGGTGCATGAGGCTTATGGTTCCAGATATTCTATACATCCAGGTTCCACCAAAGATGCCATGCGTTGTATATTTTGTAACTGTTGGAAAAGAGAATTTTTAGGATTATATCTCGTCATCACTTCTAGAAAGGGTCAGTTATCAAAGCTTGTTGAGTACATGTGTTTCTCATACTCACCTTATACTTGCTGCACCTTTTTGCGTGCAGGGACTTAATCAAGTATTAATGGTACTTGAGTTACTACATGTTTCAAGATTTTTTGTGGTTAGAGTTTAGGATAATATGCTTTCTCTTCGACAGTACTAAATCCTAGAGACTTCTTATTTTATTTCCTGTTCGAGACAGTGACTTTAGTTTTTTCAGATTTATTTGGTACTCATCGATGCTCTTGTATTAGTGTCACCATGTCTTGGGGTTGTCATTAGTTTTGACTTGTTTATTTGACACTTATAGGAGTTAGGTTATTATTTTCTATTTTTTATATTATTTAAATATTAATTGATCAATAAAGGAATAAAATTTGCCTATGGGGATGGTAGGTGCCCTCACAGCTCAATGAGATTTTGGGTGGTGATGACATGGTATCAGAGCGTGGTTTATAGGTCCACTAAGAACAAGAGCAGAGTTTTGTAGAGTCTTGCAGATCGGTGCGAAGACGTTTGTTACTTATCTTTGAGAAGCTACAAGATTTTAGGAAACTTCTATTCTTTCATTCCTTATCGTACGTATTTAATTCAGTATAAGGTATAAACTTCTTTGTTTCATTCTCTCGCCAATGGTGAGGACAGGTTCTCTAATTTGCACACCAACGGTGGGAGATGAAGTTACACGATATAGTGTGAGATGTTGTGATGTGGTTAGCAAGATAACCAGGTATAAACATTACGACTTTAAAGAATACAATTGAGGAGGATGGACATATTAAGAATTGTTTGCTCAAGGTGTGATTTGGACAAGAATATTTCAACTTCATTTGGATTTATTACGACAGCCTTATGACATGAGTGTATCAATGACAAGTCAACAATTTAATAATGGGATGGTACATTGTTGATGTCTTGAAGACAAGTGTGAGATTGAGAGGATGACTAATATAAGTTGAAATCAAGAGAATAAAATTCTCTATAGGAGTTTCAGGTATCTATATTGGGTCGGTAAAACTCATAAACCTAGAGGGAAGGAGGATTCTTTAGGTAATGAATTTTGGCAAGGGTACTTGTATGATGTTAAATAGAAACGCTCGTAGAATCATGTGTATCATAGTTAAGAATCGTCCTATAGACTTTGGACCAATGCACTAGCAATTGGGGATTTTACATCGGTAAATAACTAACTCGGTTGAAATATCTAGGGTTCTCATGTTCCTTCACCAAGAGTAGAGACCTCCACTATGGTTGTTCCAGCTATTATTTCAATATGCTCTCGGCCTGCTATAATTTTATTCGATTGTGGATCTACTTAGGTACCTATGTGCTATGTTTTTGATTTCGATATACTTTGTGATTCTCCTTCTACGCATGTTTCTGTTCTCACGTGCGTAGATGCTTCTTAATGGTGGATCGATCTTGTGCAATTGACTTAATAATACATGACATACTTTTTAGTCTTAATTATATTGGATATAGTATATTTCGATGTCATATTGGGTATGAATTAACCTTCTGCCTATCATGCGGTTCTAGATTGTTACGCCAAGATAGTGACCTTAGATATGTCAATTATTCTTGAACTGAAGTGGAAGGATACTGTTACTCCCTATAAGAGAAAGGTGATTTTAGTTTCTAAAGGCTCAACGCATGATTTAGAAGGGGTGTCTCATATACTTTGCTTATGTTTGTAATACTAGTGTTCATACTCTCTCTTTAGAATCGATACTAGTGGTGATAGAATTTTCAGAGGTATTTTCAATTAATCTTCCAAGCATTCCACCTGATCGTAATTTTTATTTCGATATTAATTTAGAGCTAGGAACTCGACCCTTTCATATTCCTCCATATCAGATGGATTTGATAGGATTAAAAAAAATTGAAGGAACAGTTGCAAGATTTATTGTGTAAGGGCTTGATTAGGCCAAGTGTTTCTCCTTTGGGGTGTTCTAATTTTATTTGTGAAAAAAACGTTTTGCTTTGACTACATACAATTGATCAGAATGACTATTAAGAACAAGTATTCTATTATGCATATTGATGACTTATTTGATCAGGTTTAGGGTGTTTCAGTATTCTCTCGTATTGATTTGAGCTTTGGTTACCAAAAATTGCGGATTTAGGTGGAGGATATACCTAAAACAACTTTCAGGATCCGTTATGGCTACTATGAGTTCTAGGTTATGTCTTTTGGGCTGACCAACACCCCGACAACATTCATAGAGTTGAGAAATGGATGTTCAAGACCTACTTAGATTCCTTTATTATAGTTATCATCACTGATATTTTGATGTACTCTTATAGTAGAGAGGAGCATAAGTAGCATTTGAGAATAGTACTTCATACTTTGAACAAAGAGCGACTTTATGCAAAAATTTCTAAAGTGTGAGTTCCGGCTTAATTATGTGACATTCTCGGGGCATGTGGTGACCAAAGATGGTATTATGGTAGATTTGAAGAAGACTGAGGTTGTTAGAGAATGGGCTAGGCCTACTCTACCTATTGAGATTTAGAGTTTTATGGGTTTGACTGGTTATTACAGATGATGTGTGAAGGAATTATCTCCTATTGCATCTCTATTGATAAAACTAACTCAGAAAAATGTGATTTTCCAATGATCTGAGGAATGTGAGATGAGCTTCCAAAGGTTCAAGACATTGTTGACTTCAGCCCCAATTTTCTTATTTTTGTTGGTGTAAGGTGAAGGCTTCACGGTGTACTGTGATGCCTCAGGGGTTGGTCTTGGGTGTGTGCTGATTCAGGAAGGCATTACTTATATAGAAGTGCATTTTAAGGTGTTCATGGATCATTACCATTTTTAATACATTTTTAGGCAGAGAGATCTAAATTTGAGGCAATGAAGATGATTGAATTGCTTAAGAATCATGACAGTACTCTTTTGTATCACCCGCGCAAGGGGAATATGGTAGTAGATGCTTCGAGCTTGACGTATGTTAGTATGGAAGCTTGGCTATGATGTGCATGGAGGAGCGTCTTTTGTCCATAGATGATTGGTTGTTGGACAAAAACTTTGTGAGACTCGACATTTTAGAGCCTGGTAGGGTTCTTGCTTGTATTGAGGCATACCTTTTTTCTTTTGGATAAAACCAAGGCTAGACAGTTTGAGGATGAAAAGTTGAAGATAATTCAAGCAATGTGTTAAGGGGAAAAGATAAAGAAATTTTGGATCTAGAGGGTGTTTGAGGATCAAGGGTCGTATTTGTATTTATGGAGTTGATGATTTGATCAAGTTGATTATGAAAACAACTCATAATTCTAGAAATTTTATTTATTTGAAAGCAGCGAAAATGTATCATGATATGAAATAGTATTATTTGTAGTGCTAAATAAAGGACATTGTAGAGTAGATCTCTCAATGTTTGAACTGTCGATAGGTAAAATATGAGCACCAGATAACAGGACTGACTTAGAGGATGTTTGTACCTGAGTGGAAATGAGAGCGTATTGTCATGAATTTCGTGGTAGGATTGTCATAGACTTTGAGGAAATTTGATGTTATTTGGGTCATTATGAATAAATTGACCAAATCAGCTCACTTTGTGCCGATTCAGACTATTATAATTTGGAGAGGTTGGCCAGAATTTATATCCAGGAGATAGTGCGTGCATGATATGCCCATTTGCATCATTTTAGACTGAGGTACCAAGCTCACATCCCATTTTTGAAAGTCTATGTAAAATAAGTTGGGTACTCGGTAGAGCTTAGTACAAAAGAGATGGCCATTCTGAGCAGACTATTCAGGTGTTCGAGGATATGTTATAGACAGGTGTTATTGATTTCGGTGGTCAATGAGATCAATATTTGCCGCTAGGAGATTATTTATAACAATATTTACCTTCTAGCATTCAGATGACCCTGTATAAGGCTTTATATGGTAGGAGATGTCATTCTCCGGTAGGTTAGTTTGATGAATTCGAGGTCAAGTCTTAGAGTATTTATCTGCTGAGGAATTTCATAGATAAGGTCAAGTTGATCTAGAATAAACTTCTCACACTCCCGAATAGAATAAAAGTTAAGCAGATCAGAAGGTCTGTGATTTAGAGTTCACGGTTGGAGAGAAGAGTTTTTTGAAAGTATCATCTATGAAGAGTGTTATGGGATTTGGAAAGAAGGGCAAGCTCTGCCCTAGGTTCATTGGTTTGTACGAGACACTTTGGCGTATTAGTGAGGTGGCCTATAAATTGATTATGCCACCAGACTTATTATGTGTTTATCAGGTATTCCATGTTTCAATGTTGAAGAAATATTGTGGCGATGATTCTCACATGATTCAATGGGACTCGGTGTAGTTAGATCAAAATCTAGCATTTACGAAAGAGCCTATATCTATTTTGGATAAGCAGGCTAAAAAATTGAGATATAAAGAGATAATATATGTGAAGGTGCAATGGAGGCATCGTCTTGCAGAGGAAGCCACTTGGGAGGTTGACTCCAACATATGGAGCAAATATCCTTAGTTTATTGACAGTTTGGTTACTGTTATTCTCTTTGCTTTGAGGACGAACATGTGTTTTAGTAGTGGATGATGAAACGACCCTCCTAGTTGTTTTGTAAATTTTATCTGTTTTCCCCATTTTAACCTCCTCGTAGGTTTTATATTTGACTTATGACTTGGGGGAATTAGTCACACAATTTTAAAAGTGATCGAATGAATTTAAGAGAAGATAGTTCATCTTGAGAGTATGAGCAAGACGTGCGTAGTGAGTGCACATATTGACACTTCGGAAAAAAATTTGACCACGTTCAAGGATGCATATTATTTTAAGGGGAAAAACCCCAATTTAAAATAAGAATTATTTGATCTTTAACAAATAATAGATAAATCAATTTTATAGAAAATAAATAAATAAATAAATGGCCAAGCCTAAAAAGAAAAGGAAAAGGGAAAAGAAAATAAAAGTAAAACACACAAAAGAAATAAAAGAAAAAGAAAGAAGGAAACCAATGGATTAGTAGGGTGGAAAGCAGAAAAATGACGGAAGCACAAAGCTGAAAAAGAAATGAATCAACTCATAAGAGAAAAGAAAAAGGAGAGGAAAAAGAAGAAAAGAGAAGAGAAAAATAGGAATTTTCATCTCAAAGTATCAACGTAACTACTCTAATATTTACTATAAGTTCTTTTCATGATTTTGGATAATGTTTTTGACAAAAATATGGATATATTAGAGGAATTAAGAAAGTTTTAGGCCTAGGGTTCATAGAATAAATTTTTTAGGGGTCAAATAACGATCCGTTTTAGCTGAAATTTGATGTGCGAGTTTATTTTATTATAGGTTAACATAATTTGAAAGAAAATTCTAGATTTGGCTATGGAGCTCGGGGTGACTTTTTAACCTGATTTTTTGAGCCGAAAATAAATATAGCAATACGGGTGTCATCAGATCTATATTCTTATGAAAATTATGTATTTGAATAGATTTTAATCTTTTGAAAACATTACGAAAGGGAAAATTTATAATTTAACAGTTGGGCTTCGATTTGAGGCAGGTAGAGGTTTCTTGATTCTTTGAGGTGCTAGTTTTGATATACTAAATGAATTTAAGGGTAATGGATAATAAGAGGGTCCCGTATAAATGAGATGATGAGCATTTATAGGGGTACCAATGTCATAATATGGGTAAATTTACATGAAATTGATATATGTTTTGATGATATTCCACGACTTGTGATGTGATTGATTTACTGAGACTTATGCACTATGTGATACTTGATTGTAACTTAATGACCCTTGGTTGTATGATTGGTTGATGAACTTGTGTTATATATTTTTGTATACATATTCATACCACTCTTATTGCTGCATGATGATTATTGACTAATAGTGCCCCTTGATTTATCTTGTGAAATTTATATTCTTGCGATGCCGATAGGAAATGGTTCCATCATGTATTTTTGTCGATGGAAAATGGTTCCAGCATGTATTTTTTACCGATGAAAAATAGTTCTGGCGTGTGTTATTGCGATAAAAAATGGTTATGGTAGGTATATGGACCACGCGAGTCCCGAATGAGTTCCGACTATCCAACAAATGAAGCGCATATATACAGTTCTTGGCCAGTACATTGCATTGCATTATATTTCATCTTCATTGTATTTCATATTAAGTTGAGTGTTGAAGTGTTGAGATGGTTGTGATATTGATTTGACTTGTTATATTTGAGATTCATTATGATATAATAAGTGGTGTAGCTAATGTGGTGACTATATTGAGGCATATTATGATATAATCAGTGGTGTAACTGAATTGGGATAATATATATTTTATTTGCTTCATGGTTTGACATTAAATCCATAAACTCTTGTTGGGGTGAATTATTATTATTGTATATTTATAATTGTTGAATAAAAGAATTTTTATGATTATATCTCGTCATCACTTCTTGAAAGGGTTAATTATCAAAACTTGCTGAGTACATGTGTTTCCGATACTCACCATATACTTGTTTCACCTTTTTACGTGTAGGGACTGAATCAAGTACTAATGGTACTTGAGCTGCTACATGATTCGAGATTTGTTGCGGTTAGAGTTCAGGGTATGATGCTTTCTCCTCGGCAGTACTGAATTCTAGAGACTTCTTATTTTATTTCCCGTCTTATTTCTTTCTAGACAGTTACTTTAGTTTTTAGATTTATTTGATACTCATAGATGCTCTTGTACTAGTGTCACTAGGTCTTGGGGTTGTCATCAGTTTTGACTTATTTATTCCACACTTATAGGAGTTATTTGATTATTTTTTATTTCTTTTTTTAATTACTTCAATATTAATTGGTTAATAAAGGAACGAAATTTGCCTACGGGGATGGTGGGTGCCCTCACGGCTCAATGAAATTTAGGCCGTGACATAATTAGACATGCTTACCAAGATAAATTGAAATTGCATAAGAGATCTTCAATAGATGAAATGGAATCTTTAGTTTACAAGATAAGATTTAGAATCTACTATGAAAACTAGGGCTAACTAGATAATTCTACTCTATATTGAATATCTGAACTGAAAACTAGAAACTCTCCTAAAAATTATAAGAAAAAATCTATTTATACTATTCCTCAAAATCCCAATTAATTCAAACTTTGGAGTTCCAAATGTATAAGGACGAACAACCCTTTGGAAGGACGGACCATCCCTTGGTCTGTACTTTGCATTTTGGCTTTTGTCCACTAGCTTTTTGTTCATTGATTCATGGACCGTCTCTGAAAAAGACGGTTCGTCCTTTGCACTATACTCTAGGATTCCACCTCTACCTAATTCAAGTCTGTCCTTAAATTGACGGACATTCTTTTAGAAAGATGGTCCATCCTTCAAACCGTATTGTAAGGACTTTGTTACCTTGACTTCTGGAATTTGCTGCTGGAAGTGGACGGTAGATGATACAGACCATTTTTCTGATAGACGGTTTGTATGTTGCCTCGTCCTTTGGACATTTTTCTGGCCTTAACTCCTTTTATCTTTTGATTGCTTGAGTTACTAAAACATAATATAATAAGGTTAGTTTCCACTTATTTTAACTCCTAAAAATATGCAAAAATCTATAAAATGAAGCAAAGATGTGTCATTAACTCCCGACACATCAATACCCAAAACTTAAAGCATTTACTTGTCCTCAAGAAAACTAAGAAGAGAAACTACAACACCTAAGTAATGCTCCAGAATCACAAATTATCATGACTAGGATGGTTGTTTATAATAGTTACCAACACACACAATTCAATCCAGCCACCCCTCCATCAATCAAACACAGTTTTCTCTCAACTATTTGAACTAAGCATGCAGCCTTTACTTATGATGTCATATTAACATGCACACACCTAAATAAGAGAAGTGAAATATGCCAACCACTCATATCCACATGCCCCCACAATTAGACCAAGGAAAATGTTCTTTTTTCTAAAGTAATAACAGCACATCAAGGACACACGAGATCAAGGGAGAAGAGAAGATAGGTTACAACTACCATATACTTTTTCATTTACTCAAATGACATTCTTGTCGGATAATCCCATTTGAGATCACATAAGGACATTTCTAAGCTTGTAATGAAGGTTAAAGGGCTAGTAGGTATAATTTTGGTTCAGGCACAAGTAGCAAGACAATTTTTAGAGTGTGATCAAGTCAAGTAGATAAAGAATTTTCCTTTTTAAACATTGGCACATGGATATAACAATGACTAACACATCAGTCTCAACTAGGAACATGTTGCTAATGATTTTATGTTACAAATGGAAATATACAATTCAAATAGCTCAATTTGCACCACCACCTAAGTCAAAAACAATTTATTCATCCTAAGACGACTCTATATAGTAGGTTGGTACCCTTAAAAATGTCACCTAGCAATCTATCATCGGGCCCATACACTATGACACTTAACTACTTTATTGTGCCAGAATCAATAAAAAGTAAGCCTTTCAGAAAAAAACCATGACTAAAAATAACCAAGGAGGGGCTCTATACTACAAAAGCAAAAAGAAGTTAAACTAAGAAAGAAAAAGAAGAAGTTATACTAAGAAAGCTATAAAAATGATGGACTAACTTGGATCATAAACATACACCAATGACTCATTTACAGAATATTTTCATACAAATCAGAGTTTCAACAAAATCAAGTACTGTACAAGAATACAATCCAAATGTCTACCCCTACCCTAAAAATGGTGAGATATCCTCAATGCACAAATAAAACAAAGTTGGAGGGTAGAGGGTGTCAAAAAATTTCCGTAGCACTCAGATCGCACTACTAAATATCATCATGTGCTGGCAGTGATGGGCTGTGCTCGGTGTCATGGGCATGGCATCGAGAGATTAAATATGAGGCCGCTATCGCTCTCTTAAGAGCCTCTGCTCCTTCTATGGGTAACTCTAGATAAACAGGTGGCGCCTATGGTGCTAGAGCCTTGCCCTTATCTGCTGGAAGGGTAGGAGCAACTATCTGGGCTTGAATATGAGCAAGAATCTGCTTTTGTGGAGTGGCTTCCTAGTGACTGGGATTGGTGGTGGATTAGTGTAATACCCCAAAAGCCCTTAAGATCAGACCCAAGGGTTGAATCAGAGAAAATTGGAAAAAGTGCTCCAGGGTGACAGAACGAATCAAGTCATGAGTCATTGTGGCAAAGAATGACTCGTTGTTACAACTCATCATAAGCTTATAGTCAAACCTCCCAGAAACAATAAGCATAGTAATGACTCGTTGGAGGATCCAACGGGTTGTCATAAGCGATCGTTGAGTGGAGTCAGAAAGGGGTCAAAGATAGGTTCAGAGATAATGGATGGGTACCATGGCTCGTTGTGTCTTGTAACGACACGTGGTATGGACCCATTGGAAGAAAGTTAGAAAGTATGCAGGCGAGAAACTGGAGACGAATGATGAGTCGTGGTTTTAAGTAATGACTCGTCCTGTCAGGTCATTGGTTGGAGAACCAGAAGAGTACCATAATTTCCCTAGGAAACATTGGATGATTCAACGACCCATCATATCCTACAATGACCCATGGTATTGATCGTTGTAGTGGAAATTAGGTTTTTCATGCGAATTTCAGGGGGAGTTTTATAATTTCCGGAACTCCTAACTCTTTAATGAGGTCATTTTAAGTCCTTAAATGAGTGTTTTAAGAGGGTTTAGCCTATCCTAGGTCATTAGGCTCCCATGCATCCATTGAATTGAAATTTCATTCCAATATCAAACTAGAATTCTCCTCAATTTCTTCCCCAATTCTCTTGGGCTTTCTAGACTAGTCTGAAAATTAGTTTCCCCAGATATGTAGGGCTATGAATGGGGGGTTTATTCCACCATCATGCCCAAGATTCTTCTCAAATTCATGAATTCAAGATCTTAATCAAGTATATTGATTCCTAGGGTTTTAACCCATTCTATGAAACTACCTATGCCATGTTTATGGGTCTAATCCCCTCATGTTCAAATGTATGATTTAAGTCTAATGGAAAGATTTTACACTCAATTTGATTATAAATTCATAATTTCAAGTTATTAAAAATGATGCCCTATTATGCAGGTCTTCTGAAAATTCAAGCCTATGATCATAATTTCAAGTATGAGGAGTTATCTAATATGCATGAATGTTTATGAATTCTCAACTTATGATTCCATGATTTTGACTTATGAAGTCTATCTCAAGTATGCATGATTTTGTGATTTGGGCAAGATCATGCAAGTTAAGTATGCTTATTATGATTTTAGCCAAGGCTAATTAGATCGTTTTACGATATGACTTGGAGTCAAGACTCCCAATGCAACTTACGATATGATATGGAGTCTCCCAATGCAGCTTACGATATGATATGGAGTCAAGATTCCCAATATTAAAATTCAAGCTATGTTTTGTGGAAATGATTATATGAGAACTATGCATATTTTAGGAGTAGTGTCTAGCACCAAGTAGGTTTGGGGTTCCGAGGTTTTCCAATCTCATAAACTATGCGCCAACGTAGGTATATATATTTGAGACCTCTCAAGAGATTTTTCCCCTTGCCTAAGGGGCTCAACATGATATCAATATCATGGTTTAACATCCTTTGAACTGACAAGGTTTTGGATGACTCTACCCACTTGAGTGTGATAGTTGGGGCATCACGTAAGCTCTATCGTGATGGTGTCTATTATGACGAGTCTTCTATTATTCCTCATGATTTTAGTTACTTATATTTATGACTCATGATATTTTATTTTATAGAAGATTTGACCCAATGATTAGTTTACGGGTTTTTACTTATGATATTAGATATGAAAAGTCATATTATTTTATTTTAAATCTTGGGTCATTTTATTCAATTATGACAACCAGTTTATTATTATATATGTCTCAGATATGGATTTTAGCATACAACCCTTACTCTCATGATTCTTTTGATTTATGCATGATTTTGACTAACGTTTTACTAAGAATGTTTTACCTACCTTACATACTCAGTACATTTCAATTACTGATCGCACACTCTATGCTATATCATTTCATGATATAGGTTTGGGTGATCCAGCCAGTCTCACTGATAGCTCACTTCCATATCAGTCCAGTTAGCCCCTGTTAGGTAAGTCCTCATCTTTCAGGGACATTCATTTAGTTATGTTGATCATTCCAGTTTAGTTTTAGACTTGGAGATAGCTGGGGGCTTGTCCCAGCATCTTATAGTATAGGCTTTTTAGACATAGACTTTGTATGATTAGCTTTGTGATTCAGCGTTGTGATGTTATTGCGTGATATACGCTTTATGTTATTCAAACTTCTGCTCATTCATGCTCATGTTCTTATCCTCTTAATTATGTTTTTAAGTCATGGTATGTATGTTCCATGGGTTAGCTTGGAGCTATTCGTGGTTCTAGTTCTCGTGTCTCAATTCGGGATCCCAGTTTGGGTCGTGATAATTAGGCTAAGTCTGGGATAGTGGAATAGGCACCACGCACGGAATGAAATCCATGATACTAGCAATGGGCAGTGTCCGATCCACCAGCAAAATCTATACCTCCTCTGGCTTCCTTTTTTGCAGCTGCATCTCAAGCAAGGAAACCTTGGTCTCCTCTAGATCAGGTCAAGGGCTCGATAAGTCTGAAGCACTAACACCTCTTTTGAGCTAATATAGCTTGGCATCCATAGCCTCTAGATAGGAGCTCAGTGCCTCATGTGAGGTCCTGATCGTGTCCCAAAGTGGCTGAAGAGGTTTCTCAATAATTGTGGCCATGAAGGACAAAAAATCCTCTATGAGCTGAGCCAACTACCTCTCCTCTCTATCCAACCTTAAGGATAAACCAGGATGTGAATCTCTGGAAGTAAGAGTGGCCTCAGTAGTGTGGCTGACATGGATGCCATAGTGGCTAGAGCTACTGCTGCTGTAGGGTCTGCCTCATCAGCGGGTTGTGAGATGGGTACCTCAGTCTAGATGCCTTAACCCTTAATAGTGAGGCCACTCAGTAAATAGAGCTAGGCCAGCTCACTGAGGCGACCATAATGTCATCTTGCATCTTGGTGATATCTGTCACCTGGCGAGCATTTGTGAGTAGGTCCTCCCTTGGCAAGATCAATACATTTTCCATCTAACATAAAGCCGTGATGAGGCATGAAAATGATAGGGAGTTCATAGTCTGGATAGATCCGTTCTTCTACTCCTCACTAATTATTTGGTTGATTTTATACTCTTCCTTGCCACAATTGATGCCACAATAAGAGCTTACCCAAGTGGTAATTTATTGTCGCTCTTTGTTGGGCATATCTTGCTGCACACCACGTTCCACCAAAACTTGGTAGAAAGTAAGAGGTCAGAACCTAGACTTGGGAGAATCATGAAACTAGAACAAATAAGTACAAGATGGCTGAAGGGACAGTCCGTACTTTGTAGAGACAGACCATACCCTGTATCATTAATTGAGCCTTAGAATTTCCAACCCACTTTTCAATGGATGGTTCAAGGTGCGGACCATCCTTCCAAATGACGGTCCATCCCTTGAGTTGTCCTATGACTCAGAAGATCAGATTCGGGTTCAATAGATGTAGCAATTGATAGGCCATCTTTCGAAGAGACGGTCCATCCATGCTTCCGTCCTTTGGGGTTCACAGTTTTCCACCAATATTGGGCAATTTAAATTTTGAACAAATCTCAGACACGGGGTGGGGCTATTTCAATTTAAATGTCAAGAAGAAATTTAGAATCATTGAAGCACATTCAAACACTTTCCTATGCCCCATCCAAAATTCTAGCAATTTAACCCAAGTTCTCCCCCCCCCCCAAAGTCATACTCCAAGCATAGGTGTTCAATACCCCCAATTCAATATATCTTACACATCACATTAGGTATAAAAGTTTTAAGCTCAAAGACAAGGCAAATACCTATATGCTAGCAAGTGCAGTGTGCTTGTTGAGTGGAAGAGCTCGACCGAAATGGGGTTTCCAAACCCTAGGTTTTGAGTAAGCTATGCATGTGTGTGAGCAGAGTGTGAGGAAGAAAGTAAGTGAATCAATGAAGTAGTAGGAATGGAGGATTTTGAACCAAAGAAAAGATGGAAACTGGAGAAGGAAGGAAAGACGGGGATCAACAGTTCGTCGGGCAAAGATTCCTTATTCGTAAATCCAAATTCTCTTTTAAAAAGACATCGGTTTGGTAGGTTCGGGAATGGATAACTAATTAAAGACTAATCTAGCCTATATAAACATGACCCAACCCAAAATCCATATCCATAAGGGTCCATCAATCTTATCTTTTAAAAATCAAAGACGGTCCAAAGGATGGATCATCTGGGCAGAGTATAGTCCCCATATTGGACCGTATCTTGCCCATTCCTTACTAATGAACCAAATTCAAAGGACGGTGGATCATGTAGTCTGTACTTTGAGAGGACGGTCTGTCTATTCCACCATATTTTACACATTAGATTTTTTTTGTTTTAGGCCACTTTCCTCTATCTTTTCAAGTGTACCTGCATGTACTAACACCCATTAGTCCAAAAATACTTAGGTTGCCTCCAAAGAAGCACTTGATTCAACCTTCCCGCAAGATGTATATACTACACATGGTGTAGTATCCCTTGAGTTGCCTTTCCAGAAGCTCCTGATTTAATATCGCAGCACGATCCAAGATACCTGATCATGAACTTAGTGAGCCATCCTTGGGACAGGACATCCTCACCCACTTCTTGTTTTTGGTGCCACAAAGGTACTAGTTCACCCATGTTTATTTAGCCTTCTTTCTCTTGGGTGATGCAGCAATAACATGTTCAGTTACTTTATCAGCACTTCTTTCAACATTGACCACAAAGATTTCCCCAACTCCTATGGGCAATAAATGACCTATCTCGGCTTTGAAAGTAAAGCTCTCATCCTTGATCCAGAACATAATTTTGTGTTTTTTCGAGTCTATCAAGGATTTACTTGTAGACAAAAAGGTCTCCCAAGTATGATGGGAATATCTTGATCCACATCAAAGTCAAGAACCACAAAGTCATCCAGAAGCACAAACTTTTCGATTTTCACGAGAACATCTTCCACCATGCCCACCGGTGTCTTGATAGTCTTATCGGCCATTAGGAGCTGAATAGAGGTAGACTTTAACATGAACAAGCCAACCACTTATAAATAGAAAGAGGCATCAGATTAATACTTTCCCCATAATAACAAAGGGCGTGCAGACAATCATATCTACCAATCTGGCAAGGCACGGTAAATTCTCCTAGGTATCCATTCTTTTCAACACATGTGCCTTCAATAATGACACTCACTTTATGTGTCACAGGAATAAGCTCCTCTTGGTCACATGGCAGCTTTTTTGTCAATAGCATCTTCAAATACTTAGCAAGAGGGTCATCTCTTTGATGACATTGATAAGTGGTACCTAGAGTGTTGCTTCTTTTAGCCGCTCAATTTATTTGGCCACTTTAACTTTAAGTTCTTGTTGAGCTATTCTTTGTGTAAATGGAGGGACAGGCAGAGGAAAATATTTTGCAAAGTTATCTATACCTCCCTTTTGACCTTCCTTCTCTCCTTTAGAGCAACTGAACTATCTTTTGAAATTTCCTCACTGGGTGCCTTTTCGACTCCACCTTCAACTTTCTCATCAATAAAAAGCTTTTTTAGGCCTCCCCACTTGGTCATCAAACTCAACCATAATTTCTGACCTATTCTCAACCACACCATCTTTGACCTCAACATTCACGAGTTGCATAATCTTGCCACTTCTTGTGATAATGGCATACAATGAGTATTTGAAGGTCCCACATTTCCTTTTGGATTCACCACTCTGTCACTAGGAATATGGACTTTTTTCTTTGGATTTTGGTGATGGAAAATATCCCGCACCTATTGCTCTAACTTTTGAATGGAGGCGGTGTATGGGCGTACAATCTCCATAAGGCTCTTGAGACAAGCATCCGATCACTATTTGTTAGCAAGAACCTTTTCTAGCATTCCTTAAAGCTTTGAGCCTACATGATCATAGATAGACATCCCTCCAATTCTGAGAGTTAGAGGGGGGACCTCTCAGTGGAACATAAGAAGATAGCCTCTATTCTGAATATTTGCACTATTGTGCCAACCATGATTTTGACCACTATAATAATTTCTTGGGTAACATTGAACTTGACCTTCCATTTGAGGTCTCCATTTCCCTTGATATGAAGAAGATATTTTTCCTTGTTGAAATTGTGGTCTATATCCACCAGATGAGTTGCCAACATAGTGGGTGTCTTCAACTTGCAGAAAGGGTGGCTACTGGAATGACTGGCATTTGTATGGAGGATGAGGGAATCCATGACCATATTGAGCACCATTCATGGTCTCATCAATTTCATTAACCCTCTTGACCTCAGACTTGGTGAACTTCTTGGTAAAGGCTATATGGGTTGCCACGGTGGCCATCATTTGATCTCTATCTTGGTTCTCCTTCATCAAATGAGATAATGAAGGAGTACCTACATTGAGCCCCCACTTTTGACTCCTACATGACAAGCATGGTTGTTCTTTGATGTTCTATCCAAAAAGACAGCAATTCGGTTAAATGGTTTGTTCATGAAGCACCCTCCCACAACGTCGTTAGCAATAAATTGTATCAAAGCATCAAGCGGGTGCATACCATTTAAAGAAATATATGGTTAGTATACCCATTCTTGGGTGCCCGAAGGATGTAGTTAAATCATTCCCATGATTCAAATAACGGCTCCACAAGGAGCTACTTGAAATAGAATATCTTGTCACGTTGTTCCGCCTTTTTGCTAGGCAGAAACCACTTCTTCAGAAAGACGCTCACTAACTCTTTCCATGTATGAATTGAGTTGGGTGGAATTCTATGCAACTAATCTCATGCCTCTATGGCCAAGGAGTATTTGAATACTCTCAATCGGATAGCATCATCAGACACATTCTTTTGCTTATGGAGGTTGCACACCTCCAAGAAATTTTTAAAGTGCTGATGAGGGTCGTTATCCATGAAATTGTGAAATTGCCCCTTGGCCTTAATCATGTTGTATATACTTCGGTCAATCATGAATGACGAAGCACTCACCCTTGCTGGGATGATCGTGCAAAAATAAAAACAAACAGGAAAGGTAAAAGAATAGGTCTAAGTAAGCAGACTAGACTAATAGGGATAGATAGGACTTATGTTGTAGTTCCAAGAAATGACGCCATAATATGTGATGTCATTCAAATCAACTCCCCATATTGGGTAGTGTAAATGATCGTGCAAATATAGAACCCAACATGGAGTTGGGGTCGAATCCTACAGAGACTACTCAAAGCCCAGACTATCTAGTACTAATCAGTCAGGTATTGCAAGATTAGAGTCTATTCGGATTGAGAGAATTAAGATTTAACTACAACTATAAAGTGCAATATGCTAGGGTTGTAATCAATTAGAGATAATTCTAGGTAAGTGACCCCAATTATTGGTAGATCCCCCTAAATCACGCAATGTGAAAAGGTTGTGAATGGGATAGGGATGAACATGTAATCAATTTACTTAGGCAACCCATGGGTATCTTTCAATAACAGCATAGGTGTTAATCTACTTTAATTTTATCAATTGAAGAGAACTCCCTTCTATCCAATTTCTTGTTGCCAATTGAAATTCAACCTATGTTAGGAGAATCCATTAAACAAAGGTTATTCATT
This sequence comes from Datura wrightii, assembly GCA_035772735.1. NCBI lineage: Eukaryota > Viridiplantae > Streptophyta > Magnoliopsida > Solanales > Solanaceae > Datura > Datura wrightii. The sequence goes on along the minus strand of JASDFA010000027.1, from coordinate 144,343,031 downwards.
GAGTTATTGTTGATTGATGCTAACCAAGCCAAAATTTGCTCTTTCAAGACTCATAAAGGTTATTAGGAAGGATTTGGTGACTTTCATCACTAATCACACACTATAAGCAAAATCAATGAAATGTTCATAAGCCCAAACTCAATTTTATCAAATTGGGATCACAAAGGTTCACAACCAATTGGGTTCACAACTCTAGATCTGGGTTTAGTTACCCATAACACGAACAAAAAGAAAATTAAAGTAATTAGACATGCTTACCACGAAAAATTGAAATTGCACAAGAGATCTTCAATAGATGAAATAAAATCTTCATTTACATGCTATGATCTAGAATCTACTATGAAAACTAGGGCTTACTAGCTAATTCTACTCTCTGTTGAATATCTAAACTGAAAACTAAAAACTGATCTCTTAAAAATCACAAGAAAAATATATTTATACTATGCCCCATGTTACACCCAGTAAGTTCTTGACACTTAGTTGGTATGTTCGCATGTTGGTTAAGAGTTTTAAAATGCCATACGTGCAAGAAAAGGGCCCGGGGAGAAACCGGACAAGCGCCAAGTCGGAGCGTCGCATGGAAAATGCGACTTATAAATCGCATTCGACAAATGCGACTTATAAGTCACATTCGACAAATGTGACTTAAAGGCCCCAAGTATATAAGGTCTCCCACTTCGTTTTTAAGTCATTTCGTATATTATTTTTAGTGAAAACGACCAGAAAACAGAGAGGATAAAGGGTTAATGTAGATTTTCGTCTGATTACGCCGTCAAACGCAGTCCAAACTAAAATTAACTTTGGGTACCGAAGTATAAAGCTGAAGGGAGCATTCCTACTGAGTTAGTTTCGCGAGAATCGCCCGGCAAAGTGGCGACCCGCCGAGTCAAAGTGATTGGAATTGCTCCAAACTAGTATTAATACACTCCCGGCATTAAAGTAAGTGATTCTCCCTTCTAGACTCCCGAGAAATTGAGAGTTTTCGGTCGTTCTTCAATAAGTCGAAGAATAGGCAGTAAATATATTCGTAAGTATGGTTTCTCTCCAAAATAATAGTAGAATTAATTCTATTCCTTCGTGAATATGAATACAGTTGGGGAAATAGCTGAATATTAGCCGAGCTACGCCAGTTAATCAGGAAGCCAGCAGTTAAGGTATGTAAAGCCAGTTTCTTTCGGCAAGCTAATAGTTCCAGTATAGTAAAATGGTATAAATTCGAGTAGAGTGTTTCAGAAGCAGTATATTATGTTTAGTATGAATTTAGTAACGCCCGTTAGAAATATTAACTCGTATTTAGCATGGAACTTAGTTGAATAACATGATTCTCAGCAGAATATTCCAGCAATATTATATCTTGTTTCAGTACCAGATTCAGTACAACATGTCAGAGAAAATATATATATATATACACAGTATTATTATCAGTTTCAGCATGTATTGTATGCAGTCTTATTATCAGTTGAGACTTGCTTGTGTTGTTTTGGGCTGGATTACCTAGCATCCATGACCGCCCCAGGGTTAATAGCTGTATCGATTCATCCGCTAGAGGGCGAGGATACGTCGCTCTATGTAGTGGCATGTCGTCCGCTAGGGACGAAGATGGGATGCCAGTTTCCCCATATTATGCCTTGGTCGGCTTTTATACACCCCCGTCGAGCGCTTGCGCCTTGGGTGTTGATTTCAGGAGTCCTTCGAACTTAGGTACAGTTATAGTCAGGGGCTCAGCGGGCCCAAGTGCATACCTAGGGAACCGGCAGGATGCTTATAGTTACTAGGGGAGATGGGATGACCAGCGTAGGGGTATAGATTGTGTAATGATTGTACCTTCCGGCTTATGGGGGTCAGGTAAGGTTCATGTGTGCTATGTTATGCTATGTTATGCTAGATATAGATGGATAGACAGTAGAATGCCACGTTACCAGGTACGACTCCTACTCCTTTCAGTGTAGTTAAGGACAGTCTTGAATTCACATTTCCAGTCAGTTACAGTCTATTTCCTTATTACTTTATTTCTATCAGTTTTATTGTTTAGATTCAGAACTTTCATTTGTTGCTTTGCATACTCAATACAAGTGGTACTGTCCCATTTGGGGCGCTGTATTACTTGCCTACAGGTACTCATAGACGAGGAGCAGATCCCTCGTAGTTCTAACTAGCGTACAGCGCCTTCAGCTTCTTTCATCCGGAGCTCGAAAGAAAAAGGTTGACTTCCCTTTTATTTGTACAGTATGGGTAGGCCAGGGCCCTGTCCCGACCATCTTGCTATTGTTAGAGGCTTGCAGATTGTATACATTCCCTGTGGTTAGCTGTGTAGGCCGTGTGGGGTCATTTGTGTGTTTCAGTTGTATGCAACGGTCGTGTGGGGCCTTATTCAGTTGGTAGTGGTGACCTTGTCGGTCACATAGTAGCTTGGTACTTGTTTTCATTTCTCAAATGAACTAGTAAGCATGGTGGCCTTGTCGGCCCGCATAGGTTCCCTTATGTTCAATTGTTCTGTGTAGCTTCTATATTCCTACAGGTGGCTATAGGCCTTGTCGGCCGGAGGCTGTATTTACAGCCGTTATATAGCCCGTTGTTTTCATAAATCCAAAATTAGAGTCAAACCTGGCACCAGAAGTGCTTAGGCTCAGTAGTCCAGCAGTCCAGATCCTAGTAGGGCACCAGGTGCCAGTCATGCCTCCCAAGGCGGGGTGTGACAAACTTGGTATCAGAGTAGGTCGTATCCCATGGAGTCTGCAAGCCGTGCTAAGTAGAGTCTTGTCTATGGATGTGTTGTGCACCACATACTATAGACAAGAGGCTGCAAGGCATGATAGGATGGTTACTCTTTCTTCTCATTCAGTCGTTCTATAGAGCGGTATAATATAGAATAGAGTCCCTAGAGCTTACTATACTCTTTGTTTACAGATAAAATGTCAGACCAGCGACATCCTATCATAGGACGAAGGTTGGATACAGCAGCAGGAGAGGGCACCAGAAGGATGCTTCAGCCTCGTTTAGAATCAGCCTGATCTGAGGGAGATACAGAGGCATTGTCCCGACCTTCTCAGCAGTCTCCACCACATCAGGAGCCACTTGGGATGACACCACCTCCAGCAGTCCTCATACCTGTACTGTCTGACCAGGAGGTCAGGAGTGCAGTAGTCATGTTAGCACAAATGATGGCTGCTCAGCATCAGCCGATGCCATCTACAGCTGTATAGTCATCAGGAGGGCTCGGGAGTTCGAGGGTCTGAGAATTTCTGGCACTGAGTCCTCGCAGTTTACAGGTACTGATAGGACAGAGGACCGCCAGGATTTTCTAGACCAGATGCAGAGAAACTTCAAGGTAATGCATGCCACACCCACAGAGTCAGTCTAATTGGTAGTATTTCGGTTACGAGACATCATCATGTTGTGGTATGAGAGTTGGGAAAGGTCCCGAGGGAGAGATGTTTCCCCTCCGACCTGGTCCGGCTTCTCAGAGGCTTTTCTGGATCATTATCTACCATGGGAGATTCGACAGGCCCGGGTTGATCAGTGTTTACACCTGGAGCAGGGGGCAATGAGTGTTCGAGAATACGCCCTGCGGTTTGATTCTTTGGCCCGGTATGCGCCAGCCTTTGTTGATATCATGCCATCCAGAGTACACTATTTCATCATGGGATTGAATCCAGAGTATGTTGAGACTTGTATTACGGCTACTCTGCGAGAGGACATGGATATTGCCCGAGTTCAGGCATTCGCTAAGAATATTGAGAGCATCAGACAACGACAACTGGAGATCAGGAGAACAGTCAGGAACAACGCCGTAGGGACAGGCCAGTTGAGTTACAGGGGGAGGTCAGGGGAGGACCCAGGCCACGATTGTCAGATAGGCCGCCCAGACCCCCTCCTCCATCATATCAGCAGAGGGGCGGGTTTAGTCGTCGGGGGCGGTCAAAGTCCGGCGGAGGTTCACAGACAGAAGATTCACCACAACAGAGGAGGGCAAAGTAGAGTAGGTATACGCTACCACTTTTCCCTATTTGCAACCGACGCCACTCTGGAGCATGCAGATATGGCTCCACCGGGTGTTATATTTATGGCCAAAAGAGTCACATGATGAGAGATTGCCCAGCCAGAGGTCAGGGTGACCGGGATCGACAGGACAGGTCATCAGCAGGGTCACGAGCTCCAGCATCCCCAGCAGGGTGCAGGCCCTCAGTTCCACCAGGTAGAGGCCGAGGCAGATCAGGGGCCTCTAGTTCAGGTGCGGAGCCAAGCCGTACCTATGCATTACCAGGGAGACAGGATTCAGAGGCGTCTCTAGATGTTGTGACAGGTATGATGACTATTTGCTCTCACCCTGCTTATGTATTGATCGATCTGGGATCTACCTTGTCCTATGTTACCCCATTAGTGGCTCGAAAGTTCAGTATTGTACCAGAATTGCTTCAGCAACCCTTTTCTGTATCTACACCCATCGGTGACTCTATTATAGCCAGAAGGGTTTATCGAGGGTGTACAGTAGAGGTTGCTAACTGTCAGACCAAAGCAGATATGGTAGAGTTAGAAATGGTTGATTTTGACGCCATTATGGGTATGGATTGGTTAGCTCCATGCTATGCCAATGTAGAATGCTCAACCAAGACGGTCCGATTCCACTTTCTAGGGGAGGCAGTACGAGAGTGGAAGGGTAGTACAACTATGCCAAAAGGTAGGTTTATTTCTTATCTTCGGGAGAGAAAGTTGATAGCCAAGGGGTGCATTTACCACATTGTCAGAGTTCAGGATGTTCGGGTAGAGCCTCCGACTCTCCAGTCTGTTCCAGTGGTGAATGAATTTCCCGATGTATTTCCAGATGAGTTACCTGGTATTCCCCCAGAAAGGGAAATAGACTTTGCAATTGATTTATTACCAGGCACCCAACCCATATCAATTCCCCCTTATCTCATGGCTCCGCTGAACTCAGAGAACTAAAGGAGCAGTTGAAAGATTTATTAGATAAGGGATTTATCAGGCCGAGTACTTTACCTTGGGGTGCGCTAGTTTTGTTTGTGAGAAAGAAGGATGGTTCCCTCCGCATGTGTATATACTATCGGCAACTGAATAAAGTCACAGTCAAGAATAAGTATCCGCTTCCCAGAATAGATGATTTATTTGATCAGTTACAGGGAGCCAGGTATTTCTCCAAAATTGACTTAAGGTCCGGATATCATCAGGCTCGGGTTTGTGAAAGGGACATTCCAAAGACTGCCTTTAGGACCAGATACAGCCATTTTGAATGCTTAGTCATTTCCTTTGGGCTGACGAATGCTCCAGTCGTGTTTATAGACCCGATGAACAGTATTTTCATACCATACCTAGACTTGTTCGTGATAGTGTTTGTTAATGATACTCTGGTGTATTCTCGCTCAGAGGCAGACCACCAGGATCATTTGTGGATAGTGCTCCAGATTCTCAGAGACCGTCAGCTGTATGCCAAGTTCTTGAAATGTGAATTTTGGCTGAATTCAGTAGCCTTTTTGGGTCATATCGTGTCGGATGCTGGTATACAGGTAGATACACAGAAGATAGAAGCAGTAAAAGCATGGCCCAGCCTACCACTCCAACTGAGGTACGCATTTTCCTGGGGTTAGCAGGGTACTACAAAAGGTTTGTTGAAGGATTTTCCACCTTAGCAGCAGCTCTGACTAAACAGATGCAGAAGGCATCAAAATTTTAGTGGACTGAGGCATGTGAGCAGAGCTTCCAGGAATTGAAAGACAGGTTAACATCAGCTCCAGTGTTAGCATTGCCAGAAGGTACAGAAGGTTATGCAGTTTATTGTGACGCTTCGGGAGTTGGGTTAGGATGTGTGTTGATACAGCATGGCAAAGTAATTGCTTATGCTTCCAGACAGCTGTGGAAACATGAAAAGAACTATCCTACCCATGACCTGGAATTGGCCGCAGTGATTCACGCCTTAAAGATATGGAGACATTACTTGTATGGCATCCACGTGGATATTTTCACTGATCATAAGAGCCTACAGTATATCTTCACCCAGAAAGAGTTGAATTTGCGGCAGCATCGCTGGTTAGAGCTGTTGAAAGACTATGATGTGAATATTCTGTATCACCCAGGGAGAGCTAATATGGTGGCAGATGCCCCTAGCTGTAAATCTATGGGAAGTTTGGCATACTTACAACCTGTGCAGTGGGAATTAGCTCGGGAATTGCATCAGTTAGCCAGTTTAGCCGTTCGTGTAGCAGAAACAGAGGACAACAAATCGATAATCTAGAACACCGCAGTGTCGCCTTTAGTCATGGAAGTAAAGGAACGGCAGTGTGAAGATCCTAGCCTAGTTCAGCTTAGAAACAGAGTTCAGCAAGGAGAGGTGACAGATTTTCAAATAACCGAGGATGGGGTATTGCGATATAAAGATCACCTTTGTGTTCCAGACATTGCAGGGTTTCACCAGCAGATTATGGGTGAGGTACATTATGCCCGTTATTTTCTCCATCTAGGTTCGACAAAAATGTACCATGATATAAAAGAAATCTACTGGTGGCCAGGAATGAATTAGGGGATAGAAGAATTCATAGCTCAGTGTCCCAACTGCCAGCAGGTAAAAGCTGAACATTAGAAACCAGGCGGACTGACTCAGGATATAGTTGTGCCTCTATGAAAATGGGACGCAGTAAATATGGATTTTATAGCAGGATTACCCTACACCAGGCGTAGATATGATTCGAACTGGATGATTTTTGACAGACCAACAAAATCAGCTCATTTTCTGCCAGTAAGGGCTACCTTTTCCGCCGAGGATTATGCTGAGCTGTATATCAGAGAAATAGTCAGGTTACATGGTGTTCCATTGTCCATTATCTCCGACAGAGGGGCGCAGTTTATAGCTAAATTTTGGAAATCATTTCAGAGAGGCTTGGGGACGCAGGTTAACCTGAGCACAGCTTTCCATCCTCAAACAGATGGGCAGGCAGAAAGCACCACTCAAACGCTCGAGGATATGTTGCGAGCATGTGTGTTGGATTTTATAGGTAGCTGGGATGAACATTTACCACTCATTGAGTTCGTCTATAATAACAGTTACCATTCAGCCATTCAGATGGCGCCTTATGAGGCATTATATGGGCGAAAGTGCAGATCTCCAGTTGGTTGGTTTGAGGTAGGAGAATCAGCATTGATTGAGCCAGATATCATTCATCAGTCAGAGAAAAAAATAAATCTTATCAGAGAACATTTACTGACTGCTCAGAGCCGCCAAAAATCTTATGTTGACGTGCAGCATAGTAACTTGGAATTTAATGTGGGTGATTAGGTGTTTCTGAAAGTTTTGCCGATGAAGGGTGTAATGAGATTTGGCAAGAAAGGCAAGCTCAGCTTGAGGTTTGTTGGGCCTTATCGGATTTGCCGAAGAATAGGCCTAGTGGCATATGAGTTAGACTTACCTCCAGAGTTAGAATCTGTCCACCCAGTTTTCCATGTATCAATGCTGAGAAAGCGCATAGGAGATCCCTCCAGAATTGTCCCAGTCCAAGATGTTCAGGTTACAGAAGAGTTGGCCTATGAATAAGTTCCAGTAGCCATACTAGACCGGCAGATCCGCAGATTAAGAACTAAAGATGTTGCTTCTGTCAAAGTATTATAGCGTAAAAGGAACTGAGAGCAAATGCTTTGGGAAGCAGAAGAAGATATGAAAGCCAGATACCCTCAGTTATTTCATACTTAGTTAGTCAGAGGTATGTTGATATTTCTGTTTTATGAGTTGCTTTATATTCATGTGTATGAGTGAGATGTTGACTTCAGTTTATTATGTAATGGATGCTATAGTATTATATGGAGTACCTATATTGGACTTTTCTACATTTCAGGATTTTTGAGATAGTTCATATTACAGGGGAAACTCTGCCGAAATTTTTCCAAAAAAGATAGAGCAAGTTAAAATTTCTGTAAATGGAAGTTAACATTCAAGGACGAATGTTCTTAAGGGGGAGAGGATGATACACCCCGTAAGTTCTTGACACTTAGTTGGCATATTCGCATGTTGGTTAAGAGTTTTAAAATGCCATACGTGCGAGAAAAGGGCCCGGGAAGAAACCGGACAAGCGCCAAGTCGGAGCGTCGCAAAGCAAATGCGACTTATAAGTCGCATTCGACAAATGCAACTTAAAGGCCCCAAGTATATAAGGCCTCCCACTTCATTTTTAAGTCATTTCTTATATTATTTTCAGTGATAACGACCAGAAAACAGAGAGGACGAAGGGTTAACATAGATTTCCATCCGATTACACCGTCAAACGCAGTCCAAACTCAAATTAACTTCGGGTACCGAAGTATAGCTGCAGGGAGCATTCCTACGGAGTTAGTTTTGCGAGAATCGTCTGGCGAAGCGGTGACTCACCGAGTCAAAGTGATTGGACTTTCTTCAAACTAGTATTAATACACTCCCGGCATTAAAGTAAGTATTTCTCCCTTCTAAACTCCCGAGAAATTGCGAGTTTTTGGTCGTTCTTCGATAAGTCAAAGAATAGGCAGTAAATATATTTGTAAGTATGGTTTCTCTCTAAAATAATAGTAGAATTAATTCTATTCCTTCGTGAATATGAATACAGTTGGGGAAATAGCTGAATATTAGCCAAGCTACGCCAGTTAATCAGGAAATCGACAATTAAGGTATGTAAAGCCAGTTTCTTTCGGCAAGCTAATAGTTCCAGTATAGTAAAATGGTACAAATTCCAGTACAATGTTTCAGAAGCCGTATATTATGTTCACTATGAATTTAGTAACGGCCGTTAGAAATATTAACTCGTATTTAGCATGGAATTTAGTTGAATAACATGACTCTCAGCAGAATATTCCAGTAATATTATATCTTTTTTCAGTACCAGATTCAGTATAGCATGTCAGAGAATATATATATATATATATATACAGTATTATTATCAGTTTCAGCATGTATTGTATGCAGTACTATTAACAGTTGAGACTTGCGTGTGTTGTTTTGGGCTGGATTACCTAGCATCCATGATCGCCCCATGGTTGATAGCTGTATCGACTCGTCCGCTAGAGGGCGAGGATACGTCGCTCTACTGAGTGGCATGTCGTCCGCTAGGGACGAAGATGGGATGCCAGTTTCCCCAAATTATGCCTTGGTGAGCTTTTATACACCCCCGTCGAGCGCTTGCGCCTGGGGTGTTGATTTCAGGAGTCCTCTGGACTCAGGTACAGTTATAGTCAGGGGCTCAACGGGCCCAAGTGCATACCCAAGGAACTGGCAGGATGCTTATAGTTACTAGGGAAGATGGGATGACCGGGGTAGGGGTATAGATTGTGTGATGATTGTACCTTCCGGCTTATGGGGGCCAGGTAAGGTTCACGTGTGCTATGTTATGCTATGTTATGCTAGATATAGATGGATGGACAGTGGAATGCCAAGTTACCAGGTACGACTCCTACTCCTTTCAGTGTAGTTAAGGACAGTCTTGAATTCACATTTCCAGTCAGTTACAGTCCGTTTCCTTATTACTTCAGTTATATCAGTTTTATTGTTTACATTCAGTACTTTCATTTGTTGCTTTTCATACTCAGTACCAGTGGTACTGACGCCCGTTTGGGGCACTGCATTACTTGCCTGCAGGTACTCATAGACGAAGAGCAGATCCCTCGTAGTTCCAGTCAGCGTACAACGCCTTCAGCTCCTTTCATCCGGAGCTCGAAAGACAAAGGTTGACTTCCCTTTTATTTGTACAGTATGGGTAGGCTGGGGCCCTGTCCCGACCATCTTGCTATTGTTAGAGGCTTGCAGATTGTATATATTCCCTATGGTTCGCTGTGTAGGTCGTGTGGGGCCATTTGTGTGTTTCAGTTGTATGCAGCGACCGTGTGGGGACTTATTCAGTTGGTAGTGGTGACCTTGTAGGTCACATCATAGCTTGGTACTTGTTTTCATTTCTCAAATGAACTAGTACGCATGGCCTTGTCGGCCCGCATAAGTTCCCTTATGTTCAGTTGTTCTGGGTAGCTGTTATATTCCTACAGGTGGCATAGGCCTTGTGGGCTGGATGCTGTATTTATAGCCGTTATATAGCCCATTGTTTTCATAAATCCATAATTAGAGCCAGCCTGGCACCAGAAGTGCTTAGGCTCAGTAGTCCAGCAGTCCAGATCCTAGTAGGGCACCAGGTGCCAGTCATGCCTCCCAAGGCGGGGCGTGACACCCCAAAAAGCCCAATTAATTCAAACTTCGGAGTCCCAAGTTTATCGGGATGGATCATCCTTCCGAAAGACGGACAGTCCTTTAGTTCGTATTTTGTATTTTGGCTTCTTTACATTAGATTGTCATTTATTGACTGACGAATCGTCTTTGGGAAATACGGTTCATCCTTTGCACCGTACTCTAGGATCCCACTTTAACCTAGTTTGAGTCAGTCCTTCAATTGGAAGACATCCAATAGACTATTTTAAGGACTTTGTTACCTTTGTTTCTAAAATTTTCTGTTGGAACTGGACGATAGATGATGCAGACCATCTTTCAAACAATAGTCCGTATATTGCCTCGTCCTTTGGACATTTTTCTTGCTGTAACTCCTTTTATCTTTTCATTGCTTGAGTTCCTAAAATATAGCATAATAAAGTTAGTTTCCACATAATTTAACTACTAAAGACATGCAAAATGCTATCAAATGAAGCAAAGATGTATCGCTAGTGTAACATCCCAGACCGCCGCTTGTAGAAATTGTCCGCTTTGGGGCTCACCCCCTCACGGTTTTAAAACGCATCTACAAGGGAGAGGTATCCAAGCACTTATAAAGCACTCTTCGGTATCCTCCCCAACCGATGTGGGATTTGCCTAAGGCAAGCCTCACACTCACCCACCCTTGGGACTCAACGTCCTCGCTGTTTGAAATATACATATATATAGATATATATGCAAAGATCACAAAAAAGTATATTCAATAAATATTACATTCTTCATTTCAATTCAAATATCTTTAAAAAAAAAATTTAGTTTTTTTCTAAATAACAATTATTTATATATATATATATATATATATATATATATATATATATATAAATTATTCTCTAATTCTAATAATATACTAGAGAAGTATAGCTTGTGTATAACACGGGCCCAACACATAAAAAGTTTTAAAATCTAATTTTGAATTAATTTTTTAAATTTTTTAATATTTTTTTTAAAAAAAAATGACAGTCATAAGTTTTTTATGTACTTTTTTCAAATTAAATTGTAAAAGACTTGGATGATTTTCTATACTCAAGCAAAGCTTAAAAGATTTTCTTATTTGATAGAAAGGCTTGTTGTCCTAATTTTTTTAATCTCATTTTAACATTAATTAATTTACTTTGTATTTTAATTTAATGTAAATTTTAATTAGTTTTTTCTTTATATTTCAAATGTAATCTAAATAAATCTATCATTAATTCATCATTTTGTATACATAACTTTAGTAAAACTTTAATTATCATTTTTTTTGTTCGCTCTTATAAAAAAATATTCAACATCTTATAATAGAAAAAATAAATTAGAAAATTAAATCATTATTATTATGAAAAAGTATGTGAGACAATCATATAATATATCTCTTTTAAATTGAAGTAAAAGAGACTTTTTAAGTTTTGGATGTTTAAATACTAAAATTCTACAAAATATTATTTTAAAATAATATGATAAAAATAATTAAGCTAACTAAAATGTCATTTCTCCTAATAGAACTACTTATGGTGTTTAATACTTTAGATGTATTTTTATTACAAAATAAATTAGTCTATGCTTATTTTTTTTAAAAAATTACATAAATTATTTTAATTATAACTTTCTCTATTTTGTATCTTATTTTGACATATCAATAATATTTTTTGCTTATACTTATAACATCATTATTGAAAATTATCTTTAATTTATGGTATATTTTATTAATTTTATATTATCAATAAATGTTTGAAAATCATTTCACACATATCTAATATATATTTTATTAAAACATTGTATAACTCTGTATCATAGTGTTTGTTAATATATATTATATTCATTTTTATACTCGCAATCGTAATTGGTCCTAATTGAAATTATTTGCATTCAATATTTACGTCAAACTAATGAATATGTGAAATCTATTTTTCATATATACTTTTATCATTAAATCACAATTAATAAATATACATTTTCTCATTAATATATGCTCTAGCCATTATAAACTAATGTGATTTAGTTTAAAAATCTAGCGTGATATATTTTAACTCTAACCCACACTCCATCATAATAACATTTTTATCAATTTATATCATAAAAATAATTTTTATTAAATATTTTACGCAAAATTCTATTTACATGAGAATTTTAATATCATATAAAATAACGTGTATTTTTTTAATAATATACATGTAAATATTAATTTAAATATTATACTTATATAAATATTATTTTTATCAAGTAGAAATGAAAACTTAAGTTTAAAAAGTTATATAACCACATTACAAAATGAGGATGAAAAATAATTTTATTTGTTGAATATAATCAATAGATCAAATAAGAAAGACCTAAATATATGATGAACTTTCTAAAATTAGGTAAAAGAAATAGTCTTGGATTAAAAGAGAAGATTATGATTTTTATGTTATTTGGCAAAAAATTCAATTCTTATTTCAAAATAGCCCATATTCAAATGATCTCAGTGAAATGTCAAAACTACCATTGGTCTCACTTCATCTTTCTATATAAAAATAAATAATATAATAGAAAATCCAATTCTATCATAATTACTTATCTTATTATAATTTTTAAATTAAAAATAATTTCAATTCAAAGTCATATCTTAATGTTTAAAACTTAATTCATCAATAACCATATCTTATATAGTGCAGTAAATTTCAAATAAGAAATTATCTTTTGTCTAATATAATTTTGGTATATGGTCTATAAATCAATTCAGGTGAATTTTATATGTTTGTTAGTAGAAGTTCATGACAATAATTTGTGAATAAAATATAGTTTTAAGAGGTTTGAATTTTGAAAATATAAATTAGAAGTACAATTTGAAATATAAAAGAGTGTATTTTTATTGAATGCACCATTCTATTAATAGTAAATAATGAGTGAAATAAAAATTCTTTAAAAAAATGTGAAAAATATAATATCAACAAAAGTTGATAACGTTTATACATTTAAAATTTTATGAAAATTGAATAAGTGTATATATAAAAAAAGTACCAAGCTACTATAATTACATGATATAAAAAGATGAGCTCATAAAAAGATGCAATTAGCCTCTCTCTCTCTCTCTCTCTCTCTCTATATATATATATATATATATATATATATATATATATATATTCAGAGACTATTGATGAGAAAATAAGATAAGGCTAAGTACATAGTACAATTTATATTGTTTTTTGAACAATTTTTTATAGTCTTGATTGTTTTTTCATGACTCTTCTATATAATAGAAATAATGATAAATATCTGAAGTGGATAGATCTCAAATTCTCTAAAAGAGTGAGAAATCTAAAATATTTTTTTTTTAAAAGATGGAATAAAAATGTAATGGATATTTAACCATATGTTAAAAACTTATAGACCAACTCTACAAAATAATATAATATATAAAAATATATAGAGATATAGATAAAAAAATAATTTTACTTTGGATATAAATATAGAGTAAAAAGACAATATGCGCTTGATCTACCATCTCTCTATATAATAGAAATGCTTGACCACAAGGGTTGATAGAAACTGAAATAGAGGAAGTAGCAACTTTCAAATTCATAATTACAAATTGTATAATGAGTTCAATACTAAAAATTTAGAGTTGTTAACGGGAGAGAAATCTCCATTCGATCACAAGCAGGTAGATGCAAATATGATAACCGCCTCAAATAAAAATCGGAGTTAAAGCACTATACAAGGCCATATATATACATTACAGAGATGAGCCGTATATAACATAATATTAACTATATCTAAGGACCAAAAGTAACTATTGTGGTATGAGCTCATTAATAGAATAAGAAGGCTTGGCCCAACAATTGGTAGTTATCTGAGCACCAACAAGAGTTTAAATATTTAATCAAACCCTACTCTTAATTCAATAATTTTATCTTGTTGAATTGCTTTTCTCTATTTTTCCGATGATTTATAATTAAGTTTAACCCAAATATTATTGTAGCCCGATGTTGCAGCTCCTGGTGTAGATATACTCGCAGCAGTTCCTCCAGCAAAAGGAGACAATAGATTCCAACTTATGTCAGGAACATCCATGTCAGCTCCTCATGTCGCAGGAATTGTTGGACTCCTTAAAGCTGCACATCCTAATTGGTCTTCGGTAGCCATCAAATCTGCACTTTTCACTACAGGTAATGTTTTATGAATTTAAGTTATATATATTTATCGTTAATATATAAAAATAATTACGAGATTCATACAATTTAACTTATTATACTTCTGAATTACCATATCAAGTTTGATATATAAGTACCCACTGTTATAGGTGCTAACATACTTTGTACAAGTTAGTGTGTGCATAACTTACATTCCTAGTTTCCTACCATAACGCCCTTCCAAATTATGTTGAAAAAATGATTTTGACTTATATGCGTTGTTTTATACTATCAATACATTTTAACCTATTACACCATATTATCTACTTTACTGAATTGCCTTATAGATCATTACTGTTGCAATTTAATCTTCAAAGAAGATATTAACGAAATGAGAAAGAAGGAGAAGAAGAAGAAGAACATGTACAAAGTAAGAAGAAGAATATGAAGCACAAGAAGAATGCTTAAGAGCAGATTCTTTAGAGAATATATTAGATTGTATTCATGTATCTTGGATACCATTCTACACATACATTTCTCTATTTATAGATATACATTCTCATCTAAGTATAGTTAGAATTGTAACTAACTATAATAGTAATGTGTAGGAGTGTATTGAGTTGTTAGTACACCTTGCATCATCTTTTCTCTTATGAAATGGCAATTTATTTCTATATGTTTGGTTCTCTCATGGTATATAGGATTTGCAACAATTTGCACGACTGCTTTGCTGTCACTAAAGATCACCACTGGTTTAGTTGTAGGCACTTCCAATTCAATTAGTAATCCCAATAGCCAAACAATTTCTGAAAGAGTAGTTGCCATACTTCTGTACTCTGATTCAGCGACTTCTTGACACTGTAGTTTATTTCTTTGATTTCCAAGTGATCAAAAAATCTCCCAACTTAATAAGATAACCACTCACTAATTTTCTAGACATAGGACGTGCTGCCTCGTCAACATCACACTAAGCAGTCATTATTATATTGTTCTTGCTAGACAGAAGAACCCCTTTACCTGGATGTTGCTTTAGGTATCTTACAATCCTCAATGCAACTTCCATGTGAGTCTGTTTGGGCTCCTGAAGGAACTGACCCAAGGTTTGAACACTAAAAGCAATTTCTGGTCTTGTCATGGTTAGATATAGGAGTTTTCCAATCAACCTTTGGTATGAACTTTTATCTTCCAGAGGATCTTGTATGCTATTGTCTGTAAACAAGTCATCATACTATTTTGAGGTTAGTTTAATGTTGGTGTCCATAGGAGTTGTAGCAGGTTTAGCTGCAGATAAACCTGTTTCTGAAATGAGCTCTAGAGTATATTTTCTCTGATGTATCAGAAAGCCTTCCTTTGACCTGGAAAATTCTATTCTAAGGAAATACTTGAGTTCCCCAAGGTCTTTCATTTTGAATGCCTGTTGAAGTACTTCTTTGGTTTCCCTGATTAGCTCTAAGCTACTGCCTGTTATGAGTATATCATCCACGTACACCAATATTATAGTGATGCCTTTAGCTGTTTTCTTAGTGAACAAAGACTGATCATACTGACTTTGTTGAAACTGAGCTCCAACTAAGGCCTCTGTTAGCTTTGTTCCATTGCCTTGAAGCTTGTTTAAGTCCATATAAGGATTTATTGAGCCTGCATACTCTATTCTCCCCTTAGCTCTTAAACCCCTGAGGTAAGTCCATATATATTTCATCATAAAGATCACCTTGTAGGAAAGCATTGTACACATCCATTTGATGTACATGCCATTGGTTTATAGCAGCTAATGCTAATACTGTCCTTACTGTTTTCATCTTTACAACTGGAGAAAAAGTTTCTTGAAAATCAATGCCCTCCTTTTGACAATAGTCTTTGGCTACTAGCCTAGCTTTAAACTTTTCTACTTCTCGAGATGCTTTATACTTAATCTTGAAGATCCATTTACAGCCTATAGGAATCTTATCTTTTGGTAATACCACTATATCCTAAGTATGGTTATTTTCCAAAGCTGTGATCTCATCTTTCTTAGCAGCAACCCATCTAGGATCTTTAACTACTTCAAAGTAATTTCTAGGTTCAAGATCACATGATGATTTGGCTATATAAGCCTGATATGTGGAAGAAAGATTGTCATAAGAGATAAAGTTGGACATAGCATAAGGAGTATCCTGATGAATATTCAGAGATACAAAATCTATCATCCAAACTGGAGGAATTCTTCCTCTTTTTGATCTTCTGGTAGGTACTAGTCTGGTTGAGACATTTTCATGGCTCTCATTTGTAACTAGTTGAATATCTTCATCTTGTTCAGACCTAACTTGTTCTTGAACCTATGTAGTATCAATTTCTCTATGTTGAACTGACTCTAGTGAACTACCATCGAACTGATCTGCTATACTCACTTCTGGAATAGATGTTTATCCTGAGAGGGTATTTGAAGAAAAGGAAATATATCTTCCTTGAACTCAACATCTATGATAAATTTTTTTTTATCTTGAAGACTGTAAAGAACATATCCTTTTTGTGTAGCTGAGTATCCCAGTAAGACAGCTATGTTGGACTTTGATTGTAGTTTATCCAGATCTTAACCTTTTTTGCATATGCTAAACAACCAATAACTCTTAAATGTGTAAGTAAAGGTTTTTTGTTGTATAACCTTGTATATGCTGACTGATTCTGAAGTACTACACTTGGCATTCTGTTAATAAGATACACTGCAGTCTGCACACATATGCCCCAGAATCTGATTGGTATCTTACCTTAAAGTCTCAATGCTAGTTACCTCAAGTATATGCTTATGTTTTCTCTCAGCTACTCCATTTTACTGAGGAGTATAAGCACAACTTGCTTGGTGTATAATTCCCAGAGTATTGAACATTGTTCGGTGTTTTTCACAACTACACGCAAGTGCACGTGGTCAAACAAGTAATAAAGTGGCTTAAGTAAGCCAAGTATCGATCCCACAGGGACTGGGCTAGGGTAACAATCTACTCAAGTGTCAATAAACTTTAACTCTAAAAATGCAGACAACAGTGTTAAGAAGAGTTTGATATTTTGATTTCTAATTTTATACTAATTCTAAAACGAATATACAATTTGAGTCTGAACTATAAGTATGAGCATGCTGAGGTTGAATGAACATGTAGAGAAATAAATTATCGATACAATTTGATTTATCTTTCCTCCGGTTGCTAGTCAAGAATTATTGCCTATGGATTAAAACTCTCGTATTTAACCCAACTTAAGAAGCATGAACCTTCCACCTACATTTCTGTGATAAGACGAAATTCATGTTCTAGCCATACAAACCCGATTCCGTAATTGACTAATACGACTTTCAGGTATGTCTCTATCCTGAAGGTAAATCAGTTCTCAATTTTCCCAAACTAAGAAAAGATCATATCCTATTAATTCACAACGTTCCAATTTCTTGCTCTCTCGAGTGAAACCGGACTTTTTAGATGTACATTAACGTTGGCCACACATTAATGCAGTAAGAACAAGAATCAATAGAACAACCATGGAAGAAAAGATGAAAAATCAATTTAACCAATAATTATATTTCAATACAATTGTTCTTAACCTCAGCAAGAAAAGGATTTAGCCACTCATTTGTGGATTAAACATCGTTAAATGAGTGTAAATCATACAAGCAATTGAAATAAAGAAGAAGGAGATAGAGAAAAACCCTGAGATTTTCATCCCCTCAACTGCCTGTAACCCACGTTCTTGCTCCACCAAGTCAGAATAATTAAAAATGAACCTAAGTGTTCTATTTATACTACTGGGAATTTTTCCCGGAATAACAAGCAACGTGTCACGGAGTGCATCGCGGAGCACTGCCTCCGTGACACGCCACCGACGCGGACCCTTACTGGAATTCAGATGTCCAGGTATTAAGGCCCAACGTGGCACGACATGCAACGCGGGGCTAGGCCAACGTGCCATGGCCCCAACGCACCTTCACTGGAATTTGGCAAAAATTCCATATCCAGGCAGAAGGCATCAGCGATGGTAGCGTGACACGGCTTCATCGCGGAGCCCCTTTAATTCATGCTGTCCTTGGCCTTTTCCTTGCTTACTTCCGAGTCCACTCTCGATTTCTCCCAACTTGCATTTTAGCTTCCCAAAATTATATTTCTCCTGCAAAATAACGCTAATCATGTTGGTTAGTATAAATTCACATTTTATTACAAATCACATGAGAATGTATAAACATCGATAGATAAACAAAGCAAAATAACGCATTTGAGTATCACTTGGGCATATAAATTTGCCCAAGATCACTTACCCCACACTTAAATCCTTGTTCGTCCTCGAACAATAATCTTACACCTCATGCAATTGACACCCCAACCTGGCTACTTTGGTTCGACAATTCAAGCTACGGTTATACTGATTATTTAACACAACAAATCCTCAACAAAACATGCATAGTCTTATCAATACAATGACCTTCAACATATTAAGACCTCCTAGACTCAAGAATCGACTCTCGATATCGGCAAACTCATGCAAATCAGCTGATCAAGATATCCGACACGAATTTTAATCTCTCGTCGAGCATGTGCCCTCACAACACAAGAGAATTTTCCCCTTTTTAATCACATGAACTCAAAACATTACATGCAGGGGCATATAAACACAATTTCGCTCTCTCTCCCAAAAGAATTCACATGCATCATGTCATGAACCATAGGCTTGCCCTTAGTGTATTACTCCACTAATATAAGGAAGTGTGATGTAAGATCACGTAGGACTTAACGAGTTATAATGTAAGCTACGGAACTGGTAAATACTGGGCTAACCAATAATAACAACTAGCATCCTTAAGCGCTTTTTTAATACATCCCATCAACCTTATGGTCATTGTTTCTTCCTTCATCTTCCCATTCTTGAGGTCTGTCTTTATTTTTGACCCCATCTCTTTAAGCACACTTGACTCAATAACAAAGATTATTTATACATCTTCATTATATTTACTTTATAACAAGTGCACCTTCGACCTTTTCTTTCCTTTCATCACTCTGCTTTTTCTTTTCTTTTCACCATTCTCACTCCTTGACACTTTGGGAAAATTCTTTTCTTTTCTTGAGCGCTTAAGAGTTTAGGATCAAATTCACGGATAATGAAAAGAAGGGGTTAAGCTCGGTTTACACCTTTTTGACAAAAGAAAAATAATAGGCTAAAGGCTCAATAGGCTAACTAGGGTGTAAATTCAAGGTGGGTATGATAATGAAAGAAAAAAAAACGTTCGGTTAAAGCAAAGAAATGCCTACATCCTTTCCTACAATACACATCCTTCATTTTGTTTTGTACACACACCAGGCAAGTTCTAGACATTTCACAATAGCATGGAAGAAACAAAACCTCACTAAACGCTCATTTCACATGCTCAACTCAAGACATATTCACAGACTCTTCAATCAGCTAATTATAAGAATTCAAACATTAAACCTCAATCACACTGAATCGACTCTATGGCCTAGGCATCTCAACATATTTACAGAGTTGCATGCTTTCATACGAATCACCTTTGCATTTCAAACATCATGCGTAACACGCAACCAGAATGTCGTAACCATAAAGTAACGACAGGTTTTGGGATGCAAACCCACAAAAGAAAAAAACTGAAAAAGAAAAAAAAATCTACTCCTAACAACTACATTTCCCTTAAGACGGTCGTCATCCATCCATCATAGGGAACGGTCACTGTTCGCGTGATTTGTGGGGTATATAAAACGACACGCAAGTGCACGTGGTCGAACAAGTAGTAAGTGGCTTTAGTAAGCCAAGTATCGATCCCACAGGGACTTGGATGAAGGGCAATTTGCTCAAGTGTACTATATTTTGATTCTAAAAATGCAGACAACAGTGTAACCAAGAGTTTGATATTTTGTTTTATAATTTTTATGCTAAAGCTAAAACAATTATCTACTTTGAGTCTGAACTATGAATGAGAGCATGCTGAGGTTAAACGAACATGTAATGAAATTAATTATCATCATAATTTGGTTAATCTTTTGCTCCAGTTGCTAGCCAAGAACTATTGCCAAGAGATTAAAACTCTCGTATTTAACCTCACTTAAGAATCATGAACCATCCACCTACATTTCTGTGATTAAATGTAATTCATGTTCTAGCCATACAAACCCGGTTCCTAAATTGACTAATACGACTTTCAGGTATATTTCTATCCTGAAAGTAAATCAATTCCCAATTTTCCCAAATCAAGTAAAGATCATATCCTATTAATTCACAACTTTCCAATTTCTTGCTCTCTCGAGTGAAACCGGACTTTTTAGATATACATTAACGTAGGCCACACATTAATGCAGTAAGAACAAGAATTAATAGAACAACATGGAAGAAAAGATGAAAAACCAAAGAATCAATGATCACATTTCATCACAATTGTTCATAACCTCAGCAAGAAGAGGAATTAGCCACTCATTTGTGGATTAAACATCTTTAAATGAGTGTTAATCATACAAGCAATTGAATACAAGAAGAAGGAAAGAGAGAAAAACCCTGATATTTTCGTCCCCTCAACTGCCTGTAACCCACGTTCTTGCTCCACCAAGTCAGAATATAGAAAAATGAAACTAAGTGTTCTATTTATATTGGTGGGAATTTTTTCCGAAATAACAAGCAACGTGTCACGGCGTGCATCGTGGAGCACTGCCTCCGTGACACGCTACGGACACGGACCTTCACTGGAACTGGGGGTCCAAGAATTAAAGCCCAACGTGGCACGGCGTGCAACGCGGAGCCAAGCCACCGTGCCACGGACCGGACGCGGACCCTCTCTGGAATTTGGGCGAAATTTCCCTATCCAGGCAGAAGGCCTCCGCGATGGAAGCGTGACACGGCTCCATCGCGGAGCCCCTTTATTTCATGCTGTCCAATGCCTTATCCCGTGTTCGCATCCAAGTCCAACCCCGATATCCTCCAACATGCATTTAAGCTTCCCCAAAATTACATTTTACTTGTAAAACAATGCTAATCATGTTGGTTAGTATAAATTAACATTTTATTACCAATTACATGAGAATGTATACACATTGATAGATAAACAAGGCGAAAATGGTACTTTTGAGTATCACTTGGGCATATAAATTTGCCCAAGATCACTTACCCCACACTAAAATCCTTGTTCGTCCTCGAACAACAATCCTACACTTCATGCAATTTACATCCCAACCTCGCTACATTGGTTCGACAATTTAGGCTACGGTCATACTGATTATTCAATACAACAAATCATCAAGAAAACATGCATGGTCTTATCAATGCAATGACCTTCAATACATCAAGACCTCCTAGGCTTTAAGAATCGACTCTCGATATTGGCAAACTCATGCAAATCAGCTGATCAAGATATTCGACACGAAAATTAATCTTTCATCAAGCATGTGCCCTCACAACACAAGAGAATCTCCCCTTTTTTGCTCATACGACTCACAAAAATTCAAGCAGGGGCATGTAAACACAATTTCGCTCTCTCTCCCAAAAGAATTCGCATGCATCATGTCATGACCCATAAGCTTGCTCTTAGTGTATTACTCCACTAATATAAAGAAGTGCGATGTAAGATCACGTAGGACTTTAACTGGTTGTAATGGAAGCTACGGAACTAGTAAATATTGGGTTAGCCAATAATAGCTACTAGCATCCTTAAGCGCCTTTTCAACACATCCCATCAACTCATGGACATTGTTTCTTTTTTTTCATCATTCCATTCTTGATGTTTTTCTTTAGTTTGGCCCATCTTAATAAGCACACTTGACACAACAACAAAGATTATTCATGCACCTTCATTATAGTTTATTTGTAGCAAGTGCACCTTCAACCTTTTCTTTTCTTCTATCACTCTACTTTTCTCTTTTTCTTTTCACCATTCTCACTCTTTGACACTTCGGGAAAATGATTTTCTCTTCTTAAGCGCTTAAGAGTTTTGTATAGACTTTACGGCTAATGAAAAGAAGGGATTAAGCTCGGTTTACACTTTTTGACAAAAAGAAAAAAATAATAGGCTAAAAGCTCAACGAGCTGACTAGGGTATACAATCAAGGTGGGTACGACAAGGAAAAATAGAAATTCTCGGTTAAAACAAAGAAATGCCTACATCCTTTCCTACAATACACCTCCTTCATTTCGTTCTGCACACACACCAGGCAAGTTCTAGACACTTCACAATAGCATGGAATAACAACACCTCACTTCACACTTTTTGCACATGCTCAATTCAAGATGTATTCACAAACTCTTCAATCAGCTAATTACAGGAATTCAAACATTAAGCCTCAATCACGCTGAATCGAACTCTATGGAGTAGGTATCTCAACATATTTACAAAGTTGCATGCTTTCATACGAATCACCTTTGCATTTTAAATATCATGTACAACACGCAACCAGAATTTCGCAACCATACAGTAACTACAGGTTTTGGGATGCACCCCACCAAAGAAAAAAACTGAAAAATAATTGAGAGAAAAAAACTACT
Organism: Datura wrightii; assembly: GCA_035772735.1. Lineage (NCBI taxonomy): Eukaryota > Viridiplantae > Streptophyta > Magnoliopsida > Solanales > Solanaceae > Datura > Datura wrightii. The sequence continues at coordinate 144,320,234 of JASDFA010000027.1, read as the reverse complement.
CCTAACGACTACATTTCCCTTAAGACGGTCGTCATCCATCCATCATAGGGAACGGTCACTACTATGACTTCGGTTCAATGGGACCATTCTTGGTAAAAGAACCGAAAACAAACGCCGAGAAACCCAAGAAGTAAAAAAATTTGGTCGAAAATATCGATCATTTCGATAGAAAAAATATGTTCAAAATATTTTAAATTTTAAAAATATCGATCATTTTGATAACAAAAATATGTACAGAATCAGCTAGAAACATTCAGCAACACACATCAATTTCACACAAATTTGGTCGAAAATATCGATCATTTCGATAACAAAAAGTCTGGTGGTAGCCCCTCTCTTTGTGTCTGCTCCATCTAGCTGTCGATCGAGTCCCACACAATGTTCGTCTGATGTCCGCATACGGTGGGGTAATGTTCAGCTGTTGGAGTACGTGGGCATCTGTGTCCCGCGCTCCTATGATGGCATTGAGGTGGTGGGGCTCCAAGGTGACTATTTGCCCTATGATTTTTATGGTGTGACTTCTGATCGTCGGGTTCCAGTTGGCATAGAACTCCCGAACCAGGTGCAAATTACATTCCTTGGGCTCTTCAAAGATGAAATTGAGCCCAGCTGCCTCGATTCGATGTACCATCCTAGGGAACTCCTGTGCCAATGGTTCCCGTGCTATGTGCTCCTCGGGCAAATATTTGTTTTCTTTGTGCTTTGCGTACCACTTTTTCCCCTCATCAGTCACCCATCTCGTTCCGTATTGGCGATGTTGTCCGCGTGGAACTGCTGGTGCTGCTGGGACTGCTGTGCCCAGTCTGATTCGCTTCCTTCGGGCGCTAGAAGTTGATGCGCCTTTCCCTTTCTCTTGCCTGCTTGCCATTTTACCTGTCAACCCAAGTAGACAAGATCAATGTTAAGCTAACGGATATTAACTTCGGCTAAGGTCGGGTTAAGCTAGGTTACCCCACACTTAGTCCTTAGCTACAGTTACAACAATACGGCAAGATTATCTTTATTTACACACAATAACCAACTATACAATCATGCTTAGTGCGTTCGAAAAATTCGACGGTATATCTTCTGCGTACTACTCAGACTTCGTACAGCCAATCACAATCACTACCATCGCTAACATTTTACCCATCGCACTTAGCAAGGAAAAACAAAGAAACGAAAACAACAACAAATATTTATCTACATGAACCTATACAACCAACCAAATTCTTATAAATTTCAACATTCCCTTAACCCGAGAATCAGTCATTCTATTAACATCCTAACAATTAGTATGTTGACTCATCTCACTCGACATGTACATCCCGACATGAAATTCACAAGTTCACTACATTTTCAACTTCAAATTAAAAAACAAGCCCTAGAAATGATATTATCAAGCAAATTCGATTGAATTATGCAATTGACGAGTTCAAGCAATCATAACAACATTCTGAACATTCATCAACAATGATTAAATTGAATTCATGATTAATTTCTACTTAGGGAAATTTAGCTCACCTCACATGCTCAATATCGAAGAAAATCGACAAGAAATTGAGGTGGAATCGAAGAACATACCTTGAAGTTGAAGAAATTACACAAATTTGATGATTTTCTACGCCTCCTCCTTGTCAAGTTGAAGGGGGATGGGTTTTGGGGGGTTTTGGTCGCGGAGTAATTGAAAAATAAGGAAAGGAAGGGGTTTTTCGGGGTTAAAAGTAGGGAAATCGCGCGGGTCACCCGGCGACCCGGTGTGACCCATCGCGATATACACGGCAACGTGTCACGGAGTGCATCGCGGTGCACTGCCTCCATGACACGGAGCCATCGCGAGCCTGTTCGGGAAATTTTTAAAAAAATCCAGATTGTACCTCAACGTGTCACGAAGGTAACGCGGAGGTCCACCTCCGTGACACGGAGCTATCGCCCCAGCTCACTGTTTTGCCACTTTTTGTTAATTTTCATACCTCGACTTTTCCTTTACGATTCCGTGCATATTTTCCTTCGTTTGACCTGAAATTCATCTCACTATACAAAATAGGTTAGAATTATAGGTTTCACTTTAAATACAAATAAAACAAAAACTAAAACGAAAAATTTTGTAGTAAATCAAGTAAAAGAAAAAGAAAAAGAAAAATCTATTTACACTTTACAAAAAGAAAGAAAAAATTTTCACGGGTTGCCTCCCGTGCAGCGCCTGGTTTACCGTCGCGGCTCGACGTCGTTAAGCTCAGTTGTCCTCTATGGTGATGGACGATTTCTCTCGATCACCGTCCTCCCCCCAGTAGTGCTTACACCTCTGGCCATTTACTAAGAACGTGGCACTCCGATTTTTATGCCACAACTCTACTGCCCCGTGCGGGGTCATTCTTACCACTTCAAATGGTCCCGACCATTTAGACCTCAGCTTTCCTGGAAACAACTTCAATCTTGAATTGAAGAGCAAGACTTTCTGTCCTGGCTCGAAAATGCGATGCACCACATGCTTGTCATGCCATCTTTTCGTTCTTTCCTTGTAGTACTTGGCACTCTCATAGGCATGCCAGCGAAACTCTTCAAGTTCACTGAGCTGCATTAGTCTCTTCTTGCCCGCCAACTCTAAGTCCATATTTAGCTTCCTGACAGCCCAAAAGGCTCGGTGCTCTAACTCCACCGGAAGATGACACGCTTTACCATAGACCAGTCGATATGGTGAGGTTCCAATCGGTGTCTTGTAAGCAGTTCTGTACGCCCACAACGCATCATCAAGTTTGCTTGACCAATCATTCCATTGTGTATTTACCGTTTTCTGGAGAATCTGCTTCACTTCTCTATTTGACACCTCTACTTGCCCACTAGTTTGGGGGTGGTATGCTGTCGCCACTTTGTGACGCACCCCATACTTGGCTAGTAATTTCTTGAAACTTGCATTGACAAAATGAGCCCCTCCATCGCTGATAATGGCTCGGGGTGTCCCAAACCTGGTGAGGATGTGCTTTTTCACAAACTTCGTTACTACCTTGTTGTCATTCCTGGGACAAGCTATTGCTTCCACCCATTTTGATACATAATCTACGGCCACCAAGATGTAACGATTACCAAATGACGGTGGGAATGGGCCCATGAAATCAATGCCCCATACATCAAAGGGATCAACTTCCAGTATATTCTGCAGCGGCATCTCTTGTCTTCTGCCAATTGCTCCTGTACGCTGACATCTATCACACATTTTGACGTATGCCATAGAGTCTCTGAACAGTGTCGGCCAAAAGAAACCTGACTGTAGAACCTTGTGTGCTGTTCTCTCGCCTCCATGATGACCCCCATACAATGAAGAGTGACATCCCCTCAACACCTCTGCAATCTGACTCTCTGGGATGCATCTTCTCATTACCTGATCTGGTCCTTGTTTAAATAAGTATGGTCCATCCCAAACAAAGTGCCAGCAATCATGCCTCAATTTCCTTCTCTGCTGGTCTGTTGCCTCAGGTGGGTAGACTCCGCTCACTAGCAAGTTGACTATGTCTGCGTACCAGGGAACTTCAGCTTCCCCAACTGCCAAGAGTTGCTCATCTAGGAACTCTTCATTTATGTTATCACTTTCCATCACATGCGATCGGCTTTCCAATCGTGATAGGTGATCTACTACCTGATTCTCGCTCCCCTTTCTGTCTTTGATCTCAAGGTCGAACTCCTGCAACAACAAGATCCATCTGATCAACCTGGGCTTACCATCCTTCTTGTTGAATAGGTATCGAATCGCTGCATGGTCGGTGTACACCACAACTTTCGAACCCACCAAATAGGACCTGAATTTGTCAAATGCAAACACCAAGGCTAGCATTTCCTTCTCTGTGACTGTGTAATTGCTTTGGGCCGTATTCAGCATTTTGCTTGCATAATGAATAGAATGAAAGATTCTATTTTTTCTTTGCCCTAATACGGCTCCCACAGCCACATCACTAGCATCACACATCAGCTCAAATGGTTGTTCCCAATCCGGAGAAGTAAGGATAGGTGCTTCTATCAATTTCTGCTTCAACTCTTCGAATACTTTAACACACTCATCATTCAACTCAAACTTTACCTCTTTTTCTAGAAATCTGCATAGTGGTCTAGAAATTTTGGAAAAGTTTTTGATGAATCGTCTGTAGAATCCTGCATGCCCAAGAAAACTGCGCACACCTTTCACTGACACAGGTGGTGGCAACTTTTCAATAACCTCGATCTTAGCACGATCTACTTCCAACCCCTTTCGAGACACTTTGTGGCCAAGGACAATACCCTCCTTCACTAAGAAGTGGCATTTCTCCCAGTTTAGTACAAGGTTGGATTCCTCACAGCGAGCCAACACCCTGTCAAGATTCTGCAAACAAGTAGCAAATGAATTACCGAAAACAGAAAAATCATCCATAAATACCTCAACAAAATCCTCCACCATGTCATGGAAAATAGCCATCATGCATCTCTGGAATGTGGCGGGTGCATTGCATAACCCAAACGGCATTCGCCTGAAAGCATATGTCCCATAAGGACAGGTAAAAGTAGTCTTTTCTTGATCCTCTGGAGCTATGGCTATTTGGTTATAACCAGAGTATCCATCCAGGAAACAATAGTATTCCTGTCCAGCCAACCTATCCAATATCTGATCAATAAACGGGATGGGGTAATGATATTTCCTCGTGGCTTCATTAAGCTTCCTGTAATCCATGCAAATCCGCCAGCCTGTGACGGTTCGGGTAGGAATCAATTCATTTTTCTCATTGGTGACCACAGTCATCCCCCCTTTCTTTGGAACACACTGAATGGGGCTGACCTATTTACTGTCTGAAATCGGGTAGACCACACCTGCATCAAGCCACTTGATTATTTCTTTCCTCACCACATCCTTCATTGCTAGATTTAGTCTCCGTTGCGGCTGAACGATTGGTTTGGCTCCTGTCTCCATGAATATCCTGTGTGTGCAAAAAGTTGGATTGATACCCTGAATGTCTGACATTTGCCAACCCATTGCTTTCTTCCTCTTTCTGAGGACACCCAATGCTTCCTTCTCCTGTGCCTCCGTCAAGTCTGCAGAGATGATGACTGGTAACGTCTTATCCTCCCCCAAAAAGATATATTTTAAATGGGGAGGCAATTCTTTCAGCTCCAGCTTCGGTGCCTCCTCAACGGATGGTTTCGGCAAAGGTTCTAGAGACCTCATCAATGATTGAAATTCCTGTCTCCTAGGATGATTCTGTGCTTCATTCAACATTTGGACCATTCCATACGCCTCTCTATCTCCAAAATGATCGGAGTGCGTCAACACTCTTTCCAATGGGTCTTGAGATTCAACAATCTGACGAATTTCTTCATGTTCAACCACATTGATTGCTGAAAGCTCCTTATGTATAGCTGGCAGCTTCATGGCTTTAAACACATCAAATACCTCTATTTTGTTGTGTGCTTGCATTGTTAGCTGCCCCGCAGCTACGTCAATTAGTGCTTTCCCGGTTGCCAAGAAAGGACGTCCCAAAATAAATGGGACTTCCGCGTCTGGTTCAAGATCCAGCACGACAAAATCTACCGAGAAAATTAGGGAGCCAACTTGCACCAGAACGTCCTCCACAATGCCATCAGGTCTGGCTAAGGATCGATCCGCCAATTGCAAGATTACTATTGTGGGTCTAGGACTCCCTAGACCCAACTTTCTGAATACCGATGACGGCATCAAATTTATGCTTGCTCCCAAACCACACAATCCACGAGCTCGGATGCTCTGCCCAATAGTAATCTGGATAGTAAAGCTCCCAGGGTCTTTGAGCTTTGTGGGCAGTCTATTTTGAATCTGGGAAGTGCACTCCTCCGTTAGAGCCACCGTAGCATACTCAGTCAACCGACTTTTGTTTGCCACAATGTCCTTTATATACTTAGCATATTTCGGCACTCCCTGCAAAACATCAACAAGAGGTAAGTTAATATGTACCTGTTTCAGCACCTCCATGAATTTCTTGAAACACGCCTCCTCCTTGTGTTTCTTTAATCGTTGAGGGAACGGGGGTGGACGTCTTTCTGATTCAGCTTCCTTAGTCTTTCCCCTTTCAGTACTTTGCTCCCTCTCAACTTCTGCTGCTCCCGATTGCTGAGGTGGTCTTTCTGGTTCCACCTCTTTCAGCTGCAAACCACTCCTTGTGGTCATTGCATTTACCTGCTTGGGATTGGGATCCGTGTCGCTCGGCAGTCCTCCTCTAGGCCTTGTGTTTTGGGCTCCAGCAAATTGCCCAAATTGATATTCAAGTGCCTTGGTAGCTAACTAGTTGTTTTTCACTTCGGCTGCCAATTTCACATAGTCAGCCTGCAATTGAGCTTGGTTAGCTATCATGGTCTTGAACATCTCCTCAATGCTGGGTGATGGTGGTGGAGGAGGTGCATTGTTGTTTCTGAATGGTGCTTGATAATTCTGCTGCCCTCCTTGGTTCCTTTGCACACCCTGACCCGGACTTTGCCCCTGATGGTTGTTGCTACCCCATGAGAAATTAGGGTGATTCCTCCAATTGGAATTGTAGCTATTACCATACTGTTGGTGGTTCCATTGTACATTACCCACAAAGTTTACCGAGTCAAGATTGGCTCCACAACACTCAGCTGAGTGCTTACTGCTTCCACACACTTCACACCACATCTGCTGCACTGCATTAACTGGGGCTTGAGGCTGGTTCATTGTCATGTTGCTGAAGTGGGTGTTAAGTTGATTTTGTAATGTAGCTATCTGTGCAGCAATATCTGTAAACCCATCCACTTCTAGCACTCCTTCTGCTTTCCTTGTCCCGCCTCTTGATGAATCAGCATTCCATTCCGGATTGCCCTGCGAAATACGGTTCAACAAGGTATACAGCTCCTCATAAGTTTTCTCCAGCGCTTGACCTCCAGCTGCTGAGTCTAGCAATATTTTGGTGTGGGGTTCCAAACCCTCTATAAAAGTGTGCACCAGCACATCATTGGACTGATGATGATGAGGACAATCCCACAACATGGACTTAAATCTCTCCCAGGCCTGATATAAATTTTCTCCCTCTCTCTGTTTGAAACTTAGAATCTGACTTCTAAGTCTTGCTGTTTTACCGGAGGGAAAAAACCGTATCAAGAATTTCCTTGCAAGATCATCCCACATAGAAATAGAATTCGGTGGCTCAGCTTTCAACCACCTCTTGGCTTCTCCCAATAGTGAGAATGGGAACAATGTAAGCCGGACATAATCTGATGACACTCCAGCGGGGATGTAAGTGTCACTTATCTCCAAAAAATTTTGGAGATGCTGCTGTGGATCTTCATGAGGGAGACCGGTAAACTACTTGCTAGTGTGCAACAATTGCACCATATTCTGCTTAAGTTCAAACCTCCCTCCTGGCTCAGGTTTGCGGATGCTAGATGTGACATTATTAGCATGTGGGATTGCCACCTCGCGAACCGGCCGAGCTGCTACTTCTTCGGGCACTAACACTGCCCGTACTACCGGTGGATTCTGTTGTTGCTCCATGATCGTCTGTCTGAGCAACTGCAGCTTTCTTTGTAGAGCTTCTCTCCATTTACTATGAAATATTCTTTCTGGATCTATATACGATTCCACCAGCTCCTTGTCTCTTGCCAGTGTTCAACAGAAATTAAGTCTGCAAGATACAGGCAAAGACCAAGTTGTCAACACTAAGAAAATAAAAATATAGTAAATTGACACTTAAAACAAATTCACCAATTGCCAGATCCCCGGCAACGACGCCAAAAACTTGTTCGCGTGATTTGTGGGGTATATAAAATGACACGCAAGTGCACGTGGCCGAACAAGTAGTAAGTGGCTTTAGTAAGCCATGTATCGATCCCACAGGGACTTGGATGAAGGGAAATTTGCTCAAGTGTACTATATTTTGATTCTAAAAATGCAGACAACAGTGTAACCAAGAGTTTGATATTTTATTTTATAATTTTTATGCTAAAGCTAAAATAATTATCTACTTTGAGTCTGAACTATGAATGAGAGCATGCTGAGGTTAAACGAACATGTAATGAAATTAATTATCATCATAATTTGGTTAATCTTTTCCTCCAGTTGCTAGCCAAGAACTATTGCCAAGAGATTAAAACTCTCGTATTTAACCTCACTTAAGAATCATGAACCATCCACCTACATTTCTGTGATTAAATGCAATTCATGTTCTAGCCATACAAACCCGGTTTCTAAATTGACTAATACGACTTTCAGGTATATTTCTATCCTGAAAGTAAATCAATTCCCAATTTTCCCAAATCAAGTAAAGATCATATCCTATTAATTCACAACTTTCCAATTTCTTGCTCTCTCGAGTGAAACCGGACTTTTTAGATATACATTAACGTAGGCCACACATTAATGCAGTAAGAACAAGAATTAATAGAACAACATGGAAGAAAAGATGAAAAACCAAAGAATCAATGATCACATTTCATCACAATTGTTCATAACCTCAGCAAGAAGAGGAATTAGCCACTCATTTGTGGATTAAACATCTTTAAATGAGTGTTAATCATACAAGCAATTGAATACAAGAAGAAGGAAAGAGAGAAAAACCCTAATATTTTTGTCCCCTCAATTGCCTGTAACCCACGTTCTTGCTCCACCAAGTCAGAATATTGAAAAATGAACCTAAGTGTTCTATTTATACTGGTGGGAATTTTTCTCGGAATAACAAGCAACGTGTCACGGCGTGCATCGCGGAGCACTGCCTCCGTGACACGCTACGGACGCGGACCTTCACTGGAACTGGGGGTCCAGGAATTAAAGCCCAACGTGGCACGGTGTGCAATGCGGAGCCAAGCCACCGTGCCACGGACCGGACGCGGACCCTCTCTGGAATTTGGGCGAAATTTCCCTATCCAGGCAGAAGGCCTCCGCCATGGCAGCATGACACGGCTCCATCGCGGAGCCCCTTTATTTCATGCTATCCAATGCCTTATCCCGTGCTCGCATCCAAGTCCAACCCCGATATCCTCCAACATGCATTTAAGCTTCCCCAAAATTACATTTTACCTGCAAAACAATGCTAATCATGTTGGTTAGTATAAATTCACATTTTATTACCAATTACATGAGAATGTATACACATTGATAGATAAACAAGGAGAAAATGGTACTTTTGAGTATCACTTGGGCATATAAATTTGCCCAAGATCAGTCACTAACTAAGACTTCGGCTCAATGAGACTATTCTCGGTAAAAGAACCGTAAACAAACACCGAGAAACCCAAAAATTTGAAAATTCATGAAAAATTTTTCTTTTTGTTAAAAATATCGATCATTTCGATAAAACCACAAATATGTACAAAACCAGCTAACAACATTTAACAACATACAACAGCTTCACCTTAATTACAATACAAACATACACAAAAAATCACAGGGCCACAAGTTTATCCAAGCACAACAACAGATAGAGACATACATTAATAACAACAGAAACAAACACCTAACTACTCCCACCCCACACTTAAATCGAACACTGTCCCCAGTGTTCATAAAATTCAGCATAGCACAAAAATGGGTGGTGAAACTCCCTCATCAATCAAAATATTCCACTTCTTCGTCAGGTGCTGCTGCCTCGTCTCCCATGTCTGAATCGCCCCCATCGTCATCATCTGACTCCACATCGGATTCATCACGACGTGTCTCCTCATCTGTGGGGACATCATTATCGGTGGGCTCCACAAAAGCTGGCCCTACTCAGCATAGAGCCTTGGCATTTTCACCAAAAGGGTAGTCTAGCTCGAGCTGCCACAGCTCCTCTTCTATTGCCAGCCTCCCGCCTATGCACAGCTGGAGCATCTGCATCCCAAACATGCGAGCCATGTACTGATCATCCCGAGCATGTCGCTCGGCTAGTGTAAGAACTGGCCCGTGGGTGGTGTCGGGTGCCTTAGTTTTGGTGACATCTAAGGCCCGCCTCTCCATCTGCGGGATGTAGTCAAGGGCCTCCTCCTCAACATCTAGGCCCCTCAGGAACGTGGTCAGTAAGCCACCAAACCCGTACCTGTGCTCCTGATGCAAACGGGCTCTCTTCATGGCGGAGATGATCACCGCCCCGGCATTGATCTCCAGCCCTGTCATCAGGGCGTATACCAAGCATACACGATCCCGGGTGACATCTGTCATATGCACCCTTGGGATCAGGCAGGAACAAACAATCTTCAGCCATATCCTGGCTTCCCTGTTCATCTGTGAGTAGGGCAAGGTCTGATGGTAGCCCCTCTCCTTATGCCTGCTCCAACATGCTGTAGATCGAGTTCCACACAAAGTGCGTCTGATATCCGCGTATGGTGGAGTGATGTTCAGCTGTCGAAGCATATGGGCGTCTGTGTCCCGCGCCCCCAAGATGGCATTAAGGTGATGGGGCTCAAAAGTGACTACTGCCCCCTTATCTTGATGGTGTGACTTCTGAGAGTCGGGTTCCAATTGGCGTAGAATACCCGTATCAGGTGCAGATTGCACTCCTTGGGCTCTTCAAAGATGATGTTCAGCCCGGCTGCCTCGATCCTGTGGACAATCCTGGGGAACTCTTGTGCCAATGGTTCCCTAGCAATGTGTTCCTCGGGGAAGTACTTGCTTTCCTTATGCTTTGCGTACCATTTCTTCCCCTCCTCTGTCACCCATCTGGTTCCATATTGACGGCGTTGGTCGCGAGGAACCGCTGGTGCTATTGGGACTGCTGTTCCCAGTCTAATTCTTTTCCTTCCAGCGCCTGATGTTGATGCGCCCTTCCCTTTATCTTGCCTGCTTGCCATTATTCCTGTCAAACCCAACAGACAGGTTCAATGTTAAGCCAAATGAAATTAGCTTTGGCTAAGGTTGGGTTAAGCTAGGCCACCCCACACTTAGTCTGTAGCCACAATCACAGCATTACGGCAAGATCCTATTTATTTCCAATTTACGAAAAGAAAACAAAAACAAAAACAAAAACACAACAAATATGCCTCGTGCATTCAGAGAATTCGACGGTCTAAATTCTTCTGTACTACTCAGACTTCGTACAGCGACCCACAACATTACCATCGTTCATATTTCATCACATAGCACTTAGCAAGGCAAAACAAAGAAAAGAATTTATCTACATGAACCTATACAATTCACCCATTTCTTGCAATTTCAACAATTTCATTCCCCCGAAAATCCGTCGGTCTTTTAATATATTAACAGTTAGCACAACCAACTCATCTCACCCAACATACACAACCCAGCAAGAATTTCAAATTTCAACTAATTCTCCCTTTTTAAACTCAAATTCAAACCCTAGCTATCATTTCGCAAGAATTTCAATCAAATATGTATTTATCGAGTTCATACCATCTCAACGATACTAGGAAGTTCAATCAATAATTATTTACATGAATTCATGCTCAATTTACACTTAGGGCGAGTTTTCCTCACTTCCTAGGCTAAAAAATCAGAAAAATAAGGTAAGAAATGAGATGAAGTTAACAAACATACCTTCAATTCGATGATATCGAAGAAAAGTTGATAAAATTGAGCTACTACGCCGTGTCACGTTGGGGAAGGGGGGAATTTCGGGTTGTTTGTCGCGGAGGAGGTGAAGAATGGGAAACAATGAGGGAAAACAGGGTTAAAAATGGGGGGGTTTTCGCGCGGGTCACCCGGCGAGCCGGTGTGACCCGTCGCGAAATACACCTCAATGTGTCACGGAGGGTAACGCGGAGCATGCCCTTCGTGACACGGAGCCATCGCGCAGGTGTTTTGGAATTTGAAAAAATTCCATAATTACCTTCAACGTGTGACGGAGGGTAATGCGGAGGCCCTCCTCCGTGACACGGAGCCATCGCGTAGGCTCACTGTTTTGCCACTTTTTATTAATTTTCTTACCTCGATTTTTCCTTTGCAATCCTTTGCACATTTATCCTCCGTTCCACCTGAAATTCATCTCACACAAAGAAATTGGTTAGAATTATAGGTTTAAATTAAAATACAAATTTTGTTTTTATTTTTCTCATTTTTTTTTGTTTTTTTTCTTTTTCTACGAAATCTAATAAAATATTACAACAAAAATTTCATGGGTTGCCTCCCGTGCAGCGCCTGGTTTATAGTCGCGGCTCGACGTCATTAAGCTCAATCATCCTCTAGGGTGACAGACGTTTTCTCTCGACCACCGTCCTCTCCCCAGTAATGCTTACATCTTTTCGGTGGTTTCCCCAATAATTCCCATGACTCAATTCTCTGAACAACATCAGCTTTATTAATCACGTTGATCACCGAGAGTTCCTCGTACATAGTCGGGAGCTTGGTGGCCTTGTATACATCAAACACCTCCACCTTGTTGTGCGCTCGCATAGTTAGCTGCCATGCAGCTACATCAATAAGTTCTTTCCCGGTAGCCAAGAAAGGACGTCCCAAAATAAATGGGACTTCCACGTCTGGCTCAAAATCCAGCACGACAAAATCTACTGGGAAGATGAGGGAGCCCACTTGCACCAGCACGTCCTCCACAATGCCATCAGGTCTGGCTAAGGAACGATCCGCTAGTTGCAATATCACTGTTGTTGGTCTAGGACTCCCTAGACCCAACTTCTTGAATACCGATGACGGTATCAAGTTAATGCTCGCTCCCAAATCACATAATCCGCGAGCTCGAATACTCTGCCCAATTGTAATTTGTATTGTAAAGCTCCCACGGTCCTTGAGCTTTGTGGGCAACCTGTTTTGTATTCGGGAAGTGCACTCCTCCGTAAGAGCCACTGTAGCGTACTTAGTTAACCTGATTTTGTTCGCCACGATGTCCTTAATATACTTTGCGTACTTCGGCACTCCCTGCAAAACATCAACAAGAGGAAAGTTAATATGTACCTGTTTAAGCACCTCCATGAACGTTTTGAAACACGCCTCCTCCTTGTGTTTCTTTAATCTTTGAGGGAACGGGGGTGGTGGTCTTTCTGGTTCAACCTCCTTTTTCTTCCCCCTCTCATCACTTTGCTCCCTCTCAGTTTCTGCTGCTCCCGATTGTTGAGGTGGTCTTTCCGGTTCCACCTCTTTAAGCTGCAAACCAATCATCATTGTAAGTATTAATTTATGTATTTTTCTATAAATGCTACTAATTTACTTATAAATATGAGAGGCTAAAACATCCACAACTAGGGTTGTGCGAACCATGGTGAGTTAATAAAATAGGGTTTGCACGACGTGATTCTAAACCAATACTAAATGCTTGTATTGTATTCTCTTCATATTTAAATATTCTTAACGGTTCATAACATTAGGACTTGCCTGAATTCTCTACTTCCTTGAGCCTAGAGAGATAGTGATTAGGAAAAGCGAAGTACAACAAAGCTTTGATTTTTATGATCATTGTATAACTTGAGCTATGGTCACAAGATAGTTAATTATGATCAAATTGATGACGACTAATTAGAAATCGCTCACGAGACCCGATGAATGAGTATAGTAATCCAATGGGAACAAACCAATCGTTTGAATGAACATATGTTATTAGTTCTACAAGTTAAGTATTGGGATAGATCACAGGTGTAAGACCTGAAGTAGTTATGAACCCATGGGGAACACTTACCCTAGTTAGTTTCATTAATTTGGAATCAACCTTCAATTTCTTAGCAATATTACTTGTCACTTTTACTAATTCCCCCTTTAGGATATAATTGACTTAAAAGCTTAAATACTAGCGTTCTTTGATATCCTTCCATATTCCTTGTGGATTCGAACCCAACCTCTTTGTTGGATCTTTTATTGACAACATCCGCTTCATACTTTGCCAAGAAGTAAGTTTGAGCTTTATCACCTTTACCTGTTGACAATTCAGACACCGAGCCACAAACGCTGCTATGTCCTTCTTTATTCCATTCCATCAATAGACTTCTCATAGATCACAATACATCTTGGTGGCACCTAGATGGATAAAATATTGAAAGCCGTAAGCCTCGCTCAATATCCGCTCTCAAGTCATCCACATCCGGTACACACAACCAACCCTAATATCAAAGTACACCATTTTTCCCTTGGGAGAAAACCTCCACTATCTGATTCTAGATAGCTTCCTTCAACTTTACCAAGATAGGATTCTCATCTTGTCTTGCTGTAACTTCCATTACCAACAACAATTCTGAACCATTATGAGAATCCCTAAACATGCAAGCTGATAGATATCCTTCACCAACTATTTCCTTTCATTCTCCACATGGGACACACTCTCTATGGACAACCTGCTAAGAGAATCTGCCTCTATATTGGCCTTGCTCAAATGGTAAAGGACACTCATTTCATAGTCCTTGAGAAGCTCAAGCCATCTACTTTGCCTCAAATTCAGGTCATTTTGAGCAAACACATATTGAAGGCTCTTATGGTCTGTGAACACATCCACATGCACCTCATATAAATAGTGCCTCCAAATTTTCAAGGTAAATACCACCGCAGCTAACTCAAGGTCATGTGTCGGGTAATTCTTCTCATGAGTCTTATGTTATCTCGAGGCATAAGCAATAATCTTACTATGCTACATCAACACACACCTAAGGCGAATCCGAGAAGCATCACCAATACACCACAAAACCATCTATTCCCTCGGGTAGGGTCAACATTGGGGCAGATGTGAGTCAACTCTTTAACTCTTGAAAGTTATTCTCATAAGCATTGGACCACTGAAATTTGACCTTCTTCTTGGTCAACTTAGTCAATGATGCTGCAATGGATGAAAATCTCTGTACAACTCTCCTAGAGTAGCTCGCTAAGCCAAAAATGCTCCTTATGTCAGTAGGACTGATAGGTCTAGGACAGTTCTTCACTGCCTCTATCTTCCGAGAGTCTACCTACACACCCAAGAATGCTACTGAGTTCAATCAAAACTAACACTTTCTAAACGTAGAAAATAGTTGACGGTCCTTGAGGGTCTGCAAGATAATTCTAAAGTGAGTAGCATGCTCCTCCTCCCTCCGAGAGTATATGAGGATATCATCTATGAAGACAATGACGAACATAACAAAATATTGCTTGAACACCTTGTTCATCAAGTCCATAAAAGTTTTAGGAGCATTTTTTAGTCCAAAAGTCATTACAAAAACTCATAGTGACCATACCGAGTCCTGAAGGTTGTCTTTAGGAAGTCACTTTCCCTAACCCTGAGCTGATGATAGCCAAATTTGAGGTCTATCTTTGAAAAGAATATGGCATCGTGAAGCTGGTCAAACAAGTCATCAATCTTGGGAAAGGGATACTTATTCTTGATTTTGAATTTATTCAATTCGTGATAATCAATGCTCATCCTGAGAGAACCATCCTTCTTTCGAACAAAGAGAACTAGAACACCCCGCGAGGACTTGGTAGGCCTGATGAAACCCTTACCAAGAGATCTTTCAACTACTCCTTCAACTCCTTTCGCTCGGCTGGAGCCATTTTGTAAGGATGAATGGATATAGCTTGCATATCAGGGAGAAGATCAATACCAAAGTCAATCACTCGCTTAGGAGGTACTCCTTGTGGATCATCTGGGAACACCTCTAAATACTCACATACTATAGAATTTGATTGAAAATTCGGGGTCTCAGACATATAATTCTTAACCCGAGCTAGATGGTATACACAACTCTTGGAGATCATCTTTCTAGCCTTAAGATAGGAAACAAAGCGACTAACAGGCACAACTGAACTACCCTTCTACTCTAGCCCTGGTTCACTTGGAACTTGAAACTCTATCATACTTGTTCTACAATTCACTGAAGCATAACATGAGTACAACTAATATATATCGAAAATAACATCAAAGCGTGTTATGTTTAACTCAACTAAATCGGATGAGGTGATTCTGAAGAACTATGATGGGGCAGTTTTTGTATACCCATTGAGTTATGACTTACTCACCAATATGAGTAGAGACAGAGAAGGACTCTGACAAGATTTTGGAACTGACACCAAAACTAATAGCAACATATGGAGTCACAAAGGATACTGTAGCACCTGGATCTAGGAATGCATAAACATCAAGATGGAAGAATCGTAACATACTAGTGACCATATTAGGTGATCTCTCCTACTCCTGATAGGATGATAGTGCATCGAACCAATTCTAGTTCTGCCTTCCACCTGCATTAGAAAATGTGCCTTCCTGAGGTAGGCGAGCTACTGGAGCTACTAAAGTGGCTGGGGCCCGATCTTTACCATTTCCCTCTCTTACTAAAGGACAATCCCTGTGCATGTGCTCAGGCTTCCCGCACCCGACAAATATCTGGGCCAACCATACACTCTCTCGGGTGGTTCTTACCATACTTGGTGCAGTTTGGGAAAGTGTGCTCCTCGACGTGCTCTTCTAAACTTAGGAGCCTGACGCTCTACCTCTCTTATCACCTCTGGGCCTAGATGAAACATTGGCTGATGATGGAATTGAGGCTGATGAACTCTAATGGGACTTTGGGTGATGTCCACCATTGGACCTCTGCTGAGAATACCCTAAACGCCCTATCCTAGCCCTCTTGGCTTTCCCTGCCTCTATCTGCTGAGCATAACCCATCAATCGAGAGATTTCCATGTCGCTAATCAGCATAGCAGTCCTGCACTACTTGAGCAATAAATCTGAGACCCTATTCAGGAACTTGCTCATATGAGCCCTTGGCTTTGCCACATCTCTAGAGAATACTTGGATAGCTGGGTAAACTTTAGGGCATATTCCTGAATAGTCATGTCATTCTGCTTTAAAAGCATGAACTCTGCTGCCTTTTCTTCCCTCAACTCTCAGGGAAAGAACGTGTCCAAGAACTCCATAACAAACTCACCCCTTCCAATAGGGACAACACCTACTCCACGACCCTTCTTTCATTGTCAGAATCAAATGTGAGCTACCCCCTTCAGCTGATAGGAGGCCAAGTCCGCACTCTCCACTCCTGAAACTCCCATATTCTTTGTAATCTTCTAGATCTCCTCAATGAACTCTAGTGGATCTTCTTCAACCATTGAACCATGGAGCTCTGGTGGGTTCATCCTAGTGAAGTATGGCACCGTAGCCACAACGCATTCCCATTCATGTGTACATGAGCCACTACCTGCTGGTTGACCTAAGCTGTCATAGCCCAGGCTAAAATCTAAAATGCAACCCTGAACTCAGCATGAGTCACTACTCATGCAAAGGATCAACTGGAGCTGGTGGGGCTGGCTATTGCCCATCTTCATTGTCATTGTCATGGCCAATTGTGTTTCTATTCCTTATTCTATTGACTCAGTGGGGAGGCTTATTCTTGCAAATGTGTATAGCATGAGTTAGAGGAATAGAGAGAGAAGAACTTCATTGCACGACATAGATCATGAAAGAAGGGAAATTTTCTAAGATGTCTTATAACCTCTTCCTCATAAGTGTGTTACACTTTACACCCATGTAAAAGACTCTACTTAACATGGCTTTAACACATCCTAGGACACTCTAAACCTAGGACTATGATATTAAGTTTGTCATGATTCGAGCATGGACCCCGAATTGAGACACGGGACATAGAACCAAGAATGGCTCCAAGCTAATCCATGACCATACACAGCATGTTTATGAGCATAACTAAGTGGAAATAAAGCATGAAATCAATATAAATGGAATTCTGCATATCATAAAGCATAAGTGTAGATAATAAGTCAACACCACTGAACCATCTATACATAGTGGTCTGAAAAAGCCTTTATCATACGATGAGCTAATACGACAAAAATCCCAACTAGCTTGCTATGTCTGAAACTGAAAGACATAAAAGAAATAGACATGAATCAAAACTGTCATCCTCGGATCATGAGGGCTCATCAAAATTGGGATGGTATTGGATTGATCACCCGAACCTATATTATGAGATGATATTGCATAGAAGTATACAGTCAGTACTAAGAAGGTGCTAAGTATATAGATTAAGTGAAACACACTAGTAAAACAATAGTCTGAAATTATAGGTATAAAATAAATTAAAATGTGAGGGTAAGGACAACATGCTAATAACCATATTCTTAAAGTAATCATAAACATGAGTTATTCATCATAAGATAAAACATAATGACCCAAGATTTTTACAAGAAAATCATATAGTTTAACAAGCCTAAAAATGTAAGTAAAAGCTCATAACCTAATCAATTGGTCAATATACTATAAAACATGATATCATAAATCCTCTACATAAGTAACATAAAAAACTGAGGAACAGTGGGAGACTCATCATAACCGATACTATCATGACAGAGCTTACATGATGCCCAACTATCTCACTCAAGTTGGCATAGTCATTCCAAGCTTTCCAAAGCAAGGATGATTAAGGCGTGATATCACTCGTGCATCTCCATAGGGCTTGAATATGAATATATACCTATGGTAGCACATAGTTTTGAGACCTAGGGTTTACCTAAACACCTAACCTACATGGTGCTAGAAACTAATTCCAAAAACATACATATGGCTCATAGTCATAATCGTGAAAACATACTTGATGTTGCATGGACTATTTCAAAATCATTGTATCATAATCATACTTGACATACGTGAACTAGCCATAAAAATAATGCCACTGAGTTGGCCATGATACATAAACTTGAAATATATTAACTTCATGCATGCATGCTTGAGTAAATCATCATATCTTGAAAAATCATAGGTTCGTTAGTTTGAGATTTATAAAATTCATACATACATGAATAGATCATCTTGATTTGAAGACATAGGTTCATAAACTTGAAATTCATGAAAATATGCATAATTGGGTGAAACCATCATAAACTTGAAAATATAGATTCATGAGAGATCTTGGTAGGAAACATGTATTCTTAATCATAATTCATGAATTAAATCATAAGAGACCTAAATTCATAAGAGATCATGATAGATTTTATCACAATTGCGTCTAACCTTAAAACTTCATAAGAACATGCTTGGAGACTTGAATTCATGAGATAGAGATGAAATTAGGCATGAGGGTGGAAGAAATACCCCATTCATGACCCTACATACCTGGGTTTGAAGAATCTTTAACTTGATTTGGAGACCCAAGGGAAATTGAGAAAAAGATGATGAAAAAACCTAGCCTTGTCTTGTGAGGATTTGATCTTTCAATTGAGGTGTTAGGAGTAGAATGAGGGTTTAGGATAAGTAAAACCCTCTAATACACCCATTAGGAAGACTAAAAAAACCTGGTTTAGGAGTTAAAATCATACTAAATTATAAAAATACCCCTGAAGAATCGCACTTAAAAATCTTTCTGCCAGTCGTCACGGGTCATACCATGACTCATAGTGGCATAGCACGGGCCATGGTGTGCAATCCATGGATTCTGGGTGGCTTAAAAGCTCACTAACACTCTTTTTAGGGGTTCTTGGTACGATTCATACCTACATAACACAAGTCGTAACATGACTTTTGGTGACTGGGCTAGTCCTGTCTATCAAACCTGATAGTGCTTTACTAAACTAGTCATAACATTTTACTCCGAACTCCGATTGATGCAAGGTCAGATGCATTGGAAACAAGATTTAAAGAGATTTAATTTTATATGATGGATCACCCAAAAACACTTTGTAAAATGAGAGTTATAGTCGTTTAAAATTGACCCTTGTAAGAACTTATATGAAAAACTCGATCGGTAAGAGAGCTCTCAACTCAACTTTATGATACAGGTTTCTTAGAACTTAATTTGCATTCCACACACTTCTTACACTTAAAAATTGATCTTAACACCTTTTCTCCATACAGTACATCGGGTTTGGGTCTATCCATATATCTAGAAAGGTTCCAAACTTAGCCCGAAAGTCTGAGGCATTACCATATCTTAACTCACGACTGAAATGAACATCCATAATATCATATAATGACTCATACTGAGTCTTTGTATATATTGATCCTTCCCTAAAAAAATCTCTGAACCCCCTTTCCTACGACCTTTCAATATGACCCATACCACCCTGGTATGAGTTGTGGGATCCTGTCGTGGTTTCTTGGCCACTTCTAATTTCTCTGGACCTTATGCTACAAGTTGTGGTACAACTCGTACCTTCATGGAATGAGTCTGCCATGAACCGAACATAGGATCGGATTGAGACACTGGACAAAGATCCTCGAGAGGCTCCAAGTCAACCCATGGCATGAACATACATCTAACTCATTCAAATAAAATGGAAGATCAACATACTTAACATAGAGGAAGTCCAAATAAAATATAACATCTGAATGCATACATAAGTCTAAAACTAAATACAAGCATTGTCCGAAAAGCCTCTAATACTGACGAGTTGATGGGACAAGAGCCCAACTAACTCACTACAGTCTGAAAATTAAAAATACGGAATATATCTAATAAGAAAGGCCCTCGCAAGATGAGGACTCACCAACTCTGATCGGGAAGTACTAATGCTGGGAATCAGGCAAGAAATGTGACTGATTCTGGATATCGGAGCCTGTATTATGAAATGATACAGTATAGAGTATGCGATCAGTATGTGGAATGTACCGAGTATGCAATGTAAGTAAAACCACTAAGTAGGTAAAAATCATAAATCATATATAACATAAAACATAATAAAGATAAGGTTCGGAGAATAGGGATTGCATGCTATTTTCTGAAATCATGATCTAAACAAAGCTGAACATCATAACTGAATCGAATAACCAAAAGCTGAAAATTCATAACCATAAGTAATAACTGAACATTGGGTAAAACCTGTTGAAAACATTATATCAGGACTGATAAACATGCATAACTAATATCATGAGGAACAATGGGAGACTCATCATATAACCGACATTACCACGATAGAGCTTACATGGTCCTGATTATCACACTCAAGTGGGAAGAGCTGTCCAAAGTTTTTCCAGGGCTAAGGACACTGCCATGATATCGATATCAAACTGAAGGCCTCTTAGGGCAGGGGAAACTCACAAGGGAGGTCCTAAATAATATGAATATACCTGCGTTGGTGTGTAGTTCTGAGGAATAAGGTTTACTGACCCTTAGCCTACTCGGTGCTAGACACTACTCCCAAAAATATGTATATGCTCTCTATCATTTTTCAATGAAGATGACCATCATCTAGTGATGAAGCTAACTCATAACATACATACATAACAATGAAATCATAACATGAGGAGCCTTCGCTCAAACCATACCATAAGTTGATCATGATTGGGAGTCTAGACTCCAAACCATGTGATAAGCTAATTCATGAAATCATAAAAACATACTTGATCATATGGACTTTTCCAATACTTAAACATGCTTGAAATTAACTTGATTCACTTTGAAAACATGAACCTAAACATGGATATTTCGAAATTATACTTTCTTCATAAACATCTCATCATGCTTGTAGACATACTTCGTAGATCTCAACTTTCATGAACTTTCATGGATGGGCATCATTGTTTATAAAACATGAAAACATAATTTGTAATTTAAAGAATTATAAAAATCTGCCCATTAATCATAATTCAACATTGAAAACATGCTTAGATCATACCCATGATTGAAACTCAGAGAATTCACATGTTGGGTAAAAAACCCATGGAATCATGAATTAGAAATTCATGAATTGAGAGAGAATTGGGCATGGTTGTGGACTACTGCAACCATTCATAGCCTTACATAACTAAAAGAGACCTGATTTCACAACTTCCTTTATTGCCTAAAGAGAATTGAGGAAGAACTTTGAAGAACTAGGCTTGATCACCTCCCAAACCTCTAAGCTTGGATGCATATATTAGGATAGTCTTAGAATGACTTAACCCTTCTTAAAACACTCTATTCTGATCTTAAAATGATGTAGTATAGGCCTTAGGAACTTAGGTGTTACACCTCAAAAATTCTTTTGATAATTATTTGATGGTTATATGTCATATTAAGGGAATTATGGGTTGTATATTGTCCGTAGGTGAGGAGAGAAACATGTGCAAAGGGAAAAGAAAAGAGTATGTGAAGATTGTACATAAGGGTCAACTTTAAATGGACATATCTCCAAACATATAATGATTCAAAAGTCCCATAACCTATCAAATGAAAGGTATATGTGTCTAGTTTACAGTGAAAAAAACCACTCGTCAATCAGAGTTCGGAGTAAAAAGTTATGCTCATTGAGAGTTGAACGTCTGTAAAATAGTAACTTAAGTTGAGAAGCTCTCTGCTATACCCCTAAACGATTATGTTAAGTTATCTATTCTAAGTGTTGAAATTATCTACCATGTCTGAAAAGGGTAATCCTAAGATCTTCTAAGTCGCTTATAATGATGTAAACTTTCTAAAGCTCCTCAGATAATTGCAAAAGTTATGTAAGTCAATCCAACATCACTTGAATTATGGCTATATATCTTTATTCGCCTATAAGGCATCACTTAGAGAGTTACTGACGAGTTCCTAAGTTATAGAGCTCCAAGTCTCAGATCATTAAGTTATGTCTTCACATCCCTAATTTATGGTGAAATGTGCTAGCTAATCTAAGGAGTCTTAATATATATGATTTTCATGTTATAACATATAGTTGAATTCTTTCAGTTATATTAAAGTCATGCATCTATATGTTTAGCTCTTATTAGAGTTATCATTTGAATTTTCCTAAATTCAGAGGAGAGATTCTCCCATGTACCAATGTTCCTAATATCTAAGTAAGTATAAGCGCAGACTATGATAATGATCAGTTAAGCTCAGAACTTTGAATAACAGGAAGTCTCCTGGAGGTCACCGAATTAACTAAATATGAGTTATACATTATATAGAAGTCTTATATGTTGTATGTCTGTAGTTCAGCTCTCAGCTCTATGTATATGTTAAGCGTTATGACAAATAACTCCAAGTTCCTAGTTATAATTTCCATGTTTCCCTGCAAATAAATCAAATGAATTAAGAAGTATACGTGCTACGTGATAAGTTTGGCAATGAAATTACAATGTATAGTTGTCGATACAAGTAAAGGAACCACCTAGTGGGCAGTATGTATTTGTTGTTCCCAGATATTAAAGAATTGTATAGAAATGAGTTCTATGTGTTTATATCCAAGCAATATGTTAAATTGGTAGGATTATTTGTAGGGCATTGTTTGTAAGCCTACAAAAGTTCTTATGCTGTCTAAACCTCTTGAAGGTCCATCGAGTATCAAAGTCGACATGTCTATATATATAATTTGATAGATTTACGTGATATACATGCATTTTTTTAGCTTTACATGATATGTTTGCTCACTTGAATTTATGTGTTACGAAAGAGGTTTATTTCGGCCACAGATTTAACATATGTCATTTACATGTCATACGTGTTAAATTGACTCAATATAAGCCATATCGGCTCCATTTATGATTATGATTGAGAATTATTTTTTTGTTTTACTCCAGTGTGACACACTGAGTGGAGATAATTTTATTTTACCCCAGTATTGCACACCGGCTGGAGATATTTTTATTTTACCCCGGTATGCTACATCAGCTGAAGATATTTTTATTTTACCCCGGTGTGCTACATCGGCTAGAGATATTTTTATTTTACCCTGATGTGGTACATCAGCTAGAGATATTTTTATTTTAGCCCGGTGTGGTACATCGGCTGGAGATATTTTTATTCTACCTCGGTGTGGTACATTGGCTGGAGATATTTTTATTTTTCCCCGATATGGTACAACAGTTGGACAAATTTTATATATGAATTTATGGTTGGCTGGTCGCTGGCATTACAGTTATAGTTTATTTCTTGTGATTTCTTAATTGCATTTTCATCTCATTATAGATTTATTATCAGGTTTCGGATTCCAGGTTGTTCCTATTCCTTATTCCTGGTTCAGTTATCTTGAGTTCACTTATGTAATCATAAGTTGTTATCAATTATAGGTTGCAGAGTACTAGGTTATAACTATCCTTTGTATGTTTATGTGCTGAGTCAGTTATTACAACATTGTTATCTCATGTGTATGATTTCAGCCTTACATACCAGTACATTTCATTCTTACTAACGTCCCTTTGCTTGGGGACTTGCGTTCATGCCGCAGGTGTAGGTGGAGGTTAGGATTTCCAGTTTAGTAGCAGTTCGTGAGATCAACGGATGGTTGGTAGGCTCCTTTCTTCCCAAAGCTAGGGCTTAGTTATTTATGCTTGAGTTTTGAGATGCAGTTATTGATAGGTTGGAGCCCTGTTCCGACCATCAGTCAGTGTACTCTTTAGAGGCTTTGTGGACTTAGTGTGTACAGTGTTATTCAGTTTGTGGCCTCGTCGGCTCATTGTTGCTTTGTTTAGCACACTAATTGCCTTGGTTGCATTTCTATTGTTTACCCTATATTATTGAGACCTTATGGGTCCAGTTTATACTTCAATTGATTGTGATAGGTGGCCTGGATGGCCTAACTGTTATAGTTACAAATGTCATATAGTCGGCTTCTCGATCAATCATGAATCGAGTGCCAGTTGCGCCCTACCCCGATTTTGGGGAGTGACAAACTTGGTATCAGAGCGAAGTGGTATCTTAGGGGGTCCACAAGCTGTGTCTAGTAGAGTCTTGCTTATGGTATGTTGTGCACCATACTTATAATCAGGAGGTTACATGGCATTTAGGGGTTGTTTCACTTCGTTCCTTAATAGATCGTGCTATAAAGAAAAGATGTAAGGGCTGTTTGAAATCTAAATTGTGCTTATGTTTTAGAATTCAACTGGAGTAAGGAAGATGGCTATGAGATTTATCGACACTGATGCTTGAAAGGGTCCTAGTCGCCCTCCTATCGATCCGAGAAATAGATTATATGCTCGAAGTGAGTTTTGTTTTATTCCCCGTGTTACAGTTCCTCTGGTTCTAGTCAGAGCTACCACGGGAAGGGATTTAGCCCTTCATGTTTTCCCAATTTCAGTAGATCTAGGAGGAGGTAGAGTTGTTTATCCTCCAATACCTTCAGCTATATTAAAGGGACGACATTTTGAGAGAGCATTTCAGATGTTAACCCGAATAGTGATGTTTCAAAAATCAGTTGTTGAAATTAATGGCAGGGTCTAGGAGAATACTTCTAAGAGCTTTAGTGCCTGGGGGTTTAGAGTCTAAATCCTATAGCCTTCAGAAATCAGTACTTACCATAGGAACTTCGACGGGTTCGAGCTAATAAGGTTTTGTACCTAGAGCTGGGCAACATTAGTATTCGTGAATATAGTATTGGGTTTAATTATTTGGCCTGATATGCTTCAGATAGGGTGCAGAATACGAGGGATAGAGTATATTAATTGTATTAGATTTGACAGAGGATGTCATTCACCGTCTTCAAGTACCGACATAAGAGTAGAGTAGAGTGGGGGAGACCAGGTCAACAGGATTATTTAAGGCCCCTTGTAGTGTTTCAAGCCACTGGGTGGCCAGACATTTAGTTTCTCTTGAAGATTTAGTCCCTTTTTTTTTGTCCCTAGATCAGGCTTTAGTTTCAATTATCAGGACCGCCAATAATGTGCCGTGGTAAAAGCAGGGGTAAAAGCACAGCATTAGATTTAACATTGATCCTATATCTTAAGTAGTGAATGGAAAGTGGTATTGGAGTTAATCATCCACCATGGTAGTGTATAAATTTGCTTACGGTTAGAAAAGTTCATCGATAATATGATGTTAAGGCACGTCTGTCTTATGTAAGATAAATAGATTGAGTTGAATAAGTATAGTTTGATATGAGACAGAGAAAAGAAAGGACATGTTTATGAATAAATGGAATGTATGTTAACGACACAAGGTAAGGAAAAGTTAAAAATGTTATGGCTAAACTTACGGCTGCCGAGGTATAACCCTCATTTGAGGACGAATGATTTTAAGGGGGGGAGGATGTTATACCCCGAAATTTTTTTTGATAATTATTTGATGGTTATATATCATATTAAGGGAATTGTGGGTTGTATGTTGTCCGTAGGTGAGGAGGGAAACATGTGCAAAGGGAAAAGAGAAGAGTATGTGAAGTTTGTAAATAAGGGTTAACTTTAAATGGACATAGCTCCAAACATATAATGATTCAGAAGTCCCATAACCTATCAAATACAAGGTATTTGAGTTTAGTTTGTAGTGAAAAAAACCGCTTGTCAATCAGAGTTCATAGTAAAAGGTTATGCTTGTTTGAAGACAGCAGTGTCGGCTGGAAAAGCGACCAGGCGCGCGGGAGCCGAGACAGGTAGGCAGTAGGCGCGCGAGGGCATGTTGCACAGGCGCCACACGCGGGCACCGCTCAGACCTTGTCCATCACACCTATATGAAGTAAAATTGAGCTACAAAGCTCATTTATACTCCGTTTTAGTTTTTTTTTTTCAGAATTCATAAAAGTAAAAGCCCTATCACATGGTGAAAAAATATCACAGGTAAGAAACTTCACTCTTGTCTCTTTTGGGATTTGAAAAGGGAACCTCGGAAGAAAGTCATGGCTTGTTGTTGTCTTGTGGTTGATTGTGGTGTTGCTGCATTTTTGGATAATTCTAGGCAGAGGAAAGAGTAGGAGTTTACTCCTACTTTAGCTAATACCATCTCCAAGAAAGGGTAAGTAATTCCCTTTTTGATTTGTTTGAGTTTATCAGATTATAAATTGGAGAATGTTATAGTATTGTGTTGTTGTTTCTTTGTGTATTCTTGTGGCATGTTGCTGCCCAATTTTTCCAGAACTTTGGTCAACTAAAGTTTCTGCTTGTTGTGTTTGTAAATTGGACTTGCAAGGAGCCTTAAGGAGTAAGCTTGAAAGGAAGATTTTAGGAAAAATTAGAGTCGACATGCCAAGATATGTAAAGGCGTCCCTTTCCTTGTTTTTCAAGAACAAAACTAAGTCACTAAAAGGATCAATATTCCTATGTTTTAAAAATCATATTGAGGCATGTATGATCCTGTCCAAAGGGTTGGAAATACTTGGCATAAAGCTTGAATCGTTAAGAATGGTTGAAGCGAACAAATGTGAAGCGAAAGGCGTAATTATTATTCAATTGTTTTCGTAGTTGTAAATCGAGTCTAAAGTCCCCTTAACGTGGGCACCATGAGCTGGTCCTTTGCAGTATACTATATATGTGATGTTGAATATATGTTAAGATCTGGTAACTTTAGTGAAATTGGTAGGAAATGCTAAGTACAACGACATGTAATTAAACTTAAGCTAAGTAGATGATGCTAAGCCGATTGAGGGTAAACAAGCTTATTTAAATGACATTTTAATAATATTGTTAATCCCTCCTATATGTTTATGTTTTAAAGTGCTTAAGGTAACAAGTAGATTTTATGTTTTCCCTCCTTAAATCTAAGCAAGCGACACGTAGAGAATAAGCTAAGTTGATTGATTTTAACGGGGAAAGCGTGGCTAAGTTGTTAATCTTTTTGTGACGTTATAAAATGGGAAGATAAGAGCAAATGGTAGCCCTTTTAAGGTAATATGTGATTAATATGCACTCTTACCATAATTGCTTTCTAGAATCGTTGAACAGTGTTAAAATATAAGCAAGACGAGATTTAACAGATAAAGTTGTCAATTAGGTAAAGAGGTAAGTGCATATAGGAATTGATGGAATAGTGAACACGAGGGTAAAGACTTGAGTGTAGAGTCAATAATGTTTGGCAAAGAAGTTAAGATGAATAAGGAAAGTAGAGCTAAATGTTGTTAAATTAGATGATACGGGTTATGATGGTGAACGAGTTAGGCAAACAACTAGGAAGATTAACCATATTCTAAAGACGTTTAGTAAAAGAGTTATAAATTAAGTTGTTTTATCTTCATTATGTGTTACGTTGATGAATAGCCGGTAAAGTAACCTTCCACGAAATAATTAGAGTTGAACGTCTGTAAAATAGTAACTTAAGTTGAGAAGCTCTCTACTATACCCCTAAACGATTATGTTAAGTTAACTATTCTAAGTGTTTAAATTATCTACTATGTCTGAAAAGGGTAATCCTAAGATATTCTAAGTCACTTATACTAATGTAAACTTTTTTAAGCTCCTCAGATAATTGCAAAAGTTATGTAAGTCAATCCAGCATCACCCAAATTATGGTTATATACTTTTATTTGCCTATAAGGCATCACTTACAGAGTTACTCACAAGTTCCTAAGTTGCAGAGCTCCAAGTCTCAGATCCTTAAGTTATGTCTTCACTTCCCTAATTTATGTTGAAATGTGCTAGCTAATCTAAGGAGTCTTAATATATATGATTTTCATGTTATAACATATAGTTGAATTCTTTCAGTTATATTAAATTCATGCATATATATGTTTAGCTCTTGTTGGAGTTATCATTTGAATTTTCCTAAATTCAGAGAAGAGATTCTCCCATGTACCTTCCTAATGTCAAAGTAAGTATAAGTGCAGGCTATGATAATGATCAGTTAAGCTCAGAACTTTGAATACCGGGAAGTCTCCTGGAGGTCAACCAATTAACTGAATATGAGTTATACATTATATAGAAGTCTTATATGTTATATGTCTGAGTTTAGCTCTCATCTCTATGTATATGTTAAGCGTTATGACAAATAACTCCAAGTTCCTAGTTATAATTTCCATGTTTCCCTGCAAATAAATCAAATGAATTAAGAAGTATACGTGCTCATCTACGTGATAAGTTTAGAAATGAAATTCCAATGTATAGTTGTCGATACAGGTAAAGGAACCACCTGGTGGGCAATATGTATTTGCAGTCCCAGATGTTAAAGAATTGTATAAAAATGAGCTCTATGTGTTTATATCCAAGCAATATGTTAAATTGGTAGGATTCTTTGTAGGGCATTGTTTGTAAGCCTACAAAAGTTCTTATGTTGTCTAAACCTCTTGAAGGTCCATCGAGTATCTGAGTCGACATGTATATATATATATATATAATTTGAAAGATTTAAGTGATATATATATGCATGTTTTTTAGCTTTACGTGATATGTTTGATCACTTGAATTTATGTGTTACGAAAGAGGCTTATTTCGGCCACAGAATTAATATTTGTCATTTATAAGTCATACGTTTTAAATTGACTCAATATATGCCATATCGGCTCCATTTATGATTATGATTGAGAATATTATTTTTTTATTTTACCCCGGTCTGACACATCGGATGGAGATATTTTTATTTTACCCCGGTATGGCACTTCGGCTGGAGATATTTTTATTTTACTCCGGTGTGGTACATCGGCTGGAGATATAATTACTTTACCTCGGTATGATACATCGGCTTGAGATACTTTTATTTTACCCTGATGTGGTACATCGGTTGGAGATATTTTTATTTTATCCTGGTATGGTATATCAGCTGGAGATACTTTTATTCTACCTCGGTGTGTTACATCGGCTGGAGATATTTTAATTTTTCCATAGTATGGTACATCGGCTGGACGAATTTTATATATGGATTTATGGTTGGATGGTCGCTGGAATTACAATTATAGTTTCTTTCTTGTGCATTTCTTAATTGCATTTTCATCTCATTGGAGAGTTATTATCAGGTTTTGAATTCCAGGTTGTTCCTATTCCTTATTCCTGGTTTAGTTTTATTGAGTTCACTTTTGTTATAGTAAGTTGTTATCAATTACAGGTTGCAGAATTCCAGGTTATAACTATCCTTTATATGTTTAAGAGTTGAGTCAGTTATTACAAGATTGTTATCTCATGTTTACAGTTTCAGCCTTACATACTAGTACATTTCATTCGTACTGACGTCCCTTTGCTTAATGCAGGTACATGTAGAGGTCAGGATTTCCAGTTGAGTAGCAGTTTGTGAGATCAATGGATGGTTGGTAGGCTCCTTTCTTCCTGGAGCTAGGGCTTAGTTATTTATTCTTGAGTTTTGAGATGCAGCTATGGGTAGGTCGGAGCCCTGTTCCGACCATCAGTCAGTTTACTCTTTAGAGGCTTTGTGGACTTAGTGTGTACAGTGTTATTCAGTTTGTGGTCTCGTCGGCTCATTGTTTCTTGGTTTAGCACACTAATTTCCTTTGTTGCATTTTGATTGTTCACCCCGTATTAATGAGACCCTATGAGCCCAGTTTATACTTCAATTGATTGTGACAGGTGCCTAACTGTTACAGTTACAAATGTCATATAGCCGGCTTCTCGATAAATCATGAATCGAGTGTCAGTTGCGCCCTACCCTAGTTATGGGGCGTGACATTAGGAATTACGGAAAATCCCTTAATAAATTCATAGGAAATTACCCACTTCCTGTCCCAACAAGGGACTGGATGAGTCGTGCCCACTGACCACGACTCGTGGTCACCTCTCATTATCTGCACTACCATATTTCGTCTGAGAGTCACCATGAAGGACACCATGACTTGTGGTGAACCCAACGACTCGTGGTGACCAACCCGTTGCCAACACTATCAAATTTCTTCATCCTTCATGTCACCCTTGACCACGGATTACCTAATGGATTGTGGTGCTGACCACGGCTTGTGGTCACACCCGTGGTCACCGTAAAACATAAAATTTCCAATCATAGTCAAACCCCTCCCAATGAGTCATTTAACAACTCGTGGTGTTCCTAACAGATCACTAGACGACTCGTCCTATGACCTGGTCTAGAAATTTCTATTTTTTCTATTTCAACTCATGGGTCTGATCTAAGGGTTTTGGGGTATTACAATATCTCCCGCTTGAGAACATTCATCCTCGAATGTTGAAAAACATACTGAAAAGATGAGAAATGCAATCATCATACTCAAATACTGAACATACATGCTAAAAATTGATGGAATGACTGACTCTGATTTAAACTACATGACTGAACTGAATTCCCGATCACACTCACATTTATTGACATGAACGAAACTGGGGTACATGAGTTGAACCTGAAACTGAATAGAGTACTAAGGAGGAAACTAATACCTCAAGATGAAACTGAGCTGGAAGGGAATAGATATGGGTATTTAGCCATTATATCTGCTTTCCTTAACATGTTGATTCCTCCATAAAATGTTGACTGAAGCTACTTCTTCATTTCTTATCTTACGAACCTAATGATCCAGTATTTCCAATGAAACCTCTTTATAACTAAGTCTATCCTTCACACCGAAACTATACACTGGAACAACTAGAGCTGGGTCACCCAAACACTTCTTTAAGAGCAATATATGGAAACTGGATGAACTGAAGCTAATTCTGGGGGCAACTCTAGCTCATAGGCTACCTTGCCAACCAGTTTTACAATCTGGTACGAGCCAACATAACGAGGACTGAGTTTCCCTTTCTTTCTGAATCTCATCACTCCCTTCATGGGAGACACCTTTAGAAACACCCAATCATTAACTTCAAACTCAAGTTCTCTCCTCCTCACATCCGCACAGGACTTTTGGTGACTCTAAGCTATTTTCAACCTGTCCCTTATAAGATGAACTTTCTCCATAGCCTCATGGGATGAATCTGGTCCTATCATCGCAGCTTCACTGAATTCAAACCGACCAATAGGCGATCTACATCTCTGCCCATAGAGAGCCTCAAACAAAGCCATCTAAATGCTGGAATGGTAGCCGTTGTTACATGCAAACTCAATTAGAGAAAAAGATCATCTCAACTACCCTTGAAGCTAATCACACACACTCTTTACATTTCCTAAAGAGTTTGAATAGCCCGCTCCTCCTGACCATCTATCTGCGAGTGAAATGTTGTGCTAAGCTTGACCTGAGTACCAAGTTCCTTCTGAAACGATCTCCAAAACTGGAGGTAAACTAAGTACCTTTATCTGATATGATGGACAATGGAATTTCATGAAACCGAACTAACTCCCGAATGTACAACTTAGCATAATCCTCCACTGAATCAGTGGTTTTGACCGGTAAGAAATGAGCTGCCTTCGTCAACCTTTCCACAACCACCCAAATAGAGTCATACTGTCGGCGAGCACGAGGCAACCCTATGATGAAGTCCATATTAATCTCCTCCAACTTCCAAGTAGGGATGGTAATGTCTTGAAGCACACCTCCAAGTTTTTGATGCCCAACCTTCACTTGTTGACAATTCGGGCACCTAGCCACAAATTCTGCTATGTCTTTCTTCATGCCATTCCACCAATAGACTTTCCGTAGGTCATGGTACATCTTGGTGGCACCTGGATGTATAGAGTATTTGGAACTATGAGCCTCGTGCGACATCCAGTCTCTCAAATCATCAACATTCGGAACACACAAACGACCCTAATATTGAAGCACACCATCTTCCCCTTTGAAGAAGACCTCCACATTCTGATTCTGAACAACTTCCTTTAACTTTACCAAAATAGGATCCTTGTCTTGTCTATCTTTAACTTCAGTCACTAAGGGTGATTTTGACCCATTCTGAATAATAACACTACCATTAGTCGAGTCAACCAACGAACTCCTAACCATGCAAGCCGATGCACATCCTTCACCAGCTCCTTCCTCCCCTCATATACATAGGACACACTCCCTATAGATAGCCTACAAGAGCGTCTGCTACCACATTAGCCTTGCCTGGATGGTAAAGGACACTCATTTCATAATCTTGAGCAGCTCCAACCACCTTCTTTGAAGTAGATTTAGATCCTTCTGGGTAAACATTTATTGTAGGCTTTTGTGGTCTGTAAGCACATTTACATGGACCCTATACAGATAGTGTCTCCAAATCTTCAAGGCAAATACTACCGATGCCAACTCGAGATCATGAGTCGGGTAGTTCTTTTAATGGACCTTCGGCATGGAAGCATAGTCTATAACATTACCGTGCTGCATCAGCACACAACCAAGGTAGATCCTTGAAGCATCACAATATATCACAAACCCATCGGTACCCTCAGGTAGGGTCAACACTGGTGCTGAGGTGAGTCAAGTCTTCCACTCTTGAAAGCTCTTCTAACAAGCCTCTGACCATTGAAACTTCACTTTCTTTTGGGTCAATTTAGTTTATGGGGCTGCAATAGATGAAAACCCCTCAACAAATCAACAATAATAACCAACTAAACCCAAGAAACTCCTCGTATCCGAAGGACTCACTGGTCTAGGCCAATTCTTCACCGCTTCTATCTTTTGAGAGTCTACCTATACACCTTCACTTGACACCACATGACCCAAAAACACCACTGAGTTCAACAAAAACTCACATTTACTAAATTTAACATACAACTGGTGATCCTTAAGAGTCTGTAGTACCACCCTCAAATAAGTAGCATGCTCCTCCCCGCTCTGAAAGTATATGATAATATCATCTATAAACATAATTACGAACATATCCAAGTATGGCTTGAACACCCTATTCATCAAATCCATAAAAGCTACAAGAGTATTCATTAGTACAAAAGACATAACTACATACTCATAGTGACCATACCAAGTCCTGAAGGCTGTCTTTGGGATGTCACTCTCCCGAACCCTGAGTTGATGGTATCCGGACTTGAGGTCTATCTTCAAAAAGCACTTAGCACCCTGAAGCTGGTCGAACAAATCATCAATCCTAGGGAGAGGATACATGTTCTTGATGGTGACCTTGTTCAATTGCATATAACCGATGCACATATGAAGAGAACCATCTTTCTTGCGGACAAAGAGAACTGGTGCACCCCATGGGGATTTTCTTGGTCTGATGAATCCCTTGTCTAAAAGGTCTTTCAACTGCTCCTTCAACTCCTTTAACTCAGGTGGGGACATTCTATATGGAGGAATAAATACAGGTTGCGTATCGAGAAGAAGGTCAATACAAAAATCAATCTCCCACACAGGAGGGATTCTGGTAAATCATCTGGAAACACCTATGGATGCTCACACACTACAGAGACTGACTGGATAATCAAAGTTTCAGATGTAGCATCCCTAACCCTATCTAGACGGTACGCACACCCTTTAGAAATTATCTTTCTAGCCTTAAGGTAGGAAATGAAACAACCTGCATGCGCAGTTGAACTACCCTTTCTCTCTAAGACTGGCTCACCCGAAAATCTGAACTCCACTGCATGGGTTCTACAATTGACTAAGGCATAACATGCATATAACCAATCCATGCCAAGGATAACATCAAAATCGGTCATGGCTAACTCTACTAAATCTACTGAGGTGACTTTCTGAAGGAATGTGACAGGGCAATTTCTATACACCCGCCCAACTATAACTGAATCACCAACTAGAGTAGAGACTGAGAAGGGTTCTGACAAGATTTAGGGACTGACTCCGGAACAACTAGCAACATAGGGCATCACAAGAGATAAAATAGCCTCTAGATCTAACAATGCATATACATCAATGTGGAATACTCATAACATACCAGTGACTACATCTGGGCAAACCTCCTACTCCTGACAGGATGCTACCGCATAGAACCTATTTTGGCGTTGTCCACCACCCGCACTAGTGGATGCCCCGTGCTGAGCTGGGCGTGCTGGTTAAGCTGTTGAATTGGAAGCTGGTCCTCAGCCCCTATCATGACACTGTCTTGCTATTGGGCAAAATCTATGCATATGTTCTGGCATCCCACACCCGAAACAAGCACCTGAACTCACTAGGCACTGACCCACGAGTCTCTGGCCACATCTTCTACACTCTGGAGGGCTGGTCTCTGCGGGTCTTCTTCTCTGGCCTTTGAACCTTAATGATTGTCCCCTTTAATCACTCCTGGATCTGGATGGCACAATCATAACTGAAGGCGCTGGGGCTGAGGACCTCTGGTGGGACGGTTGATGGTGCCCACTAGGTCTCTGCTGGGTGAATTCGAAGCTATTAGTTCTGGACCTCTTGGCCTCTCTCTCCCTCTAACTCATCTGCACTGCCTCCATATGCTGGGTGTACAGGACTATCCAAGAAAAGTTAATATCCTGAAGAAGCATCGCAGTCTGGCAATCCCTTACCAAGTAGTTTGCTATCCCATGCACAAACCTGCTCACTCGAGCTCTTTGATCTGCCACCATCTCAGGTGCATACTTGGATAGATGAGTAAACTCCAAGGCATTCTCCTAAATTTTCATCCTTCCTTAATTTAGATTCACAAACTCTGCTGCTTTGATCTTGTCACGACCCAAGTTCACACCATAGCCGTAACACGACACAAGGAACCCCGAGAAGCTCCAAGTTGACCCATGGCATTATCATAGCATACACTTAACATGAGAACGACTAACAACATAAATAAGAGAAAGATAATAACATGAATCTAATATAAGCCATAACGACAACTTAATAACACTTAGATACAATGCTGAATCTGCCTAGATAAGTCTACATGCCTTCTACTAAATTAATGAGTTGCTAGGACAAAACCCTAACAAATTCGTAAAATCTAAAAATTGAAACATAGTAAAATATGAACATAATCACATCCTTAGAGGATGAGGACTCACCAATAGCTTCTGAATAGGGATGAAGCGTATCTAACCATGAGGCTGAATCTAGAAACCTGTATCTATATCATGAATACGATATAGCACAAAAGGTGTGCGGTCAGTACTTGGAATGTACTGAGCAAGCGGGATAACATAAACAATTAAATAAATATACGATAAGGATTTAATTAAATACATCAATGTAGCTGCTTCAACATGTTATTACGCACACTCTATGGTTCACATATACAGATATACATGATACTTCTCTTTGAATCTCATTTATATAACCTCTTAGAACTCATGCATAAGGGTTAAGTTCTGAACATTTAATAAGTGCCAAATCTGAAGTTGGCATCACATACTCTACTGGATCAATATTGATAACTTAGACTTATCATCATCTTATTAAGCCCATTATAATTTGAAAGCTGGGTCATGCCAAATTAAGTTATACTACTATCATCATTAAGGGAGTCCCTCTCTACTATGGACGATCCCGACTGTAGTAGGGAGTCACTTTCTACTATGGAGGATCCCTTCTGATTCTAGGGAGTCACTCTCTACTATTGAGGATCCCGAATGATGCTAAGGAGTCACTCTCTACTATTGAGGATGCCGACTGTACTAGGGAGTCACTCGCTACTATGGAGGATCCCGACTACTGCTAGGGAGTCACTCTCTACTATTGAGGATCCCGACTGAGCTAGGGAGCCTCTCTCTACTATGGAGGATCCCGACTACTTCTAGAATTTGAGAGGTACTAGTCTGTTGTTATATAATCTGGTCTCTTCTACTGCAGCAAATTAGAAACATGAACATGCTCTGCTTTCTTCATACATCATAAAGTTTGGAAAGATCGGTGATACTTTCTACTAACAACAACCCCAACATTTGGAAATTATCATTCTCATGCTTTATCATCACAATTCATATCATCATGGAGCCATACTAGAATTTTTTCATAGGTCTAACATTAATGAGCATCTTTAGTTCTACATCATGCATACTACTTTCACATCATTAAATTCTAGCTTCATATTAATCAGCATGTATCATAGAGACGTTCATGACCCATACTTTTCACTCATACTTTAACAGGCGTACATTGAGTCATATAATCTAGATTTACAGGAAGCTATGTGCTTACTAATATTTCAGCATGTACAACAAAATAATATGGGAAGTGTGCATCTTGGTTTCATGAGACCCATTTCACGATTTATTCCAATTCATGTGAAGAATGCATTAGATAAGCCATTATCATTAATTTACTTCTTACCCAATTAATTCCATCAAGACATAAGGACATGCATATTTTACTTCCAATTATTCAAGTCCATGAACTCTAAATTAATCTCATCACATCTATCATTGACATATTCAAATTCTTATGGGTAATCATATAATTGTCACATATTAAACATGGATGGAAGGGATTTGTGAAGACTGACAAAAACCTTATCTAAAACTCTAATCATTCATGAAGAATATCTCATAACTCCACACTTTTCATCACCCAACACGTAATTCAAGATAACCCAATTATTTTACGCCGTACTTATCTCATTTTCACAACAGATCTTGAAATTTAAAGAGTTTTAAAAGGATTCACCATCAATTTAAAACCCTAGGTCATGCATCTTCTAGAATAGTAGAAATTGGGTGTTTTAAATGAAAACAAGAGTATCCTTGTTGAAAAATCTGCATACCTGGTAGAAGAACCCTGCTCAAAATCTTTCTTGAAGTTTGATGAACACCTTGGTGAAGTTCTTGAATCTTGAGAGAAGGGGAAGAAGAAGAGCTTGAGAGATATCTTGAGAGAATGAGGGTTTAGGCTTGTAGAAACCCTTACAAACATCCCAAACAATACACAAAACTACGTAGTTTAAAAGTTAAAAACATAGGAGTTTACAAAAATGTCCCTAAAGAAAATCGGAAATTTCCTTGAATCTGGAGTCACAACTCACGTAACAAGTCGTTGTCCCATCCAACAACTCGTCATCTTGCCTATTAAGCACATTGAAAATTTCACACAGTTTTATCATTCTTTAGACCATGACCAACTTAACGGTTCATTACTCCACCCAACGATTCGTTAGACCAAATTCATCAAGTGCACTGGCAGACTACATCACAACTTCAATTCTTCCCTTCTAACAACGGACATGACGAGTCGTTCCCACACTTAATAACTCATCACATCCTTCCGTCAACTACACTGACTTCTCACTTGATTCATTACCCAATGACCAACCTAAAAAATCATTGTGAGGCAAGACGACTCGTCAGGTCGTCCGTGGCCACTGGGCATGCCATCCCCTCCTTACAATTCATCACGGGTCAAACCACGACCCGTTAGGTCTCCTAATGAGTTTTTTCCTGACTCGTTCTGAGGTAAATTTCTACTGACTTTTCTGCTGAGCTTCATCTAACTCCAGAGTCTAATCTCTAGGACTTCTGGGATGTTACAATATCTCCCCCTTGGGAACATTTGTCCTCGAATGTTGGCTGAACATATTGAGAAGATAGAGAAGAAACCGATATTCAAATACCGATCAATCAAACTTAAACATCAATGGAGTATATGACTCCGGACCATCCCTATGCTCCAAATCCAAATATCCACATCTAACATACATACCATGGCACAAGGGAGACCGTAGAACATGAGACCAACATAGAACTAAACAGAACACTTGAAAGAAAATCCTTTCCCCTTTTTATCTGGAACAGAACTGATACAGGCTGACCCCTAATTCTTGAATCGTGTCTTGACACTAAGATAACATTCACGATATCAAATCTAATTGAGGGTAGGGAATTCATGAGAACGCGTTATTCCCAACATCTAAAACTAAGCATATACAAGAGATAATCTGACTCTACTGAGTTAATAAACAACTTCTAAAAGACTGAGTTCGAGCTGACCATACTGGAATGTTATACCCTGTAAGATTTCCGACACCTAGATGGCCTATTCGCATGGTGGTTAAGCATATTTTAAAGCCATACGTGCTAGAGAAAGGCCCGGGAAAGGATCGGACGGATAACCTGTCGAACCATCGCGGAAGGAGCCGAGGAAGAGCCCCTCCGCGATGGCAACGTGTCACGGAGGTGGAGCCTCTGCGTTGGCTCCGTGACACGTTGGGCCTGTCCAGGCCCAAGTATATAAAGCCCCGACTTCGGTTTGTGAGGTTATATTCCTTATTTAATTTCCAGAAAATGCAGAGAAACAGAGAGAGACGAAGAGGGGTAATATATTATCGTTCGATTATGCTGCCAAACGTAGTCTAAACTCAAATTAACCTCAGGTACTGAGGTATTTAGCAGCAGAGAGCATTCCTACGGATTTAGTTTCGCGAAATTCGGCCGACAAATCGTCGAGCTACCGGCTAAGGTAAGTGGAATTGCTCCAAATTAGTGTCTATGTGTTCCTAGCTGTGAAGTGAATACTTCTCTCTTCTGGACTTCTGGAAAATAGTGAGTTTTCGCCGTCTTTCGATAAGCCTAAGTTTAGGCTATAAATATATCGAAAGTGATGTCGTCCTTCAGAATAAAGTTGTATTTCGTACTGATTGACGTATATATGAATGCAGTTGGGAGAAATAGCTGGAATACTGACGGAGCTACGCCAGTTAGTCGGGAAATCAGAAGTGAAGGTATGTAAAGCTAGTTTCCTCGGCAAGTTAGTAGTCTCGGTATAGTAAAATAGTTTAAAGGCCAGTAGAATGTTCAGAAGTCGTGTGTTATGTTTATTATGAATATTGGTGTGATATTGGAAGCATCATGTTACGTATAGCGTGAAACTTTCTAGCATGATACAAATTCTAATACAAAGTGTTAGAAACTGTACAACATGCCCAGTATGTGATTTAGTAAAGTATGTTAGGATAGTATCGTATTCAGTTGAAACTTAGTAAAGCAATATAAGTTTCTATAAGGTATCTCAGAAGTAGAATGGTAGGTTAAAATGAAGTTTAGAAAGCATGTTAGAAATAGTAAATCATATTACTATAAAAACTCAGTTATACAGCATGATTTCCAGCAGAAAAACTATATCTTGTTCAACATTAGACTCAGCACAGTATGACAGAAGATTATATATATATATATATATATATATATATATATATACCATTGTCAGTCTCAGTATATATTAAATACATACATATCACTATCACTAGTTCAGCATACAGTATGTACAGATACATTATCATCACTGGCTTCAGCATGTGGTATATGCAGATAGTATTACTAATTGAGACCACTGTATTGTCTTGGGGTTGGATTACCTAGCATCCACGACCGTCCCAGGGTTAATAGCTGTATCGACTCGTACGCCAGAGGGAGAGGATGCGTTGCTCTACAGAGTGGCATGCCGTCCCACAGGGGACGAAGATCGGATGCCGGTTTCCCCATATTGTGCCTTGGTCGGCCTTTATACACCCCTATCAAGCGGGTACGCCCGGGGTGTTGATTCAAGAGTCCTCCAGAATCAGGTACAGTTATAGTCAGGGGCTTAGCAAGCCCAAGTGCATACCCAGGGGATCGGCAGGATGCTTATAGTTATTATAAGAGATGGGACGTCCAGGGTAGGGGTATAGATTGCGTGTTGATTGTACCTCCCGTCTTATGGGGGCCGGGTAAGGTTTGTGTGTGCTATGCTATGTTATGTTGTGTTATGCCATGTTACACTAGATACGAGTAGATCGACAGTAGAGCGATACATCTCCAGCTATGACTCCTACTCCTTCCAGCATGGTTAAGAGTAGGCTTAGCTTTACATTTTCAATTACTTTAGTCTATTCCCTCATATTTCAATTCCATCAGTTGTATTCTGGTTTTCAGATATTTTTCAGTTGATGCTTTACATACTCAGTACCAGCGGTACTGACGCCCCTTGGGGGTGCTGCATTACTTGCCTGCAGGTACTCATAGACGAGGGGCCGATACCTCATGATTTCAGTCAGCTCAACGGGTCATCAGCTCCAGTCATCCGGAGCTAGAGAGCTAGAGGTTTATCCCTTTTCTTTTATTGTACAGCATGGGTAGGCCGGGGCCCTGACCCGACCATTTTATCAGTGTTATTAGAGGCTTGCAGTCTGTATATATTTCCCTGTGGTCAGCTGAGTCGGTCGTGTGAGGCCGTGCAGTTTGTTGTAGCTATTTAGCATTTTTGTTTATGTTGGCCGTGTGAGGCCTCTGTTGACAGTAGTGGTGACCTCGCCGGTCACGTAGCTTTCCAGTATTTCATTGTTGAGTTACAGATAACTAGACAGCATGGTGGCCTTGTCGACCCGCATAGGCTCCCTTATATTGATATGTTTCTGGTTAGCGGTTAGTACAGGTACAGGTGGCTATAGGCCCAGTTGGCCGGAGGCTGTGTTTACAGCCATTATATAGCCCTTTGTTTCCAGAAATCTGAGTTAGAGCCAGCCAGGCACCAAATGTGCTCAGACTCAGTAGTCTAGTGGTTCAGGTCCTAGTAGGGCACCAGGTGCCAGTCATACCCCCCAAGGCGGG
Source organism: Datura wrightii (assembly GCA_035772735.1). Lineage (NCBI taxonomy): Eukaryota > Viridiplantae > Streptophyta > Magnoliopsida > Solanales > Solanaceae > Datura > Datura wrightii. Next base: position 144,279,527 of record JASDFA010000027.1, on the reverse strand, counting down.
GCGTGACACGGAACACATAAATTAACACACATAACTGATTCATAACACGAAAATGAGCATAAAGAACTTATAGAGCAAGAATGGCAGTTACTTCTAAACATCGGGAATCTGCACATAGGAATGGACATCACTTTAACCTCAACTGAAACACAAGAGAAACGATTTGTACCTTGAAGAGATCGATATATTGCTACTGCTAAGGCTGAAACCTCTTTATGAGCATTCTTAAGGTCTGACTTACTACGCATACTCACTATCTCCCCCTTAGCTTAAAGTCATCATTCTAAGACTCCTGAATCTTCCTTAAGGTCAGGCCAATTTACAAACTCCTAGCCTCTCTTCCACCGCTAACCTCTACTACAAGCTTCACACTAACAACTATTCACATTATCTGTTAACAATCTCTTCTTGCAATTACAACAGGGCTTCTTATTCAATACTTGGGTGACATGATAGAAGGGATAATAAAAAATTTACAACATACCTGTGGCCACTACTGTCAACTTGCCTTTATCTTGGTCTGTTGTTCTGGCATGAGAGAGGTTTCGACGACGTCCGCCATCTGGTCTAGATACTGCATCTTGCTGATATGGGCGAGCTACGAAGGCCCCTAAAGAAATAGCCAAGTACCTACTCTCGCCTCGCATTGACGCTACGCAATCCCAGTGCTTATGGCCTAACTGTCTGCACCAGAAATAAACATCCGACCAAGCCATACACTCTCCTAAGTGGTGCTTCCCATAGCTGGCACACAAGGGATACATGATCCCCCTTACTCGAGTTCTGTATGGAGCTCTGAATGTTGAAAATACTGGGGCTACTAACCTTTGCTTAAAAAGTGGGCGGTGCCCACCACTCGTCCTTGGTGAAGAGGACTCTGAATTTCCTCTCCTAGCCCTCTTAGCCTCTTTCTCCTTTTCCTTTAGTTGTTCTTCCTCCATTTGTTGCGCATATATCACCAAGCATGAAAAGTCTATGTCCCTATGCTACATAGAAGTCCTGCATTATTTAATCAAAGAGTCTGACACTCTATTCACGAACCTAGTCACCCCGACCCTCTGGTCCGCTACCATCTTCGGGGCATACTTGGATGACCGGGTAAATTCCAATGTGTATTCTTGAACTGTCATGTCATTCTATTTCAGGTTGATGAATTCTGCTACCTTAGCCTCTCTTAACTCTCTAGGGAAAAATTTGTCCGTGAACGCGGTTTTAAATCATCCCAACTTACGGGCCTGCTCCAATCCCTCGACTGTCCCTCCATTGATAAAACCATATATAAGAAAATCTTTTTAGCTGGTAGGAGGCTAAGTCTGTGCTCTCAACTCCTTTCACACCCATGATGTTAGTGATCTTTTGAATCTCTTCCAAGAACTCATACGGGTCCTCTTCTACCTTCGACCCCAAGAACTCAGGTGGGTTCATTCAGAGAAAATCTCTCACCCTTGTCGCTGCTATATTTCCATTATGGGGAATACAAGCCATTGCTTGCTGATTAATCTAGGCGGTTATGGCCTGTGACAATAAATTAAGAGTTGCCCGAAACTCGGCATGGGTAACATGGTCGTCCCGCGGGTTTGCCGGGGCCAGTGGTTCCTACTGGCAATCATTACTATTCCTCCTTCTATTTGCTCGTATAGGAGGCATTATGTATGAGTGTATAAAGCACGAGTTAGAGGGAGGAACTGTTTAGAGCTTCATACTCTACGCACGATAAGAATCATGAAGAAAGGGAACATTCCTAGAACATCTCGTAGCCTCCTCATAATAAGTGTGGCGCGTTTCACACCCATGAATAAGACTCTACTTAACGCGTCTTTCAGACACTCTAAACCTTTTCTTTGATACCATGTTTGTCACGACCCGAATTCACACACTAGCTGTAACACGGGACAAGGAACCTCGAGAGGCTCCAAGTCAACCCATGGCATTATCATAGCATACACATAACATGAGAACGACTAACAACATAAATAAGCAGAAGCTAATAACATGAATCTAATATAAGCCATAACGACAATTTAATAACACTTATATACAATGTTGAATTTTTGTAGATAAGTCTGAAAGCCTTCTACTAAGATGATGAGGTGCTGGGACAAGCCCCCAACTAATTCCTAAAGTCTGAAAACTAAAACATAGTAAAATATGAACATAATCACGTCCTCGGAGGATGTGGACTCACCAATAGCTGCTGAATAGGGATGAAGCGTATCTAACCACGAGGCCGAGTCTGGGAACTTGAATCTATATCATGAAAATGATATAGCACAAAAGGCGTGCAGTCAGTACTTGGAATGTACTAAGCATGCGGGATAACATAAACAATTAAATAAACAAATATACGACAAGGATTTAATTAAATACATCAACATAGCTGCTTCAACATGTTATTACGCACACCCTATGGTTCACATATACATATATATATGATACTTATCTTTGAATCTCATTTATATAACCTCTTAGAACTCATGCATAAGGGTCAAGCTCTTAACATTTAATAAGTGCCAAATCTGAAGTTAGCATCACATACTATACTGGATCATTACGATAACTAAGACTGATCATCATCTTATTAAGCCCGTTATAATCTGAAAGCTGGGTCATGCAAAATTAAGTTATACTGCTATCATCATTAAGGGAGTCTCTCTCTACTATGGAGAATCCCGAGTGTACTAGGGAGTCACTCTCTACTATGGAGGATCACGACTGATGCTAGGGAGTCACTCTCTAATATAGGGGATGCCGACTATACTAGAGAGTCATTTTCTACTATGGAGGATCCCTACTACTACTAGGGAGTCACTCCCTACTATTAAGGATCCCGACTGAGCTAGGGAGTCTCTCTCTACTATGGAGGATCATGACTGCTACTACAATCTGAGAGGTACTAGTCTGATGTTATAGATATCTGGTCTCTACTACTGCAGCTAATACGAAACATGAACATACTTAGTCCAATTCATGAGAAGAATGCATTAGATAAGCCATTATCATAAATTTACTTCTTACCCAATTAATTCCATCAAGACATAGGAACATGCATATTTTAGTTTCAATTATTCAAGTCCATGAACTCTAATTTAATCTCATCAGATCTATCATTGACATATTCGAATTCCTATGGGTAATCCTATAATCGTCACATATTAAATATGGATGCAATGGATTTGTGATAATTGAATGACAATGACAAAACCATATTTAAAACTCTAATCATTCATGAAGAATATCTCATAACGCCACAATTTTCATCACCCAACAAGTAATTCAAGCTAACCAAATTATTTTACGCCGTACTTATCTCATTTTCACAACACATCTTGAAATTTAAAGAGTATTAGGAGGATTCACCATCTATTTAAAACACTAGGTCATGCATCTTCTAGAATAGTAGAAATTGGGTGTTTTAAATGAAAACAAGAGTATCCTTGTTGAAAAATCTACATACCTAGTAGAAGAACCTTGCTCAAAATCTTACTTGAAGTTTGATGAACACCTTGGTAAAGTTCTTGAATCTTGAGAGAAGGGGAAGAAGAAGAGCTTGAGAGATATCTTGAGAGAATGAGGGTTTAGGCTTGTAGAAACCCTTAAAAACATCCCAAACAATACACAAAACGATGTAGTTTAAAAGTTAAAAACATAGGAGTTTACAAAAATGTCCCTAAAGAAAATTGGAAATTTCCTCGAATCTGGAGTCACGACTCAAGTAACGAGTCATCATCCCATCCAACAACTCCTCATCTCGCCCACTAAGCACATTGAAAATTTCACACAGTTTTATCATTCTTGAAACCATGACCAACTTAACGATTCATTACTCCACCCAACGACTCGTTAGACCAAATTCATCAAGTGCACCGGAAGACTACTTCACAACATCAACTCTTCCCATCTAATGACGGACATGACGAGTCACATTTCTACTGACTTTTCTGCTGAGCTTCTTCTAACTCCGGGGTCTGATCTCTACGACTTCCGGGGTCTTACAATATCTCCCCCTTGGGAACATTTTTCCTCGAATGTTGGATGAACATATTGAGAAGATAGAGACTAAACCGATATTAAAATACCAATCAATCACAACTAAACATCAATGGAGTACTTAACTCCGGACCATCCCTATGCTCTAAATCCGAATATCCACATCTAACATACATACCATGGCACAAGGGAGACCGTAGAACATGAGACCAACATAGAACTAAACAGAACACTTGAAATAAAATCCTTTCTCCTTTTTGTCTGGAACAGAACTGATACAGGCTGACCCCTCATTCTCGAATCGCGTCTTGATACTAAGATAACATTCACGATATCAAATCTAATTGAGGGTAGGGAATTCATGAGAACGCGTTATTCCCAACATCTAAAACTAAGCATATACAAGAGATAATCTGACTCTACTGAGTTAATAAACAACTTCTAAAAGACTGAGTTCGAGCTAACCATACTGGAACACATAAATTAACACACATAATTGATTTATAACACGAAAATGAGCATAAAGAACTTATAGAGCAAGAATGGCAGTTACTTCTAAACCTCGGGAATCTGCACATAGGAATGGACATCACTTTAACCTCAACTGAAACACAAGAGAAATTATATGTACCTTGAAGAGATCGATATATTGCAACTGCTAAGGCTGAAACCTCTTTATGAGCATTCTTAAGGTCTGACTTACTACACATACTCACAATCACCCCCTTAGCATAAAGTCATCATTCTAAGACTCCCGAATCTTCCTTAAGGTCAAGCCAATTTACAAACTCCTAGCCTCTCTTCCACCGCTAACCTCTTCTACAAGCTTCACACTAACAGCTATTCACATTATCTGTTAACAATCTCTTCTTGCAATTACAAAAGGGCTTCTTATTCAATACTTGGGTGACATGATAGAAGGGATAATAAAAAATTTACAACATACCTGTGGCCACAACTTTCAACTTGCCTTTATCTTGGTGTGTTGTTCTGGCATGAGAGAGGTTTCGACGATGTCCGCCATCTGGGATAGATACTGCATCTTCCTGATATGGGCGAGCTACGGGGGCCACTATAGAAATAGCCGAGTACCTAATCTCGCCTAGCTTTGATGCTACGCAATCCCGGTGCTTATGGCCTAACTGTCCGCACCAGAAACAAACATCCGACCAAGCCATACACACTCCTAAGTGGTGCTTCCCATAGCTGACACACAAGGGATACATGATCCCCCTTAATCGAGGTTTGTATGGAGCTTTGAATGTTGAAAATACTGGGGCTACCAACCTTTGCTTAAAAAGTGGGCGGTGCCCACCACTCGTCCTTGGTGAAGAGGACTCTGAATCTCCTTTCCTAGCCCTCTTGGCCTCTTTCTCCTTTTCCTTTACTTGTTCTTCCTCCATTTGTGGCGCAAATATCACCAAGCGTGAAAAGTCTATGTCCCTATGCGACATAGAAGTCCTGCATTCTTTAATCAAAGAGGATGACACTCTATTAACGAACCTACTCACCCCGGCCCTCTGGTCCGCTACCATCTTCGGGGCATACTTGGATGACCGGGTAAATTTCAATGCGTATTCTTGAACTATCATGTCATTCTATTTCATGTTGATGAATTCTACTACCTAAGCCTCTCTTAACTCTCTAGGGAAAAATTTGTCCATGAACGTGGTTTTAAATCATCCAACTTACGGGCCTGCTCCAATCCCTCGACTGTCCCTCCATTGATAAAACCATATATAAGAAAATCCTTTTAGCTGGTAGGAGGCTAAGTCTGTGCTCTCAACTCCTTTCACACCCATGATGTTAGTGATCTTTTGAATCTCTTCCAAGAACTCATATGGGTCCTCTTCTACCTTCGACCCCAAGAACTCGGGTGGGTTCATTCAGAGAAAATCTCTCACCGTTGTCGCTGCTACATTTACATTCTGGGGAATACAAGCCATTGCTTGCTGATTAATCTAGGTGGTTATGGCCTATGAAAATAAATTAAGAGTTGCCCGAAACTCGGCATAGGTAACATGGTTGTCCCGCGGGTTTGCCGGGGCCGGTGGTTCCTACTGGCGATCAATACAATTTCTCCTTCTATTTGCTCGTATAGGAAGCATTATGTATAAGCGTATAAAGCACGAGTTAGAGGGAGGAACTGTTTAGAGCTTCATACTCTACGCATGATAAGAATCTTGAAGAAAGGGAACAATCCTAGAACATCTCGTAGCCTCATAATAAGTGTGGCGCGTTTCACACCCATGAATAAGACTCTACTTAACGCGTCTTTCAGAAACTCTAAACCTTTGCTTTGATACCATGTTTGTCCCGACCCGAATTCACACACTAGCCGTAACATGGGACAAGGAACCTTGAGAGGCTCCGAGTCGACCCATGGCATTATCATAGCATACACATAACATGAGAATGACTAACAACATAAATAAGCGGAAGCTAATAACATGAATCTAATATAAGCCATAACGACAATTTAATAACACTTATATACAATGTTGAATTTTTCTAGATAAGTCTGAAAGCCTTCTACTAAACTGATGAGGTGCTGGGAAAAGCCCCCAACTAATTCTTAAAGTCTGAAAACTGAAACATAGTAAAATATGAACATAATCACGTCCTCAGAAGATGTGGACTCACCAATAGCTGCTGAATAGGGATGAAGCGTATCTAACCACGAGGCTGAGTCTGGAAATCTGAATCTATATCATGAAAATGATATAGCACAAAAGGCATGCGGTCAGTACTTGGAATGTACTGAGCATGCGGGATAACATAAACAATTAAATAAACAAATATACGACAAGGATTTAATTAAATACATCAACATAGCTGCTTCAACATGTTATTACGCACACCCTATGGTTCACATATACATATATATATGATACTTCTCTTTGAATCTCATTTATATAACCTCTTAGAACTCATGCATAAGGGTCAAGCTCTTAACATTTAATAAGTGCCAAATCTGAAGTTAGCATCACATACTGTACTGGATCATTACTATAACTAAGACTGATCATCATCTTATTAAGCCCGTTATAATCTAAAAGTTGGGTCATGCAAAATTAAATTATACTGCTATCATCATTAAGGGAGTCTCTCTCTACTATGGAGAATCCCGAGTGTACTAGGGAGTCACTCTCTACTATGGAGGATCCCGACTGATGCTAGGGAGTCACTCTCTAATATAGAGGATGCCGACTATACTAGAGAGTCATTTTCTACTGTGGAGGATCCCTACTACTACTAGGGAGTCACTCCCTACTATTAAGGATCCCGACTGAGCTAGGGAGTCTCTCTCTACTATGGAGGATCACGACTGCTACTACAATCTGAGAGGTACTAGTCTGATGTTATAGATATCTGGTCTCTACTACTGCAGCTAATACGAAACATGAACATACTCTGCTTTCTTCATACATCATTCATTTCGGAATGATCGAGGCTACTTTCTACTAACAACAAGCCCAATATTCAGAAATTATCATTCTCATGCTTTATCATCACAATCATATCATTATGGAGCCATACTATACTTTTTTCATAGGTCTAACATTAATGAGCATCTTTAGTTTCACATCATGCATACTACTTTCTCATTATTAAATTTCAGCTTCATATTAATCAACATGTATCATAGAGACATTCATGACCCATACATCCAACTCATACTTTAACAGGAATACATTGAGTCATATAATCTAGATTTATAGGAAGCTATATGCTTACTCATATTTCAGCATGTACAACAAAATCATATGGGAAGTGTGCATCTTGGTTTCATGAGCCCATTTCACGACTTAATCCAATTCATGAGAAGAATGCATTAGATAAGCCATTATCATAAATTTACTTCTTACCCAATTAATTCCATCAATACATAGGAACATGCATATTTTAGTTTCAATTATTCAAGTCCATGAACTCTAATTTAATCTCATCAGATCTATCATTGACATATTTGATTCCTATGGGTAATCCTATAATCGCCACATATTAAATATGGATGCAATGGATTTGTGATAATTGAATGACAATGACAAAACCATATTTAAAACTCTAATCATTCATGAAGAATATATCATAACGCCACACTTTTCATCACCCAACAAGTAATTCAAGATAACCTAATTATTTTACGCCGTACTTATCTCATTTTCAGAACACATCTTGAAATTTAAAGAGTTTTAGGAGGATTCACCATCAATTTAAAACACTAGGTCATGCATCTTCTAGAATAGTAGAAATTGGGTGTTTTAAATGAAAACAAGAGTATCCTTGTTGAAAAATCTACATACCTAGTAGAAGAACCCTGCTCAAAATCTTTCTTGAAGTTTGATGAACACCTTGGTGAAGTTCTTGAATCTTGAGAGAAGGGGAAGAAGAAGAGCTTGAGAGATATCTTGAGAGAATGAGGGTTTAGGCTTGTAGAAAACCTTAAAAACATCCCAAACAATACACAAAACGATGTAGTTTAAAAATTAAAAACATAGGAGTTTACAAAAATGTCCCTAAAGAAAATTGGAAATTTCCTCGAATCTAGAGTCATGACTCAAGTAACGAGTCATCGTCCCATCCAACAACTCCTCATCTCGCCCACTAAGCACATTGAAAATTTCACACAGTTTTATCATTCTTGAAACCACGACCAACTTAACGATTCATTACTCCACCCAACGACTCGTTAGACCAAATTCATCAAGTGCACCGGAAGACTACTTCACAACATCAACTCTTCCCATCTAATGACGGACATGACGAGTCACATTTCTACTGACTTTTCTGCTGAGCTTCTTCTAACTCCGGGGTCTGATCTCTACGACTTCCGGGGTCTTACAATATATCCCCCTTGGGAACATTTTTCCTCGAATGTTGGATGAACATATTGAGAAGATAGAGACTAAACCGATATTAAAATACCAATCAATCACAACTAAACATCAATGGAGTATTTAACTCCAGACCATCCCTATGCTCCAAATCCGAATATCCACATCTAACATACATACCATGGCACAAGGGAGACCGTAGAACATGAGACCAACATAGAACTAAACAGAACACTTGAAAGAAAATCCTTTCCCCTTTTTGTCTGGAACAAAACTGATACAGGCTGACCCCTCATTCTCGAATCACGTCTTGATACTAAGATAACATTCACGATATAAAATCTAATTGAGGGTAGGGAATTCATGAGAATGCGTTATTCCCAACATCTAAAACTAAACATATACAAGAGATAATCTGACTCTACTGAGTTAATAAACAACTTCTATAAGACTGAGTTCGAGCTAACCATACTGGAGCACATAAATTAACACACATAACTGATTCATAACACGAAAATGAGCATAAAGAATTTATAGAGCAAGAATGGCAGTTACTTCTAAACCTCGGGAATCTGCACATAGGAATGGACATCACTTTAACCTCAACTGAAACACAAGAGAAATTATCTGTACCTTGTAGAGATCGATATACTGCAACTGCTAAGGCTAAAACCTCTTTATGAGCATTCTTAAGGTCTGACTTATTACGCATGCTCACTATCTCCCCCTTAGCTTAAAGTCATCATTCTAAGACTCCCGAATCTTCCTTAAGGTCAGGCAAATTTACAAACTCCTAGCCTCTCTTCCACCGCTAACCTCTACTACAAGCCTCACACTAATAGCTATTCACATTATCCATTAACAATCTCTTCTTGCAATTACAACAAGTCTTCTAATTAATTACTAGGGTGACATGATATAAGGGATAATAAAAAATTTACAACATACCTATGGCCACTACAGGGGACTTGCCGTTATCTTGGTGTGCTGTTCTGGCATGAGAGAGGTTTTGACGACATCCGCCATCTTGGCTAGATACTACATCTTGCTGATATGGGCAAGCTACGGGGGCCACTGAAGAAATAGCCGAGTACCTACTCTCGCCTCACTTTGCCGCTACGCAATCCCGGTGCTTATGGCCTAACTGTCCGCACCAGAAACAAACATCCGACCCAGCCATACACTCTCGTAAGTGGTGCTTCCCATCGCTGGCACACAAGGGATACGTGATCCCCCTTACTCTAGGTCTGTATGGAGCTCTGAATGTTGAAAATATTGGGGCTGCCGACCTTTGCTAAGAAAGTGGGCGGTGCCCACCACTCGTCCTTGGTGAAGAGGACTCTGATTCTCCTCTCCTATCCCTCTTGGCCTCTTTCTCCTTTTCCTTTACTTGTTCTTCCTCCATTTGTTGCGCAAATATCACCAAGTGCGAAAATTCTATGTCCCTGTGTGACATAGCAGTCCTGCTTTCTTTAATCAAAGAGTCTCACACTCTATTCATGAACCTACTCACCCCGGCCCTCTGGTCCGCTACCATCTTCGGGGCATACTTGGATGATCGGGTAAATCCCAATGCGTATTCTTGAACTGTCATGTCACTCTGTTTCAGGTAGATGAATACTTCTACCTTAGCCTCTCTTAACTCTCTAGGGAAAAATTTGTCCATGAATGCGGTTTTAAATTCATCCCAACTTACGAGCCTGCTCCAATCCCTCGACTGTCCCTCCATTGATAAAACCATATATAAGCAAATCCTTTTAGCTGGTAGGAGGCTAAGTCTGCGCTCTCAACTCCCGTCACACCCATGATGTGAGTGATCTTCTGAATCTCTTCCAAGAACTCATACGGGTCTTCTTCTACCTTCAACCCCAAGAACTCGGGTGGGTTCATTCAGAGAAAATCTCTCACCCTTGTCGCTGCTACATTTCATTCTTGGGAATACGGGCCATTGCTTGCTGATTAATGTGGGAGGTTAGACCCTGTGCCAATATATTAAGAGTTTCACAAAACTCGTCATGGGTAACATGGTCGTCCCTCGGGTTCGCTAGGGCCGGTGGATCCTGTGGTGATCATTACTATTTCTTGTTCTATTTTCTTGTCTAGGAGGCATTATCTGCGAGCGTGTAAAGCACGAGTTAGAGGGAGGAACTGTTTAGAGCTTCATACTCTACGCACGATAAGAATCATGAAGAAAGGGAACATTCTTAGAACATCTCGTAGCCTCCTCATCATAAGTGTGGCACGCTTCACACCCATGAAGAAGACTCTACTTAACGCGGATTTCATACACTCTAAACCTTCGTTCTGATACCACGTTTGTCACGACCCGAGTTCATACACTAGCTGTAACACGGGACAAGGAACCTCGAGAGGCTCCAAGTCGACCCATGGCATTATCATAGCATACACTTAAAATGACAACGACTAACAACATAAATAAGCAGAAGCTAATAACATGAATCTAATATAAGCCTTAACGACAATTTAATAACACTTATATACAATGCTGAATTTGTCCAGATAAGTCTGAAAGCCTTCTACTAAACTAATGAATTGCAGGGACAAGCCCCCAACTAATTCCTAAAGTCTGAAAACTAAAACATAGTAAAATATGAACATATTCACATCCTCAAAGGATGAGGACTCACCAATAGTTGCTGAATAGGGATGAAGAGTATCAAACCACGAGGCCGAGTCTAGAAACATGAATCTATATCATGAAAATTATGTCACGCCCCGCCTTGGGGGTATGACTGGCACCTGGTGCCCTACTAGGACCTGAACTGCTAGACTGCTGAGCCTAAGCACTTCTAGTGCCTGGCTGGCTCTAACTCTGATTCATGCAATCAACGGGCTATATAATGATTGTAATTACAGCCCCCGACAGGCTAGGTCTGTAGCCACCTGTACAACCACAATAGATAACAAGAACCATATTAACATAAGGGAACCTATGCGGGCCGACAAGGCCACCATGTTTTCTAGTTACTTCTGAATCAAGAAAACAGGAGCTAAATTGCTACGTGACTGACAAGGCCACCACTACCAACTAAAAAAGGCCCCACATGGCCATCATAAACAAGCTAAGACATACACACCGCCTCACACGACCGGTATAACTAACCACAGGGAATACACAATCTGCAAGCCTCTAAGAATACTGATAAGATGGTCGGGGCAGGGCCCCAGCCTACCCATACTGTACAACAAAAGAAAAGAAATAAACCTCTAGCTATCTAGATCCGGATGATAGGAGCTGATGACTCTATGTGATGGTTGGAATCACGAGGGATCGGCTTCTCGTCTATGAGTACCTGCAGGCAAGTAATATAGTGCTCCAAACGGGCGTAAGTACCACTGGTACCGAGTATGCAAAGCAAAAACTGAACATAACTGAAAATAGGCAATAGTATTGATAGTTCTGAATAGCAGAAAATAGCTAAGACTGTCGGGGATGGCGAAATCTAAAATAAGCTTATCTGTACTGAAAAGCAGGTGAAAGTCATTCCTGTTGCTGCGGAGTCCTTCTATTTACTAATCTAATAAATAACATACATATATATATATATATAGCAGACAAGGACCTATACCATCCCTCATAAGCCGGAAGGTGCCAAGCAACACGCAATCTATATACCCCTACCTAGGTCAAACCATCCAAAAATAAAGTCACTCCACTCGCCTAATAACTACGAGCACCTTTACCGGCCCCCTGGGTATGCAGCTTGGGCTCTCTCGGGCCCTGACTATAACTGTATCTGAGTCTGGAGGACTCCTGTAACTATTTCTAATATCTGTATTTGTATCTGTAATCTGTGCCCTGGGCGCAAGCGCTCGACAGGGTATACTGTAATGCTGATCAGCCTGCTATGGGGAATACTGGATCCTATCTTCGTCCTACTACAGACGGCATGCCACTCCTTGGGCTCACCCTCTGGCGGGCGAGTCGACATAAGTATTAACCCTGGGGTGGCAAGGAATCTCTAAGGGTGCCAACATACAACAATCAAGTCTATACAAACAACAATAATCACAAATAAAATATAAACTGAAGCTGAGAATGATAACAACATACTTAAACGTTCTGTACTGAAATTCATACGAAAATATACTGATCCTGGTAATACAAATATTTATACTTTGGTTCTCTGGTCTAAATCTTGTATTGAAAAGTACTAAATCATATACTGGGCTATACTCGGTCTAGAATAATATCTTGCCATCTGGCACTAATTTACTTACTTTTATTCTGAACATGGCATAACAACACAAAATAGACTTACTGGACTCATACTAAGCTCAATACTCGAATCCTGGAATTCTCTTCTATAATTTACTCTATTTTACTAAGCTAGAATTACTAACTTGCCGAAGAAACTAGCTTTCAATACCTCAGTTTCTGATTTCCCGGCTAGATAGCGTAATTCGGTCAATACTCCGCTATTTCTTCCAACTGCATTCATATTTATAAAAATTAGGACAAAATTCAATAATATCCTGGAAGAAAACATCACTTTTAATATATATATATATAGGCCAAACATTGACTTATCAAAAAACGGCCGAAAACTCGCTATTTCTCGAAAGTCCAGAAGGGAGAAATACTCATTTTATGGCTAGGAGTATATTGACACTAATTTGGAGAAATTCCACTTACCTTAGCTTTGTGGGACAACGGTTCACCGGCCGAATTTCATGAAACTAACTTCGTAGGAATGCTCTCTGCAGCTTTATACTTCGGTATTTGGAGTTAATTAGAGTTTGGACCGCGTTTGACAGCGTAATCGGTTGAATTTTTATATTAAAGCTTCGTTCCTCTCTGTTCTCTATCATTCTCTGGAAAAGAAATGAAATTAAAATGATTAAAACTGAAGTGGAGGGGTTTATATACTTGAGCCTTGACAGGGCCTCCATGACGCGCCGCCATCGCGAAGGCCCTCCCTCCGTGGCATGCTGCCATTGCGGAGGGGTTCTGCCCCGGCTTCTCCTACGGTGGTTCGGTGCAATGTTCGTCCAGTCTTCCCCCAAGCCTTTTCCTAGCATGTATGGCATTCCAAAACTCTTAACCAACATGCGAATAGGCCATCTACATGTCAAGAATTTACGGGGTGCAACATCCTCCCCCCTGAAGAACATTCGTCCTCGAATGTAAACTTCTACTTATAGGGATCTCAACTTACTCTACTTACTTTTACAAAAATTTTGGCAGAGTTTCCCCTTAATATGGACTATCTAAAAAACCTGAAATGCAGAAAAGTACAATACAAGTAGTCCACACAATACTATAGCATTCATCACGTAAAAGGCTAGAGTCAACTTTCTCATTTACACAAAGGAATTTCATATGATAAAAATATTAACATACCTCTTGACTGACTAGGTTTGAAACAAGTGAGGATATCTGACTTTCATATCTTCCTCTACTTCCCAACATCTCTTCTCAGTTCCTATTACGTCATAGTACCTTGACAGAAGAAATATCTTTAGTTCTCAATCTACGAATCTTCCTGTCTAGTATGGCTACTGGAACCTCTTCATAGGCCAGCTCTTCCGTAACCTAGACATCCTGGACTGTGACAACTCTGGAGGGGTCCCCTATGTACTTTCTTAGTGTAGATACGTGGAAAATTGGATGAACGGACTCTAATTCTGGAGGCAATTTTAACTCGTATGCCACTTGGCCTATTCTCCGCCGAATCTGATAAGGCCCAACGAATCTCGGACTGAGCTTACCTTTCTTGCCAAATCTCATCACCCCTTTCATTGGAGATACTTTCAAAAATATCCCGTCATTCATATTAAATTCTAGGTTTCTGCTTCGCACATCATCATATGATTTCTGGCGGCTCTGAGCAGTCAGTAGGCATTCTCTGATAATCTTTACCTTCTCCTCTGACTGATGAATAATATCTTCCCCAATCAGTGCTGACTCTCCTACTTCAAACCAACCAACTGGCGATCTACATTTTCGCCCATACAATGCCTCAAAGGGCGCCATCTGGATAGATGAGTGGTAACTATTGTTATAAGCAAACTCAATCTATGGTAAATGCTCATCCCATCAACCTCCAAAGTCCAACACACATGCCCATAGAATATCCTCGAGCGTCTGAATAGTGTGTTCCGCCTGTCCATCTGTCTGAGGGTGGAATGCTGTGCTCAAATTAATCTGCGTCCCCAGACCTCTCTAAAATGACTTCCAAAATCTAGCTGTAAATTGTGCTCCTCTGTAAGAGATAATAGATACTAGAACACCATGTAATCTGACTATTTCTCTGATATACAATTCGGCGTAATCTTCGGCAGAGAAGGTAGCTTTTACTGGCAGGAAATGGGCTGATTTCGTCGGTCTGTCAACAATTACCCAAATTGAGTCATTTCTATGCCTGGTACAGGGTAATCTTGCTACAAAGTCCATGTTTACTACTTCCCACTTCCAAAGAGGCATAGCTATGCCCTGAGTCATTCCGCCTGGTTTCTGGTGTTCTGCTTTTACTTGCTGGCAGTTAGGACACTGGGCTACAAATTCTGTTATTTCCCTCTTCATACCTGGCCACCAATAGATTTCTTTGATATCGTGGTACATTTTCGTCGCGCCTGGGTGGAGAGAATAGCGGGCGTAATGTACCTCACTAATAATCTGCTGGCAAAGCCCTGAAACATATGGAACACAAAGGCGGCCTTTACATCGCAACACTTCATCCTCAGTTACCTGAAAATCTGGCGCTTTCCCTTGCTGAACTCTGTCTTTAAGCTGAACCAGGTCAGGATCTTCATACTGCCGTTCCTTTACCTCCACAACTAATGATGACACTGTGGTGTTCTGAATTACCGCTCTGTTGTCCTCTGTTTCTGCTACACGAACGGCTAAACTGTCTAATTGGTGTATTTCTTTGGGAAACTCCCACTGCTCGGGCTGCAAGTATGCCAAACTCCTTATAGATTTTCGGTTGAGGGCATCTGCTAGTACATTGGCCCACCCCGGATGATACAGAATGTTCACATCATAATCTTTCAATAACTCCAACCAGCGACGTTGCCGCAAATTCAACTCCCTCTGAGTGTAGATATACTGTAGGCTCTTATGGTCAGTGAAAATATCCACATGGACACCATACAAGTTATGTCTCCATATCTTTAGGGCGTGGATTACCGCGGCTAGTTCCAGGTCATGGGTAGGATAATTCTTTTCATGTTTCCTCAGCTGTCTGGAAGCATAAGCAATTACTTTACCATGCTGCATCAACATGCATCCTAACCCAATACTCGAAGCGTCGCAATACACTGGATAACCCTTTGTACCTTCTGGCAATGCTAACACTGAGGCGGAGGTTAATCTATTTTTCAATTCTTGGAAACTCTGCTCACATGCCTCTGTCCACTAAAACATTACTGCTTTCTGCGTCAGCTTAGTTAGAGGTGCCGCTATAGTGGAGAATCCTTCAACAAATCTTCTATAGTACCTTGCCAATCCCAGAAAATTACAGACTTTGGTCGGAGTGGTAGGTCTGGGCCATGTTTTTACTACTTCTATTTTCTGCATGTCTACCTGTATACCAGCATCCGACACAATATTCCCCAAGAAAGCTACTGAGTTCAGCCATAATTCACATTTGGAGAACTTGGCATACAGTTGACGGTCCCTGAGAATCTGAAGCACTGTCCATAAATGATTCTGGTGGTCTTCCTCTGAGCAAGAATACACCAGAATATCGTCAATGAACACTATCACGAACAGGTCCAGGTATGGTCTAAAGATGCTGTTCATCGAGTCCATGAATACTGCGGGAGCATTCGTCAGCCCAAAAGACATAACTAGGAATTCAAAGTGGCCGTATCTGGTCCTGAAGGCAGTCTTTGGAATGTCCCTTTCATGAACTTGAACCTGATGATATCCGGACCTCAAATCGGTCTTGGAGAAATATCTGGCGCCCTTTAACTGATCAAACAAATCATCTATTCTGGGAAGCAGATACTTATTCTTGATTGTAACCTTATTCAACTACTGGTAATCTATACACATGCAGAGTGAGCCATCCTTCTTTCTCACAAATAGAATTGGCGCACCCCAAGGTGAAGTACTTGGCCTAATAAAGCCCTTATCTAGCAGATCTTTCAGCTGCTCCTTTAATTCTCTGAGTTCAGCAAGAGCCATACGATATGGGGGAATTGATATGGGCTGAGTGCCTGGTAGCAAATCAATTGCAAAATTTATCTTTCTTTCTAGAGGAATACCAGGTAGCTCATCTGGGAACACGTTAGGGAATTCATTAACCACTGGAACAGACTGGAGAGTTGGAGGCTCTACCCGAACATCCTGGACTCTGACTAGGTTGTAAATGCATCCCTTAGCTATCAACTTCCTCGCCTGAAGGTAGGAAATAAACCTACCTTTTGGTGTAGCTGTGCTGCCCTTCCATTCTCGTACTACCTCTCCTGGAAAGTGGAATCAGACCGTATTGGTCCAATATTCTACGTTGGCATAGCATGGCACCAACCAATCCATACCCATAACGGCATCGAAATCAATCATCTCTAATTCTACCAGATCTATTGTGTTCTGACGATCAGCAACCTCTACTGTATACCATTGATAAACCCTTCTGGCTATAATGGAGTCACCAACGGGTGTAGATACTGAAAAGTGTTGCTGAAGCAATTCTGGTGCAACACTAAACTTTCGAGCCACAAATAGGGTAACGTAGGACAGAGTAGACCCTAGATCAATCAATACATAAGCAGGGTGTGAACAAATGGTCATCATACCTGTTACCACATCTGGAGATACCTCTGAGTCCTGCCTCCCTAGTAATGCATAGGTATGGCTTGGGCTCGTACTTGAACTAGAGGCCCCTGATCTACCTCGGCCTCTCCCTGCTGGGACTGAGGGCCTACGCCCTGCCGAGGCTGCTGGAGCTCGCGGCCCTGCTGACGCCCTGTCCTGATTATCTCGGCTACCCTGACCCCTGGCTGGACAGTCTCTCATCATGTGACCCTCCTGCCCGCATATATAACACCCTGTGGAGCCATATCTACAAGCTCCAATGTGGGGTCAGCTGCAAATAGGGCAAGGTGGGGGTGTGTACCTTCTCTTCTCTGCCCTCCTCTGTAGAGGTGAATCTACCATTCGAGAACTGTCGCCGGACTCTGACTGTCCTCAGCGAATGAATCTACCCATCTGCTGTTGTGATGGAGGTGGGTGTCTAGGTTGTCCTTCTGACAATCGTGGCCTGGGTCCTCTCTGAATCTCCCTCTGTATTTCATTTGATCTATCCCTGCGGCGCTGCTCCTAATTTATACATCTACTATCCTGTTGCCGCTGTCTAAGGCCCTCAATAGTCTAGGCAAAGGCCTGCACCTGAGAAATGTCCATATCTTCCCGCAATGTAGCTGTCATGCATGCCTCAATGTATTCTGGGTTCAGACCCATGATAAACTGGTGGACTCTAGATGGCATG
Organism: Datura wrightii; assembly: GCA_035772735.1. Classification (NCBI taxonomy): domain Eukaryota; kingdom Viridiplantae; phylum Streptophyta; class Magnoliopsida; order Solanales; family Solanaceae; genus Datura; species Datura wrightii. The sequence continues at coordinate 144,261,244 of JASDFA010000027.1, read as the reverse complement.
GTGTCCACAAAAGCTGGAGCATAGCGGGCCAAAGGAATTGAACTGTAGTGCGTATTCCCGTACACTCCTAGCCCCCTACCTAAGTGCAAAAACTGATCCATCCGGGCCTGTCGAATTTCCCATGGAAAATAACGATCCAGGAAGGCCTCTGAGAAGCTGGACCAGGTCGGAGGGGCAACATCTCTCCCTTGGGATCTTTCCCAACTTTCATACCACAACACAGCAATATCCCGCAGTCGGAATACCACTAACACAACTAATTCTGTAGATGTCACATGCATGACCTGGAAGATTCTCTACATCTGGTCCAGGAAATCATGGGGGTCCTCTGCCTGATCCGACCCTGTGAACTGCGGGGGACCTAGTGCCAAGAATTCTTGGACCCTTGAACTGCCAGACCCACCGGATGACTCTATTGTTACAGGCGGCACTGACTAGCGCTAAGTAGCCATCATTTGTGCCAACATAACTACTACACTTCGAATTTCCTGATCGGATGGTGTGGGTACAGGAACTGTCGAAGGCGGTGTCATTCCAAATGGCTCCTGGTGAGGTGGGGACTGCTGAGAAGGCTGTGATGATGCCTTTGTACCACTCTCAGATGGGGCTAATTCTAAATGAAGCTGAGGCATCCTGCTGGTGCCTTCTCCTGCAGCGGTATCTAGTCTTCTGCCTGTGGCAGGGTGTCGCTGGTCTACCATTTTAATCTGTAAAAAAAGACTATGATAAGTTTTAGGGACTCAACCCTATACTGTACTACTCCATGGCACAACTGAATATGAAGAAAGAGTAAACCATCCTATTATGCCTTACAGCCTCCTGCCTATAGTATGTGGTGCACAACACATCCATAGACAAGACTCTACTTAGCACGGCTTGCAGACTCCCTGGGACACGACCTGCTGTGATACCAAGTTTGTCACGCCCCGCCTTGGGGGGAATGACTGGCACCTGGTGCCCTACTAGGACCTGAACTGCTAGACTACTGAGCCTAAGCACTTCTGGCGCCTGGCTGGCTCTAACTCTGATTCATGGAATCAACGGGCTATATAACAGCTGTAATTACAGCCCCCGGCCGACTAGGCTTGTAGCCACCTGTACAACCACAACAGCTAACCAGAACCATATCAACATAAGGGAACCTATGCGGGCCGACAAGGCCACCATGCTGTCTAGTTACTTCTGAATCAAGAAAACAGGAGCTAAACTGCTTCGTGACCGACAAGGTCACCACTACCAACTGAAAAAGGCCCCACACGGCCATTATAAACAAGCTAAGACACACACACGGCCTCACACGACCGGTATAACTAACCACAGTGAATACACAATATGCAAGCCTGTAAGAATACTGATAAGATGGCCGGGACAGGGCCCCAGCCTACCCATACTGTACAACAAAAGAAAAGAAATAAACCTCTAGTTGTCTAGCTCCGGATGACAGGAGCTGATGACTCTATGTGCTGGATAGAATCACGAGGGATCGGCTCCTCGTCTATGAGTACCTGCAAGCAAGTAATGCAGCGCCCCAAACGGGCGTCAGTACCACTGGTACCGAGTATGCAAAGCAAAAACTAAACATAACTGAAAATAGGCAATAGTATTGATAGTTCTGAATAGCAGAAAATAGCTAAGACTGTCGGGGATGGCGAAATCTGAAATGAGCTTATCTGTACTGAAAAGCAGGTGAAAGTCCTACCTGTTGTTGCGACGTCCTGCTATTTATTAATCTAATAAATAACATACATATATATATATATAGCAGACAAGGACCTATACCGGCCCCCAAAAGCCGGAAGGTGCCAACCAACATGCAATCTATATACCTCTAACCGGGTCAAACTATCCAAAAATAAAGTCACTCCACTCGCCTAATAACTACGAGCACCTTTACTGGCCCCCTAGGTATGCAGCTTGGGCTCTCTAGGCCCTTGACTACAACTGCATCTGAGTACGGAGGACTCCTGTAACTATATCTTATATCTGTATCTGTATCTGTAATCTGTGCCCTGGGGGCAAGCGCTCGACAAGGTATACTGTAATGCTGATCAGCCTGTTATGGTGAATGCTGCATCCCATCTTCATCCTACTACGGACGGCATGCCACTCCTTGCCTCACCCTCTGGCAGGCGAGTCGACACAGCTATTAACCCTGGGCGGCAAGGAAGCTCTAAGGGTGCCCACATACAACAATCAAGTCTCTACAAACAACAATAATCACAAATAGCATATAAACTGAAGCTGAGAATGATAAGAACATACTTTAACGTTCTGTACTGAAATTCGTACGAAAATATACTGATCCTGATAATACTAATATTTATACTCTGGTTCTCTACTCTGAATCTTGTATTGAAAAGTACTTAATTTGATACTGGGCTATACTCGGTCTAGAATAATATCTCGCCATCTGGCACTGATTTACTGACTTTTATTCTGAACGTGGCATAACAGCACTAAACAGACTTACTAAATTCATACTAAGCTCAATACTCGACTCCTGGAATTCTCTTATGGAATTTACTCTATTTTACTAAGCTAGAATTACTAACTTGTCGAAGAAACTAGCTTTACATACATCAATTTCTGATTTCCCAGCTAACTAGCGTAATTCGGTCAATACTCCCATATTTGTTCCAACTGCATTCATATTTATAACAATTAGGACTAAATTCAACAATATCCTTGAAGAACTTTTAATATATATATAGCCCAAACTTTGACTTATCGAAAAACGGCCGAAAACTCGCTATTTCTCGAAAGTCCAGAAGGGAGAAATACTCATTTTAGGGCTAGGAGTATATTGACACTAATTTGGAGCAATTCCACTTACCTTTGCTCAGTAGGACGACGGTTCCCCGGCCGAATTTCACGAAACTAACTCTGTAGGAATGCTCTCTGCAGCTTTATACTTCGGTATCTGGAGTTAATTTGAGTTTGGACCGCGTTTGACGACGTAATCGGTTGAATTTTTATATTAAAGCTTTGTCCCTCTCTGCTCTTTGTCATTCTCTGGAAAAGAAATGAAATTAAAATGATTAAAACCAAAGTGGTGGGGTTTATATACTTGGGCCTGGACAGGGCCTCCGTGACACACCGCCATCGCGGAGGCCCTCCCTCCGTGGCATGCTGCCATCGCGGAGGGGTTCTGCCTCGGCTTCTCCCGCGGTGGTTCGATGCAATGTTCGTCCGGTCTTCCCCCGGGCCTTTTCCTAGCATGTATGGCATTCTAAAACTCTTAACCAACATGCGAATAAGCCATCTACATGTCAAGAATTTACGGGGTGTAACAAATTATATAGCACAAAAGGCATGCGGTCAGTACTTGGAAGCTGGGTAATGCAAAATTAAGTTATACTGCTATCATCATTAAGGGAGTCTCTCTCTACTATGGAGAATCCCGACTGTACTAGGGAGTCACTCTCTACTATGGAGGATCCCAACTGATGCTACGGAGTCACTCTCTAATATAGAGGATGCTGACTGTACTAGAGAGTCATTCTCTACTATGGAGGATCCCTACTACTGCTAAGGGAGTCACTCTCTACTATTAAGGATCCCGACTGAGCTAGGGAGTCTCTCTCTACTATGGAGGATCACGACTGCTACTAGAATCTGAGAGGTACTAGTTTGATGTTATAGATATCTGGTCTCTCAGAAACATGAACATACTCTGCTTTCTTCATACATCATTCATTTCGGAAGGATCGAGGCTACTTTCTACTAACAACAATCCCAAAAGAAAGTATCATTCTCATGCTTTATCATCACAATTCATATCATCATGGCGCCATACTAGACTTTTTTCATAGGTCTTAACATTAATGAGCATCTTTAGTTCCACATCATGCATACTACTTTCTCATCATTAAATTTCAGCTTCATATTAAACAGCATGTATCATAGAGACATTCATGACCCATACATTCAACTCATACTTTAACAGACATACATTGAGTCATATAATCTAGATTTACAGGAAGCTATGTGCTTACTCATATTTCAACATGTACAACAAAATCATATGGGAAGTGTGCATCTTGGTTTCATGAGCCCATTTCACGACTTATTCCAATTCATGAGAAGAATGCATTAGATAAGCCATTATCATAAATTTACTTCGTACCCAATTAATTCCATCAATACATAGGAACATGCATATTTTAGTTTCAATTATTCAAGTCCATGAACTCTAATTTAATCTCATCATATCTATCATTGACATATTTGAATTCTCATGGGTAATCCTATAATCGTCACATATTAAATATGGATGCAATGGATTTGTGATAATTGAATGACAATGACAAAAGCCTCATTTAAAACTCTAATCATTCATGAAGAATATCTCATAACTCCACACTTTTCATTACCCAACATGTAATTCAAGATAACCCAATTGTTTTACGTCGTACTTATCTCATTTTCACAATAGATCTTGAAATTTAAAGAGTTTTAGGAGGATTCACCATCAATTTAAAACCCTGGGTCATGCATCTTCTAGATTAGTAAAAATTGGGTGTTTTAAATGAAAACAAGAGTATCCTTGTTGAAAAATCTGCATACCTGGTAGAAGAACCCTGCTCGAAATCTTTCTTGAAGCTTGATGAACTCCTTGGTGAAGTTCTTGAATCTTGAGAGGAGGGGAAGAAGAAGATCTTGAGAGAGATATTGAGAGAATAAGGGTTTAGACTTGTATAAACCCTTAAAAATATCCAAACAATACACAAAACGATGTAGTTTAAAAGTTAAAAGCATAGGAGTTTACAAAAATGTCCCTGAAGAAAACTGGAAATTTCCCCGAATCTGAACTCACGACTCACGTAATGATTCGCCGTCCCATCTAATGACTCGTCATCTCTCCTGTTAAGCATATTGTAAAATTCACAAACTTTTATCATTCTTTGAACAAAGCCCAATGTAATGAGTCGTTACTCCACCCGACGACTAGTTAGACCCATTCGTCAAGTGTACTACTAGACTACTTCATATTGTGCTCCAGCGCACTCACAAGTGTACGCGGTCGTACTAGTAATGCAGTGGCCCTTTTTAAGAGCCGGGTGTCGAACCCACAGGGACTGGACCAATTCAGCAAATTATGAAGTTCAAGTGTAAGATTAACCTTCACTAGTGTTGATTATAGAAGTTTTCGGTAAATTATAATTAAGTTTTGGGGTGGTCACAAAATAATCTGGAAACAATATAAGAAGCAACTAGAGCTAAGGCCGGATAATCATGCAATGCTACACTTTGTAATGGTTCGCGTATGAAATTATCAATTGTTGTCTCACATAGTTGGAAAATGCAATGGTCATGGTCTCTCGAACCTCTAAACATGACAAACTAGCTTCACAACTACATCGTTGAGCGGGGATGTGACATCCTAGTTCGTGGGAAATTCAACTACATGGATGTGGTTTACGGGGTTTGTGCTCTTGATTAGGGACTTTCGTACCTCTAATAATTTAACCTAACTTAGCTTCACAACTACTTCTACGAGTGGTGGAGTGACAATTCTAAGTCGGTGTCTTTCTATCATCCCGTTTTATCAACCAAGCAAGGAAAATAAGGTATAATTTCTATCCTAACCGCGAATCGTATCGTAAGATAAGGACTTGTTCCCTACATTCTCTTGTTCTAGCCTAGAGTTACTCTATCAAGCTTTTAACTAGCTTAACATGTATGTTTTCATGGTGATCAAGCATAAAAACAACCATAATAAAGAATGTAAGACAAAACAACAATTAACAACTCAAACCAAAACGAATTCATGCATTACAATCATATCACGTGGCCTCAACCCTAGGGGATGGGTTTCAACCACTCATGTTCGTACAATAATATAAAAACATCGTTAAAGTAGAGTACTTACAAGAATAGGTAAAAGAGAATGTAAAATTACTGAACCCTAGGGGAGTTCTTCACTTCTCCCTTCGCTCCTCTATGGTTTTCAGAAAATATTTCGTGACAAATGATTTTTGAAGCTAAGGGTTCAATTTATACTAAGCTGAAAAAATGCAAAATTTGGCCTGTGGTGGAACGTCTCTGTGGCACGGAGGTGAACTGCTCCATGGCACGGAGGTGAACTGCTCCGTAGCACGGAGGTAACGCGGCAACACACTGGTTTGATAGCCCCTGCTCATATAAATTAATTCTTTGCTCCGTGGAACGTTGTTGAATGCCCCAATTCTTCTCCATGACACGGAGTTGACTCCAAATGTCCCTTTTAGCTTGTCTCATCATCCATAATCCATACTTTAACATTTATCTTCAATATTAGGACCATAATCTTAACATTGAGCTCCATACATTGGCAATTTCAACCTACAAAGAGAGCTAATCATATTTGTTAGTCCATGGCCACAATTTGCACAAAATACATTAGATTATTCTTAAATTAAGGTACAACATGGGTAAAACATGGGTATAAAATAGTATTTGGGCATGTAAATATGCCCAAGATCACTACCCCACACATAAAGCCTTGTTCGTCCTCGACCAAATCCTTTACATCTCATGCACAAGGAAGACTCACAATTTACCAATTGACGCAAGACGACTCAAATTAAGGCTACAATGACTGATTTAGATGACAAGTTCAAATAAAGAATGTTATATATATAATATATAACATAATTCAAATGCAATACAACCAAGTTTAGACCTCCTAGGCTCAAGAATCGACTCGACAACCACAGAAACTCATGCACATTAGCCAATTAAGAATTCTATCATGAATTCTATCTTTTCTCAAGCATAAACCCTCACAACAAGAGAGATACCCATTTTTCACTTGCAAGTTTTTCAATTATAACATGTATGGGAATATGATTAAGAATTCAACTCACTCTCACAAAGAATTCACATGCATCATGATTGACGCATAAGCTTGCCTTTAGTGTATTACTCCACTAATTTAGGAATGTTTGAACGTAAGATCAAGCAGGAATTATCGGGTAATGTAAGCTAAGGGACGGGTAGGTACTATTCTGGCCAGTAATAGTGGCTATCTTCCCCAAGTGCTTTTAATACATCACACTTTTCTTAGGAATTTTCCATCTTCTTACTTCCCCCTTTCTCTTTTTTCTCCCATTTGCCTCTTTTGTTTCCCCATTTCATTAAGCACACTCAAACTGCTAGTAAGGAGTACTTAAGCAATTATTTTCTTTAATCTTATTTTTCACTCTTTTCTTCTTTTACTCCTTACTAACTCTTGTTCAATTTCTTTTTTAAAAAAGTGCACCTCTAGTCTTTTCTTTAACTCCCACAACCACTATTTTTCTTCTCATTCCAACTTCTCCCTCCTTAACTTCTTTGCAATTTCACATAAGCGCTTAGCATTTTTTGGATCAAATTCAAGGCTAATGAAAGAAAAGGATTAAGCTTATGTTACAACTATCAAAGAATAGGTTTAAGGCTCAATAGGCCTAACTAGGATCAGACATTCAAGGTAGGTAAAGCGACGGATAAAAATTAGGCTCATTCAAAGAAATGCCTAAATCATCTCCTACAATCGACATCCCTCATTTCGTTTTGTATACACACCAGGCAAGTTCTAGACACTACACAATAGCATGGAGTATGCAAAAACCTTACACTCACAGCATATGCTCAATTCAAGAAAAATTCAGCTAACTCTTAACTCAGCTAATCACAAGAATTCAAAATTAAACTTTAAGCACGTAGAGTCACATTCAAGAGCCTAGGTGCCTCAAATAGAGTTATACACCTTCTCACATGCTTCAACACTAACCACACTTACATCTCACAATCATGTATAGCACATAACAAGAACATCAAGCCATCAATTAGCTACGGGTTCAAAAACCAAAACCTATTGACTAATTTTCCTCAAGACGGTCGTCATCCATCCATCGTCGGGAATAGTCCCTAACTATGACTAAAAACAACTCTGTATAGACAAAGAAAATTTTTATTCTTCGGTTCAAAGTGCCCCCATCAGTAAAGAACCGAAAAGAAAAACCAACAGGTGGGGAATCATGCTCAACTCAAAGATTTTCCCTCAACCAATACCTATCAAGCACTAAATTCACCCAAATCATTAAGAAAAAATTTTGAAATTTCCCTCACCCCACACTTGAATCTTGCTATGTCCCCAAAGCATCCAATTAAAATTCAAAAAGGGTGAGAAATACTCCCTAGGGCCTCTAGGCCTAGCTAATAGCATGTTTTTCTTCATTTTTGAACAATTGGGTATTCGACCCCACACTTTTCCTCTTTCATGCTTCTTAGGTTCCTCCTCCAAGGGTACTCAGACTTCCCCTCCATCTGTGCTTAATTCTCCACGAAAAACAACAACAAGATAAAAATAAACAAAATCAACACAAATGAAAAAAAATTAAAATTGTACCTGTGGTGCCCTTGGGTTGCCTCCTAAGCAGCGCCTAGTTTTACGTCGCAACACGACGTGGACTTATCCTTTTTAGGACATCCTTATACCCGTGTTCCCTTTTGAGAACCATCTTCTTATCTTTTTGTTTTTCGAAGGAACAATCGCCACTCTGTCCCTCTCTTCCTCCAACTCCTTCTCTAGCGGATGTCCTCCATCAGATTTGGGCTAAAAAGTAATCTTCTCCTGTGGCCATGGACCTATGAAATTTGCCACCCCACCCTTAGTCTCTGACAACATACTGACCATACAAAGGTCTCTGTAATGTGTGGGTGGGTTTATCTCTTGGTAGACCCGGAAGAGTTCTTCTGCACCATTGACCCTCATTTTCAAGGTCCCTGCTCTTACATTAATAATTGCTCCTCCAGTGGCAAAGAATGGCCATCCCAAGACCAGGGGTACCTTCTCATCAACTTTAAAATCCAATATAATGAAATTAGTGGGTATATTGAACTTACCCACTTTGATGAAAAGGTCCTCGATTATTCCATCCGGTGCCACTCGCGACTTGTCTGCCAACTGCAGCATCAATCGCTGTTGGTCTCGGTTAAGGAAACCCCAAGGTGTTAAACAAATATAGGGGCATTAGATTAACTGCTGCCCCTAAATCACACAGAGCTCTTATCACCTCAGCTTTACCAATTTGTATCGGGAGGGTAAAACTCCCTGGGTCTTTGAGCTTTTTAGGTATCTTGCTCATTACCCTGTGGGTGAACTCCTCAGTTAGTGCTACTGTCTGAACATCCACCAATCTGACTTTTTTAGCCACCACATCTTTCAAGTACTTAGCATACTTGGCCATTCCTGCAAAACATCAAGCAAAGGCAAATTTATATGAAGTTCTTTGAAAATATAAAAGAACTTTCTAAAGCATTCCTCCTCCTTGCTCTTTTTGAGTCTTTACGAAAATGGTGGTGGTGGTCTCTGTTCTGGATGCAATGATGATTGTGCATTTTTTTGCACAACACTCTGATTCTCTCCTTTTTCAGTGGATGGTCCCTTTCTAACCAACTCCAGCTGCACCTCATTTCTCCTCTCTTTCGGTGGTGCATCAGCCAATTGCCTGCCACTCCTCAGACTGATGGCGCTGACCTGTTGGGGATTTGTGTCTGTGTCACTGGGTAATCCTCCCTGCGGTCTAGTATGGTGAGAAGCTTCTATTTGACCCATCTGCTTCTATAGATTGCGGGTGGCCAACTGCTGATTTTTCAAATCTGATGCCATCCTCGCCTGATTCTCTGCTAATTGGATCTGTGTCTCCATAATCTTCTACAATGTCTCCTCAATGTTGCTGCTCAACTGGCCACCATTCTGCCTGTTCTGCTACTGATACAGCTGCTGTTGAGGTTGCTGGTAGCTTTGACTTTGATTTCCACCCCAAGAAAAATTCGGGTGGCTCTGCCAATTCTTGTTGTAATTGTTTCCAAAATTCTGATTATTTCTCTGAACATTCCCAACAAAATTGACCGATTAAGGATTGGCCCCGCAGGATTCTACATTGTGCCCATTATTTCCGTAGATTTCACACCAACTAGGAGCTTGCTGAACTGAATTTACCTGTCCCTGTTGTTGGTTCATACTTAGTTTATTGAACTGAGTCATCATCTGATGCTGAAATGATGCTAGCTGTGCAGCCAAGGTATTTACACCATCCACCTCTATCAGCCTAGCTGTTCTCTTTCCTGCCCCTCTCGATGACTCTCTGTGCCACTCTGGATTTCCTTGAGCAATCATGTTCAAAAAAGTGTACAGCTCATCATAAGTCTTCTCTAATGCATGCCCACCCGATGCAGAGTCTAGTAAAATTTTTGTGTGTGGTTCTAGACTTTCCACAAAGGTATGGGCTAGCACTTCATTGGACTGCTGATGATAGGGGAAGTCTCTCAATAATGACTTGAATCACTCCAAAGCCAAATACAAGTTCTCCTCCGGTCTCTGCTTGAAGCTTCATATTTCACTCCTGAGTTTGGTAGTCTTTCCTGAAAGGAAGAATCTGATGAGGAACTTCTTTGCCAAATCATCCCATGAAGTTATGGAGTTCGGTGGCTCAGATTTCAATCACCTCTTTGCCTCTCCCAACAATGAGAATGGGAAGAGGGTATGTCAGACTTAATCTTTGGACACTTCGATGGGGACGAACGTGTCACTAATCTCAAGGAAGTTTTGTAAGTGTTGTTGTGGGTCCTCATGAGTCGTCCCATTGAACTAGCCTCTAGAATGTAAAAGCTGCACCATATTCTGTTTCAATTCAAAGTTCCCTCCAGGTTCCGGTTTGCGGATACTAGAGGTCACATTTGTCGCTAGTGGGATCGCCACTTCGCGAACTGGTCGGGATGCCATGGTTTCATGTAACAACTTTGCTTTCCCTACTGGTGGGTGTTGTTATAACCTCTGCTGAAATCTCTTTAGCTTTCACTCTAGAGCTTCCCTCCTGCGTAAATGAAGTTGACGTTCAGGTTCAAGCAACGGTTCCACTAGCTCTCTTTCCTTGCCATCTTTGCAAGGACAACCTGTCACCTGCAATATATCAGACTAAGACCAAGTTTCTCAACACATAAGGAAATTAAAAATCATACAGAAACAGAAAAATTTACAAAACTTTGCCAGTTCCCCGGCAACGGCGCCAAAAACTTGTTGCGCTCCAGCACACACGCAAGCGTACGCAGTCGTATAAGTAAAATAGTGGCCCTTTTTAAGAGACGGATGTCGAACCCACATGGACTAGACCAATTCAGCAAATTATGAAGTTCAAGTGTAAGATTAACCTTCACAAGGTTGATTATAGAAGTTTTCGGGTAAATTATAATTAAGTTTTGGGGTGGCCCCAAAACAATCTGGAAACAATATAAGAAGCAACTAGAGCTAAGGCCGGATAATCATGCAATGCTACACTTTGTAATGGTTCACGTATGAAATTATCAATTGTTGTCTCACATAGTTGGAAAATGCGATGTTCATGGTCTCTCGAGCCTCTAAACATGACAAACTAGCTTCACAACTACATCGTTGAGCGGGAATGTGACATCCTAGTTCGTGGGCAATTCAACTACATGGATGTGGTTTACGGGGTTTGTGCTCTTGATTAGGGACTTTCGTACCTCTAATCATTTAACCTAGCTTAGCTTCACAACTACTTCCACAAGTGGTGGAGTGACAATTCTAAGCCGATGTCTTGCTATCATCCTGTTTTATCAACCAAGCAAGGAAAATTAGGTAAAATTTCAATCCTAACCGCGAATCCTATGGTAAGATAAGAACTTGTTCCCTACATTCTCTTTTTCTAGCCTAGGGTTACTCTCTCAAGCTTTTACCTAGCTTAACATGTATGTTTTCATGGTGATCAAGCATAAAAACAACCATAATAAAGAATGTAAGACAAAACAACAATTAACAACTCAAACCAAAACGAATTCATGCATTACAATCATATCACGTGGCCTCAACCCTAGGGGAAGGGTTTTAGCCACTCATGTTCATAGAATAACTTTAAAACATCGTTAAAGTAGAGTACTTACAAGAATAGGTAAAAGAGAATGTAAAATTAGTGAACCCTAGGGGAGTTCTTCACTTCTCTCTTTGCTCCTCTACGGTTTTCAGAAAATATTTCGTGACAAGTGATTTTTGAAGCTATGGGTTCAATTTATACTAAGCTGAAAAAATGCAAAATTTGGCCTGTGGTGGAACTGCTCCGTGGCACGGAGGTGAACTGCTCGGTGGGACGGAGGTAACGCGGCAACACACTGGTTTGACAGCTCCTGCTCATATAAATTAATTCTTTGCTCCGTGGCACGTTGTTGAACGCCCCAATGCTTCTCCGTGACACGGAATTGACTCCAAATGTCCCTTTTATCTTGTCTCATCATGCATAATCCATCCCTTAACATTTATCTTCAATATTAGGACCATTATCTTCACATTAATCTCCATACATTGGCAATTTCAACCTACAAAGAGAGCTAATCATATTTGTTAGTCCATGGCCACAAATTACACAAAATACATGAGATTATTCTTAAATTAAGGTACAACATGGGTATAAAATAGTATTTGGGCATGTAAATATGCCCAAGATCACTTCACAACTTCAACTCTTCCCATCTAACGACGGACATGATGAGTCGTTTCGTCACTTAACGACTCGTCACATCCTTCCATCAGCTACACTGACTTCTCACATGAATTATTACCCAACGACCAACCTAATGAATCGTTGCCAGGCAAGATGACTCTTCAAATCGTCCGTGGCCACTGGGCTTGCCATCCCCTCTTTATAGTTCATCACGGGTCAAACCACGACCCGGTAGGTTTCCTAACGAGTCATTCCCTGACTCGTTTTGAGGCAAATTTCTGCTGATTTTTCTGTTGAGCTTCTTCTAACTCCATGATCTAATCTCTAAGACTTCCGGGGTGTTATAGATCTCCCTCATCTCACAAGGGAAGAACCTATCCAAAAAAGCAGCATAAAACTCATCCCAACTGATAGGGCTTTCTCCAGCTGCCCTACTATCCTTCCATTGTTTGAACCAAATGTGTGCAACCCCCTTCAACTGGTACGAGGCTAATTCGGCACACTCCTCCCCAGTCAGCCCCATAATATGGGTGATCTTTAGAACCTCCTCAAGGAACTCATATGGATCCTCATCCACCTTTGTTCCAAGAAACTCCGGAGGGTTCTTCCTTAGAAAGTCTCTAACTCTTGCCGCCGCCGCATTCCCTTTCTGAGGGACATGCGCTACCGCCTGCTAATTGACCTGGGTGATCAAGGTCTGGGCTAACATCTGAATGGCTGCCCTGAACTTCGCATGGGCTACCGGCTTAGGTACATGCTCCTCAGGGGATGGTAGGGCCTGCTGATGCCCATCTCCATCGCCATTCTCATTTCCGTTTCTCCTTTCATTAACTCTGCGAGGAGGCATGATTCTGCAAATGTGTATAGCATGAGTTACAAGGATAGAGAGATATTTCATCAAACGACTTAGATCATGAATGAAGGGAACATTTACTAAACTTCTTTATACTCTTCGTCATAATTTTGGCATGGTTCACACCCATGAAAAAGATATTACTTAATGCGGCTTCCGAACACCCTAGAACACTTCAAAACCTAATGCTCTGATAAAAAGTTTGTCATGACCCAAATATAGGCCCAGATCTAGACACTGGACAAAGAACCTTGAGAGGCTACAAGTCGACCCATGGCAGGAACATACATCTAACTCATTCAAATAAAACGAAAGATCGACATACTTAACATAGCATAAGTCTAAATAAAATATAGCATCTGAATACATACATAAGTATAAAGCTGAATACAAATATTGTTCAAAAAGCCACTAATACTAACGAGTTGATCGGACAAGACCCCAACTAACTCACTATAGTCTGAAAACTGAAAATACAGAACATATCTGATAAGAAAGGCCCTCGCAAGATGAGGACTCACCAACTCTTATCATGAAGTACTAATGCTAGGAATCAGGCTAGCAGTGGGACTGAGTCTGAATATCGAAGCCTGTATCATGAAAACATACAACATAGAGTATGCAGTCAGTACGTGGAATGTACCGAGTATGCAAGGTAAGTAAAATCACTAAGTAAGTAAAAATCATAAATCATACATAGTATAAAACATAATCAAGATAAGGTTCTAAGAGAAGGGCTTGCATGCTATTTTTTGAAATCATGATCTGAACATAACTAAACATCATAACTGAATTGAATAACAAAAGCAGAAAACTGATAATCATAAGTAAAAACTGAAGATTGGGTCAAACCTGCTGAAAACATAATATCATGACTGATAAACATGCATAACTAAAATCATGAGAAACAATGGGAGACTCTTCATATAACCAATATTACCACGATAGAGCTTACGTGGTCCCGACTATCACACTCAAGTGCGCAGAGCATCCAAAGATTTGTCAGGGCTAAGAACGCTACCATGATATCGATATTAAGCTGAAGGCCCCTTGGAGCAGGGGAAACTCACAAGGGAGGTCCCAAATAATCTGAACATACCTATGTTGGTGCATAGTTCTGAGGCATAGAGTTGACTGACCCTTAGCCTACTCGGTGCTAGACACTACTCCCAAAAATATGTATATGCTCTCCATCATTTTTCAAAGAATCTGATCATCGTCTAGTGAGAAGCTGACTCATAACATACACACATAAAACTATAATCATAACATGAGGAGACTTGGCTCAAACCACACTACAAGTTGAACACAAATGGGAGTCTAGACTCAAAAAACATGTGGTAAGATAATCAACGAAATCTTAAAAACATACTTGACCATATGGGCTTGCCCAATACTTAAACATGCTTGAAATCAACTTGATTCACTTAAAAAACATGAATATAAAAATGGGTATTTTGAAATCATACTTTCTTCATAAACATCTCATCATTCTTGTACACATACTTCATAGATCTCAACTTTCATGAACTTTCATGGATGGGCATCATGGTTTACAAAACTTGAAAACATAATTTAGAATTTAAAACATTGTAAAATATGCCCATTAATCATAAGTCATCATTTGAAACATGCTTAGATCATACCCATGACTGAAACTTAAAGAATTCACATGTTGGGTAAAAACCCCAAAGAATCATCAATTAGAAATTCATGAATTTAGAGAGAATTGGGCATGGGTGTGGACTACTGCACCCATTCATAACCTTACATACCTAAAGAGACCTGATTTCACAACTTCCTTGATTATCCAAAGAGAATTGAGGAAGAACTTTGAAGAACTAGGCTTTATCACCTCCCAAACCTCTAAGATTGCATGCATGAATTAGGATAGGATTATAATGACTTAACCCTTCTTAAAACACTCTATTCTAAGATTAAAATTATGTATTATAGGCCTTAGGAACTTAAGAATTATGGAAAAGCCCTTAATAAATTCACAGGAAATTGCCCACCGCCTATCCCAATGAGGGACTGGACGAGTCGTGCCCACTGACCACGACTCGTGGTCACCTCTCGTTACTTACACTGCCATATTTCATCTGAGGGTCACCACGAGGGACACCATGACTTGTGGTGAACCCAACAACTCATGGTGACCAACCCGTTGCCAACACTATCGAATTCCTTTATCCTTCAGATCACCCTTGACCATGGGTGACCTAACAAATCGTGGTTCTGACCACGGCTCGTGGTCACCCTAAAACCTAAAATTTCCAATCATAGTCAAACCCCTCCCCACGATTCACTTAACGACTCTTGGTCTTCCTGATGGGTCACTGGACGACTCTTCCTGTGAACTGGTGCAGAAATTTCTATTTTCTCTGTTTCAAATCCTGGGTCTGATCTTAGGATTTTCGAAGTATTATAGAGCCATACTAGGACTCGTACTGAGGCAAATTTATTGTTTTTCTGCAGGTTCAAACTCCAATCTTATGTCTAATTGTAGGAACTTTTAGGGTGTTACAGGTCAGTACTTTTAATGTACTAAGTAAGTAATGTAAGTAAAACATGCTAGTAAGGTGATAGTCTGAAATCATGCGTATAAGAAGCTAAGACATGAGAGTAAGCACAAGATACCAAAATAATAATCATAAGATAGTCATAAATATGAATTAATCATCATAATTAAATCAGAATGACCCGAGGTTTTGAAAGTAAAACTAACATGTTTGAAAACGTAAGTAAAAGCTCATAATCTGATCAATAAGTCAATCATACTATAAAACATGACATCATATATCATGTACATGAATAACATAAAAACTGATCAGCAGTGAGAGGTTTCATCATAATCGACACCATCATGAATGAGCACATGATGACCCAACTATCTTGCTCAAGTGGGAAAAGTCGTCCTAAGCCTTACTTGGGCAAAGAACGATAATGGCCTGATATCACTCGTGAGCCCCCAACTGAGGAATCACTCTCTAGCGAGGCCCCAAGTATAAATATATACACTATGGTTGCACGTAGTTTTTAGACCTTTGTACTTTGAATCTTGGCCTACTCAATGCTAGATACTACTCTCAAAACATGAATATTGCTTATAATTATAGTCATGAAACATACTTTGTTTTTCATGGACTTGTTGAAAACGTGAAAAATCATAATCATACTTGTCATACATGAACTAGCCATCAAAATAATACCACTGAGTACGCCATGATGCATAAGCATGAGATCCATGAAAATCATGCATACTTGAATAAATCGTCATAACTTGAAATCATAGGTTCATAGGCTTGAAATTTATAAGATCATATATAATTGAGTAAAAATATTATAACATTGAAAGTCATTGGTTTATGATAGATACTTGTAGAAAACATGCATTCATAATCACAAAATATAAATTGAATCATAAGAGATTTGAACTCATAAGAGATCGTAAGAGATTTCATGAGAATTGGCTTTAACCCTAGAATTTTATAAGATCATGCTTGAAGGCTTGAATTCATGAATTAGAGGTAAAATTAGGCATAAGGGTGGAAGAAATTCCCCATTAATGACCCTACATACCTAGGTTAAATGATTCCTTAACTTGTCTTGAAGACCTAAGAGTAATTGGGAAGAGGGAGATAATGAACCCTAGTCTTACCTTGAGAGAGAAATCCTCACATATGGTGTTTAGAAGAGAGTGAGGGTTTAGGCTTATTTTAACCCTTTAATCAGACTTTAGGAAGCATAAAATAACTTTATTTAGGAGGTAAAAGCATAAGGTTTTACCAAAATTCGCCCGAACTGCCAAAATTAAACCTGAAACTTGTAGAATCAATGACCAAATAGAAGGGTCATTGGTTCATACAATAGACCATGGGTCCCTTTCATGGGTTCTCACTATGCTCTGAATCCTCCTCTAAACCTACTCCAATGACTATAAACAACAACTTGTACAATCAAATAATAGGTCAGTCAATACACCATTAATTCTAGGTAATTTTTACACTTTTTAGAAGATCATACTATAGGGAAAGGCACTGGGTCATTGGTACATAGGATGACCCATCTGGTGGTTCATCCAATGGACTAGTTCCATTTCCTACTGGTTTCTGCTATAAGTCTTGAATCTAATCTTAAGGACTTTTCGAGGCATTACAAACATGTCGCTCATTTGAAGATTGTGTTGCAAACTCTTAAGGATTGTTAGTTGTTTTCTAAATTCTACAAGTATGAGTTTTGGTTCAATTCAATTGCATTTTTTGGTGATGTAGTGTGTAGTGAGGGTGTGCAAGTAGACTCTCTGAAGATTGAGGCAGTGAAGAACTGGCGTAGAACTATTAGCTCTAGCGCTATTAGAAGCTTTTTGGGTTGAGCTAGCGGCTACAAGAATTTGTAGAGGGATTTTTATCTATCAAAGCACCTTTGACTAAGTTGACTCAAAAGAAGGTTAAATTCCAGTGGTCCGATGCATATGAGAAGATCTTTTAGGAGTTAAAGACTTGACTCACTTCAGCTCCAGTTTTGACCCAACCGGAGGGCACATATTATTTTATGGTGTATTATGATGCTTTGAGGATTGTCCTTGGATGTGTGTTGATGCAGCGTGGAAAGGTCATTGCTTATGCCTCAAGACAACTTAAGGTTCATGAAAAGAATTACCTGACGCATGACCTTGAGCTAGCGGCGGTTGTGTTTGCCCTGAAGATTTGGAGGAACTATTTGTATGGGGTGCATGTGGATGTGTTTATAGACCACAAGAGCCTTCAATATGTGTTCACTCAGAAGGATATGAATTTGCGACAAATGAGATTGCTAGAGCTTCTCAAGGACTATGATATGAATCTCCTTTATCATTCAAGCAAGGCCAATGTAGTGGAGGATTTTCTTATTAGGTTTCCATGGAGAGTGTGTCCCATGTTGAGGATGGGAGGAAATAATTTGTGAAGGATGTCCATAGGCTTGCTGGTTTGGAGGGTTTGCTTACTGATTCAACTGAAGGTGGCATTATTGTTTAGAATAAGTAGGAATCTTCATTGGTGGTGGAGGTTAAGGCAAGGAAAGATGAGGATCCTATTTTTGTGAAGTTGAAGGGAGCTATACAGAATCAAAATATGGAGGTTTTCTCCCAAGGGGGAGGTGGTGTACTCAAATATCAGAATTGATTATGTGTCCCAGATGTGGATGACTTGAGAGGGTAGATGTCTAGAGAGGCTCATAAATCTTGGTATTCTATCCATCCAGATTCCATTGTGCATGTTGAGATATGAGTAAGCACATAGGTACCTGTAAATAGAGATTATATGAATCAATGTATGTATGTTAAAGTACGAATTGAATCTATAGATCATGAATGTCTCAATGATACATGTTGATCAATATCAAGCTAGCATTTAATGTTGTGAAAGTAGTATGCATGATGTGAATCTAAAGATGCTCACTAATGTAAGACCTATGAAGAAATACTTGTATGAGTTTATGATGATAACATTTATGATGATAAAGCATGAGATTTATAATTCCAGAACGTTGGGCTTGTTGTTAGTAGAAATTAGCCCCCAGTCCTTTCGAAATGAATGATGTATGAAGAAATAAGAGTATGTTCATGTTTCTGACTAGCCGCAGTAGTATAAAACAGATATATATGATGTCAGACCTTTACCTCTCAAATTCTAGTCAGTTGGGATCCTCGATAGTAGAGAGCGACTTCCTAGCATCAATCAGGATCCTCGATAGTAGAGAGCAACTCCGTCCTCAATAGTAGAGAGTGACTCCCCAGCTCGATCGAAATCCTCGGTAGTAGAGAGTGACTCCCAGTTAAGTCAGAATCCTCAATAGTAGAGAGTGACTTCCTAGTACAGTCGGGATTCTCCATAGTAGAGAGACACTCCCTTAATGATGATATCAATATGATTCAGTCTTGCATGACCTAGCTATCGGATTATAATAGCTAAATAAGACGATAATCAGTCTTAGTTATTAGAAATGATTCAGTAAAGTCTGTGATACTAACTTCAGATTTGGCTCTTATTTAATTTTCAGAACTTAACCCTTATGCATGAGTTCTAAGATGTTATCCAAATGAGATTCAAAGAGAAGTTCCATGTATGTGAATCATAAAAGCATGTGAATAGCATGATGAGGCAGTTATGTGATGTATTTGATTAAATCCTTATCGTATATTTATTGATTTAATTGTTTAGGTTATCCTTCATGCTCAGTACATTCCAAGTACTGATCGCACGCCTCTTGTGAAATATCATTTTATGATATAGATTCAGGTTTCCAGATTCGGCCTCGCGGTTAGATACGCTTCATTCCTATTCAACAGCACTTGGTGAGTCCTCATCCTCCGAGGAAGTGATTATGTTCATATTTTCCTATGTTTTCAGTTTTCATACTTTAGGAGTTAGTTGGGGGCTTGTCCCAGCAACTCATCAGTTTAATAGAAGGCTTTCAAACTTGTTTTACAAATTCAGCATTGTATCTAAGTATTGTTAAATTGTCTTTATGGTTCATATTAGATTCTTTTCATTTCTTCTGCTTGTTCATGTTATTAGATGTTTCTCATGTTAAGTGTATGCTATGATAATGCTATGGGTCGACTTGGAGCCTCTCGAGGTTCCTTGTCCCGTGTTACGGCCAGGGTGTGAACTCTAGTCTTGACAAACATGGTATCAGAATAAAGATTTAGTGTGTCCTAGGGTGTCTGAAAGTTGCATTAAGTAGAGTCTTCTTCATGGGTGTGAAGTGCGCCACACTTATGAAGAGGAGGCTACGAGACGTTCTAGGAATGTTCCCTTTCTTCATGATTCTTATCATGCTAGAGAATGAATCTCTAAATAGTTCCTCCCTCTTACTTGTGTTTTATGCGCTCACAGATAATGCCTCCTAGATGAGCAAATGGATGGAGAAATGGTAATGATCGCCAGCAGGCACCACCAGCCCCGGCGAACCCGAGGGACGACCATGTTACCCATGCTGAATTTCGGCAACTATTAAAATGTTGGCATAGGCCATAACCGCCCAGATTAATTAGCAAGCGATGACCTGTACTCCCCAGAACAGAAATGTAGCGGTGACAGGGGTGAGAGATTTTCTCCGTATGCCCCGGAGATGGTAGTGGCCAGAGGGCCCGAGTGAGAAGGTTCGTGAATGGAGCATCAAACTCCTTGATTAAAGAGTGCAAGATTGCCATGTTGCACAAGAATTTAGACTTCTCACGTTTGGTGATATTTGCGCAACAAATGGAGGCGGAGAAAGTAAAGGAAAAGGAGAGAGAGGCCAAGAGGGCTATGAGAGGAAATTCAGAGTCCTCTTAGCCAAGGACGAGTGGTGGACACCATCCATTTTCTCAGCAAAGTTCGGAAACCCCAGCAATTTCAACAGTTAGTGCCCCATATAGACCTAGAGTAAAGGGGATCACGTATCCCATGTGTGCCAGCTGTGGGAAGCACCACTTCGGATAGTGTATGGCTGGGTCGGGTGTTTGTTTTTGGTGCGGCCAGTTAGGCCATAAGCACCGGGATTGCATAGCGGCAAACCGAGGCGAGAGTTGGACCTTGGTTGTTTCTTCAATGGCCCCCATAGCTCACCCATTTCAACAGGATGTAGTATATAGCCTAGATGGCAAACGTCATCAAAATCGCTCCTATGTCGTAGCAGCCCATCAGGATAAGGGCAAAGCGCCAGTAGCGGACACAGGTATGTTGTGAATCTTGTGTTATCCTTTATATGTTACGAACATCAGTATTGAATAAGAAGCTCTGTTGTGATTGTGGGAAAAGATTGTTGATGTGTGATGTGAATAGTTGTTAGTGTAAGGCTCACAGTGAAGGTTAGAAGAGAAAGAGGAGTTAAGAATTAGTAATTTAACCTGATTTGAGGAAAGATTCAGGAGCCTTAGAATGATGACTTTAAGCTAAGGGGGAGATAGTGAATATGTGGAATAAGTTGGACCTTAAGAATTCTCATAAGAAATTCCAGCTTTAGCAGTTGCAGTATGTCAATCTCTTCAGGGTTTAGATAATTTTCCTTGTGATTCAGTTGAAGTTAAAATGGTGTCTATTCCTATGTGCAGATTCCTGAGGTTTAGAGGTAACCTCTTTAGACAATGATGCCAGTCTTGCTCTATTAGTCCTTTATGCATATTTTCATGTTATGAATCAATTATGTGTGTTAATTCATGTTTTCCGGTGTAGTCAGCTCGAACTCAGTCTATAGAAGTTTCTTAGTAAGTTCAGTAGAACCAGGATATCTCATGTATTTGCTCAGTTCCATATGTCAAGAATGACTCGAGCTTATAAATCCTTACCCTCATTCAGATTAGATATTGTGAATCCTAGCTTAGTATTGAGAAGCAAATTGAGAGCGAAGGATCATTCTGTATCGGTTCTGCGCCAGATAAAAAGGGGAAAGAATTCTTTTCGGTGTTTGGTCTAGTTCTATGTTGGTTTCATGTTCTTCAGCTTCCCTTGAGCCACGGTATGCATGTTAGATGTGGATGTATAGATTTGGTGTATAGGGTTTGTCCGGAGTTAGATACTCCATTGATGTTTTGCTATGATTGATTGATATTTGGATATCGGTTTCGTCTTTATCTTTTCAGTATGTTTAGCCAACAATCGAGGACGAATGTTCCCAAGAGAGATATTGTAACACCCCGGATGTTTCTATGATTAGATTCCGGGCTTAAGGAAAGAAATCAGACTGGAAAAGGGAAGTTTTGTGCAGAACGAGTCGGGGAACGACTCGTTAGGAGGCCTAACGGATCGTGGTTAGCCCCATGGGAAAATAGTTTTGAGGTATGGTTAAGTCAGGTGATGATGGACGACCTAACGAGTTGTCTTTCCTTGCAACAACTCGTCTGGTTGGTTGTTGGATGGAGGGCAGGGTCCCCGAGTTAAGTCTTAAGCAGTGTAGTTGACAGAAGAATGCAATGAGTCTTTAGAGAGGCAACGACTCGTCACGTCATTCGTTAGGAGGGAGGATCTGAGACCATGAAGGAAGTTCCAGTGCACATGATGGGTGGACTTGACGAGTTGTTAGATGAAGGAACGACTAGTCATGTTATTGTGATATGAGGAAGCTGAAGTTTTGAAGTTTATCCTCCAGTGCACTTGATAAGTGGGTCTAATGAGTCGTTGGATGGAATAACAACTCGTTACGTCGGTCGTGGTTTGAAGAATGATTAAACTATGTGAATTTCCAGTGTACTTAATGGGCGAGAGAATGAGTCGTTCGATGGGAAGACGACTCGTTACGTGATTCGTGACTCCGGATTTGGGGAAATTTCCATTTATCTTTAGAGACACTTTTGTAAACTCCTATGCTTTTAATTTTTAAACTATGTCGTTTTGTGTATTGTTTGGGACGTTTTTAAGGGTTTCTAGAAGCCTAAACCCTTATTCTCTCAAGTTATCTCTCAAAGCTCTTCTCCTTCTCTCTTCTCAAGATTCGAGAACTTCACCAAGGTGTTCATCAAGCTTCAAGGGAAATTTCGAATAGGGTTCTTCTACCAGGTATGCGGGTTTTTCAACAAGGATTCTTTTTCATCCTTGTGCCCCTAAATGTTTTTATTTAAAATGCCCAATTTCTACTATTCTAGAAGATGCATGACCTAGGGTTTTAAATTGAGGGTGAATCTTCCTACAACTCTCCAAATTCCAAGATCATTGTGATTATGAGATAAGTACGACGTAAAATTATTGGGTTACCTTGAATTATGAGTTGGGTGATAAAATATGTGGAGTTATGAAATATTCTTCATGAATGATTTGAGTTTTTAAATAAGGCTTTGTCATTATTCATTCAATTATCAAAAATCCCTTGCATCCATGTTTAATATGTGAAATTTTTATGAATACCCCTGAGAATTTGAATATGTTAATGATAGATATGATGAGATTAAATTAGAGTTCATGGACTTGAATAATTGGGAGTAAAATATGCATATCCTTATGTCTTGATGGAACTAATTGGGTAAGAGGTAAATCTTTGATAATGGCCTATCTAATTCATTCTTCTTATGAATTGGAATAAATCTTGAAATGGGAATTATGAAATGAAGATGCACACTTCTCACATGATTCCGTTGTGCATGTTAAGATATGAGTAAGCACACAGCTACCTGTAAATCGAGATTATATGATTCAATATATGTATGTTAAAGTACGAATTGAATCTATGGATCATGAATGTCTCTATGATACATGTCGGTCAGTATGAAGACAGAATTTAATGTTGTGAAAGTAGTATGCATGATGTGAATCTAAAGATGCTCACTAATGTAAGACCTATGAAGAAATACTGGTATGACTTTATGATTATAAGAGTTATGATGATAAAGCATGAGAATGATAATTCCCGAATGTTCGGCTTGTTGTTAGTAGAAATTAGCCCACAGTCCTTTCAAAATGAATGATGTATGAGGAAAGCAGAGTATGTTCATGTTTCTGACTAGCTACAATAGTATTAGACCAGATATATATAATGTTAGACTTGTACCTCTCGGATTCTAGTCAGTTGGGATGCTCGATAGTAGAGAGCGAATCCCTAGCATCAGTCAGGATCCTCGATAGTAGAGAGAAACTCCCTAGCATCAGTCGGGATCCTTAATAGTAGAGAGTTACTCCCCAGCTCAGTCGGAATCCTCGATAGTAGAGAGTGACTCCCCAATTCAGTCGGAATCCTCAATAGTAGAGAGTGACTCCCTATTACAATTGGGATCCTCCATTGTAGAGGAGACTCCCTTAATGATGATATCAATATGATTCAGTCTTGCATGACCCACCTTTTAGAATATATGGCTTAATAAGATAATAATTAGTCTCAGTTATTAGTAATGATTCAGTAAAGTATGTGATACTAACTTCAGATTCGGCTCTTATTTAATGTTCAGAACTTGACCCTTATGCATGAGTTCTAAGGTGTTATCCAAGTGAGATTCAAAGAGAAGTTCCATGTATATATATGTGTATGTGAATCATAAAGCATGTGAATAGCATGATGAGGCAGTTATGTTGATGTATTTGATTAAATACTTATCGTATATTTGTTTATTTAATTGTTTATGTTATCCTGCATGCTCAGTACATACATTCCAAGTACTGACCACACACCTTTTGTGCAATATCATTTTATGATATAGATTCAGGTTTCCAGACTCGGCCTCGCGATTAGATACGGTTCATTTCTATTTAGTAGCTCTTGGTGAGTCCTAATGCTCTAAGGACGTGATTATGTTCCTATTTTCCTATGTTTTTAGTTTTCATTCTTTCGGAGTTAGCGGGGGGCTTGTCCCAGCAACTCATCCATTTAATAGAAGGCTTTTAGACTTGTTTAGACAGATTCAGCGTTGTATCTAATTATTGTTAAATTTTCTTTGTTGTTCATATTAGATTCTTGTCATTGCTTCTGGTTGTTCATGTTGTTAGATATTTCTCATGTTAAGTGTATGCCATGATAATGCCATGGGTCAACTTGGAGTCTCTGAAGGTTCCTTGTCCCGTGTTATGGTGACAAAGTTGGAGAAAGTATAATTGAAATACAATGTCTGATCTAAAATGACACGCAATGACCAAAAGGTAAACTGAACTGTTCTACTGATGTATACTGGAATGGTTAAGATGACCCTTTCTGATGGTCAAAGACATGCCCTAAGTCTGAAATACTGGGTCTGAGAGACCATACTGAACTGATCTGAAAAGAATTGAACTATCAAAACTAAGACTAAACTGAACTAACTAGTGGGAGAGTCTCTAACCGACATATAACCACGTGAGGTAGACGTGGAGTCTGATGTATACTCTCCATCGGTAGGACCCAATATATCTTACCAGGGTATAAAGGCATGGACTAGGTGATCACCAATGTCTGGGGCCAATCAGGAAAGTCATATTGTAACCTATGCTGGCAACGTAGTTTCAGAAACCTGGGCGCTCTGGAACCTCGGCCGGCTCGGTGCTAAGTCCTACTCCCATTGGAAAAGCTAAACTAAACTACTAGGATGATAGCTCAAAACTAGGGTCCAATACTAGTCAGGGACATATAACTTAAAGTACCCTGAGAGTCTTATCGGACTAGATTCTGAAACTGGGTCCTTGACTGGTGAGAGCTGCTTATCTGGAAGCATCGTAACCACCTGATAACAAACTGTAAACTGAATTGGGGTCCCGAGGCTGGTCAGATCTATATAACTGACCTTCTAATGGATCAATAAACTGGATTCTAGGTCTGATTTTGATAACTGGGAGGCACCACTGACACCTCGATAAAACACTAAAGTCAAACTAATCAGTTGATGAGTTCTGAATAGTTCTGAAGAGGTTCTACATTCTAACTGAACTAACCTACTAAGAAGCTAATAGAGAACTCAACTTATTCCAACAACATGGGAATTCCATGATATGGAATAATCTTAAAAATTAAATAAATCACAGTTGTCAAGGCTAAAATCATCTTATAAATGGAGTATTTACTCAACATATATATATATAATAAGAATTACTAGGAAATTCAGCCCAAAACATATTTTATACAATAGACGGAAATTTAATACGCAATAACCATTACTCAAAAGTTTAGGGCTTAAATCACCTTGGCAAGAACAATAACAATTTACTTAGGAACTGATGAAGATCATATGAATAATAAACATGGATACTATCCCAATTGAAATTAATTAAAAACCAACATTAAAATTTATTCATATTCAAAGAACTCAGGGCTAAACTGATAGGAAAATTATGGGAGGATTTTGGGGGACACAAGGGAAGGACAATTCCCTTGTTGAATTTCTACATACCTGGCTAAATTTTCTCCGGAGAAAGAAACTTGAAAGGCTGCAACTGGTGAGGAACCCTAGACCTTGCTTGAGAGCTCTTGAGAGAAAAATTACGCAAATCTTTTTGAAAGTCTAAGTAGGAATTAGGGGAAAATTATTTACTCCCTCTAAATCCCTTCAAAACAATCCCAAAATGGCGTACTTTAGAGTCAAGGAGAATAGGAAATTACTAAATAGCCCTTGAAAAATCGTTCGAAAAAACTGCCAGGTGACCCTAACGGGGGACCTAATGGTCGTGGCGACTGACCACGACTCGTGGTCTCACCAGCTGGGTACACTGCCCAGGTTCCTTTGTAGGTCACCACGAGGGACCTAACAAGTCGTTATAGGTGACCATGACTCGTGGTCACCACCCATCAAATACACTGCCAACTTATAAAATTGTTGACCCAGGGCGGACCACGAGTGACTTAACGGGTCATGGTCAGTGACCACGACTCGTGAAGTCTCTCGTTGCGTACACTTCTCCTCAATTTACAATACTTACTCCTTCTACTCACGACTGACCTAACAAGTCATTGTGTCTCATAACGGCCCATTAGGTGAGTCATCCTGTAGCATTCCTACAGCTTTTCCAGATTTTCTAATTTAAGTCCCGAATTTAGATTTTGAATTTCTGGGGCATTACAATATCTCCCCCTTGTAAACATTCATCCTCGAATGTTAGAAAACACACAGGAAAGTAGACAATAACAATCAAAATCTCTAAATACTACTCTTTTGAACTCCAAAACTGTCGGAATGACTAAATCCGTTTCAAAATACATAACAGAAATGGATTTACTTTTCATATATACATCCAAATTCGTAAAATAAACTTATACACATGAATTGAATTCAACAACTGGATCAGGTCCTAAGGTAAAACTAACACTTTTAAGCTGCAATAGAGTCGGTAGAAAATAAGTGCGAGTATTTGGCCATCATATCTACTGCGGCCTCCCACGTAGCTTCCTCAACCTACTGATTTCTCCATAAGACCTTGACTGCTATTTCCTTATTCCTTAGCTTACAAACCTGATAGTCAAGGATCTGGACTGGTACCTCCTCATATGAGAGACTATCCTTTATTCCCATGCTGTCGAATGGAACAACTGAGGTTGGATCTTCGATGCACTTTTTCAAAATTGACACATGGTAAACTAGGTGTACAACTGCTAGTTCTGAAGGTAATTCTAGCTCATAGGCTACATTACCAATACGCCTCAAAATTCTATAAGGTCCCACATATCTCAGACTAAGCTTTCCCTTCTTACCAAACATCATCACCCCTTTCATGGGCAAAATTTTCAGGTATATCCAGTCAGCAACTACAAACTCCAACTGTCTTCTCTACACATCGGCATAAGATTTCTGACAGCTCTGAGCTATTTTCAACCTTTCTCGGATAAGCTGAACTTTCTACATTGCCTCATGAACTGATCTGGCCCTAGCAAGGTAGCTTCATCAACCTCGAACCACCCTATAGGAGATCTACACCTTCTACTATACAATGCTTCAAATGGGGCCATTTGAATGCCAGAATGGTAGCTGTTGTTGTACGCAAACTCGATAAGAGGCAAATGGTCTTCCCAATTACCCTCAAAATCGATTATGCACGCTCTTAGCAGATCTTCTACGGTCTGAATAGTCCGCTCAACTTTTCCATCGATCTGCGAGTGAAAAGTTGTGTTGAGCTTGACCTTAGTGCCTAGTCCCTTCTAAAAGGACTTCCAGAAGTGTGAGGTAAACTGAGTTCCTCTGTCTTAAATGATAGCCAAAGGCACCCCATGGAGTCTGAATAAATCTCAGATGTAAAGTCTGGCATAATCTTCAGCTTAGTCGGTGGTTATGACTGGGAGGAAGTAAGCTGACTTAGCCATCTAGTCCACCATTACCCAAATTGAATCATGTTGCCAATGAGTTTGAGGTAGGCCCGTAATGAAGTCCATTTTTACTTCTTTCCACTTCCATGTGGGTATGCTGATGTCCTGAGGCATACCTCCTGGTCTCTGGTGTTCCATCTTAACTTGCTGGAAGTTCGAACACTTAGCTACGAATTCAGCAATGTCTGTTTTTATGCTATTCCACCAGTAAATATCTCACAAATCAAGGTACATTTTAGCGGCACCAGGGTGAATGGAGTATCTCGAGCTATGTGCCTTAGCTAGTATCTGCTATCTCAATTCACCAACATCCGGTACACACAATTTTCCCTGATAACGGAGCACACCATCTCCCCCTTTAGAGAACGCCTCAACCTCGTTTCTGAGAACTACTTCTTTAAGTTTAAGTAGGATAGGATCTTCATCCTATCTGGATTTAACTTCAACTAACAAAGATGAGTCTGACCCACTTTGCATTACCATAACACATTCGGTTGAATCCACTAGCTGCACCCCAACCGCACTAGCCTATAAACATCCCTTTCTAACTCCTTTTTGCCCTCTTCAATATGAGTCACACTCCTTATAGACTGTCTACTTAGGGCATCAGTCACCACATTGGCTTTACTCGGGTGATACAGCACACTCATATCATAGTCTTTTAGCAACTCCAACCACCTTCTCTGATGTAGATTTAGATCCTTCTGACTCAACACTTACTGAGGACTCTTATGATCTGTGAATACATCTATGTGAGCTCCATATAAGTAATGTCTCCATATTTTTAGCGCAAACACCACCGCTGCCAACTCCAAGTCATGAGTTAACTAGTTTTTCTCATGAACCTTGAGCTGTCTAGAGGTGTAGGCTATCACTTTGCCCCGCTGCATAAGAACGCATCTGAGTCTAACTCTGGAAGCATCACAATAAACAACCAATCCATTTGTTCCTTCTGGCAGGGTCAAAACTGAAGCGGTAGTGAGTCGATTCTTCAACTCCTGGAAACTCTTCTCATAATAATCCGACCACTGAAATTTCACCTTCTTCTCAGTTAACTTAGTCAGAGGAGATGCTATAGAGGAGAAGTCTTCAACAAACTGTCGGTAATAACCGGTTAAGCCCAGGAAAATCCTAATTTTAGTAGGAGAGGTAGGTCTGTGCCAATCTTTCACCGTTGCTATCTTGTGAGGATCTAGTTATATCCCTTCACCTGAGACCACATGACCTAAGAAAGTCACTGACTTTAACCATAATTCGCACTTGCTGAACTTGGCGAACAACTGGAGGTCCCTGAGTGTCTGTAATGCTAATCTTAGGTGATTGGCATGCTCTTCCTCATTTCTGGAGTACACCAGAATGTCGTCGATAAATACGATGACGAACATATCTAGGTACTGCTTGAAGACCCTATTCATCAAATCCATGAAGGCTGCTAGGGCGTTTATTAACCCGAAGGACATCACCATAAACTTGTAGTACCATACTGAGTTCTAAATGTTGTTTTCGGTATGTCACACTCTCTAACCCTTAACTGATGGTACCCTAAACTGAGATCAATTTTTGAGAAACAGTTGGCTCCCTGAAGTTGGTCAAATAGGTATTCAATTCTGCGTAGGGGATACCTGTTCTTGATTGTGACTTTGTTCAACTGATGATAATCTATGCACATTTTGAGGGTACCGTCTTTCTTACACATGAATAGTACTGGAGCACCCCAGGGAGAGATATTGAGCTTGATAAAACTCTTGTCAAGAAGATCTTTCAGCTGTTCCTTCAACTCCTTAAGCTCATCTGGAGCCATTCTGTAAGGAGGGATGGAGATGGGCTGAGTATCTAGAAGGAGATCTATTGCAAAATCTATTTCCCGTTTAGGGGAACTCTGGGAAGATACTCCAGAAAAACATCTGGGAACTCACTAACCACTTGAACTAACTGGATAGTTGGAGTCTCAGAGTTTGAATCCTTAACCTGAACTAGATGATAAATACATCCCTTGGAGATGAGTTTCTGGGCCTTAAGGTAGGAAATAAACCTACCCTTAGGCACTGAACTGCAACCCGTCCATTTTGAAACAGGTTCATTTAGAAATTGGAACTTGACCACTCTAGTTCTGCAATTGACAGAGGTATAGTAGGAGTGTAACCAATCCATGCCAAGAATATGGTCAAACTCGACCATGTATAACTTTATGAGATCAGCTGGAATGACTTTATTCAGGACCGAGACTTGGCATTTTCTATACACCCGGTTGGCTCTAACTGACTCACTAACCGGGGTGAAGATTGAGAATGGTTCTGAAAGGACCTCTAGACTGATATTGAACTGGAATGATATGTAGGGAGTCATGAATAAAAGAGTGGCTCCTGGATCTAGGAGGGCATACACGTCTAGCTGAAAGAGACATAACGTACCCGTGACTACGTCAAGTAAGCTCTCTTGATCCTGACGGGAAGACAGAGCATAAAATGATTTTGGCGCTGACCATCATTTGTACCTGATGTGTTGGCCTGCTGAGCTGGTCGGCTTGCAGGAGCTGATGATGTGTTAGATTGTGATCTCCCTCGCCCTACTGACGGGCACTCCCTAAGACGATGTCCAAGCTGCCCACAACCAAAACATCCCTCTCCACCCTGAAGGCACTCTCCCGGGTAGTTCCTACCACACTTGGGACAAGCTAGATACTTGTTCTCAGTACTATGGGCTTGAGACTGCGCGCCAGATGACCCACCCTTTCGATCCTGGCGGGACTGAAAGGTTGGGGCACTGGCTGAACTAGGTGCTGGGGCTCTAACTACTTCTTCTACTGCGGTGGGCGGCTACTACCGCTAGACCTCTGATGGCCAAAATATGACTGGCCAGTCCTTACCCATTTGTTCTTATGCTCCATATCCTTCAGCTTCTCAGCCTCAATCTGCTGGGCAGCGGGAGAAGTCCATATCCTTAATCAGCATCGCCATCCTGCACTCCTTGAGGACCAAATTCGATACCCCATTCACGAATTTCAACATACGTGCCCTCAGTTCAGCTACCATCTTCGGAGTGTACTTAGATAGGCTAGTAAACTTCAAAGCATACTCCTCCACAATTCTGTTTCCCTGTCTCAAATTCATAAACTCCGCCATCTTTGCCTCTCTCAATTCCCGAGGGAAAAACCTGTCCAAGAAAGCTGTATGGAATTCTTCCCACTCTACTGGTCTTGCTACCGCTGGCCGCCCCTCTCTCCATTAGTCATGCCAGACCTGAGTTACCCCTTTTAACTGGTAGGCAGCCAGGTCAGCACTTTCAGAAGAGCTAACACCCATAATGCGGGTGATCTTCTTGACCTCATCCACGAACTCCTGGGGATCCTCCCCATCTTTGGACCCCTGAAAAGATGGAGGGTTCATATGGGTGAAGTCCCGCACCCTCACAGCTGCTTCAGTCCCATTCGTGGCTATACTGGTTCACCTGGTTGGTGACTATTTAGGCCTGCAGTTGAATGGCACCCCGAAATTCGGCGGTAGATATCGAATCATCTTGAGGTGCTGTCGAGGCTGGTGGGGCAAGTCTGTTGGCGTTACTGGCCCTTCTTCCATTACTGTGTCTAGGATGCATGGTTCACTGAAATGAAACAGAGCACGAGTCAGAAGGGTGTTTTTGGAATTGAACTTTAACACATGATAAAGAGTATGAAGAAAAGAGAGTTTTCCTAATAACATATTGTAGCCTCCTTGTCATAAGTGTGGCGTGCTTCAAACCTATTAAAAGGACTCTACTCGATGCGACTTTCAGACATTCTGAGGATACTCTAAACCTAGTGCTCTAATACCAAGTTTTTCATGCCCCGAGCCTACACCGTGGACGTAACACGGTACTTGAAGTCACAAGTGACCCCAAGTCAACTCTTGGTCTATCATACATTGGTATTATGAGTAAAACATGCACAGCGGAAATTTCGAATTAATAACATCAAAGAATTTTTATGAAATGTTAGATAAAACTTAAAACATGAAAACCGAACATCTGTAGTCTGAAAGCCTTATAACTGATGAGTTGCTGGGACAAGTCCCCAGCTAACTATAAGTCTAAATTAAAATTGTAATATAAATGAATGAAAATAAAATAAGCCCCTCAGATGATGACGACTCACACTTCAACTGCAGCTGAGGAGGATCTGAATCGGGGTGGCTTACACTGCTGATTCTGGGAACTTGCGGTTGTACCATGAAACGATACAACATAAAAATATGTGTCAGTACTTTGAATGTACTTAGTAAGTGGGAGAAAGTATAACTGAAATACAAAGTCTGATCTAAAATGACACGCAATGACCAACAGGTAAACTGAACTGTTCTACTGATGTATACTGGAATAGTCAAGATTGTTACACCTCGTAAATTTCCAGCGTATAGATGGCCTATTCGCGTGTTGGTTAAGAGTATTTGAAAACCATACATGCTAGAAAAAGGCCCGGGGAAAGATCGGACAAGCGCCAAGTCGGCGCGTCACAAGGAAAAATGCGACTTATAAATTGCATTCCAGGAATGCAACTTATAAATCGCATTTACTGAATGCGACTTATAAATCGCATTTCCTAAATGCGACTTATAAGTCCCAATTATATAACACCTCCAACTTCGGTTTATTTCATTAACTTCACATAATTTCCAGAAAAGTCGCGAGAAACAGAGGAGAGCGTGAGGTTTTGAGGTATTTCCTTCTGGTTATGCCATCAAACGCGGTCCAAACTCGAATTAACCTCAGGTACCGAGGTATTTAGCAGCAGGGAGCATTCCTACGGATTTAGTTTCGTGAAATACGGCCGACGAATCATCGAGCTACCGAGCTAAGGTAAGTAGAATTGCTCCAAACTAGTGTCTATGTGTTCCTAGCTGTGAAGTGAATATTTCTTCCTTCTGGACTTCTGGAAAATAGCGAGTTTTTGACCGTCTTTCGATAAGCCTAAGTTTAGGCAATAATTATATCGAAAGTGACGTTGTTCTTTAGAATAAAGCTATATTTAGTATTAATTGACATATTTATGAATGCAGTTGGGAGAAATAGTTGAAGTATTGGCCGAGCCTCGTCCGATAGACGGATAGTTCGAGGATAAGGTATGTAAAGCTAGTTCCTTATGCAAGTTAGTAGCTTTAGCCCTGTATAGTACAATAAACTCCGTAGTAGAATTCCCGGAGTTGAATGTTAAGTATTGTGCAAAGTTCAGTAAACCTAGTTTGCGTTGTTATATCGTATTCAGTCTGAAAGTTAGAAAAGTATGCGCCCGAGGGCAAGTTAGTATTTCAGATTCAGTATAGCCTATTACGTGATTAGCAAGCATGTAGTAGAATAAAAAAATAGATTTTCATAATAAAAGTTAATAAAGAAAGATCAGATAGACAGACAGTTATGGCTACAGATTAGCCATTCAGACAGACAGTATCTTGGCTACAGATTAGCCGTACAGTTAAACAGAGGTTACAGAATCAGCATAATTAGTAAGAATTAGCTCAGTGTAGAAACAGATCAGAATAAGAAGTTAGATTCCAGATAGTCTTTTCAGTTATACATGCTTGCTATTTTTATGTGCTATTTGGTTGTTGAGACTTGTTGTGGCATGTGGGTGTCCCTTTTAGCATCCCCACCGCCCCTGGGTTATAGCTGTGTCGATACCAGATTCAGATACTGCCACCAGCTGGGCGATGTCGTCCGCCTAGAGGACGATGATGGCCGACCACCATGATAATACGGTCCAGACCACCCTGCTTACAAGGGTAGTTCAGTTTACTCTGCACAGAGCCAGTCCATCCTATTTACAGGGGCAGAACACTCTGTGTGCGCTTGTGGCCGGGGGCAGTTTCAGATACAGATTTTTATAAAATCACCCTGTTGCATGCTTGCACCCAGGGGCAATTTTTATTACACACCCCGCGTGCACCTGCGCCCAGAGGTAGGAGTCTTCGGACTCAGACACAGTTTATTGTCAGAGGCCAAGGCCTGAGCTACGTACCCAAGGGCTACCCTGTAGGAGGAGCTCACAGTTATCAGATGAGTGGAGTGACTTATTTTTGGTTGATTTAGACCCAGGTAGGTGTAAATAGATTGTGTGTTTGTTGGCACCTTCCGGCTTATGGGGGTCGGTCAGGTATTGTGTGTATTTATATGTATACCTATATGTGCTATTAGATACTGATAGACAGGAGGACGACACGACATCAGCTACATTCAGTTTCGTTATAGAATAAATAAACTCTCCCCAGTTATTCTCAGCCAGTTAGACTCAGCTACCTTCTGCTCATATGTCATGTTACTGTTGTTATTCATTTCAGTTGTGTATTTCAGTTGCTTTACATGCTCAGTACCTGTGGTACTGACGCCCAGTGGGGTGCTGCATTACTTGCCTGCAGGTACTCATAGACGAGGAGGTGATCCCTCATGATTCCAGTCAGCTATTGAGTATTCAGCTCCTGTCATCCGGAGCCTGAATTCCAGAGGTGTATTTCGTTTTCTTTTGTTGTACAGTACGGGTAGATCGGGGCCCTGTCCCGATCATTTCTATTGTTATTCCTAGAGGCTTGCAGTCTGTATATATTCCATGTGGTCAGTCGAGCCGGTCGTGTGAGGCCGTGTAGCTTGTTATAGTTATTTGTTATTTCTGTTCCTGTTGGCCGTGTGTGGCCATAACCAGTCAGTAGTGGTGACCTTGCCGGTCACGTAATTATTTAGCATGTTATTGTTGAGTTACAGAGAACTAGACAGCATGGTGGCCTTGTCGGCCCGCATAGGTTCCCCCATAGTAGTATGTTTCTGGTTAGCTGTTTCCCAGGTGCAGGCGGCTATAGGCCTGTTGGCCGGAGGTTGTGTTTACAGCCGTTATATAGCCCTTTGGTTCCAGGAATTCGAGTTAGAGCCAGCCAGGCACCATATGTGCTTCGACTCACCAGATAGCAGTCTAGGTCCTACTAGGGCACCAGGTGCCAGTCATACCCCCAGGGCGGGGCGTGACAAACTTGGTATCAGAGCAGGTCGTGTCCCAGGGAGTCTGAAAGCCGTGCTAAGTAGAGGCTTGTCTATGGATGTGTTGTGCACCACATACTATAGACAGGAGGCTGGGAGGCATGATAGGATGGTTACTCTTCCTTCTCAGCCAGTCGTGCTTTAGAGCGGTACAGTATTGGGTTGAGTCCCTAAAAACTTACTGTATTCTTTGATTACAGAAACAGAGGCAGATCAGCATTACCCTATCACAGGCAAAAGATCAGATATAGCAACAGAAGAGGGCATCAGCCAGTAACAAGATAC
This sequence comes from Datura wrightii, assembly GCA_035772735.1. NCBI lineage: Eukaryota > Viridiplantae > Streptophyta > Magnoliopsida > Solanales > Solanaceae > Datura > Datura wrightii. Next base: position 144,225,925 of record JASDFA010000027.1, on the reverse strand, counting down.
TTACAGTAGCAGGAAGAGGTACCAGAGACCTCCCAGCGTGATACCTTTATCGGTACTATTCCCAGTATACGTTGATAACGTCAGAATAGGAAGTTAGAAGTATAATGTACATACGAGTTGATTTATTTATTAGCTATATAAGATCTGATTAAGATTACAGACAAGGTCAGACTAGTAGATAAGTATGAGAAAGGGAGGGAAATGCAGGAATCCCAAACACATCTTTTCAGATGTGGTACAGTTATATGTTTCTATCTGTTGCAACAAGAAAAGGGATATTCCTACCTCTTGACCTTGATTCCAGTATAGTAAAGGGGCACAAGAATTGAGGTGAGGCTGCCCAAAACAAGCAGTAAGTGAAGATAGATTGATTAATTCCAGTAAGTGTTAGTGAGCGTAAAGAGAAAGTAAGACTGTTAGCTTACCCGAAGTAGGGGTAGAAGACCTGCTAGTGATGAATGCCTAGTAATAGTCAAGTTCGAGTCAGAAAAAGGCCAAGTCCGCCATATATGCTAATAGATAGCAAGACATACCTGTAAGATTATAGTTATGATCCAGTTGTGACATTGAAAGATAGAGAGGTCATGTGAATCAGATGGGCCTGACTATAAGCCAGAAAAAGTATAGGCTGAGGCTTGATCAGTAATCTCATTAACAATGAAAGGCAGGTACCTTGAACCCCAGAGCTTAGCTCAAGTGAGATGAGGGGAGAAAGCAGGAATACTAAATTTTGTGGGGAAAATAGAATCACCCCCAAATTGATAGAATATCATATTACGGACTAAGCCTCGGACTGACAGTTAGAAGACATTAAGATTGTGGTCCAGAATGCTGTAGTATGTCCGCCTACGGAAAAGTTAAGAAACTGCCGACACAGAGACTCTAATCTAGTGCGGCCTGGAGATAAGACCCAGTAGACAGTCGTGGGCTCTCAATATAATGCCAAGTAAGGCCACAAGATTTGAATGTTGACCCCATGTTGCAAGAATGGCGGAATTTCAAACAACAGACCATAATTAAAGCGCATATGTTGTTGCTTCCAGAAGGGGATGAAAAATCCAATGAAATGACACGAGAGGACAGGAGATATCATTAGACTGTAGAAGTGGTATATCATGTGCAGTGTGAAATTCAGTAAAGCATGCCAGAGATTACGTATCACTACAGAATTTAGTATCTATTGTACGTAGTTGTTGATATATATATGTACAGGTATCAGATATGCTATGAATAGCTGTCAATAGGGGTCCACATCCGTAGTCAGTGACAGACTAGTACTTCAGCTGGTTCTCGTATCTAGCAGAAGGCCAGTATTTACAAGAATAACTCATAAGACCAAGAATTCCCTAGAATAGTAGTATAAATCCAAGTGGATACACACAAGGCGTAAGAAATTGATAGTACCCTACTAGCACAGTGTTTATTAAGACCAGGAAATCAGTAGACTTCGCGTGAAGATCCAGAGATTGATCGCCTGGGAGTAAGTTTGATTAAGCCCAGCCTTACAGTGGTTCAAGCAAAATAACAAAGCAATTAGATGCCCACAAGTATGCAGTTATGCATGAACTATAAGTATTCAAGTAGAACAGTTAGAGCATTGTTAGACTACTGCCACATTCGGGTCAGTCAACCCGACTATTCAGTTATTTAAGGTTATGCAGCCAGATCATTAGAGGTCATGATCAATATCAGGATCCTCTGATCAGATAAAGGCACAAGGTGCGCAGACTATCGTTCAGGTTATCCCAGCAACAAGTAGCCTTAGCATGTGGCCGAAAGGCCAGATAAGGTCTAGCTACGCCTGTAAACTACCTGTCGATCTCTTCGGCAAGACAAGCCAGTATGACCGTCAATTATATGCCGAGCTCTCTAAGTATGAAAATGTTATATCAGTCAAGAAGAGGTAATGGAGCAGCAAATACTCTTAGCTATAGATCTATTAGGAGTGTGGAGTATGTGCAACCCGAGCAACGGGAGTTGGTCAGGGAGATACATCAATTGGTCAATTTAGCCGTTCGTGTGATAGAAATGAAGGACAACAGAGCGGTAATCCAGAACACCGCCGTGTCATCCTTAGTTGTGGAGGTAAGAGAACGGCAATATGCAGATCCTGACCTGGTCTAACTTAAGGACAGAATCCTGCTAGGGAAGTGCCAGATTCACAAATAACAGAGGATGGAGTGCTGCGTTGTAAAGACCGTCTATGTGTTCCAGATGTTTCAGGCTTCCGCCATTAGATCATGAACGAGGTGCACTGCGCCAGCAACTATTTTCTCCACCCTGGCGCGACAAAAAATGTACCATGATATCAAAGAAAACTACTGGTGGCTAGATAAAAAAAAAAGAAATTGCTGAATTTGTAGCCCGGTGTCCTAACTGCCAGCAGGTGAAAGCAGAACATCAAAAACCAGGCGGTTTGACTCAGGACATAGTTGTGCCTCTCTGGAAGTGGAAAGCAGTAAATATGGATTTTATGGCAGGATTACCCCGTACTAAACATGGACATAACTCTATATGGGTGATAGTTGACAGATTGACCAAATCAGCTCATTTCCTGCCAGCGGAAACTACTTTCTCGGCCAGATTATGTGGAGTTGTATATCCGAGAAATAGTCAGGTTGCACGGAGTACTAGTATCCATTATTTCAGACAAAGGAGCACAGTTTACAGCTAGATTCTGGCAGTCGTTTCAGAAAGACTGGGAACACAGATTAATTTGAGCACAGCATTCCACCCTCAAACAGATGGACAGGCGGAAGGCACAATTCAGACGCTCGAAGATATGTTGCGAGCGTGTGTGTTAGATTTCGGTGGTAGCTGGGTTGAGCATTTGCCCCTAATCGAGTTTTCTTATAATAATAGCTATCACTCGGCTATCCAGATGGCGCCTTTCGAGGCTTTTTACGGGCGAAAATGCAGATCGCCGATTGGATGGTTTGAAATAGGAAAATCACCATTGATTGGGCCAGACATTGTTCAGCAGTCAGAGGAGAAGGTAAAACTTATCAGAGAACGCCTACTGACTGCACAGAGCCTCCAGAAGTCATATGCAGACGTGCGGCGCAGAAACCTGGAATTCGATGTGAATGACTAGGTATTTTTGAAAGTATCCCCAATGAAAGGGGTGATGAGATTCGGCAAGAAAGGTAAGCTCAGTCCAAGGTTTGTTGGGCCTTATCAGATTCGTCGAAGAATAGGCCAAGTGGTAGATGAGTTGAACTTGCCTCCAGAGTTAGAATCCGTTCATCCGGTCATGTATCCATGTTGAGGTAATGCACAGGAGACTCGTCCAGAGCAGTCCCAGTCCAGGATATCCGGGTTACAGAAGAGCTAGCCTACGAAGAGGTTCCAATAGCTATCCTAGACAGACAGATTCGCAGATTGAGAACTAAAGATATTGCGTCTGTCAAAGTATTATGGCGTAACAGGAACCAAGAAGAGGTGACATGGGAAGCGGAGGAAGATATGAAAGCTAGATATCCTCACTTATTCCAGGCCTAGCTAGGCGACAGGTATGTCAGTATTGTTACCTATGCAGTACCTTACAGTTGTTTATATATAAGTGAGAGAGATTGATGTTTAGCTATCAAATGAATCTTGTAGTATCGTGTGGAGTACCTGTATTGGACTTTTCTGTATTTTAGGTTTTTTTTCTGATAGTCCAGATTACAGGGGAACTCTGCCAAAATTTTCCTAAGAACAAGTTAAGCTAATTGAGTAGTCCTCTATATAGCAGTTTACATTCGAGGACGAATGTTCTTAAGGGGGGGAGAATGTTACACCCCATAAATTTCCAGCGTATAAATGGCCTATTCGCGTGTTGGTTAAGAGTATTTGAAAATCATACATGCTAGAAAAAGGTCCGGGGAAAGATCGGACAAGCGCCAAGTCGGCGTGTCGCAAGGAAAAATGCGACTTATAAATTGCATTCCAGGAATGCGACTTATAAATTGCATTCCAGGAATGCAACTTATAAATCGCATTTACTGAATGCGACTTATAAATCGCATTTCCTAAATGCGTTATAAGTCCCAATTATATAACACCTCCAACTTCGGTTTATTTCATTAACTTCACATAATTTCCAGAAAAGTTGCGAGAAATAGAGGAGAGCGTGAGGTTTTGAGGTATTCCTTCCGGTTACGCCATCAAACGCGGTCCAAACTCGAATTAACCTCAGGTACCGAGGTATTTAGCAGCAGGGAGCATTCCTATGGATTTAGTTTCGTGAAATACGGCCGACGAATCATCGAGCTACCGAGCTAAGGTAAGTAGAATTGCTCCAAACTAGTGTCTATGTGTTCCTAGCTGTGAAGTGAATATTTCTTCCTTCTGGACTTCTGGAAAATAGCGAGTTTTTGACCGTCTTTCGATAAGCCTAAGTTTAGGCAATAATTATATTGAAAGTGACGTTGTTCTTTAGAATAAAGCTATATTTAGTATTAATTGACATATTTATGAATGCAGTTGGGAGAAATAGTTGAAGTATTGGCCGAGCCTCGTCCAACAGACGGATAGTTCGAGGATATGGTATGTAAAGCTAGTTCCTTCGGCAAGTTAGTAGCTTTAGCCTTGTATAGTACAATAAACTCCATAGTAGAATTCCTGGAGTTGAATGTTAAGTATTGTGCAAAGTTCAGTAAACCTAGTTTGCGTTGTTATATCGTATTCAGTCTGAAAGTTAGAAAAGTATGCGCCCGAGGGCAAGTTAGTATTTCAGATTCAGTATAGCCTATTACGTGATTAGCAAGCATGTAGTAGAATAAAAGAAACAGATTTTCATAATAAAAGTCAATAAAGAAAGATCAGATAGACAGACAGTTATGGCTACAGATTAGTCATTCAGACAGACAATATCTTGGCTACAGATTAGCCGTACAGTTAAACAGAGGTTACAGAATCAGTATAATTAGTAAGAATAAGCTCAGTGTAGAAACAGATCAGAATAAGAAGTTAGATTCCAGATAGTCTTTTCAGTTATACATGCTTGCTATTTTTATGTGCTATTTGGTTGTTGAGACTTGTTGTGGCATGTGGGTGTCCCTTTTAGCATCCCCACTGCCCCTGGGTTATAGCTGTGTCGATACCAGATTTAGATACCGCCACCAGCTGGGCGATGCCGTCCGCCTAGAGGATGATGATGGCCGACCACCATGATAATATGGTCCAGACCACCCTGCTTGCAGGGGTAGTTTAGTTTACTCTGCGCAGAGCCAGTCCACACTGTTTACAGGGGCAGAACACTCTGTGTGCACTTGTGGTCGGGGGCAGTTTCAGATACAGATTTTTATAAAATCACCCTGTTGCGTGCTTGCACCCAGGGGCAGTTTTTATTACACACCCCGCATGCACCTGCGCCCAGAGGTAGGAGTCTTCGGACTCAGACACAGTTTATTGTCAGAGGCCAAGGCCTGAGCTGCGTACCCAAGGGCTACCCTGTAGGAGGAGCTCACAGTTATCAGATGAGTGGAGTGACTTATTTTTGGTTGGTTTAGACCCGGGTAAGGGTAAATAGATTGTGTGTTTGTTGGCACCTTCCGGCTTATGGGGGTCGGTCAGGTATTGTGTGTATTTTATATGTATACCTATATGTGCTATTAGATACTGATAGACAGGAGGACGACACGGCATCAGGTACATTCAATTTCGTTATAGAATAAATAAACTCTCCCTAGTTATTTTCAGCCAGTTAGACTCAGCTACCTTCTGCTCATATGTCATGTTACTGTTGTTATTCATTTCAGTTGTGTATTTTAGTTGCTTTACATGCTCAGTACCTGTGGTACTGACGCCCAGTGGGGCGCTGCATTACTTGCCTGCAGGTACTCATAGACGAGGAGGCAATCCCTCGTGATTCCAGTCAGCTATTGAGTATTCAGCTCCTGTCATACGGAGCCTGAATTCTAGAGGTGTATTTCATTTTCTTTTGTTGTACAGTACGGGTCGATCGGGGCCCTGTCCCAATCATTTCTATTGTTATTCCTAGAGGCTTGCAGTCTGTATATATTCCCTGTGGTCAGTTGAGCCGGTCGTGTGAGGCCGTGCAGCTTGTTATAGTTATTTGTTATTTCTGTTCCTGTTGGCCGTGTGTGGCCATAACCAGTCAGTAGTGGTGACCTTGCCGGTCACGTAATTATTTAGCATTTTATTGTTGAGTTACAGAGAACTAGACAGTATGGTGGCCTTGTCGGCCCGCATAGGTTTCCCCGTAGTAGTATATTTTTGGTTAGCTGTTTCCCAGGTGCAGGCGGCTATAGGCCTGTTGGCCGGAGGTTGTGTTTACAGCCGTTATATAGCCCTTTGGTTCCAGGAATTCGAGTTAGAGCCAGCCAGGCACCAGATGTGCTTCAACTCACCAGATAGTAGTCTAGGTCCTACTAGGGCACCAGGTGCCAGTCATACCCCCCAGGGCGGGGCGTGACAAAGATGACCCTGTCTGATGGTCAAAGACATGCCCTAAGTCTAAAATATTTGGTCTGAGAGACCACACTGAACTGATCTGAATTGAACTGAACTGTCAATACTGATGCTAAACTAAACTGACTAGTGGGAGAGTCTCTAACCAATATATAACCATATGAGTTAGACATGGAGTCCGATGCATACACCCCACCGATAGTACCCAATATACCTTACTAGGGTTTAAAGGCATGAACTAGGTGATTACAAATGTCTGGGGCCAATCAGAAAAGTCATACTGTAACCTACGTTGGCAACGTAGTTCTAGGAACCTGGGTGCGCTGGAATCCCGGCCCGCTAGGTGCTAAGTCCTACTCCCACTAGAAAACCTAAACTGAACTACTAGGCTGATAGCTCAAAAATGGGGTCCAAGACTAGTCAGGGACATATAACTTACCCTAAGAGTCTTATCGGACCAGATTTTGAAACTAGGTCCTAGACTGGTCAGAGCTGCTTATGTGGAAGCGTTGTAACCTCTTTCGAATGAACTGTAAATTGAATTGCATTCCTGGGCTTGTCTGAGCTATATAACTAAAATGTCATGACCGCCTAATGGACTAATAAACTAGATTTTGAGTCTAATTCTGATAACCGGGAGGCACCACTGACACCTTGGGAAAATACTGAAGTCAAAGTGATCATTGATGAGTTTTGATAGTTTGAAGAGGTTCTACATTCTAACTGAACTGAACTACTAAGTAGCTAATAAAGAAAACTTATTCCAATAACACAGGAATTCCATTATATGGCATAATCTTAAAAATTAAAGAAATCTCATCTGTCAAGGCTAAAATAATCTTATCAATGGAGTATTTACTCAACATATATACATATATAATAAGAATTACTAGGAAATTTAGCCTAAAACATACTTAATACAATAGACGGAAATTTAATACGCAATAATCATTACTCAAAAGTTTAGGGATTAAATCACCTTGGAAAGAACAACAACAATTTACTTAGGAACTAATGAAGATCATATGAATAATAAACATGGATACTATCCCAATTGAAATTAATGAAAAACCAAAATGAAAATTTATTCATATTCGAAGAACTCAGGGTTAAACTGATAGGGAAATTATGGGAGGATTTTGGGGGACACAAGGGAAGGAAAATTCCCTTGTTGAATTCCCACATACCTGGCTAAATTTTCTCCAGAGAAAGAAATTTGAAAGGCTAAAACTGGTGAGGAACCCCAAACCTCTAAAAGACTGAGGGAATTATGGGAAAATTATTTACTCCCTCTAAATCCCTTCAAAACAATCCCAAAAAGACGTAATTTAGAGTCTAGGATAATAGAAAATTACTAAATAGCCCTTGGAAAATCACTGAAAAAAATTGCTAGGTGACCCTAACGGGTCGTGGCGACTGACCACGACTCGTGGTCACATTCGTTGGGTACACTTCCCAGGTTTCGTTGTAAGTCACCACGAGGGACCTAACAAGTCGTTATAGGTGACCACGACTCGTGGTCATCACCCATAAAATACACTGCTATAAAATTCTCCACCCAGGCCTGACCACTAGTGAGTTAACAAGCCGTGGTCAGTGACCATGACTCGTGAAGTCTCTCTTTGGGTACACTGCTCCTCATTTTACAATACTTACTCCTTCTACTCATGACTAACCTTATGAGTCGTTGGGTCTCATAATGACCTATTAGGTGAGTCGTCTTGTAGCATTCCTGCAGCTTTTCCAGATTTCTGATTTAAGTCCAAGATTTAGATTTTGAGTTTCCGAGGCATTACAGGTTTACCAAAATCAGCACATTTCTTACCGGGAAAGACTACAAATTTAGTTGAGGATTATGCTAGCCTTTACATTTAGGAGTTAGTTTGGTTGTATGGAGTTCTATTGTCTATCATCTCAAATTGGGGCACTCAGTTTTTGAGATTGTTTCAAAAGGTCTTTGGTACATAGGTGAAGCTTGGCACAACTTTTCACCCACAGACTGATGATCAGGCCAAGAAGACCATTCACACTCTTGAGGACACGTTAAGAGCGTGTGTGATTGATTTTAAGGGTAGTTGATATGATCACTTTCCCGTCATTGAGTTTGCCTACAAAAACAGCTACCACTCTAGCATTCAGATGGCTCTGTTTGGGGGTCTTTATGGGTGGATATATAGATCTCCTATCGAATGGTTCGAAGTAGGTGAGGCTACATTGATAGGGCTAGATTCAGTTTATAAGGTTATGGAGAAAGTTCATCTTATCAGAGAAGGGTTGAAAACAACTCAAAGTTGTTAGAAATTATATGCGGATGTTAGAAGGAGAGCTTGAGTTTGTCTTTGGTGATTGGGTATTTGTGAAGGTGTCTCCCATGAATGGAGTGATGAGGTTCGATAAGAAAGGGAAGCTTAGTCCCCAATATATTGGTCCTTAAAGGATTCTGAGGTGAGTGAGCAAGTAGCTTATGAGTTGGAGCTACTAGCGAAGTTAGCTTCGGTGCACCCAGTTTTCCATATATCCTTGTTGAAAAAGTGCATTGGTGATCTAGCTCTAGTTGTTCCAGTGGAGAGCATTGTTATGAAGGATAGTATTTCATATGAGGAGGATCCAATTAAGATCCTTGATCGTCAATCTCGAAAATTTAGGAACAAGGAGGTAGCTTCAGTGAAGGTTTTGTACAGAAATCAACTTGTTGATGGAGCTACATAGGAAGCTGAAGCAGATATAATGACTAGATACCCACATCTTTTTCCTTCTAGCTCAGTTTCACATGAGTTACCAGTTTCCTCCTTTGTACTTTATTCAGTTTCATGTCAAGTTCGTGTCTCTCAATTCCTTTCATGTCATACTATGCATGTGCGTTTCATGAATTCAATTCAATCATGTATCTCAGTTCGGAGTCAGTCACTCCTTCAGTTTTCAGCTATAGCTATTCAATTTTTAGATTGCAGTTCCTTCCCTATACTTCTAGTCTACTTAGTCTATATTTGAGATAGTGTAACACCCCAAAAGTCCCTAAGATCAGACCCAAGGCATGAAATGAAGAAAATAGAATTACATGCATTAGGACATAGGATGAACCATCAAGTGACCCACCAAGTCACTTGAAAGGTTTTTAAGTGACCTGTTAGGTGCAATAAGCTGGTGAAAAGTTAAGTTTCAGAAAGTCTTAATGGCTAGTGAAGTATCTATTAAGTGTGATGATGAATCGCTAAGTGGAGGCATCAAGAAAAGACCAAAAAGTTGAAACTTTTTGATAGTGGTAACGAGTGGTACCTGACAACTCATTAAGTAACTGATGTGACGTGAGTTTACAGCATATTCAATTCTCAAAACTAAGAAAATAGCATGGACTTAGGTGTGTTTATACAAATATGATGCACTTTTACTTTGTTTATAAGGAAATTATATATTGGAGTTGAAATGTGCAAAAGAAGATAAAAGAGTGCTGAAAATGGTGAAATTGCAGACCTCAGTACGATTCGTACCTTTGAAGTACGAGCTGTACGAAGCATCCGTTATAAAATTCAAAAGAATTGCATAAGGCACTGTCCATGTACGACTCTCGGTACGAGCCGTACCATCCTGGTACAAGCCGTACCATAGCAGTCGTGGAAAATTACAGAAATGTTGCACTTGTCTGAGCTCATGGTACGAATGGAAGATACGAGTTGTGATGACCACATACGACTCGCACCAAAGAGCCATGGTAAACTTCAGAGAAAATGTGATTGGCAAATCCTAGGGCATGAGGCAAGTCACGAATCTTGATTTCAAGGTACGAGTTGAACCACAACACTCTTGAAAATATTTAGAGGATGCCTAACTTAACAAGATCATACCACAACAGGCATTGCACAACTCATAAGAGCATTGTACGAGTCGTACCAACTTCTAGGACTTAACAAAATTCAAGGTTGTTGGCATTGTACGGGAGGATGCTACGACTCGTAGGTTCATGGTACGAGTCATAGGATCAGGCGGTTATAGTTAAATTAGTTTATCTGTTGATTTAGAAAAAAATTCTAATTATTTGTATAAATACTTTTCTAGGTTTTTTTTAGAAAGTCAAAATCCTACTTCAACTAGGAAAAGGAGTTACAAATCCCAATTCCACTCCATGAAGGAATAAGGAAGGCTTACCCTACTATTATAAATACCCTTTATTTCTATGTAATAGAAAATCATTAGACAATCGTTAGAAGACTAGAGGTGTGAGATTTGAGGGATAGAAGATAGAATTGAGTTGATTAGCTTGTGATCAACCTTTTCTTGATTTTCTCTTGATCTTCATACTTTGTTCTTAAGGATTTTGCTGATTTATACAAAGAAGTTTTTTTCTCATCCATAATTATAAGTATTGATTTATGTATTTAATTATGAATGCAAATTCCAATCATTCAACTATGAGAGGCTAAAATCTCCATAGCTAGGGTTGTGGGAACCATGGTGAATTAACAAGCTAGGGTTACATAAAGGTGATTAAAACCAATGTGAAACACTTGTATTGTATTTTCTTCATGCTTAAGCGTTTCTTAAAGGTGTGCAACTTTAGGAGTTGCTTGAATTCTTTACTTTCTTAAGCCTAGAGAGGTAGAGATTAGGAAAGGAGAATAACAACAATGCCTTGATTTTGATGATCATTGTATTAACTGGAGCTGTGGTCGCAAGATAGTTAAATTTTGGACATATTGATAATGGTTAATTTTCAATCGCTCATGAGACCTGAGTCGGTGATTGAGTATAGTCATTCAATAGGGATGAACCAATCATTTAAATGAACCTTACTTATCAGTTCTACGAGTAAGCATTGGTGATGATCACGTATCTATACTCTAAGCAGTTATGAACCCATGGGGAATACAAAACCCTAGAAAAATTTCATTCTTGATTTCAACCAAAGTTTTTACTGTGTTTTTAATTACTGTTTTCTTTAGGACCCCCAATTTGGAGTAACTACCTAACAAGTTCACTTACCGACTTTAGTATAGCTCTTCCATATTCCCTGTGGGTTCGATCCCAACCTCTAGTTGAGTTCTTTATTGACAACTTCCACTTCATACTTCAGTAGGAGGTATGGTTTGAGAGTTATCAAAAAGTGGTGCCGTTGTCGGGTATGGCTAAGACTACATTAACTACTTGTATTTAACTTTTAGTTGTTATTTCCTCTTTTACATTTTTGTTTGTTTTGTTTTTTCTCATACAGGTCACCTCTTGGCAAAGAAAAGCATTTAATATAGTGGAGGATGAGTCCGAGTTCCTTGACAAAATATAAGTAGTCAAGAGAATTTTGTCGTGTCACGACGTTAAATCAGGCGCTGCATGGGAGGAAACCCATGGATTGTGAAGTTTATGTAGCCACAGCTATGTTCCTTTCCCTATATTTTTACATTCTATGCTTCGGGTACGAGGCATGCTTTTTAAAAAGGGAGGATTTAGGGATTTTGATTCGTACAAGGGATTTTCTTGTCGTATTTCTTTTCCCTCGGACATGCTATCTAGCAGAACCGACATGTTTAGGATTTTATTTTCTTATTTTATGATTTTTATTTAATTAGGAAATAACTTAGGAGTACTTAGCCAATGAAAATGCACTAGTTTAGATTCTTGAAAAAAATTGACCCCGTTTAACAATTTTTTTGATGCATTAGCTATGTATTTGTGACTGTATGCATGATTTCTATGGATCTTTTGATGTCATTTAGTTTATTAGCATGATGAGTCTTGTTAAGCCATGTGTAAACCAGACAGGTAAAGTGAATATAAGTCATGTACCATGAGTAAGTGAGGTGTAATACTTAGTTCAGTACTATGTTAAAGATCTAGAACTTGCCTGGTTGGTCTTTGCATAGGCTAAGGATGGTTGGTTAGGATATGATCATAGGCCGTTCTTGGTTAATGTCACTTTTAGCCTAAATAAACCTACCAAAATCATATGATTCCTTTGATCCCAATTTTGAGCCTTGAATAGACCTTTTTCTTTTTATGAACCGATGAACCGTACCCATTTTTTATAATGAACCTGTTTTTGCTCTGGTCCTTTCTTGGATATTGTGAACCTCAACATAAGCAAAATTCCTAAGTTGAGGGTGGCTAAAGTAGGGGTACATAAATGGTGGGAACGAGAAAAAGGGAAAAGAGAAGAGAAAAGGTTAAAAATAAGGTGGTGTGAAGAAAGAAAGAAAAAAAAAGATAGATGGAAAAAGTTGAAAATCTTGAAAAAGAAAATTCAAGAATATATATATGTATATATATATATATATATATAATTCTTAAAAAAGTTGAAAATACATCGCACGCATACAAATGCACATAAAAGAGGTGAAAAGGGAAGAAAAACAATGAAAAGCATAAAGGGTGAAATAGGTAAAGGGTGAAGCCAATGTATATAATCTTTCATTTTTATCATGTACAGCCCTAAAGCCTATATTACAAGCCACAACAAGTCCTACAATGATCGTAATCCGACCATCTGATAAATCTAAGCAGAGAAAATAAGGGCAAGCCTATGGTATCTGATACATAATACTTGAAACTTTTTTGTGAGAGTGAGTGTCTTGCTTGTTTAGTTGCATGAAATATTTTACACTATATCTGTGAGTGGGGACTTCATTTGTTGTGAGGGAACATGGATTTTTTCTACTTTTACCATGGTCTGTGTGGAAAGCATCAGTGATGACTTGATTGCCTATTGATAGCTAGATGACATGTCTTGATCCTTGTTTATCATGTTTTGTGGTTGCTTGTACTACATTAGCTGATGTTGGTTCATGGAAAAGGGTAAGAAATTGTTGAATGTATAGTGCAAATTTTGTTTGGTATTGGCTGTAGCATTGTCATGACCCGAGAGTACACCCGGATCATAGACACGGGACAAGGAGTCCCGAGAGATCCCAAGTCAACCCATGGCGTGAGCATAATACTAATTCATTCATAAAAAGGAGGAAAACTTAATTTATCAATCATAAATTAACTGAAAATCATATCATGAATTGTAAGGAACAACAAACCGAAATACATTCATCAATGACAAAATACTACACATAAGTCTGAAAGCCTCTAATCTTAAAAGACGGGTTGAAGGGACAAGATCCAACTACCCCAACCATTTTGAAAACATAAGACAATTAAGCAAATCTAAGCATGAAGCTCTCAAATCATGAGGACTCACCACTGAAGACTGAGCGGAACTGAGCGCAAGCTAGGGACGATGCTGAACCTGCGAATCGGATCCTGAAAATATGTGGGTCAGTACTTGGATAGTACTGAGTATGTAAGTTATGCAAAGCAATGCTTAAAAACATAAAAGTAAAAGGAGTGGGGATATCATGATTATAAGAATGAAATCATAAGTATATCGTAAGGCTCAACAGTTCCAAAAACATTCATAAACCCATCAAAGTCATAACATGCGGGAAAAATGTTTCATAAATCATAACTTGATCCAAAAGAACATAATCATGCATATTTCAAAACCATGAGGAATAATGGGAGATTTCTATAACTGACATACTCCACATAAGCACATATGAAGTTCGAATTGTACACCTAGTCGGAAGGCCGTTCATACCTTGCTAAGGGTATGAACCATGAAAGGGGTGATATTGATCATGAAGGAACCGTAGGGCATAGAGGACAGTCACTGAGGAGGTCCAAAACAAATCCTACAGTGGCACATAGTTTTGAGATTCAGGGCGTAACCTGGGCCTCGAACCTAGTCGGTGTTAAGTACTACTCCCAAAACATGTAACGTGCTCATAGAAATTCATACATAACATGAACGACTAGTTAAATAATGAAGATCATACCATGTTAGAGTTCATAATACTAGCCATGGAATTTGGGCCTGTGAGTCGACCAAAGGCATAGTTCATAAATCATACACAACATATGGGCATGTCCCAAAATCTTAATCATGCTTGAAATGCTTAATTTATGCGAAACATAATCATGACAACATGAGAAGTAGCAAACTTGAAGACATGCTTGAAACTCAAAAATTCGTATTAAGCTTGCGGATTCATCATGAACAGGAACTTTACCAAAAAGTCCTTCATAATTGGGCATCCATACTTTTAGAGTTTTAAATCATGAAATATAAAATATACAAGCAATATCAGCCCAAATACTTCAAAACCCATAATTTAAACATACTACCACACGTTCATGTAAACTTTTGAGAAATCATGCAATTGGGTTAAGACCCACGAGAATTTGGTAACTTAATAATAGGAAATGGGAAGGAATGGGCATGGGTAGCGTCTAATCTATCCATTCAAAACCCCATATACGTGGAAATTTCGTGATTTCCTACTCCCTTGAAGAACCCTAAGTGAAAACTTGAAGAATCTTGAAGAAAGTTGCTTGAAACCCTTCCTACTCCCTTCTCTAACACTTGTAATTGCTAAAATGAACTTAACAGGAGTTTTCATCCCTTAAAGACCCTGTTCCAACCTCAAAACAACATGGTTTAGGGTCCAAAAGTGTAAAAAAGTTGAAATTGCCCTTACTGAAATTTTCTTGAAAAGCAGTACTGGCCTTGACCACGAGTCGTACCATCAAGTCACGACTCATGGTTACCTCTCGTGGTCACTTCACCCTTTCTCCTAACTTTCTGAATTTGGCCACGACTGGTATACCACGGCTCATACCACTATCCTACGAGTCGTACTGTTAACCATGGTACCGTCCACCCAAACCAATACGACTTAACCACAACTCCTCACCACAACTCATTGCTTTATCCTACGAGTCATACCATGACCCGTGATGACTCACTCTGGCACCACTAAGATATTCACCACGACTCCTAATCATGAGTCGTACTTTATCACCATGGTTCATAGGACTACTCGTGACACAACCTCAAGCTCCTGGTTTCCTCACGACTCGAGTCACGAGTCGTAGGTCCTCACCACGACTCGTACCTCGAGTCGTACTAGTGCGAATTCCAGGTCTTCTGCAGTTTGACTTCAACTCCTAGGTCTATTAGTAGGCCCTTTTGGGGTGTTACAAGTATCCTAGGTTTATTTTCTAGTCGAGCATCGTGTTTAGTTTTTCTTTTCTTTTCCTGTGGACAAGCAAAAGACTTAAGGTGAGGGTATTGATGTGTGTGAGTTTACAGCACTTTCGACGCTCAAAATTAAGAAAATAGTATGGACTTAGGTGTGTTTATACAAATATGATGCACTTTTACTTTGTTTCCATAGAAATTATATATTGGAGTTGAAATGTGCAAAAGAAGAGAAAAGAGTGTTGAAAATGGTGTAATTACAGACCTCGGTACGAGTCGTACCTTAGAAGTATGAGTTGTACAAAGAATCTGTTATAAAATTCATAGGAACTGCATAAGGCAATATCTATGTACTACTCTTGGTATGAGACGTACCATCCTAGTATGAGTCGTACCATAGCAGTCGTGGAAAATTACAGAAATGTTGCGGTTGTTTGAGCTCATGGTATGAATGAAAGATATGAGACATGATGACCACATACGACTCGCACCAAAGAGTCATGGTAAAATTAAGAGAAAATGTGATTGGCAGATCCTAGGGCATGAGGCAGTGACGAGTTGTGATTTCAAGGTACGAGTTCAACCACAACACTCTTAAAAATATTCAGAGGATGCCTAACTATACAAGATCATACCACAACAGGCATTGTATGACTCGTAAGAGCATTGTACGAGTCGTACCAACTTCTAGGACTTAACCAAATTCAAGGCTGTTGTGCATTGTACGAGAAGAAGCTACGATTTGTAGGTTCATGGTACAAGTCATAGGATCAGGTGGTGAAAGTTAAATTAGTTTCCCTATTAATATAGGAAAAAGTTCTAATTATTTGTATAAATATTTTTCTAAGTTTTTTTTAGAAAGTCAAAATCCTACTTCAACTAGGAAAAGGAGTTACAAATCCCAATTCCACTCCATGAAGGAACAAGGAAGGCTTACCCTACTATTATAAATACCCTTTATTTCTATATAATAGAAAATCATTAGACAATCGTTAGAAGATTAGAGGTGTGAGATTTGAGGGATAGAAGATAGAATTGAGTTGATTAGCTTGTGATCAACCTTTTCTTGATTTTCTCTTGATCTTCATACTTTGTTCTTAAGGATTTTGCTGATTTATACAAAGAAGTTTTTTTCTCATCCATAATTATAAGTATTGATTTATGTATTTAATTATCAATGCAAATCACAATCTTGCAACTATGAGAGGCTAAAATCTCCATAGCTAGGGTTGTAGTAACCATGGTGGATTAACAAGTTATGGTTACATAAAGGTGATTCAAAACCAATGCAAAACACTTGTATTGTATTCTCTTCATGCTTAAACATTTCTTAATGGTGTACAAAGTTAGGACTTGCTCGAATTCTTTACTTACTTGAGCCTAGAGAGGTAGAGATTAGGAAAAGAGAATTACAACAATGATCTTGATGATCATTGTATTAACTGGAGCTATGGTCACATGATAGTTAAATTTGGGACAAAAAATTATAATGGTTAATTTGCAATAATTCATGATACCTAACCCGATGATTGAGTATAGTCATTAATAGGGATGAACCAGTTGTTTGAATGAACCTTAGTTATTAGTTCTAGAAGTAAGCATTGGTGATGATCACGTATGTATACCCAAAGCAGTTATGAAACCATGGGGAACACAAAACCCTAGCTATATTTCATTCTTGATTTCAACCAAGGTTTTAACTATGTTTTTTAATTATTGTTTTCTTTAGAACCCCCAATTTGGAGTAACTACCTAACAAGTTCAATTACCGGCTTTAGTCTAGCTCTTCCATATTTCCTGTGGGTTTGACCCCAACTGCTAGTTGGATTCTTTATTGATAATGTCCGCTTCATACTTTGGTAGGAGCTATGGTTTGACAATTATCAGTAACCTAATGAGTTGTTAGGTCACACATTAGGTCTAGCGGAGTTAGATTTTCAACCAAGTCATTAAGGGTATTTCTGTAGTTCCTATGTACTTAACTTCTAAACTAAGTCATTTTAAGCTCCTAAAAGGATATTTTCTAGGGTTTTATTCATTCCTAACCCTTATTTTACTCCTAACACCTATAAGTGAAGATCAAATCCTCATAAGACAAGGTTAGGGTTCTTTATCATCTTCTTCTCAATTTCCCTCAGGTCTCAAATTCAAGTTAAAGATTCTTCAAGCCTGGGTATGTAGGGTCATGAATGGGGGATTTCTTCCACCCTCATGCCCAATTTCATCTCAATCTCATGAATTCAAGTTCAAATCATGTTTTATGAATTTCAAGAGTTAGATCCAATTTTGATGAAAACACTTATAATCTTTAATAAAGTTTATTCTCTTATGATTTAACCATGATTATGATTATAAATTCATGTTTTATACTAGAATCTCTCATGAATATATGATTTTCAATATATGATGATTTTACTCAAGTATGTATGATTTCATGAATCCCAAGCTTATTTATCATGGCCAATTTAGTGGCATTGTTTCATGGCTAGTTTATGTATGACAAGTATGAAATATGATTTTCATGTTTTCCAACTAGCCCATGCAAAACCAAGTATGTTTCATGACTATGACTATGAGTAATATGCATGTTTTGGGAGTAGTATCTAGCATCGAGTAGGCGGGGATTCAGCGCATCCAGGTCTCAAAACTACGTGCCTCCGTAGGTATTATTTCATTTTTAGGGCTCGCTAGAGAGTGTATCTCCCAGCCTAATGAGGCTCACGAGTTATATCACGTCATTACCGTTCTTTGCCCTGGCAAGGCTTAAGACAACTCTGCCCACTTAAAGCGAGATAGTTGGGACATCATATGTTTATTCATGATGGTGTCAGTTATGATGAAGCTTCCCATTAATCCTCATGTTTTAAGTTATTCATGTACAAGATTTATGATATCAGGTTTTATGGTGTAATTGACCCATTGGATCAGATCATGAGTTTTTACTTGCGTTTTCAAACATGCTAAATCATTTGATTTTACTTTCAAAACCTTGAGGTCGTTATGCTTCATCTTATGATGAATAACTCATGTTTGTATCTATCTCACGATCATGATTTTAGCATATTGTCCTTACTCTCATGTCTTATCTTACTTTATACTGATGATTTCAGACTATCGCTTTACTATCATTGTTTTACTTAACTGTAACACCTCGGATAACTTGAGTGATAAATTTATTCTTTTGAGGTAGTATTAAGTGTACATAATAGGCTACGAAGGAATTATTATGAGTTATTTGAGTCAGTCTATGATCGTATCTAAGATTGAATATCGATCAAGTTGTAGAACAAAATTCGAAAAAAGTTATCACAAAATTCCTTCTTGATATTTCCTGAAATTGAGGTCAAATGTCTCAAAGATTTTCTCCCAATTTATAAGGATTTAGGGGATATACAACCTACCAAAATTAAAGGTTTATGAGTCTAGTTTCCAGCGCGTTAAACCGTTCATTAATCCAACTTGGGAGTAGAGAGATATTTGCATTTTCACGAGACCAAGAAAGCAAGCATATCACAAGGGTCTAAGGTGGTGGAGGACTATTTAAGTCCCTTTGGTTAGTTGTTCTTCATCCAAATCCATTTTCGAAAATTCTATTCATGAGACACCTCTCTCAAACTCATCCTTAAGTGTTTTAAGTGTCCTTAAGTTAGGAATCCATGGTTTAACATGATTTTGACATCGATAAATTGTGAATCGCATGTAGCTTGTGTTTTGGTGTCTTTTCCGGGATTTTGGTGGCTTTTTCATGGTGAAGCTATTGGTAAGACTTCTTCCTTTGGTTTTCTTTAGAGGTTAAGGTTGGTTATAGGTGTGTTAACGCCGTTAAGTTGTTGTCTCAGAGTTTCTACCATCGAATTCGTATGAATCTTGTTGGATAAGCTTTGTTTGTCTTGTTTCTTTGTTGAGTTAGGTTAGCTGCATTTTGGCAGTAACCTGAGCTGCTCTTAGGCAGTAACTTAAAGCTCATAAGCATGGAGGTTTGTTTTAGTTTGGGTTCTCCAAAAATCCAAGGTATGTTAGGCTTGTCCTTCCCTTTGTTGGCATGGATTTCTAGCCGTTGTCGTCTGTGTTGATGTGTGTGTTGCCTATTTTGTGAAGGCTTGATTATGTTATCATTGAACTCTTGTGTTGCTTTTTTATGGTGATAAATGTGTGTATGAGTTACTGGTTTGGTTGGTGGCTTGGCTTGAGTGCGGAGAATCATAGTCATGGAAAATTATTATGTTCAGGTCGAGAGGCTAAGTCTGAGGCTTGTGGTTCTTGTAAAGGTTTATGGGCTGCTTGTGTAAATAATATTAGGTGATGATATTTACAAGTGAATGAGGGTTTATAGTGGTTAACATCAATGGTTATGATGATCTTTTGTTATATTAGAGTCGGCGGTCGTGTCGTCTGTGTCGATGGCATGTTGGCGGCCGTGGTGACACTTGGGTTGGCTTGGTCGTGTCCCTTGTTGTTAATGGTGAGTGGAGTGGATTGTGGGCTGCTTTTAAATCTTAGGGATAGACTGGTTGGGATGGTGATCCTTAGCTCGATTAGTGGTTTGTCGCTGGATGAATTGACATGAAAGAATAGTATTGTGTTGTGATAATCGGTTGCCGGGTTCGAGAGCTGGTTATGGGCTGTTTGGGCATGCATTATATCATTGTTGATTTTGAATTTTGTGATTGTTTGTGTGTTGTCTTTAAGGCCTTATGGCTTGTGGATACTTGATGCATGAGAGTTGTTCCATCTAGGGATCGAGCCCGAGGTGCCTTGTGGATTGTGGATACCCGACGAAAGAGAGTGTTTCCGGCCCAGGGGTTGAGCCCAAGGAATGAAATAACATGCGGGGTTGAGAATGATGTCCTCCATAGTATTGAATTGAGACATGATTCAAGAGTGTTCCGACATATCTAAGTCTTGCTAGGATCGCGATTGGTTCTCTCGGATGTGTTTAGTTGAGAGATGGTCCGGCATTGCTTGTTTGATGATGTTGTTTGACCAATGTTTATTTTTGATATGCTTAGAATCATATTGTGATTATTGCTCATGTTATCTAATATTGTATCACAGTGGATGCTGGATGTTGGCTGGTGTTAGATAAGGCTATTGAGAAGTCTAGAGGCAATGATAGGTGTGCTATGTGGGCAAGGTGCTGCTTGGTTTTGTTTACTTTTGGACTTGCCGGGCTTATGGGTACCAACTAGGTTCTACTTGTATGCTTTCTTGTACTTGCTAGGCTTATGGGGGCCAAATAGGTTCTATATGTTTACTTAAATTAAGTTTCTCCTCCTGCGATATTCAGTACATCTGTTGATCTCTAATCTAAGTCTTGTATTTATTTCTACCTTTCATACTTGGTGCATTACTGTACTGACACCCTAGTCAGGGTACTACATTTATGCCTGCAGGTGATGGTAGGCTGGTAAATGAAGTTCTTGGATGCTGAGTGGAGTTGCATTTGAGTTGGTGCGCTCCAGGTCTTTCGAAGTCACCAGATGTTTGAGTTAAAGGTATTTTGTGGCTCTGTCCTGATCATTTGATTACTATTATATTCATAGAGGCTCGTAGATATCGCTGTGATGTTAGTATGTTGTTGAAGGCCAGTTGGGCCAGACTATATAGTTGTTTTCTATTCTGTGGCCTTGACAGCCTATTGTATTTATTTTTTGTTGGTCAGGTGAGCTAGCTTCGATTTCAATATGTCGTTTACTCTGATTTAACTTGTGTTGTAATACTGAACCTCATTGGTTCTGGCCTTGGTTTTATATTTGGGCACCGTATATGCTCATTCAGGGGTGGCACTGATGTCAGTCATTCTTCCCTGGGTTTTGGGTGTGACAGACTTGGTATCAGAGCAATTCATGTCCTAGGGAGTCTATTAGTTGTGTCTAGTAGAGTCTTGTTTATGTGTGCATCGCGCAGTGTACTTATAAACAAGAGGCTACAAGGTATTTAGGATTGTTACCCTTCTTTCTAGATCGAAATCATGGGAGAATTCAACTGTCATAGGAGTCAAGTATAGACTCATATTTGCTGGCTTGTGCAGGGATACTTGTAACTTGATGAATTATAGCTGGTCAGAGACTAGATATGGCGGCAGGTAAGATTCTTATTTTTATTATGGTTATAGTCGTCTCGCGGCTTGGCATGGTGCAAAGTTTTATTGTCTAGAGTTGTTTGTGGTAGGCTTGCCGTTTGAGGCTATGTTGTACGAGGTGGTGCTGTGTCGGTCCTTGAGTTGGAGTCGTACTTTTCGTCCACATTCGAGGATAAATGTTTCTAAGGGAGGAAGGATGTAACACCCCGGATAATTTGAGCGATAATTCAATACTTTTGAGGTAGGACTAAGTGTACATCATAGTCTAAGAAGGAAGTATTAAGATTTATTTGAGTCACTCTATGATCGTATCTAAGATTGTACATCAACCAAGTTGTAGAATGAAATTCAAAAAAACGTTATCGCAAAATTTCCTTCATAGGATTTCCTGAAATTTAAGGCAAATGTCTCAAATACTTTATCCCAATTTATAAGGATTTAGGGGGTGAATAAATACCAAATTAAAGGTCTATGAGTCTAGTTTTCAGTGTATTAAACCATTCGTTAATCTGACATCGGAGTAGAGAAATATTCGCGTTTTCGTGAGACCATGCAAGCAAGCACGTCAGAAGGGTCTAAGGTGGTGGAGGACTATTTAAGTCCCTTTGGTCGGTTGTTCTTCATCCAAATCCATTTCCAGCGATTATCTTCTTGAGAAAACTCTCTCAAACTCATCCTTAAGTGTTCTAAGTGTTCTTAGGGTAGAAATCCATGGTTTAACATGAATTTGATGCAGGGAAATCGAGAATCGCGTGTAGCTTGTGTTTTGGTGTCTTTTCAAGGCTTTTGGTGGTTGTTTCGTGGTGAAGCTTCTAGTAAGACTTCTTCCTTTGGTTTTCTTTAGTATAAAAGGTTGGATATAGGTGCTTTAACGCCATTAGGTTGTTGTCTTGGAGTTTCTACCGTCGAATTCGTATGAATCTTGCCGCATAAGCTTCGTTTGCTTTGTTTCATTGTTGAGTTGGGTTGGCTGCGTTTTGGAAGTAACCTGGACTGCTCTTAGGCAGTAACTTAAAGTTCATAAGGTGGAGGTTTGTCTTAGTTTGGGTTCCCAAAAAATCCACGGTATGTTAGGCTTGTCCTTTCCTTTATTGGCATGGATTCCGTTGCCGTTGTTGTCCGTGTTGATGTGTGTGTTGGCAGTTTTGTGAAGGATTGATTATGTTATCATTGAAATCATGTGCTTCTATATTATGGTGATAAATGTGTGTATGAGTTACTGGTTTGGTTGGTGGCTCGAGCTTGAGTGTGGAGAATCATAGTCATGGCCAATTATTAGCTTCGAGTCGAGAGGCTGAGTGTAAGGCATTAGGTGATGATATTTACAAGTGAATGAGGGTTTAGAGTGGTTACGATTAATGGTTATGATGATCTTTTGTTATATTAGAGTCGACGGTCATGTCGGCCGTGTCGATAGCACGTTGGCAGCCGTGGTGATGCTTGGGTTGGGATGTTTGTGTACCTTGTTGTTAGTGGTGAGTGGAGTGAATTTCGGGCTGCTTGTAAATCTTGGGTATATATTGGTTGGGGTGGTGATCCTTAGCTTGATTAGTGGCTCGTCACTAAACGAATTGACATGAAAGAATAGTACTATGTTATGATAATCGGTTAGTGGGGTTCGAGAGCCGGTTATGGGTTGTTTGAGCATGTATTATATTGTTGTTGATTGTGAATATTTGATTTTGTGTGTATTGTGTTTGAGGCCTTGTGGCTTTTGGATACTTGACGCACAAGAGTCATTCCGTCTAGGGACAGAGCTCGAGGTGCCTTGTGGCTTGTGGATACCCGACGCACTAGAGTGTTTCCAGCCCAAGGGTTAAGCCCAAGGAATGAAATGACCTGGGGGGTTGAGATTGATGTCCTCCATAGTGTCGAGTTGAGACATGATTCGAGAGTGTTCTGACATATCTGAGCCTTCTTGGGATCGCGATTGGTTCTCCTGGATGTGTGTAATCGTGAGATGGTCCGAAATTGCTTGTTTTATGATGTTGTTTGACCAGTGTTTATTTTTTACATGCTTAGAATTATATTGTGATTATTGCTCGTGTTATCTGTTATCTGATCATAGTGGATGCTAGATGTTAGTTGGTGTTAGATAAGGCTATTGAGAGGTCTAGAGGCAATGACAGGTATGCTGTGTGGGCTAGGTGCTTTTTGTTGTTGTTTACTTATGGACTTGTCATGCTTATGGTTCCCAAGTAGGTTCTATTTGTATGCTTGCTTGTTCTTGACAGACTTATTGGGAGGTAGGTTCTCTATCTTTACTTAAATTGAGTTTCTCCTCTTGTGATATTCAGTACATCTGTTGATCTCTAATTTGCGTCTTGTAGTTATTTCTGCCTTTCATACTCGTTGCATTAATTTACTGACACCTTAGTCGGGGCACTGCATTCATGCCTGCAGGTGATGGTGGGCTGGTAGATCGAGTTCTTGGGGTGCTCCAAGTCTTTTAGAGTCGCCAGATGTTTGAGTTAACGATAGTTCGGGGTCCTGTCCTGATCATTTGATTACTATTATATTCATAGAGGCTCGTAGACATCGTTGTGGTGTTAGTATGTTGTTGAAGGCCAGTTGGACCTAACTATATAGTTGTTTTCCATTTCGTGGCCTTGACGGCCTATTGCATTTTATTTTGGTTGGTCGGGTGAGCCAGCTTCCATTTCAGTCTATTGTTTACTCTTGTTTAGCTTGTGTTGTAATGTCATCGATTCTGGCCTTAGTTTTATATTTGGGCATCATATAAGCTCATGCAAAGGTGGTAGTAGGTGCCAGTCATGCTTCCCCAGGTTTTGGGTGTGACAGATATACATACTCAGTTCATTCAATGTACTAACCACATACTTCTATGTTATATCATCTCATGATATAGGTTCGGGTGACCAGCCCCGATATTAGCTTTGGTCCCACTTTGAATTAGTCCAGTTCCAGTTTCGGTGAGTCCTCATGATCCGAGGACATTATTTTTGTCATATGTTTCTCCATTTATGTTGTTCCCTTTTTAGATTTTCGTAGAGCTAGTTGTGGTGGTTGTCCCATCAGCTCATCGTATGATTAGTATCTTTTCAGATAGCTATGTCTAGATGGCACAACATTATTGTCTTATTGTCTATGTTTATGATTTATGATATTTAGTCTTCTGCTTATGTTATGTTCATGATTCCTTTTCGCTTAGTTCTTGCTCAATAACATTCTATATATGTGTCATGGGTTCGCTTGGAGCCATCCGTGATTCTATGTCCCGTGCCGCGGTCTGGGGTCCATGATAGATTCATGAGAGCTAGCAACTATAGGAGGTTCATAGAGGGTTTTTTATACATTACTGCACCTTTGACTAAGTTGACCTAGAAGAAGGTCAAATTTCAGTACTTCGATGCTTGTGAGAGGAGTTTTCAGGAGCTAAAGACTCAACTCATTTCAGCTCCAATATTGACTCTACCAGAAGGCACGGATGGCTTTGTGGTATATTGTGATTCCTATAAATTGACCTTGGGTGTGTGTTCATGCAGCATGGGAAGGTCATTTGTAATACCCTAAGAGTTTCTTAGACCAAACCGAGATATAGAATGAAAAACCAAAAAATTTTTGTCTCAGAATGACCTAACCAACAAGTCGTTGTTAGTAACAATGACCCATTGACTGAATCATTGTCAATCCTGCAGCTTTCAATCCCCATATTCGACGAGTGGTACAATGACCAATCATTAGTGACAACCAGCCATTGTGTTGCCCGTCCTGTTAATCCAGAATATGATCAAAATCTTCTCACAAACAACGAGCCAGATGAGGAGTCATTGTTTAGTATAATGACTTCTCATAAGGAACCATTGAATGAAATCCAAAAAAAGTTAGAAATGCATCCAATGACAACGGTTGGATAGAATGACCCGTTGTTACTAACAATCGGTCTTTCTGTCTTCCTGTCGGGGATATCTAAAACTGTTCAAAATTTGCAGTGGTGACAATGAATAGTGACAACGACCCATTGTGGCAACCAACCAGTCATCATGACGTCCATTGGGAGAAGTTCAGAAGTGGTTCGAAATCCTTCCAGTGACTACAATTGGACAAAATGACCCGTTGCTGCGTCCAACAAGTTGTCCTATCCTTCCATTGGCCAGTGTTCAGAAACTAACTACCCAAGCCCATAACCAATGACTGGTTCCAATGAGTCGTGGTTTCAACCAACGACTTGTTGTGAGGCTCGTTGGATCTAGACAATCAGATTTTGAAACGGTTACCAAGGGGTATTTTGGTAAAATCCTAAGCTCCTAACTCTTAAAATATGTCGTTTTGCTATGCATTTAGAGGGGAATTAAGGGATTTGATCGATTTTTCTTCTCATTCTCTCCCAAAAATCATAGAAGAAATACGTAGAGACTCAAATGGTCTACTTCAAGTAAGAGCTAGGGCTCCTTTTGTTCCTCAGAATTTAGGTACTTTTTTCAGAGAAATTCCTTCTATATGTATGTGGGACTTCAACAAGGGTTCCTTCTCCCCCTTGTGACCCAAATTATTTTCAAAAAAACTTTATAATTTCCAGCCATGTAGAAGATTAGAAGCTAAGATTTTTAGACAATATTAAGAAGTCCTTAAATCTAAATAATTGTTTAAGATTACATGATTATTCCTAGCCAAAATGCATGTCTTAGTTTTATTTATACAGTTTGCTTTCTTATCCCTGATCCTTAGCATGATTTTTGAATATAACATGCATGATATAGAACTCAGATATGAATATTGTATTAGCATGATATCTTCAATTGAATTATGAATACTAACACAGATGCATGAATGGAGAGTCAATGCTTTTAGTATGTTCAATCTCAGTGATATAGTAAGTACTCCTTCTATTTATGTAATATCAGTTTATCAGCTCAATTGTCATTCTTCAAAGTCACAACACTTTCAAATAAAGCAACTCTGACAAGTCTGAGAACATAGTTTCTTTCAGGTCCTTAGACTCTCAGAACACTTCTAGATAAGTAGTTCTGACTTAGTCCTAGGACATCAATTTCGAGCTATCATCCAGTTAGATATAATTAGGTTTTAAGTGGGAGTAGTACTTAGCACCAAGTGAGAAGGGGTTCAGTGCACCTAGGTTCCCATAACTACGTGCCACCATATATTATTAACCTAATTGGGTCCTAGATACTTATCACAGCTCAGCTACTATACCCTGGCAAGGTACAGTGGGTTCTCTTTGATGGGGTATATTAATGTGTTGTGGGTTTATATCACTTTCGATGCTTAAAATTGAGATAATATGCATGTTCTTAGGTATGTTTATACAAATATGATACACTTTTGCTTTTCTTTTAGGGAAATCAGGTGTTGGAGTTGAAATCTATAAAAGAAGGGAAAAGAGTGCAAAAAATTGGCTAAGTACAGGTCTTAGTATGAGCCATACCTTGATGGTACCAACCGTATTATAATTCATGATAGACTTCAGAAGACTTGCTTAAGGCAATGGCTAATTATGACTCTTGGTACGATTCATACTATCCTGGTAGCACTCATACCAGAGTAGATGTGGAAATCCTCAAAAGGTCCTCCACTTGACTAATCTCTTAGTACGGGTAGAAACCACGATTTGGGATGACTACCTCGACCCATACCAAGGAGCCTTGGTGAACTTCAGAAAGAACGTTAAATGGTAGATTCCATGGTATGAGAGGCAACCACAAGTCATAAGAGAAAGGTACGAGTCGCACCAAGACACTCGTGGAAATATTCAAAGGATGCTAGAAGTGACAGGTTCAGACCACGACAGATATGTACGACACATAGAAGCATTGTACAAGTCATACCAACTCCCAACACTTAACCGAAACTAGGGTTTCAAAGCATTGTACGAGTAGCAGCTATGACCCATATAATCATGGTACGAGTAGTAGTAGAAGGCTATAATAGTTTAATTAGTTTTCCTGTTAATTTCAGAAAGGTTTCTAATTATTTGTATAAATACTTTTCTAGGTTATTTTTGTTAAGGTTCGAGTTTTTGGATAAAGAGAGGTACTATCGAGTTTTCTTATCAATATTCCAGAAGATTATTCATTGTTTTTAGATTGATCATTGTTGAATTGTGCAATTAATCAAGTGGGTTTTATTTCAATCAGTATTGTAAGTTTTTAATAATGTTTTTGTCTATGAATTCTAACTCTTCTCTTACTATCATGAGAGGCTAAAACCTCCACAACTAGGATTCTGGGAACCATGGTGAATTAACCAACTAGGGTTTGCAAAAAAGGGTTTCTAACCATTATGGATGCTTGTATTCTCTTCTCTTCATCTTAAATGCTTCTTAATGGAGCGCAATGTTAGGACTTGCCTAAATTATCTACTTGCTTGAGCCTAGAGAGGTGGAGATTAGGAAAAGCGAAGAACAACAAAGCCTTAAACTTTATGGTTCATTGTATAACTTGAGCAGTGGTCGTAAGATAGTTAATTTGGAATAACTTGATAACGGTTAAAGTTAAATCAATCAAGAGACCTAATTCAGTATTGAGTATAGTCATCCAATAGGGACGAATTAGTCGTTTGGATGAACCTATGTTATCAGTTCTACAAGCTAAGTATTGGAATAGATCACAAGTATAAAACTAGAAGTAGTTATGAATCCATGCGGAACATCTTCCTAGTTAATTGCATAGATTTGACAACAACTTCAATTCACAATATTCTTACTCAATTACTTCATTAAAACCCCCCATTAGGAAATAACTACACTAAAAGCATAAATACTAGCGTTATTCTACATCTTGACCATATTCCCTCTGGATCAACCCCAACCTTTGTTGGGTTCTTTATTGACAATGTCTGTGTCATACTTTATAAGAGTGTTATTTGAGTGTTATTAAAAATGGTGCCATTGCCAGAGATTTTTAGAGGGGGTTGTACTTGTACGTGTTTTGATTTTCATTTGAGGGGTTTTTGTTGCCGTGTTTATTTTCCCTCATACATGCTATCTGGTAGAACTGGCACATTTAGAATGTTTTTATTTGTGTAATTAGAAGTAGCTTAAGAGTACTTTACAATTGATAAATGCACATGTTTTGATGTTTTAATAAAAAATGACACTTTCTAAAATTTTTGTGTCTAGCTGTGTATGTTAACTGTGAAGTATGACTACTGTGGATCTTTTTATGGCATTTGATAAATTAGCATGTGTAATTGCAGCTTAGTTGTTCATTAACCAGATAGGTATAATAAATGCAAAGTTGTACCAAGAGTGAGTGAGGATTCTTACTTAGTTCAATATTGAGTAGAGGATCTAGAACTTACCCGGTTGGTCTTTACATAGGTTGTAGGACAGTTAGATAGGAAAGGATCATAGGCCATTTTTGGATTAGCCCACTTTTAGCTTAAATTACCCTAGCAAATAAAATGAACCCCGTGATTCCATGTTTGAGCCTAAAGTTGGCCCTTTTTGTTGATTAGCCCATTCACCTTCCCTATTTTATTTATAATAAACCTATTTTGGTCATGGTCCCTCCTGGGATAAAAAATGTTTGAGTTCAGGGTTGCTATTTTAGGGGTGCATAGATAAAGTGGGGGATAAAAATATAAAAAGGCTGATAATGAAAGATTGGGTATGGTGAGAAAAAGTAAAAGAAACAAATAGAAAAAGAAAATAAAAAGAAATAAAGTTGAAAAAGAAAAGAGAAAGTTCACCACACCTGCAAAGGATAGCTAAATGGTGAAAAAAAGGAGGAAAAAGAGAAAAAAAATTAGGTAAAAGAAAGTGAAAAGTTAAGCCAAAGTGTGTAGTGCCAAAGAAGGTTAGTTATTATTTCCATATCTACCATATCCAACCTGAAGCCTACATTATGAGCCGATGAATGTCCCATAATGATCCTAGCTTAACTGTCTAAAAATCCAAAGTAGAGAAAAATAAGGGCAAGCCTATGGTATCCGATGTGCAGTATTTGGAAATTCTTGGTGTGAGTGAGAGTCTACTTGACTAGTCCCAGGTGTCATTTGTATATATCTGTGAGTGTTGGGGACTTCACTTGCTGTGAGGGTACATGATTTGTATTGCATTCTGCCAGTTGTATATGTAAATAGCATTAGTGTTGGATCAGTTCTCTGCTAATAGTTAGATGCCACATCTAAATCCCTATGTGTCATGATCGGTAGTTGCATGTATGCATAGCTGACTTGGTTTGAATGAAAAAGGGGTCAGTATCTCATAATGGTCTTTTGTGCAAATTTTGTTGTGTTGGCTATGAGTCTTCTATTTAATTTCTAGTAAAGTGTCGTTTATAGTTTTGTTTTGTTTTATTGAGGACATTCAAAAGTCTTCAATTGAGGGTTTTGATGTATTATGGGTTTACAATATTTTCGACGTTTAAAATTAAGAAAATATGCATGGTCTTAGGTGTGTTTATACAGATATTATGCACTTTTGCTTTTTTTTTCAGGAAAATCAAGTGTTGGAGTTGAAATCTATAAAAGAAGGGAAAAGAGTACAGAAAATGGGCTAAGTACAGGTCTTAGTACGAGTCGTACCTCGGTGGAACTAGTCGTACTTTGATTCATGATAGACTTCAGAAGACCTGCTAAGGGCAATGGAGAATTATGACTCTTGATACGAGCCGTACCATCCTTGTATGAGTCGTACCAGAGCAATCGTGGAAATCTTCAGAAGGTCCTACACTTGACTAATCTCTTAGTATGGGTAAAAACCACGATCCATGATGACTACCAACGAATTGTACCATGGAGCCATGGTGAACATCAAAAAGAATGTTGAATGGCAGATTTCATGGTACGAGAGGCAACCATGAGATGTAAGAGCAAGGTATGAGTCATACCAAGACACTAATGGAAATATTCAGAGAATGCTAGAAATTACAGGTTTAGATCACGACAGAGATACATGACTCGTAGGCGCATTGTAACGAGTCGTACCAACTCCCAGCACTTAACCAAAATCAGGGTTTCCAAATATTTTATGAGCAGCATCTACGACTCGTATGATCATGGTACGATTCTTTCATGACCCAAACTTAACCCCCGAGTCGCAAACATGGGACAAGGAGCCCCGAGATACCCCAAGTCGCCCATGACATGAGCACACATCTAATTGAATCACATAAGCGGAAGACTTAAAATAAAGAATGTAAACATGACATAGCATAAGGGAAAAACAATACTGGACTTATACAATATAGCAGAAAACAGCTTATAGTCTGAAAAGCCTCTAAACATGAAAGGCGGATTGATGGGACAACTCCCCAATTAATCCAACATCCAGAAACTGAAAGAAATACATAGAATGTGAACATGTAGCCCTCGTAACATGAGGACTAACCAAGTGCGCTGAGAGCAAGGCCAAAACTAGTTACAGGTGAGGATGAGCCTACGAACTGGGACCTGTATCATGAAACGATACAACATAGAGAGTATGCGGTCAGTAGGTGAAATGTACTGAGTATGCAAGGTAAGTAAAAACGTCATTTAAAACATATATGAAATTCATAAATGATCATAAGAGTAGGACGTCATGCTCCTATCGTAAATCATAAGAATATATCATATGGCTCAAGGTTTTCAAAACATTTATAACATAACATAATCTTATTCATAATAGAAGCGATTTACTTAACATGACTTGAGCCAACATACACAATCATAACATGCATAAATCATGAGGAACGATGAAAGATTCTCTTAACCGATATGCCCCATATGAGCATACATGAAGCCCAACTTGTAACCCTAGTCGGGAGGGTGTTCGTACCTTGCCAAGGTAGGAACCATGAAGGGCATGATCACACATGAAAAAGGGCCATTTGGGCCAGGGAAAAACATGAAAGGGTCCCAACATACCTACGGTGGCACATAGTTCATGAGATTCGAGGCTTAACCCGAGCCCCGAACCTACTCGGTATTCGATACTACTCCCAAAACATATATAGTGCTCATAATAATACATACATGAGTTCATGGGCTTGTTAAATCATGATAATCGTAAACATACTTGAACATACGTGAACTAGCCATGACTTGAGGCCCGTGGGTCACCAAAAACATAATTCATGATTGATAAAATTCTTACATACTTGTAGATCATGCATGTATCTTGAAATTCATAAGTTCATAGTAGATAACATTATAAATTCATAAATAAATTCATATTTCATGCTGGGCTTATCAAAACACCAATGGATCAATAGGTCATAAATCGATTCATCATGGGGCATGCATAAACAAGCTTAATTATTTAGAAAGTCAAAATCAACAATATTATAATCAATTTAAATCCCAAAAGATGGTCAAGATCAGTAGATTAGGATAAGATTTCAAAATCAAATGATCCATAATTAAGTCTTTTAATTTTATACAAATCGATTACAAAACCCCATGAGCTTTTGATAATTTATAAGTAAAATCATAGAGTAGGGGCATGGGTGTGGAAGGAACCACCAATTGATGATCTTATATACCTGAAAACACCAATTCTTAATCTCCCTTGAAATCCCAAGGTGGAATTGTGAGAAATTGGGGAAGAACACCTTGAATAACCTTCTATCCTCCTCCCTAAACTCTTGCATGCATGAATGAGGCCTAACATGAGCTAATCTCCTTTAAAAGACCCCATTTAGAGCTTAAAACGACATTGTTAGGCCTTAGGAACTTAGAAATTACAAAAACACCCTTATTAAAATGCTGGAAAAACACTGCCAGACGAGTCGTTGCCAAGGGGCACGACCCGTGGCTAGGATTTGGCATGCTCACTACCCCAAACTCCCCAGGGGACCCCATGAGGGACCCCACAAATCATGGTGGCTGACCACGACTCGTGGTCACCACCCGTGGTCATCACTGCCGTTTCCCATTTTCTCAACTGGTCCATGTAGGCCACGGGAGACCTAACGAGTCATGTGGCCTAACCAAGACTCGTGGCCATGCCCATGGTCTCACCCCAAAACTTAGTCGTTCCCTGCTTGACCACGAGTCACTCCATGACTCGTGGTCACCTCTCACGACCCACCTCACGGTTCGTTCTGTGACCTGGTGCAAATATCTAGTTTTTCTCCATTTTGACTCCCAAGTCTGATCCTGGGATTCTCGGGGTATAACAATATCTCCCCCCTTGGGAGAATTCGTCCTCGAATGTTAGGATCACACAAAAAACTCAGAAACAAGCAATCACCATACATAAATACTGATCATTAAGCTGAAAACTAATGGATTGACTACCTCCGAAAAGAATTACATAACTGAATGAATTCAGACATCACATACATTTATCACATCATAAAACAAACTTGTACGCATGAACGAAACATGAAAACTGATTATTGGTTTAGGCTAGAAATTGATACCTCAAACTGAAACTGAGCCGGTAGAGAATAGGTGTGGGTATCTAGCCATCATATCCGCTTCGACTTCACACATAGCTCCTTCAACATGTTGATTTTTCCACAATACTTTCACTAAAGCTACTTCTTTGTTCCTTAGCTTACAGACTTGACGATCTAAGATTTCCACCAGAATTTCTTCATAGCTGCGGCTATCCTTTACACCAACATTGTCCACCGGGACTACTAAAGTTGGATCACCCAAGAACTTTTTCAAAAGTGACACATGAAACACAGGATGAACTGAAGATAACTTCGAGGACAAGTCCAACTCATATACCACCTTACAAACTCTCCTCACAACTCGGTATGGGCCAACATAGTAGGGAATGAGTTTCCCCTATTTTCCAAAACACATGACTCCCTTCATGGGAGATACCTTTAGAAAGTTATCCACATCAAACTCCAACTCTCTTCTCCTCACATCGGCATATGATTTCTGACGACTCTGAGCGGTTTTCAACCGATCCTTTATCAACTAGACCTTCACCATCGCTTCGTGAACTGAATCTGGCCCTATTATAGCTGCCTCACCAACCTCAAACCATCCGATGGGAGATCTACACCTCCGCCCATGGAGGGCCTCGAACGGTGCCATTTCGATACTAGAGTGATAACTGTTATTATAAGTAAACTCGATCAAGGGCAAATGATCATACCAACTACCTTTAAAATCCATAACACATGCCCTAAACATATCCTCAAGAGTCTGGATTGTCCACTCTGCCTGGCCATCTATCTGTGGATTAAATATTGTGTTGAGCTTAATCTGAGTCCCAAGTCCCTTCTGAAAGGATCACCAGAACTGGGAGGTAAACTGTACCTCGGTCTGAAATAATAGACAAGGGCACTCAATGAAGTTGAACCAACTCCCAAATATACAGTTTGGCATAGTCATCTACTGAATCTATAGTCTTGACTCGTAGAAAATGGGTAGCTTTAGTTAACCTGTCTACCACCACCCAAATGGAATCATAGTGCCTTCGAGTATGAGATAGGCCTGTAATGAAGTCCATATTAATCTCTTCCTACTTGAAAGTGGGGATGCTAATATCCAGAAGTACGCCTCTCGGTCTTTGATGCTCGACCTTCACTTGTTCACAGTTAGGACATTTGGCTACAAACTCTGCAATATCCTTCTTCATACCATCCTACCAATAAATTTCTCACAAGTCCCAGTATATCTTCGTGGATCCCGAATGGATAGAATATCTAGTAGCATGTGCTTCATGCAATTTCTGAACCCTCAAATTATCAACATCTGAAACACATAGTTGACCCTGGTATCATAGCACACCATCTCCTCCTTGGGAGAAAACCTCCACTTTTTGACTCCGCACTTCTTTCTTCAGCTTCCTTAAAATCGGATCTTCATCTTGCTTAGATTTGACATCAACCACCACGGGCGATTCCAACCCATTCTGGACAACAACGCCGCCATTGATCGAGTCGAACAATTTAACTCCCAATCTTGCGAGCTGGTGGACCTGCTTCACTAGCTCCTTCTTTCCCTCCTCCGCGTGGGACACACTATCCATAGACAGCCTAGTAAGTGCATCCGCCACCACAATAGCCTTGCTCGGGTGGTAAAGAACACTCATATCATAGTCCTTTAATAACTGCAACCACCTCCTTTGCTGAAGATTGAGATCCTTCTGCATGAACACATATTTCAAGCTTTTCTTATCCGTGAATACATCCACGTGGACCCCATAAAAGTAATATCACCATATCTTCAATGCAAACACCACTGCAGCCAACTCGAGATCATGTGTCGGGTAATTCTTTTCATGAACTTTTAGTTATCGAGAGGCATATGCTATTACTTTTCCATGCTGAATCAACACACATCCCAGTCTGACTCTCGAAGCATCACAACATACAACAAAGCCATTCGTACCCTCGAGTAAAGTCAACACCAGTTCTGAAGTGAGTCGGGTCTTCAATTCCTGGAAGGTTTCCTCACAAGCCTCCGACCATTGGAACTTTACCTTCTTCTGAGTCAATTTGGTCAAAGGTGCCGCAATCGATGAGAAACCCTCAACAAATCTCCGGTAGTAACCTGCTAGGCCCAAGAAACTCCGAAATTTTAAAGGATTCACCGGTCTAGGCAAATTCTTCACCGCTTCGATTTTCTGGGAATCTACCTTAACGCCCTCACCTGAAACCACATGGCCTAGAAATGCCATTGAGTCCAACCAAAACTCACATTTGTTGAACTTTGCATATAACTGACGATCCTTGAGGACTTGAAGCACTATACACAAGTGAGCAGCATGCTCCTCCTCGCTCTGGGAGTATATAAGGATATCATCTATGAACACAATTACGAACATGTCCAGATACTGCTTGAACACCCTGTTCAGTATGTCCATTAAAGCTGTAGGAGCATTGGTTAGTCCAGATGATATAACTACAAGCTCATAATGGCCATATCGAGTTCTAAAGGTTGTCTTCGGGATATCACAGTCCCAAACTCTAAGTTGATGGTATCGGTACCTGAGATCTATCTTCGAGAAAAACCTGGAACCTCAAAGCTGGTCAAATAAATCATCAATCTTGGGAAAGGGGTACCTGTTATTGACAGTGACCTTATTCAGTTGTCGATAATCAATACACATTCGAAGGGATCCATCCTTCTTTCGAACAATGAGAACCGATGCACCCCATGGAGACTTGCTCAGTCTAATGAAACCCTTATCCAACAAGTCCTTCAACTGTTCCTTTTAACTCTTTTAGCTCGGCGGGAGCCATCCTGTAAGGAGGTATAGAGATAGGCTGCGTATCGGGAAATAGATCAATATCAAAATCAATTTCCCTCTCCGGAGGAACACTTGGCAAATCACTGGGGAGAACCTCTGAATACTCACACACCATTGGAACTGACTGTATAGTTAGGGTCTCGGACTCTACATCCTTAACCCTAACTAGGTGGTACATGCAACCCTTAGATATCATTTTTTGGGCCTTAAGGTAAGAGATGAAGCGACCTATAGGTACCGCTGAACTACCCCTCCATTCTAAAGCTGGTTCACCCAAAAACTGGAACTCCACCGCTCGGGTTCTACAGTTAACCGAAGCATAACATGCAAACAACAAATCCATGCCCAGAATAATATCAAAATCAGTCATAGCTAATTCTACTAAGTCCGCATACGAACCTTATGCACCACCATAATGGGGAAACCCCAATACACCCGCCTAGCTACCACTAATTCACCAACTGGAGTAGATACAAAGAACGGTTCTGACAAAATTTCAAGACTAACTCCAAAACTACTAGCAATATAAAGGGTCACAAAAGACAAAGTAGCTCCTGGATCTAACAAAGCATATGCATCAACATGGAGGACTTGCAATATACCCGTGACCACATCTGGTGATGCCTCTTGCTTATGGCGAGGCACTAGGGCATAAAACCTGTTTTGGCAATGACTGCCTGCTGAACTAGTGGAAGCACCTTGCTGTGGGGGTCATGCTGCTAGAGTGGTAGAACCGGCTGCAGGGATGATTTTTACCGCATCTCGCATAAGTTGTGAACGTGCGCTCCACCTGCATGCTACCATGATCCCTCGAACTTGTAGCCCTGCTTCTCTGGTCTCCCCTGAACCTGGATGGCGTGTTGGCCGATGATGGAGCTGGATCAATGGACCTGTGCTAAGTCTACTGACGTGGTCCACTTCCTGACTTGGCCTGAGAAACCCCGAAGTTGTCGGTCCTGGCCCTCTTTTCCTCTCTCTACCTCTTGTAGACTGACTCCATCTGCTATGCATGCAATACAATATGGGGAAAATTATATGTCCCGGTGAAGCATGGAGATCGACAATCTTTGTCCAGGTAATCTGCTACTCAGTGCACAAAGCGGCTCACCCGAGCCCGCTGATCCGCCACTAACTCTGGAGCATATTTAGATAACCGGGTGAACTCAAATGCATACTCTTGCATATACATGCTACCTTGCTTCAGATTAACAAACTCGGCTGCCTTGAGCTCCTGAGGGAAGAACCGATCCATGAATGTAGTGTGAAACTCATCCCAGCCTATCGGGCCTACACCCGCCGCCCTAGCATCTCTCCATTACTTAAACAATATATGTGCAACCTCCTTTAGCTGGTAGGAGGTCAAATCAACGCATTCCCTATTTTTCACCCCCATGACTTGGGTGATTTTCAGAATCTCCTCTATAAAATCGTGTGGATCCTCATGCACCTTTGACCCATGATCTTTGGAGGGCTTATCCTCAAGAAATCTCTCACCCTAGCTGTCGTTGCATTCCCATTCTGAGGGAAATGCACCACCGTTTGATTCTGGACTTGGGCAATTATGGCCTGTGCTAGCATCTGAATCACCGCCCTAAACTCGGCATGGACTTCTGGCTCCGGTGCATGCTCCTCATTTATGGGTGGAGCTGGTTGATGCTCATCATCATGGGCACCCTCATGATCATTACCATTTCCGTTCCTCCTGGCATTTACTCATCGTGGAGGCATGATTCTGCAAATGCGAATAGAACAAATTAGAGGAGTAAAGGACGTTCATCGCACGACATAGATCATGAAAGAAGGGAACATTTCCTACATGTCTCATAGCCTCTTCGTCATAAGTGTGGCGCGCTTCACACCCATGAAAAAGACTCTACTTAACGCAGCTTTCAAACTCCCTAGGACACACAAACCTATGGCATTGATACAAAGTTTGTCACAACCCAAACGTACACCCTGATCACAGACACGGCACAAGGAGCCCCGAGAGACCCCAAGTATACCCATGGCATGAGCATACATCTAATTCAATCACATGAGTGGAAGACTTAAGATAAATAACGTAATCATGACATAGCATAAGGGAAAAACAATACTGGACTTATACAATACGGCAGAAAACAACTTACAGTCTGATAAGCTTCTAAATATGAAAGGAGTATTGATGGGACAACTGCCCAACTAATTCGACATCCAAAAACTAAAAGAAATGAATAGAATGTGAACATGTATCCCTCGGAACATGAGGACTCACCAAGTGCACTGAGAGCAACGCTGAAACTAGCTACAGGTGAGGATAAGCCTGAGAACTGTAACCCGTATCATGAAATGATACAACATAGAGAGTATGCGGTCAGTACGTGGAATGTACTAAGTATGCAAGGTAAGTAAAACAGTCATTTAAAACATATATGAAATTCATAAATGATCATAAGAGTAGGTTGTCATGCTCGTATCGTAAATCATAATAACATATCATATGGCTCAAGGTTTTCAAAACATTCGTAACATAACATAATCTTAGTCATAATAGAACCGATTTACATAACATGACTTAAGCCAACATACATAATAATAACATGAATAAATCATAAGGAACATTTGGATATTCTCTTAATCGACAAACCCCATATGATCATACATGAAGCCCAACTTGTAACCCTAGTCGGGAGGGTGTTCGTACCTCACCAAGGGTAGTAACCATGAAGGGTGTGATCACACATGAAAAGGGACATTTGGGCCAGGGACAAACATGAAAGGGTCCCAACATACCTATGGTGGCACGTAGTTCATGAGATTCGAGGCTTAACCTAAGCCCCGAACCTACTCGGTGTTCGATACTACTCCCAAAACATATATAGTGCTCATAATAATACATACATGAGTTCATGGGCTATTTAAATCATGATAATCGTAAACATACTTGAACATACGTGAACTAGCCATGACTTGAGGCCCGTGGGTTGGCCAAAAACATAATTCATGATTGATAAAATTCATACATACTTGTAGATCATGCATGTAGCTTGAAATTCATAAGTTTGTAGTAGATAACATAATAAATTCATAAATAAATTCATAATTCATGATGGGCTTATCAAAACACCAATGGATCAATGGATCATGAATCGATTCATCATGGGGCATGCGTAAACAAGCTTAATTATTTATAAATTCAAAATCAACAATATTATAATCAATTTAAATCCCAAAAGATGGTCAAAATTAGTAGATTAGGATAAGATTTCAAAATCACAAGACTCATAATTAATTCTTTAAATTTTATACAAATTTATTACAAAACCCCGTGAATTTTTGATAATTTATAAGTAAGATCACAGAGTAGGGGCATGGGTGTGGAAGGAACCACCCAGTGATGACCTTACATACCTGAAAACACTGATTCTTAATCTCCCTTGAAAGCCAAAGTTGGAATTGTGAGAAATTGGGGAAGAACACCTTGAGTTACCCTATATCCTCCTCCTAAACTCTTGCATGCATGAATGAGGGCTAACATGAGCAAATCCCCCTTAAAAGACTCCATTTAGAGCTTAAAATGACATAGCTTAGGCCTTAGAAACTTAGAAATTATGAAAACACCTTTATTAAAATGCAGGAAAAACACTGCCAGGGCCCCCTAACGAGGGACCTCACGATTCGTTGCCAAGGGTCATGAATCATGGCTAGGATCCATCATGCTCACTGGCCCAAACTCCCCAGGGGACCCCACAAATCTTGGTGGCTGACCACGACTCGTGGTCACCACCCGTGGTCTTCACTGCCGTTTCCCATTTTTCCAACTGGTCCACGTAGGCCACGGGAGACCTAACGAGTCGTGTCGCCTGACCACGACTCGTGGTCATGCCCATGGTCTCACCCCAAAACTTAGTCGTTCCCTACTTGACCATGAGTCACTCCACGACTCATGGTCACCCCTCACGACCCACCTCACGGGTCATTCTGTAACCTGGTGCGAATTTCTAGTTTTTCTCTGTTTTGACTCCCGGGTTTAATCTTTGGGTTCCAGGGTATAACAGAGTCATAGGAGAAGGCGGCGATAGTTTAATCAGTTTTCCTATTAATTTAGGGAAGGTATCTAATTATTTATATAAGTACTTTTCTAGGTTATTTTTGTTAAGGTTTCAACTTTTTTGATAGAGAAGACGTACTTTCGAGTTTTCTTATCAATATTCTTGAGGATTATTCAAATTTTTTAGATTGATCATTATTGAATTGTGCAATTAATCAAGTGGGTTTTATTTCAATTAGCATTAAAAGTTTTTAATTATGTTTTTTCTATGAATTCTAACTCTTCTTTTACAATCATGAGAGGCTAAAACCTCCACAACTAGGGTTTTGGGAACCAAGGTGAATTAACCAACTAGGATTTGCACAAAACGGATTCTAAACCATTATATATGCTTGTATTATCTTCTATTCATCTTAAACGTTTCTTAACGGAGCGCAACATTAGGAATTGCTTAAATTATCTACTTGCTTGAACCTAGGGAGGTAGAGATTAGGAAAAGAGAAGAACAACAAAGCCTTGAACTTTATGGTTCATTGTATAACTTGAGCTGCGGCCGCAGGATAGTTTATTTGAAATAATTTGATAATGGTTAAACTGAAATTCCTCAAGAGACCTAATCTGATAATTGAGTATAATCATGCAATATGGATGAATTAGTCATTTGGATGAACCTATGTTATTAGTTCTACAAACTAAATATTGGAATATATTGCAATAGTTAAACCCAAAATAGTTATGAGTTCATGGGGAATACCTCCCTAGTTAATTGCATAGCTCTGAAAACAACTTTAATTCACAATACTCTTACTCAGTTACTTCATTGAAACCCCCCATTTTGAAATAATTGTACTAAAAGCATAAATACTAGTGTTATTCTACATCTTGACCATATTTCTTGTGGGATTGACCCAACCTTTTTTTGGTTCTTTATTGACAACGACCACATCATACTTTACAGGAGTGTGATTTGAGCGTTATCATGTATACATCGAACTGCACGTTTAGCTCACACAATAATATGTCAATTATAGTCTCTCCCATAGTATAGTACAATCTAGTGCAGTCATAATCCCCAGTCCAATCTAGTCTTGTCTTTCAGATTTTCATGATTTTCTTATGACCTTCTATCAACTATTGGTTCTTACAGTATTGTCAGAATTTCATATTTCTACTTAGTATTTACGTTTTTAGATATGGTCATAGCATGTCATTCAGTACATTTTATGCATTATCGGTTTTCTTATATTTAGCTTGTATCTCACATACTTTGTACGTTCAAGGTACTGCGTGCATATTTATATGTGCTATATCATTTTATGATATAAGCTCAGGTACCCAGCCTCAGCACCATATCTAGTTACTTTCGACGATTCTCCAGTAGCTTCCAATGGTGATTCCTCATCTGTCAAGGGTCGGAGTTTGCATTGTAGTATATATTATATTTTTTTAAATTTAGTTTCAAACATTAGAGTTAGCTGGGGGTTTGTCCTGGAAACTCAACAGTTCTTTTCGAAGGCTTTCAGACAATAAATGTTAGATTCAACTTGAGTTCCAGTGTTTGTTCAGATCTTTATTATTATTCAATTTTTGGTTATTTCTTTTTCAGCTTTGGCTTAGTATTAGTTTTTCATCATAATAAGTCTTATTAGAATTATGCTTTACCATGGATTTGCTTGGGATCACTTGTGATCCTAAGTACTGTGTCACGTGCAAGGTGTAAACTCAACTTATGACATCATTTCCTATGCCTTGAGATAGCTTAAGACTTATGAGAAGAATTACCCAACATATGATCTTGAGTTAGCGGCGGTAGTGTTTGCCTTGAATATTTGGAGGCACTATTTGTGTGGGGTGCATGTGGATGTATTCAAGGATCACAAGAGTCTTCAGTATGTATTTACTCATAAGGACATAAATTTATGACAAATGAGATGACTTGAGCTTCTCAAAGACTATGACATGAGTGTCCTTTACCATACAGGCAAGGCCAACATAATGGAGGATGCTCTTAGTAGTTTGTCCATGAAGAGTGTATCCCATGTTGAGGATGGGAGGAAAGAACTAGTGAATGATGTCCATCGGCTGCACACATGGGGCTTAGCCTTACTGATTCAGCATATTGTGGTGTCATTGTTCAAAATGGGTTGAAATCTTTTGTGATTTCGGAAGTTAAGCAAGGCAAGATGAGAATCCTATATTAGTAAAGTTAAAGGAAGTAGTCCGAAATCTTAGAGTGGAAGTTTTCTCCCAATAGGGAGATGGTGTACTCCGATATTAGGGCCGACTATGTGTTTCGGAGGTAGACGACCTGAGAGAGAGGATGTTGAGAAAGGCTTATATCTCTTCATATTCTATCCTTCCAGGTTCCACCAAGATGTATCGTGACTTATAGAAAGTCTATTGGTGAAATGGCATGAAAAAAGACATTGTTGAGTTTGTGACTAAGTGTACAAATTTCCAACAAGTGAAGGTTGAGCATCGGAGGCCAGGAGGTGTGCTTTAGGATATCAATATTCCTACTTGGAAGATATCAATATGGGCTTCATTATAGGTTTTCCTCATACACGCTGATAGCATGATTCTAAATGGGTTATTGTGGACCAGAAGACCAAGTTTGCACATTTTCTACTAGTTAAGACTACAGACTCAACTGAGAATTATGCTAGACTTTACATTCAAGAGTTGGTCAGGTTGCACGAGGTTCCATTGTCCATTATCTCTAATAGGAGTACTCAATTCACTTTTCAATTTTGGAAGTCATTTCAGAAGGGCCTTGGCACTCAGGTAAAGCTTAGTACAACTTTTCACCCGCAGAAAGATGGTCAGGACAAGTGGACCATTCAGACACTTGAGGACATGTTAAGAGCTTATGTGATCAATTTAAAGGGTAGTTGGGTAGATCACTTGCCTCTCATTGAGTTTTCCTATAACAACAGCTACTACTCCACCATTTAGATTGCTCTATTTGAGGCTCTTTATGGGCAGAGATGTAGATAACCTATTAGATGGTTTGAGATAGGTGAGGCTATACTGATAGGAATAGAATCAGTTCATAAGGCTATGGAGAAGGTTCATCTCATCCAAGAGAGGTTGAGAACAGCTTAGAGTCATCAAAAATCATATGTTGATGTTAGGATGATAGATCTTGAGTTTGAGGTTGATGATTGGGTACTTTTTGAAGGTGTCACCCATGAAAGGAGTTACGAGGTTTGGCAAGAAGGCAAGCTTAGTCCTTGATATGTTGGTCCTTATAGGATTCTGAGGCGGGTTGGTAATATGGATTATGAGTTAGAGTTGCATGCAGAGTTATCATCAGTGCATCCAGTTTTACATATATCCTTGTTGAAAAAGTGAATTAGTAATTTAGCTCTAGTCATTCTGGTGGAGAGCATTGGGGTGAAGGATAGCCTTACCTATGAGGAGGTTTCGGTTGAGATTCTTGACCATCAGGCTTCGAAATTGAGAAATAAGGATGTATCTTCGGTGAAGGTTTTATTGACAAACCAGCTAGTTGAGAGAGCGACAATATGGGAAGCTGAAGAAGATATGTTGGCTAGATACCTGCACCTTTTCCCTTCTAGCTCCATTCCGACATGAGGTATTCATTTCCTTCTTAGTACTCTATTCAGTTTCATGTCTAGTTCATGTCTCTCAGTTCCTTTCATATCTTGGTATTGATGTATGTTTCATGAATTCACTTCAGACGTGTATCTCGGTTCAGATCCAGTCACTCCATCAGTTTTTGTTATATAGCCTATTAATTTTGTGATTGCAGTTCTTTCCCTATCCTTCTAGCCTGCTTAGTCTCCATTCAAGAATGAATGTTCCCAAGGTAGAGATGATGTAACACCCCAAATTTCCCTAATCAGACCCAAGACATGAAATGGGGGAAATAGTAGAACTTGCACTAGATCACAAGACAAACTGTTAAGTGACCCATTAGGACACTTTACGAATGGTCAAGTGATCTGTTAAGTGTGGAGAGTTGGATAAATTTTGAGTTTCAGAGAGTCTTGACAACTAGGGAAGCTACCCGTTAAGTGTGATGATGAATAGCTAAGAGGAGGCATTAAGTGAGGATCCTACAAATGAAATTTTTTTTCAAGGGTGATGGATGGAGAGTGATGACCTGTCCACTAACGGGTTGTTAAGTGACCCATTATGTATGCCGGGGTGAAATTTTTGGTTGAATTATTAAGGGTATTTTCATACTTCCTATGTTCTTAACTCCTAACTTAAGTCATTTTGAGCGCCTAAAAGGGTGTATTAAATGGTTTTACGTATCCCTGAGAGCCGTGAATTTCTCTCGGCAAGGAACTTTATCCCTCATTCTCTTCCAAACATCTGAAGTTGAAAATCAAATCTCCTCAAGTCCTCAAGCAAGCAAGGTTCACCTCCTTCTAAAATTTTCTTGGGTTTCAAACCCTAGCAAGATCTCTTCAAGCCTAGGTATGTAGGATCATGAATGGGGGTTTTCTTCCATCCTCATGCCCAATTTGAACTCAATTTCATGAATTCAAGTCTCTAGTTATGATTTATTGAAATTCTTGGGTTAGACCCAATTTTGATGAAAGCTTCATGATCTCTTCATTATGACTCTCTCATGCTCTAAATGATGTTTTATGATTTTAATTACATGTGTTATACTAGAGTCTATCATGAAATCTATATTCTCAAGTTATGATGAGTTACTCAATTATGCATGACTTTCATAAATCTCAATGTTAGTATCATGGCCGGTCTCCGGCATAGTTTTCATGGCTCACATATATCAACTATATTTATGAATTTCATGATTTCCAACTAGCCCACGCAAAATCATGTTTCATGATTATGAGTATAAGCACTATGCATATTTTGGAAGTAGCATTTAGCACCGAGTAGGCCAGGGTTCAGTAGACCTAGATCTCAGAACTACGTGCCACCGTAGGTATGATTATGATAGGGGTCCTCGCCTAAGAGTGTTCACCCCCCCCCTCCCCAGATTAGCTTATGAGTGATATCACGCCTTTATCATTCTTTGTCATCGTAAGACTTAGAACAACTCTGCCAACTTGAGCGAGATAGTTAGGCATCATGTGCTCATTCATAATTGTATTAGTTATGAGAATCTCCCATTGTTCCTCATGTTTTAAGTTGTTCATGTTCAGGATTCACGATATCATGTTTTTTAG
The DNA here is from genome assembly GCA_035772735.1 of Datura wrightii. NCBI lineage: Eukaryota > Viridiplantae > Streptophyta > Magnoliopsida > Solanales > Solanaceae > Datura > Datura wrightii. The sequence continues at coordinate 144,181,081 of JASDFA010000027.1, read as the reverse complement.
TATATTTGACCCATTGGTCAATTTATAAGTTTTTACTTATGATTTCAAACATGTTAAACTATATGATTTTACCTTTAAAACCTTGGGTCATTATGCTTCAATTTATGATAAATAACTCATATTTATGACTATCTCACGATCATGATTTTTTCATGTTGTCCTTACTCTCATATTTTACTTATCCTACATACTTAGTACATTCAAAGTACTAATCACATACTTTTATGTAATATCGACTCATGATATAGGTTCATCATTCGAGGACGTCAATTTGATACATGTCCATTACTTATGACATTCAGTTTCAGACTTTAGTGGAGCTAGTTGGGGGGTTTGTCCCTTTAGCTCATCATATGACTAGAGGCTTTCAGATATGATGTATAAATATCTGGTTGTGTTGTCTTGTTGATTCAGTTTGTCATATTATGATATATTAGACATTCGTTTATGTGTTACATTATGATTTTGTGATTGTTCCACTTAGTTTATGCTCTAAATTATGTTATGAATGTGCTATGGGTTAGCTTGGAGCCATTCATGGTTCTGGGTCTATGCTCGGGTCGTGACACAAGTTCAAACTACTTGTGAGCACTGTGGAGAGGATCATGCCTACATGAGTTTCCCTTTTAATCTTGAATCAGTTCTCTATGTGGGGTAATAGAACAGAGGTAATGGTAACCAGAACACCCAGTTTAGCAACGATTTCAATTAGAATACAAAGAGCCAAGCGTGGGGTGGAAATCAGAATGGTGATAAACCTCAGAAAAACTTTCAGCTGTATCCACCTCAGCAAGCGGGCAGTTCTTTAGAGGAGATGATGATTCGGAAAAAACACATTATATGCAGCAGCAACAGGTTGCAACTCATCAACAAGCTGACATAATTGAGATGCAGAAGTCGATATATGATCTAGAGAGACAGATGGAATAAATGGCTTCTTTGCAGCATGCTAGATTTGTAGGCACCTTACCAAGAAATACATAGAATAATCCAAAATAGGTAATGGCCATCTCATTAACAAATAGAAAGGAGTTAGTTATATCTCCAACTCCAAAGGAAGTGAAAGAAGAAGATGAACCGCTGCCAAAAGTAAAGCCAGAGTGTAGAAAGAAAATGGTGCAGAAGGAAAGTATGCTTCCCCCCCCCATTCCCACAGAGGCTCATTCAAGCACCTACCGTAGAGTCTGCACATAGAGAGAAGTTGAGGAAAAGGCTGTTGAGCAGACTAAGAATGTATTTGAGAGACCACCACCACTGTTTCCATAATGGTTGTACAAAAGCAATGATAAGAAAAGCAAGGACAAGGCTGGATTTAAGAAGTTCCTTGATATTATCAAGGAGCTAAACATAAACATCCCTCTGATAGATGCTTTGAAGCGGATGCCAAAATATTCCAAGTATCTCAGGGATGCAGCGGATTGTAAGAGGAGATTGATAGAGTTTGAGATAGTTGCACTTACTCAAGAGTGCAACTCAAGGGTGTTGAGCAAGATTTCTTAGAAGCTCAAACACCCACAAAGTTTCACCCTCCCTATACTAATTGGTGAAAATGAAGTGGGGCGAGCTCTTTGTGATTTAGGAAAACTATCAATTTGATGCCTTTATCTTTATTCAATACACTTGATTTGGGTGAACTGAGGCCCACTACTATCACTCTGCAGCTAGCTGACAGATCGTACATCGCTCCATATGGCATCATTGAGGATGTGCTTATTCAAGTTGGTATGTTTGTAATTCCTGCTGACTTCTTAATTCTTGATTTTGAAGAAAACCAAAGGGTATTGGTCATATTGGGGAGACCATTTTTAGATACTAGAGGGGCTATCATCGATGTAAGAGAAGGAAGTTCAAGATGAGAATACATGATAAGGAGGCCATTTTTTAATGTGCACAAAGCTATATCCACACCCTTACACTACAAGGACTTATACATGATCACAAAGGTGGTCCAGGATAAGTGTAGGGTAGAGAAACAGAAAGTGGAAAACCCAGTGTTGATGAAATGGGAGAGAGCGAATGAAACTTTCTCACACTTAGTATGGGGGTAGAGTATGAAATGAATGGTGGTGAGGTGGAACAAAATCAATGAAGGAAGGTATTTGATAGACCTTCGAAAAGGAGGAGGAAATGCTTGAGGGTGCTTTGAGTTGAGACTTATGTCGTACCATAACATTAAACAAGCGCTTGTTAGGAGGCAACCTAATTTGTAATAGTATAGTTTTCTTATTCTTATAATATATAGTATCAACTTTGTTTGTTTTTTGTGTGCAGGGAAGGGGAAATATGATTACCCAAAATCAAAGCTAAGGAGCATATTTTGATATTAAGTGTGGGGTCGTGCTACCCATGAATTAAAGACACATGCTGCTAGCTATGCCCTAGAGGATCTCACAGAGTATTTATCACCCATGTCTTGTATTATTTTATAGATGCTCTGAGGATAGAGCATGACTTTTAAGTATGGGGTGAGGGTATATCATCTGATATTTTGAGGTTAAGGATGAGTATGCTAAGAGTTCATGGGAAATTTTTTGAAAATGGCTTGTCTCAATCACCCTTCAAGTTTTCTTATGGCCTTGGTTTTTTCTGAAGGGGAGACCTTTAAATCGGGTAAACTTTTTATTTTTAGGAGTAGTCTTAAAAAAGCTTTAGGAGAAGAAAAGGCTTTTTCAGAAGATAGATGGTTGATGACCGTCTTGAAGGAAGTTAGTCATTAGGAATCCATTTGAATGCTAGGTGATCCGGTTTATGCTAATTTGACCGAATAATGCAAGTATTGGTTTTGAAAGTTGAAAACATGTTGTGTAAAAAAATGAACTCTTTCTGAGACACCTAAGCACATTTACTACACTCTTGTATGATTGTATTGGTTTGACGTGGAATTATTTCTATTATTTGCCTAATTGAGGGTCTACATGAATTTGTCTTGAGTTGAACATGTGTCATTATGTCTGTGATTTAATTTGCATAAATTTCATGCTTTCATATTGATGTCTAGAACTTTTCCTATGTGTGTTCTAAACAAAATGAAGAGTGTTGAATTTTGGAGATCATATAAATATTTCTTTGGTTAGCCTACTTTTATCATATGAATTACCTATCCATTCGTGGTATCCTTAGTTAGCCATGTTGAGCCTTTATCCTATTCTTTTGGTAGCCATGTTAAAAGCTGAATCCCTTTTTATTTTATTGACCTTTATTTAATCTAAATGACTCCTAAGGCATTTTAAAATTAAAAAAGAGAAATGGTGTTATGAAAGGAGCACAAGTGAAGAAAAAAATAGGGAAGCTAAAGTGTGGATATTAGAAGAAAGACAAAATATGAAAAATGCAAACCAAGTCAGTTGATGTTAGTAGAGAGATGAGAAAAGAGAATGAATAAGTGGAAAAGAATAAATATTGTCAAGAACTCTGTACTAGACTTCCAAGTGGAAAAAATTTCAATCAAGGGAAGGCATAAGGAGTAAAGTAAGACGATCAAATAGTGTGCTAAAACTAAAAAATTGTGAAGTATTAAAGTGCTTAGGGAGGTTAATCATTATTCTAGCCAAATAATTCCTACCTGTCCAATTAGCTTACATTGTAACCATGTATGTCCTACTTGATTCTAAATTTGACATTTTTATATTAGTGGAGTATTTACATTAAAGAAAAGCTTATAGTTCATCATATGTTGAATGAGAGGTTTTTTGTGAGACTGAGCATGAATTTCTTTATATATACGCCCATACATGTGATTCTTTCATATTCTTGAATAAAAAATATAGGCGACTCTCTTATTTGTTAGAGCACATGGTTGACAAAGGATAAGTGATATGTTTGATCTCTTGATTAGGTGACATATGTTTGTTAGACAACATTCACAGAGCTTGAGTTAGTTCTTGAGGCTAGGTCTTCTTAAAGGTTGTTCTTTAGCTTATTTTGAAAGTTGAGGCGTGCCATGTTAGAAACTTGCAACGCTGATATGATCATATTAGTTAGAGCCCGAGCAGACCTATTTCATTAGTGTAGTCCATACAGGGATAAGGTATAGAGCTTAAAGTGCTTGCTCGAGGACGAGCAAGGGTCTAAGTGTGGGGTGTTGATCAGAAGCCAAAAGTACATATTTTTAGTCTCTATTTTCCTCATATTTTAGTACTTTTGTCATCTCTTTGAGTATCATTTCTATAAATTATGCCTGTATTCTGATGTTACTACTTTTTTGGTGCTTAATAGGTAAATGTGGTGGAAATCGACCCAGAGTGAGCTATCAAGGAGGTTTTGGAGCTTTGGAGCAACTTTGGATGAGTTTTAGGACTAAACAAAGTTGGTAAACTAGGAGGCACATTGCACCAGAGCCCAAACTTTAGAAAAATTCAAGACCAGGAGCTGGTGCACTGGCTGACGCAGCGTGCCTAGACATGAACTTCGAAAAAAATTTCCAGCAGGTTGGTGAAGTATCTAGCGCAACATGCCTGCTCCCAAACTTCAAAAGAAATTATTTGTTAGGGTGGTGAGATAGGTGGCATGGCATGACATGGATATAACATAAACCATGAAAGTTGCTAACAACCTGGTACACTAGATGGCGCAGCGCGCTAGGCCTTTCTGGGGTTGTGTTTTCTTAATTTTTAAAGTTGAACTTAAGTAGGGCTAAAGGGGTCTTTTTCATTTACCATATATATGAACCCCAACACATTTAGAGAGAGGGTTGGACTAGGGGTGGGCATTCAGTTTTTCGATTCGATTTTTTAAAATTTCGGTTCGGTTTTTTCAATTTTCAATTTTTCATTTAGTGTACCGAACACCAAACCAAACTAATTCGGTTCGGTTAGGTTTTTTTCAAATTCGGTTTGGTTTGGTTCGGTTTTTCTAATTCAGTTTTGTCGGTTATGGTCCTAATTAATGGGATATTTTTTTACTTACAAAATGAGCTACTTTTTTAATTAAAAATGAGTTGTTTTATCTTTTTAAATTCAAAATAAATTATTTTAAGTTTGAATTCTAAAGTTTAATTCAACTAAGCTTAATTTTAACTTTTTAAGTAAAGAAAATAGCGGGATCAATTGATTTACATTTAGTATTACGTACATAGCATTTGAATTTTTTATAATAATTTTTCTCATATGCTTAATATCCTTATAACAAAATCAATAAAAAATTAAGGGTCTTTTAAGATTTCAATAATCTATGGTCCCTAATTTCTTGTTAAATAATTATTATATATTTCATTTTTCTTTCAAAGCATATTAATAATAATAAGAATTTTCTTAACATGCTAAAACTATTATAAAACTTGTTATTTCTAAAAAAAAACTTAAGCAATTGTGCCAATTATGTAAATAATTCTCTAAATGGTCTTTGAAATTTGGGTTGGGTGTAGTATTTTTATTTTTTTGAAATTAAGTTATAATTTTATTTTTTATTGTTTTAAAAATATATATATAAAATTTTGGTTAAACTGAAAATTGAAATTCCAAAATTTTAAAATAGAAAACCGAACCAAATAACAGAAATTTTAAGAAAAAATAACCGCAACTGAACCGAAAAACTAAAAAAATCGAATTAGTTTGGTTCGATCCGATTTTTTGGTTTTTTGGTATTTATGCCCACACCTATGTTGGACAGTCCGGTTTTTCAATTTTTCAGTATTTATGCCCACCCCTAGGTTGGACAGTGTCACATGAAACTACAAAGGAAAGCAAAGGGTTAGACAGTATTGGATGAAATTAAAGAGGAGAGCAAGGGGTAAGCCGAGTTTCTCTTTCGGGTTACTTCTTCTCCTAACATTTTATCATTTTTGTCTCGTAATGAATTCCCTTCATATTATGGGAATCATGAGTTGCTAAACACTATAGTTCTAGGGTTTTGGCATAAACATAAAGGTTAAATTTTGATTATTGTTTGTATTGATTAAAGCTTTCCACTGTAGAGTTATTTATTTCTTCTTAACTGAATTACTTGATTATGTGACGAAATAGTTAAGCATTACCTACGACTCCTTAAATTAAACTTGAAAAAGGGAATTGAAAGGAAAATAAGGAGTAGGGCTTGTTTGTGCACCTTAGATGGAAAGCAGAATGATTCGTTAATATGGATAGAAATATATCCATTAGCCTTACTTAGTTGATACAGATGAAAGCTTACATGCACTTCACTATTTTCTTATGACCATAGAAATATAGGCATAGAGGTAGTTGAGTATTCTTAGAGTTATCAGAAATGATGCTCAACTAAGTAATATTAACCTACAACTTGTAACTCAGGAAAGTGAAATAAATATAGTAATTTGATGCTTCAACTGGACTGTAGAAATTACAAAGACCCTGGATCTTTTATATCATCTAAAGAACAACCAACCATTTAAGAGTTTTCTTAAGTCTAAATTTGTTTAGTAATGTCAATACTAGAGCATAGACTCCCGACAAGACATGAGATCAAGAACCATGAATGGCGCCAAGTTAACCCATGAAACATGCATATCATAAGAATAAGTGTACAACTAAGAGGAAACAATCATAAGATATGGCATAAGCAAACGTGTAAGATATCATAAAACATATCAACTAGGAAAATAAGTCAAAATAGATGAATATTTATACATCATAGTCTGAAAAGCCTCCAACCATAAGATGAGCTAAGAGGACAAACTCCCAACTAGTTGTACTGAGTCTGTAACTAAAATGACATAAACAGAGTATAAACCAACACCGAAGTCCTTGGATGATAAGGACTCACTAACACTGAGTTGAACCTAGAGCAACATCGAATCTAGCAGTGTTGCTGATACTGGACACCCGAACCTATATCATGAACGACATAACAAAAAAAGAATGCGATCAGTACTATATATGTATTGAATATGGAGGATAAGTAAAACATGAGAGTAAGGATAACATGCTAAAAATCATGATCATGACATAATCATAAACATGAGTTGTTCATCATAATCTGAAGTATAATGACCCAAGGTTTTGAAAACAAAATCATAAAGCTAATCATGTTTGAAATCATAAGTAGAAGTCATAAACTAATCGGTGGGTCAAGCATACCACAAGTCATAACATCACAAATTATTAACATGAAAAATCACAAAAAAAAACTTAGGGAATAGTGGGAGATTCCTAAACTGACATACTCCAAGTGACATCATGGGGCCCTACCTGTTGTCACGACTCGAACGTACACCCGAAACGTAGACACGGGACAAGGGACCCCGAGAGACCCCAAGTGAACCCATGGAAGATGAATACAACTAATTTCATTTAAATAAGCAAAATATTTAGCATAAAACATCGCGGAAACGTAATCATGACATAGCATCAGGAAATACCAAACATTTACATAAGTTGGGACTATGCCTTTGTCTGAAAACCTCTAATACATGAGATGGGTTGATAGGAAAACATCCCCAACTAACCCAGGCAATACTAAAACATAATCAACATGAAATTTTATCAAATAGCCCTCGGAACATGAGGACTCGCCAACAAGCTGATAGCGTAAGCTGAGATGGACTAAGGATGAGGATGAGCCTGAGATCCGGACCCTGTATCATGAAACGATATAGCATAGAAGGTATGCGGTCAGTACGTGAAATGTACAAAGTATGCAAGGTAAGTAAAACAGACATTTTAAAAGTAAAGTAAGCTCATACATAGACATAGGAGAAGGACATCATGCTTGCATCAAAATCTTCGTAATTAAACATAGGGCTTAAGACTTTCAAATCATTCATAATCATTCGTTATCATAATTATAAGTAACTTTATCAAAATATAACTTGAGCCAATAACATAAACATAACAATGCATAAAACATGCAGAACAATGGGAGGACTCGTCATAATGGACACCATCATAGTAGAGACTTTCATGATGCCCCACTATCTCGCTCAAGTGGGCAAAGCCAACCCTGGCTAGCCAGGCGAGGATCGTGCAATAGGCGTGATATCACATTTGAGGGGATAATTATCAATACATCATATCATTTAGAAACCCACAGTGGCACGTGGTTATGAGACAACGGCGTAGTCCTTTGAATGTTGGGTTGCTCGATGCTAGACACGGCTCCCAAAAACATGCATATAGGCTCATACGTAAATCAATAACATCATGCATTAAGATTCATTGGCTAAAATATAACATTTATCATCATTGATCCACTTTAAAACATGCTTATCCAAGAATCATAGGCCCTTTCCATCGACCAACATCATAAATAGATAAATCAAGTAATTCGCTTCATAAATCATAAATTGTTCTTCAAAATGTGGGCATTTCCCATTACTTCATCATACTCAATACTTTCAAAATATGCTCATAAACATGGGTAACTAGAAAATCATGCTTTTCCATCATCAATAAACTCAAATTATAGATTATTCATCATAAATCATAACTTCCATGAACTTTCATCAATTGGGCAATTTGGATTTAAAAGCTTGAAACATGATTAAAGGAAAATAATGATGAAACCTACCCATCATTCATAATTCAATAATTAAAACACAATTAAATCATACCCATAAAGAGAAATCACATTTTCATGCATTTGAGTAAAACCCTATAAACTTAAATAGGAGGGTTCATGATTTTAATCAAAATTAGGCAAGGGTGAGTAAGAATTCCACCCATTTTTAAAACCCTACATACCTAGGAATGGATGGACTTAAAGTTCCTTGAACACCCACAAAGAAATTGATGAAAATTTGGGGAAGATGGCCTTGAATCTCCCAAAAAAAACTCTCTAAGCTTTTGCATGAGAATGGACATGCATAAAGGGCTTAACCAATCTTATCTAACTTAGAAACATATCCAAAATGATATAGTTTAGATCTTAGGGACTTAGAAAATTACGAAAATACCCTTATTAAAACGCAGAAAATTTATGGTCGCCAGCCCCCACGAGGGACCTAACGGGTCATCGCCACAGGGAACGACTCGTGTCCATGGTCCGTTGAGTTCACTGCCTAAACATCCAAGGGGACCCCACGATTGAATTCACGAGTCATGAAGTCAGACCATGACTCATGGTCACCTTCCGTGGCCTACACTGCCCATCCCAATTTGCCAATCCTCCAGGGTTGACCACGGGTGACCTCACAAGTCGTAAGGTCTGACCACGACTTGTGGTAAAGCCCGTGGCCTCCTCACTCAGGCCTTGCTACACCATGCTGACCATGAGTCACCTCACGACTCACCTCACAGGTTGTTCTGTGACCTGGTGGGAATTTTTAGTTTTTCTCCATTTTTACTTTTGGGTCTGATCCTTGGGTTCCCGGGGTATAACAATATCTCCCCCTTGTGAACATTCCTCCTTGAATGTTAGAAACATGCAAAAAACTCAGAAATAAGCTATCATCATATACAATTACCAGTCATTTAAGTCAAAAACGGACGGAATGACTACCTCTAAAAAGAACTACATAGATGAACTGAATTTAGACATCACATATATTTACCATATCATAACACAAACTTGTACACATAACTGAATGGGAAAAGCTGACTAAAGGTTTAGGGAAAAACTGATACCTCAAACTGAAACTGAGCCGGTTGGGAACAAATAAGGGTATTTAGCTATCATATCTGCTTTGACTTCCCACGTAGCTCCCTCAATATGCTTATTTCTCCATAATACTTTAACTGAAGCTACTTCTTTGTTTCTCAGCCTCCGAACCTGACGATCCAAGATTTCAATGAGAATTTCTTCATAACTGAGGCTATCCTTCACTCCAATGCTGTCTATCGGAACTACCAAGGCTGGATCACCCAAGCACTTCTTCAAAAGTGATACATGGAAGATGGGATGAACCGAAGATAGCTTCGAGGGCAAGTCCAATTGATACGCCACCTTACCAACTCATCTCATAACCCGGTAGGGGCCAATATAGTGGGGATTAAGTTTCCCTTTCTTCCTAAACCGCATGACTCCCTTTATGGGCGATACCTTTAGAAATACCCAGTCGTCCACATCAAACTCCAAATCCCTTTTCCTCACATCAGCATACGATTTTCGACAACTCTGAGTGGTTTTCAACCTGTACCTTATCAACTAAACCTTCACCATCGCCTCATAAACCGAATCTGGTCCTATCATAGCTGCCTCACAAACCTCGACCATCCAATGGGAGATCTACACCTCTGCCTATAAAGAGCCTCGACTAGTTCCATCTGGATACTAGAGTGGTAACTGTTATTATAAGCAAACTCGATCAAGGGCAAACAATCATCCCAACTACCTTTAAAATCCATAACACATGCCCTCAACATATCCTCAAGGATCTAAATGGTTCGTTCTGCCTAGCCGTATTTTTGTGGATGGAAGGTTGTACTGAGCTTAACTTGCATCCCAAGTCCTTTTTGAAAAGAATGCTAGAATTGAGAGGTAAATTGAGTACCTCGGTCTGAGATAATAGACAAGGGTACTCCATGAAGTCGAACCAATTCCCAAATATACAACTTAGCATAATCATCAGCTTAATCCGTGGTCTTGACCGGTAGGATGTGTGCAGCCTTGGTTAACCTGCTGGCCACCACCCAAATGGAGTCGTATTGTCGGCAAATACGGGGTAGACCTGTAACAAAATCCATATTAATCTCTTGTCACTTCCAAGTGGGGATGCTGATATCCTGAAGTACACCTCCCGGCCTTTGATGTTCGACTTTCACTTGCGGGCAGTTTGAACATTTATCTACGAACTCCGCTGTTCGGGCTTCTGTGGTGATTACACGCAAGTGCACGTGGTCGAACAAGTAGTAAAGTGGCTTAAGTAAAGCCAAGTATCGATCCCACAGGGACTGAGCTACGGTACTAATTAACTTAAGTGTTAATGAACTATATCTTTAAGAATGTAGACAACCAAATAAATAATATTTTGAGAGTTTGAGTTTACTAATTAATACGAATCTAAGGCAAAATTATAAAGTGAGTCTGAACAATAGTAATGAGCAAGCTGAGGTTAAAACAAACATGCAGGGAATTAATTTATCAATACAATTCAGTTAATCTTTCTTTCGGTTGCTAGTCAAGAATTATTGCCTATGGATTGGAACTTTCGACTCCTATCCAACTTAAGAATCATGAGTCTTAATCTACATTTCTATGATAAAAGAATTTCATGTGCTAGCCATACATTCCCGATTCCTTAATTGACTAATAAGACTTTCAGATATAGTTCTATCTGAATGTAAATCAATTCTCAATTTTCCAAACTAAGAAGAGATCATATCCTACCAATTCACATCTTTCCAATTTCTTTCCTTTTCAAAATCAAAATTGGACTTTTTAGATATACATTAACATTGGCCAAACATTAATGCAGTAAGAACAGGAATTGATAGAACAACCATTGAAGAAAAGATGAAAACTGAAATGATTAACAATTACATTCCACTACAATTGTTCTTAACCTCAGCAAGAAGTGAATTTAGCCACTCATTTGTGGATTTAACATCATCAAATAAGTAGAATTTATACAAACAATTGAGATAAAAGAGAAAGAGATAGAGAAGAACCCTAGAATTTTCGTCCCCTCAACTGCCTGTAACCCACGTTCTTTCTCAACCAAGTCAGAATATTTAAAATAAAACCTAAGTGTGCTATTTATACTATTGAGAATTTTTCCCGGTATAACAAGCAATGTGGCACGGAGTGTATCGCGGAGCACTCCCTCCGTGCCACGGAGGTATTGCGGACCTTTACTAGAAGTCGGCCCCCAGGCAATTTAACCTCAACGTGCCACGGCCTGCATCGTGGAGCCTGACCAACGTGACACGGTGCTATCGCGCACCTTCACTGGAAATTGCCAAATTCATTTCCTCTGAGGCAGAGTGCCTCCATAATGGCAACGTGACACAGCTCCATCGTGGAGCCCATGTTTTTGCTGATCTTCCATGTCCTTTTTCACTCCTTGTTTCCAAGTCCATTCTCGATTTTACCAATATGTATCTTAGCTTCCCAAAATTCCATTTTACCTGAAAAACAATACTAATCATGTTTGTTAGTATAAATTCACATTTAACTACAAATCACATGAGAATGTACACAATAATGATATACAAACAAGTCGAAATGAAGCATTTGAGTATCCCTTGGGCATGAAATTCTGCCCAAGATCACTTACCCCACACTTAAACTCTTGTTCATCCTTGAACAATATTCTCACATCTCATGCAATTGACACTCACGCATAGCTACTTTGACTCAACAATTCAAGCTACGGATATACCGATTATTTAATATAGCAAATCATCAAGAAAACATGCATAGTCTCATCAATATAATGAAGTACATCACATTAAGACCTCCTAAGCTCAAGAATCAATTCTCGATCTTGGTAAACTCGTGCAAATCAACAAGACATCCGACATGAAATTAATCTCTCGTCAAGCATGTGCCCTCAGAAAAAATGAAAACTACCCCCTTTGCTATCATATAATTTCCAAAGCACTACATGTCGGGGTATATGAATACAATTTCGCTCTTCTCACCCAAGGAATTCAGATGCATCATGCATGAACCATAGTCTTGCCTCTAGTGTATTACTCCACTAATATAAGGACGAGTGATGTAAGATCACGTAGGACTTAACGGGTCGTAATGTAAGCTAAGGAACTAGCAAATACTGGGCTAACCAATAATAGCGACTAGCTTCCTTAAGCGCTTTTCAATACATCCCACCATCATTACAGTCATTTATTTTTTCTTCCTTCATCCTCCCATTCTTGAAGAATTTTTTTCTTTGTTCTTGTTCCCATTTCTCTAAGCACACTCGACTTACTAGAAAAGATTAGGTATACATCTTTAGTTTATTTAATTTCAGCAAGTGCACCTTTGACCTTTTCTTTAACTTTCACCACTTCCGCTTTTCTTTTCTTTTCACAATTCTCACTCCTTTACTCTGTGGGAAAATTATTTTTCTTGAGCGCTTAAGAGTTTTGGATCAAATTCACGGCTAATGAAAAGAAGGGATTAAGCTTGGTTTGTACCTATTTAAAGAAAGAAAAAATAGGCTAAAGGCTCAATGGGGCTAACTAGGATGTACATTCAAGGTAGGTATGATAATGGAGAAACTTTCGGTTTAATCAAAGAAACGCCTACATCCTTTCCTACAATACACATCCTTTATTTCGTTTCGTACACACACCAGGCAAGTTCTAGACACTTCACAATAGCATGGAATAATCGAACCCTCACCTCACACTCAATGTACATGCTCAACTCAAGACATATTCGCAGACTCTTCAATCAGCTAATTACAAGAATTCACTATCTCGATCACACCTAATCGAACTCTATGGCCTAGGTATCTCAACATGTTTACACATTTGCATGGTTTCATGTGAATCACCTTTGCAACTTAATATCATGTACAACACGTAACAAGAATTCCGAACCATGAAGTAGCGACACGTTTAGGACACAAACAAAAGAAAGAACGAAAGAAAAAAACTACTCCTATCGACTACATTTCCCTTAAGACGGTCATCATCCATCCTTTATAGGGAACGTTCACTATCTACGACTTCGGTTCAATGGGACTATTATCAGTAAAAGCACCGAAAAAAAAGGCCGAGAAACCCAACATAAAAGAAATTTAACAAAAAATTTTAAAAATTTCGATAATTTCGATAGAAAACAAAAATATTTACACAACAACCATAAGCTCAACACAACACACAACAACTTAACATTCATTACAACACCACTTAATTACAAAACACATAACATAAAGTCACAGGGTCACATTTTTCACAGGCAACAACAAAACATAAACATAAACAAAAAACTAAGCAGCTGGCACCTAACTACTCCCACCCCACACTTAAACCGAACACTGTCCCCAGTGTTCACAAAATTCAACATATCACAAAGGTGGGTGGTGAAACTCCCTGATCAATCGAAGTATTCAACTTCTTCATCAGGTGTCGTTGCCTCGTCTCCCATATCAGAATCACCCCCGCTGTCCTCATCTGACTCAACATCTGAGTCCTCCCATCGTGTCTCCTCATCTGTGGGGACGTCATCATCTACAGTCTCCAGAAATGTGGGCCCCACTCTGCATAGAGCTCAAGCATTCTCGCCAAATGGGTAATCGAGCTCGAGCTGCCATAGCTCATTGTTCAGTGCTGTGGTGACTGCACGCAAGTGCACGTGGTCGAACAAGTAGTAAAGTGGCTTAAGTAAAGCCAAGTATCGATCCCACAGGGACTGATCTAGGGTAATAATTAACTTAAGTGTTAAAAAACTATAACTTTAAGAATGTAGACAACCAATTAAACAATATTTGGAGAGTTTGAGTTTCCTAATTTATACTAATCTAAGAAAAAATTATAAAGTGAGTGTAAACTATAGTAATGAGCAAGCTGAGGCTAAAACGAACAAGCAGGGAAGTAATTTATTGATACAATTCGGTTAATCTTTCCTTTGGTTGCTAGTCAAGAATTATTGCCTATGGATAGAAACTTTTGTATTCTACCCAACTTAAGAATCATGAACCTTCAACCTACATTTCTGTGATAAAAGAATTTCATGTTCTAGCCACACAAAACTGATTCCTTAATTGACTAATACGACTTTAAGATATATTTCTATTCTGAATGTAAATCAATTCTCAATTTTTCCAAACTAAGAAGAGATCATATCCTGCCAATTCATAACTTTCCAATTTCTTTCCTTTTCAAGATAAAACTGGATTTTAAAGATATACATTAACATTGGCCAACCGTTAATGCAGTAAGAACAAGAATTGATAGAACAACCATTGAAGAAAAGATGAAAAACCAAAATGATCAATAATTACATTCCACTACAATTGTTCTTAACCTCAACAAGAAGTGAATTTAGCCACTCATTTGTGGATTAAACATCATCAAATGAGTATAATTCATACAAACAATTGAAATAAAGGAGAAAGAGATAGAGAAGAACCCTATGATTTTTGTCCCCTCAACTGCCTGTAACCCACGTCCTTGCTCAACTAAGTCAGAATCCTTAAAAATAAACCTAAGTGTGTTATTTATACTGGTGGGAATTTTTCCCGAAATAACAAGCAATGTGGCACAGAGTGTATCGCGGTGCACTCCCTCCGTGCCACGGTGCAAACACGGACCCTCACTGGAAATTGATATTCCAGGTAAATATACGCAACGTGCCACGACTTGTATCGCATGGCATTGCCTCCGTGTCACAGAGGCAACATGGACCTTCATTGGAATTTGACAAAATAGATCACCCGAGGCAGAATGCCTCCGCGATGGCAGCGTGACACGGCTCCATGCGGAGCCCCTATATTTGCTGCTCTTCCTTGACCTTTTCCACTGCTTGCTTCCAAGTCCATTCCCGATTTTTACCAACATGTATCTTAGCTTCCTAACATTACATTTTACCTTCAAAACAACACTAATCATGTTGGATAGTATAAATTCACATTTTAACAACAAATCACATGAGAATGCACACATAACGATAGATAAACAAGATGAAATATTGCGTTTGAGCATCACTTGGGCATATAATTCTGCCCAAGATCACTTACCCCACACTTAAAACCTTGTTCGTACTTGAACAATACTCTCACATCTCATCCAATTGACACCCACACATAGCTACTTTGGCTCGACAATTCAAGCTACTGCTATACTGATTATTTAATATAGCAAATCATCAAGAAAACATGCATAGTCTCATCAATACCATGACATTCACCACATTAAGACCTCCTAAACTCAAGAATCGACTCTCGATCTCGGCAAACTCATGCAAATCAACTGATCAAGACATCTGACACGAAATTCAATCTCTCTTCAAGCATGTGCCCTCACAACACAAGGGAATTTCCTGTTACACCCCGTGAATTATCGACATGTAGATGGCCTATTCACTTGTTGGTTAAGAGTTTTTGAATGCCATACATGCTAGGAAAAGGCCCGTGAAAAGACCGGATAAGTGACACGTCGAACCATCGTAAGAGAAGGCTGGCAGACCACCTCCGCGACGGCCAGAGTGTCACGGAGGCTCACCTCCGCGATACGCAGCGCGTCACAGAGGCTAGGCTCCACGATACACAGCGTGTCACGGAGGTGAGGTGTAGCTCCAAGTATAAAAGCCTCCAAACTTTGATTTTTTCTTTAATTAACTTATAATTTCCAATAAGAACAGAGAGTAAACTAGAGAGGAGGAGGAACAAACAATTCTTTCCATTTCTCATCCAATTACACCGCCAAACGCGATTCAAACTCAAATTAACTCCAGATATCGAGGTATTAAGCAGCAAGGAGCATTCCTACGGATTTAGTTTCGTGAAATTTGGCCGGCGAAACGTCGTGCTACCGAGCTAAGGTAACTGGAATTGCTCCAAATTAGTGTCAATATACTTCTAGCCCTAAAGTGAGTATTTCTCCCTTCTGGACCTTCGAGAAATAGCGAGTTTTCGGCCTTTTCCGATAAGTCAAAGTTTTGGCTATATATATATTAAAAGTGTTATCTTCTTCTAGAATATTAGTGTATTTAGTCCTAATTGATATATATATGGATGCAGTTGGGAGAAATAGAGAAAATACCAACTGAGCTATGCAGTTAGTCAGGAAATCAGAAGCGAAGGTATGTAAAGTCAGTTTCTTCGGGAAGCTAGTAGTTCCGGTATAGTAAATAGTTCAAGTGCCAGTAGAATGTTTCAGAAACCGCGTATTATGTTTAGTATGCATTCTAGTATGATATTAGTAACATCATGACATGTGTAGCGTGAAACTTACTAGCTCGATGCAAATTCTAGTAGAAAGTGACCAAACAGTACAGCATGCCCAGTATGTGATTTAGTAAAGTATGTTAGGATATTATCGTGTTTAGTTGAGTAAAGTAATATAAGTTCATGTAAGGTATTATGGAAATAGAATGGTATCCTAAAATGAAGTTTAGAAAGCATGTTAGAAATAGTAAATCATGTTACTATGAAACTCAGTTATACAGCCTGATTCCCAACAGAAAAATTATATCTTGTCCAGCATTAGACTCAGCACAGTATGACAGAAAATTGTAGATATATACCATTATCAGTTTCAGCATGTATTAAGTACATACATATCACTATCATTAGTATTAGCATGTAGTATATACATACGCATTATTGTCACTAGTTTCAGCATGTGGTATACGCAGTTAGTATTACTAGTTGAGACCACTGTATTGTTTTGGGGTTGGATTACCTAGCATTCATGACCTCCCCAGGGTTAATAGCTATATCGACTTGTCCGCCAGAGGGAGAGGATACGTCACTCTACGGAGTGGCATACCGTCCCATAGGGGACGAAGATGGGATGTCAGTTTCCCCATATTTTTCCTTGGTCGGCTTTTATACACCCCTGTCGAGCAGGTACTCCCGGGGTGTTGATTCAGGAGTCCTTCGGACTCAAGTACAGTTATAGTCAGGGGGCTCACCGAGCCCAAGTGCATACCCAAGGGATCAACAAGATGCTTATAGTTATTATAGGAGATGGGACGATCGGGGTAGGGGTGTAGGTTGCGTGTTGATTGTACCTCCCGGCTTATGGGACCTGGTAAGATTTGTGTGTGCTATGCTATGTTATGTTATGTTATGTTATGCCATGTTACGCTAGATACGAGTAGATCGATAGTAGAGCGATACATTTCCAGGTATGACTCTTACTCCTTCCAGCATAGTTGAGAATAGGCTTAGCTTTACATTTTCCGTCTATTTTGTCTATTTCTTTCTATTTCAGTTCCATCAGTTGTATTGTTGTTTTCATATATATTTTTTCAGTTTTTGCTTTACATACTCAGTACCACCGGTACTGACGCCCGTTGGGGGAACTGCATTACTTGCCTGCAGGTACTCATAGACGAGGAGCCGATACCTCGTGATTCCAGCGAGCTCACAGAGTCATCAGCTCCATTTATACGGAGCTAAATAGCTAGAGGTTTATCCCTTTTCTTTTGATGTACAGTATGGGTAGGCCGGGGCCCTGTCCCAACCATATTTTCAGTATTCTTAGAGGCTTGCAGATTGTGTATACCCTGTGGTTTGTTATACTGGTCGTGTGAGGCCACGTGTGTGTTTTGGTTTGTTATGATGGTCGTGTGGGGCCTTATTCAGTTGGTAGTGGTGACCTTGTCTGTCACGTAGCGGTTTAGCACTTGCTTTCTTGATTTAGGGATAACTAGACAGCATGGTGGCCTTTTCGGCCCGTATAGGTTCACCTATATGAATGTGATTCTGGTTAGTTGATGTCATAGTACATGTGGCTATAGGCCTAGTCGGCTGGAGGCTGTATTTATAGCTGTTATATAGCCCGTTGTTTTCCTGAATCCAGAGTTAGAGCCAGCAAGGCACTAGAAGTGCTTAGGCTCAGCAGTTTAGCAGTTCAGGTCCCAGTAGGGCACCAGGTGCCAGTCATACCCCCCCCCTTAGAGCAGGGCGTGACAAACTTGGTATCAGAGCAGGTCGAATCCCAGGGATTCTGCAAGCCGTGCTAAGTAGAGTCTTGCCTATGGATGTGTTGTGCACCACATACTATGGGTAGGAGGCTACAAGGCATGATAGGATGGTTGCCTTTTATTCTTATTCAGTCATGCTATAGAGCGATACAGTATAGGGTTGGGTCCCTAGAACTTACTGTATTCTTTGGTTATAGATAATGTCAGACCAGCGACATCCTATCACAGGCCGGAGCTTGGATATTGCAGCAGGGGAAGGCACCAGTAGGATGCCTCACCCTCATTTAGAAACAGCCCGATTAGAGGGCAATACAGAGGCATCGTCCCAACCTTCTCAGCAGTCTCCACCACATCATGAGCCACTTGGGGCGACACCACCTCCAGCAGTCCCTATACCGATACCTTCCGACCAGGAGGTTAGGAGTGCGGTAGTCATGTTAGCACAGATGATGGCTGCTCAGTGTCAGCCGAAGCCTTCTATAGTTGTGAAGTAGTCAGGAGGGCCCGGTAGTTCGAGGGTCTGAGAGTTCTTGGCTCTGAATCCCCCACAGTTTACAGGTACAGACCGGACAGAGGACCCTCAAGATTTTCTAGATCAGATGCAGAGAATTTTTAGGGTTATGCATGCCACGCCTACAGAATCAGTTGAGTTGGCAGCATTTCGGTTATGGGACATCGCCGTGTTGTGGTATGAAAGCTGGGAAGGGTCCCGAGGGAGAGATGTTTCCCCTCTGACCTGGTCCAGCTTCTCAGGAGCTTTTCTGGATCACTATTTTCCATTGGAGATTCGACAGGCCTGGGTGGACCAATTTTTACATTTAGAGTAGGGGGCCATGAGTGTTTGGGAATACGCCTTGCGGTTTGATTCTTTGGCCCGGTACGCACCGGCCTTTTTTGATACCATGGCATCCAGAGTACACCGCTTTATCATGGGGTTAAATCCAGAATATGTTGAGACTTTTATTACGGCCACAGTGCGAGAGGACATGGATATTTCCCGAGTTCAGGCATTTGCCCAAAATATTGAGGGCATCAGGCAGGGGCATCGGGAGATCAGGAGAACCAATCAAGAACAGCGCCGCAGGGATAGGCCAGTAGAGTTATAGAGGGAGGCTCGGGGAGGACCTAGGCCACGATTGTTAGATAGGCCACCCAGAACCCTGCCTCCACCACAGCCACAGAGAGGCAGATTTAGCTGCAGGGGGCAGTCAGAGACCGGCAGAGGCTCGCAGATTGCAGATTCACCATTACAGAGGAGGGCGGAGTAGAGTAGGTATACCCTACCACTTTTCCATCTGATGAGAGATTGCCCAGCCAGAGGTCAGGAGGATTGGGATAGATAAGACAGGGCATCCGCATGGTCACGAGCTTCAGCATCCTCAGTAGGGCGCAGGCCCTCAGTTTCAGCAGGTAGGGGTGGGGGCAGATCAGGGGCCTCCAGTGTAGGTGCGGGTCCAAGCCGCACATATGCTTTACCAGGGAGGCAAGATTCAGAAGCGTCACTTGATGTTGTGACAGGTATGATGACTATCTGCTCACACCGTGCTTATGTATTGATTGATCCAGGGTCTACTTTGTCCTACATTACTCCATTTGTGGCTCGAAAGTTTAGTGCTACACCAAAGTTGCTTCAGCAACCCTTTTCAGTATCCACCCCCGTTGGTGACTCCATTGTAGCTAGAAGGGTCTATCACGGGTGTATAGTAGAGGTTGCTGATCATCAGACCACAGTACACCTGGTAGAATTAGAAATGGTCGATTTCGATGCCATTATGGGTATGGATTGGTTGGCTCTGTGCTATGCAAATGTAGAATGCTGGACCAAGACAGTCCGATACCACTTTCCAGGAGAGGCAGTACGAGAGTGGAAGGGAAGCACAGCTACGCCAAAAGGTAGGTTTTTTTCCTACCTTCAGGTGAGGAAGTTGATAGCTCAGGGGTGCATTTACCACCTTGCCAGAGTTCAGGATGTTCGGGTAGAGCCTCCGACTCTCCAGTCAGTCCCAGTGGTGAATGAATTCCCTGATGTATTTTCAGATGAGCTACCTGGTATTCCTCCAGAAAGATAAATAGACTTCGCAATTGATTTTCTACCAGACACTCAGCCCATATCAATTCCTCTGTACCGTATGGCTCCTGCCGAACTCAGAGAATTAAAAGAGCAACTGAAGGACCTGTTAGATAAGGGCTTTATTAGGTCGAGTACTTCATCGTGGGGTGCGCTAGTCCTATTTGTGAGAAAGACGTATGGTTCACTCCGCATGTGTATAGACTACCAGTAGTTGAATAACGTTACAGTCAAGAATAAGTATCTGCTCCCCAGAATAGATGACTTGTTTGATCAGTTACAAGGGCCCAGATATTTCTCCAAGATTGACTTACGGTCCAGATATCATCAGGTTCGAGTTCGTGAAAGAGACATTCCCAAAACAGCCTTCATGACCCGATATGGCCACTTTGAATTCCTAGTCATGTCCTTTGGGCTGATGAATGCCCTAGTGATATTTATGGACCTGATGAACAGTATCTTCAGACCACACCGGGACCTGTTCGTGATAGTGTTTATTGACGACATTCTGGTGTATTCTCGCTCAGAGATAGACCACCAGAATCATTTACGGACAGTGCTCCAGATTCTCCGGGACCGTCAATTGTACGCCAAGTTCTCCAAATGTGAATTCTAGCTGAACTCAGTAGCTTTCTTGGGGCACATTGTGTCGGATGCTGGTATACAGGTAGATACGCTGAAAATAGAAGCAGTCAAAACATGGCCCAGACCTACCACTCCGACTGAAGTCCGCAGTTTTCTGGGATTAGCAGGATACTATAGAAGGTTTGTTGAGGGATTCTCCACCATAGCGGCACCTCTGACTAAGCGAACGCAAAAAGCAGTAAAGTTCCAGTGGAAAGAGGCATGTGAGCAGAGTTTCCAAGAATTGAAAGACAAGTTGACCTCCGCCCCAGTATTAGCATTGCCAGAAGGTACAGAGGGTTATTCAGTGTATTGTGATGCATCAGGTATTGGGTTGGGATGTGTGTTGATGCAGCACGGTAAAGTGATTGCTTATGCTTCCAGATAGCTGAGGAAACACGAAAAGAATTATCCTACCCATGACCTGGAGTTAGCCGCAGTGATCCACACCTTAAAGATATGGAGACATTACTTGTATGGAGTCCATGTGGATATTTTCACAGATCATAAGAGCCTACAATATATCTTCACCCAGAGGGAGTTGAATTTGCGACAGCACCGCTGGTTGGAGTTATTGAAAGATTTTGACGTGGACATTTTGTATCATCCGGGGAAAGCCAATGTGGTAGCAGATGCTCTCAACCGTAAATCGATGGGGAGTTTGGCGTATTTGCAGCCCGACCAGCGGGAGTTGGTCAGAGAAATACATCAATTAGTCAGCCTATCCGTTCGTGTAGCAGAGACAGAGGACAATAGAGAGGTAATTCAGAACACCGAAGTGTCGTCATTAGTTGAGGAGGTAAAAGAACGGCAGTATGAAGATCCTGACCTGGTCTAGCTTAAGGAAAGAATTCAGCAAGGGAAAGCACCAGATTTTCAAGTAACTGAGGATGAAGTGCTGAGATGTAAGGATCGCCTTTGTGTTCAGGACATTTTAGGGCTTTGCCAGCAGATCATGAGCGAGGCGCATTATGCCCGCTATTCTCTCCACCCAGGTGCGACGAAAATGTACCATGATATCAAAGAAATTTACTGGTGGCCAGGTATGAAAGGGGAAATAGCAGAATTTGTAGCCCAGTGTCCTAACTATCAGCAAGTAAAAGCGGAACACCAGAAACCAGGTGGGTTGACTTAGGACATAGCTGTGCCTCTTTGGAAGTGGGAAGCAGTAAACATGGACTTTGTAGAAGGACTACCCCGTACCAGGCATAGACATGATTCAATTTGGGTAATTGTTGACAGACTGACGAAATCAGCCCATTTCCTGCCAGTAAAAGCCACTTTCTCTGCCGAAGATTATGCCGAACTATATATTAGAGAAATAGTTAGATTACACGGTGTTCCAGTATATATTATTTCTGACAGAGGAGCACAATTTACAGCTAGATTTTGGCAGTCATTTCAGAGAGGTTTGGGAAAGCAGATTAATTTGAGCACAGCATTCCACCCTTAGACAGATGGGCAGGCTGAACGCACTATTCAGACGCTCGAGGATATGCTAAGGGGGTGTGTGCTAGACTTTGGAGGTAGCTGGGACGAGCATTTGCCGTTAATTGAATTTGCTTATAATAATAGTTATCACTTAGCTATCCAGATGGTGCCCTTTGAGGCATTATACGGGCGAAAATGTAGGTCGCCAATCACTTGGTTTGAAGTGGGAGAGTCAGCGCTGATTGGGCCAGATATTATTAAACAGTCAGAGGAGAAGGTAAAGCTTATCAGAGAATGCCTACTGACTGCACAGAGCCACCAGAAATCATATGTTGATGTGTGGCACAGAGACATGGAATTTGATGTGAATGACTGGGTATTTCTGAAAGTATCTCCGATGAAAGGGTTGATGAGATTCGTTAAGAGAGGTAAGCTAAGTCCGAGATTCGTTGGGCCTTATCAGATTCGTCGAAGAATAGGCCAAGTGGAATATGAGTTGAACTTGCCTCCAGAATTAGAATCCGTTCATCCAGTTTTCCACGTATCTATGCTAAGAAAGTACATAGGAGACCCATCTAGAGTAGTCCCAGTCCAGGATGTCCAGTTTATGGAGGAGCTGGCCTATGAAGAGGTTCCAGTAGCTATCTTAGACAGACAGATTTGTAGATTGAGAACTAAAGATATTGCGTCTGTCAAGATACTGTGACGTAACAGGAATCGAGAGGAGATGACTTGGGAGGCAAAGGAAGATATGAAAATTAGATATCCTCACTTGTTTCAAGCCTAGTCAGTCAAGAGGTATGTTAGTATTGTTATTTTATATAGTACCTTATAGTATATGTATAAATGAGATAGTCGACTCTAGTCTTTTATGAGATGAATACTATAGTATTGTGTGGAGTATCTGCATTGGATTTTTCTGCATTTCAGGTTTTTGAGATAATCCACATTACAGGGGAAACTCTGCCAAAATTTTCCTAGAAATAAGTTGAGTAAGTTGAGAATTCCTATAAATAGAAGTTTACATTCGAGGACGAATGTTCTTAAGGGGGGGAGAATGTTACACCCCGTGAATTCTCGACATGTAGATGGCCTATTCGCTTAATGGTTAAGAGTTTTTGAATGCCATGCATTCTAGGAAAAGGCCCGGGGAAAGACCAGATAAGTGACACGTCGAACCATCGCAAGAGAAGGCTGGCAGACCCCCTCCGCGATGGCCAGAGTGTCACGGAGGCTCACCTCCACGATACACAGCGTGTCACAGAGGCTAGGCTCCGCGATACACAGCGTGTCACGGAGGTGAGGTGCAGCCCAAAGTATAAAAGCCTCCAAACTTCGATTTTTTCTTTAATTAACTTATAATTTCCAAAAAGAACAGAGAGTAAACCAGAGAGGAGGAGGAACGAATAATCCTATCCATTTCTCATCCGATTACGCTGCCAAACACGGTTCAAACTCAAATTAACTCCAGATACCGAGGTATTAAGCAGCAAGGAGCATTCCTACGGATTTAGTTTCATAAAATTTGGCCGGCGAAACGTCGTGCTACCGAGCTAAGGTAAGTGGAATTGCTCCAAATTAGTGTCAATAAACTTCTAGCCCTAAAGTGAGTATTTCTCCCTTCTGGACCTCTGAGAAATAGCGAGTTCTCGGTCATTTTCCGATAAGTCAAAGTTTTGGCTATATATATATTAAAAGTGTTATCTTCTTCCAGAATATTAGTGTATTTAGTCCTAATTGATATATATATGGATGCAGTTGGGAGAAATAGTGAAAATATCGACCTAGCTACACCAGTTAGTCAGGAAATCAGAAGCGAAGGTATGTAAAGTCAGTTTCTTCGGCAAGCTAGTAGTTCCGGTATAGTAAATAGTTCAAGTGCCAGTAGAATGTTTCAGAAACAGCATATTATGTTTAGTATGCATTTTAGTATGATATTAGTAACATCATGTCATGTGTAGCATGAAACTTACTAGCTCGATGCAAATTCTAGTAGAAAGTGACCAAACAGTACAGCATGCCCAGTATGTGATTTAGTAAAGTATGTTAGGATATTATCGTGTTCAGTTGAGTAAAGCAATATAAGTTCCTATAAGGTATTGCGGAAATAGAATGGTATCCTAAAATGAAGTTTAGAAAGCATGATAGAAATAGTAAATCATGTTACTATGAAACTCAGTTATACAGCCTGATTCCCAGTAGAAAATTTATATCTTGTCCAGTATTAGACTCAGCACAGTATGACAGAAGATTGTATATATATACCATTATTAGTTTCAGCATATATTAGGCACATACATATCACTATAATTAGTATTAGCATGTAGTATATACATACGTATTATTGTCACTAGTTTCAGCATGTGGTATACGCAGTTAGTATTACTAGTTGAGACCACTGTATTGTTTTGGGGTTGGATTACCTAGCATTCATGAACGCCCCAGGGTTAATAGCTGTATCGACTCATTCGCTAGAGGGCGAGGATACGTTACTCTACGGAGTGGCATGCCATCCCACAGGGGACGAAGATGGGATGCCGGTTTCCCCATATTTTGCCTTGGTCGGCTTTTATACACCCCCGTCGAGCGGGTACGCTCGGGGTGTTGATTCAGGAGTCCTCCGGACTCAGGTACAGTTATAGTCAGGGGCTCAGCGAGCCCAAGTGCATGCCCAGGGGATCGACAGGATGCTTATAGTTATTAGAGCAGATGGGACGACCGGGGTAGGGGTGTAGGTTGCGTGTTGATTGTACCTCCCGACTTATGGGGGCTGGGTAAGGTTTGTGTGTGCTATGCTATGTTATGTTATGTTATGTTATGCCATGTTACGCTAGATATGAGTAGATCGATAGTTGAGCGATACATTTCCAGGTGTGACTCCTACTCCTTCCGGCATAGTTGAGAATAGGCTTAGCTTTACATTTTTCATCTGTTTTGTCTATTTCTTTCTATTTCAGTTCCATCAGTTGTATTGTTGTTTTCAGATATTTTTTTTAGTTGTTGCTTTACATACTCAGTACCACCGGTACTGACACCCGTTGGGGGCGCTGCGTTACTTTCTTGCAGGTACTCATAGACGAGGAGCCGATACCTCGTGATTCCAGCCAGCTCACAGAGTCATCAGCTCTAGTCATCCAGAGCTAAATAGCTAGAGGTTTATACCTTTTCTTTTGTTGTACAGTATGGGTAGGCCGGGGCCCTGTCCCGACCATATTTTCAGTATTCTTAGAGGCTTGTAGATTGTGTATACCCTGTGGTTTGTTATACCGGTCGTGTGAGGCCGTGCGTGCATTTTAGCTTGTTATGATGGCCGTGTGGGGCCTTACTCAGTTGGTAGTGGTGACCTTATCGGTCACGTAGCGGTTTAGCACTTGCTTTCTTGATTTAGGGATAACTAGACAGCATGGTGGCCTTGTCGGCCCGCATAGGTTCCCCTATATGAATGTGATTCTAGTTAGCTGATGTCATAGTACAGGTGCCTATAGGCCTAGTGGGCCGGAGGCTGTATTTATAGCCGTTATATTGCCCGTTGTTTTCCTGAATCCAGAGTTAGAGCCAGTCAGGCACTAGAAGTGCTTAGGCTCAGCAGTTTAGCAGTTCAGGTTCCAATAGGGCACCAGGTGCCAGTCATACCCCCCCCCCAGGGCGGGGCGTGATATTTCCCCCTTTTCAATCATATGATTTCCAAAGCATTACATGTAGGGGTATATGAACACGATTTCGCTCTCTCTCCCAAAGAATTCACATGCATCATGTCATGAACCATAAGCTTGCCTCTAGTGTATTACTCCACTAATATAAGGACGCGTGATGTAAGATCACGTAGGACTTAACGAGTTGTAATGCAAGCTAAGGAACTAGTAAATACTGGGCTAACCAATAATAGCAACTAGCTTCCTTAAGCGCTTTTAAATACATCCCACCACCATTATGGGCATTGTTTCTTTCTTCATCCTCTCATTCTTGAAATTGTTTTTTCTTTATTTTTGTTCCCATTTCTTTAAGCGCACTCGACTTAATAACAAAGATTAGTTATACATCTTTATTTTCTTTAATTTCATCAAGTGCACCCTTGACCTTTTCTTTACTTTCACCACTTCCCCTTTTCCTTCCTTTTCACAATTCTCACTCCTTAACACTGTGGGAAAATAATTTTTCTTGAGCGCTTAAGAGTTTTGGATCAAATTCACAGCTAATGAAAAGAAGGGATGAAGCTTGGTTTCTACCTCTTCAAAGAAAGAAAAAATAGGCTAAAGGCTCAATGGGGCTAACTAGGATGTATATTCAAGGTAGGTATGATAAGGAAAAAACTTTCGGTTTAATCGAAGAAATGCCTACATCCTTTCCTACAATACACATCCTTCATTTCATTTCACACACACACCAGGCAAGTTCTAGACACTTCACTATAGCATGGAATAATCGAAACCTCACCTCACACTCATTGCACATGCTCAACTTAAGACTTATTCACAGACTCTTCAATCAGCTAATTACAAGAATTCAACATTAAGCCTCAATCACACCGAATCGAACTCTATGGCCTAGGTATCTCAACATGTTTACACATTTTCATGCTTTCATACGAATCACCTTTGCATCTTTAATATCATGTACAACACGCAACAAGAATTCCGAACCATGAAGTAGCTACACGTTTGGGAAACAAACAAAAGAAAGAAAATAAAAGAAAATAAAAAAAAACTACTCCTATCGACTAAATTTCCCTTAAGACGGTCGTCATCCATCCATCATAGGGAACTGTCACTATTTACGACTTCGGTTCAATGGGACTATTCTCGGTAAAAGCACCGAAAACAAACGCTGAGAAACCCAATCATAAAATAATTCAACAAAAAATTTAAAAATATCGATAATTTCGATAGAAACAAAAATATTTACACAACCAACCAACAACATCAACTCACCACAGCACACAACAACTTAACATTCATTACAACACCGAATTTCATTATAGAACATACAACACAAAATCACAGGGCCACATTTTTCACAAGCACAACAACACAAGACATGAACAAAAACAACAACAAAACAACTGGCACCTAACTACTCCCAACCGAGCACTGTCCCCAATGTTCACATGATTCAACATATCACAAAAGTAGGTGGTGAAACTCCCTGATCAATCGAAGTATTCAACTTCTTCATCAGGTGTCGTTGCCTCCTCTCCCAGATCTGAATCGCCCCCATTGTCCTCATCTAACTTAACATCTGAGTCCTCATGACGTGTCTCCTCATCAGTGGGGACATCGTTATCTATAGGCTCTACAAAAGCTGGCCCCACTCGGCATAGAGCCCGAGCATTTTTCCGAAGGGGTAATCCATGTCGAGCTGCCACAGCTCATCTTCTGTTGTTGGCCTCCCGCCTATGCGCAACTGCAGCATCTGCATCCCAAACATACGGGCAATATACTGATCATCCCGAGCATGTCGCTCGGCTAGTGTGAGAACTGGCCCGTGAGTGGTGTCGGGTGCCTTGGTTTTGGTGACATCCAAGGCACGCCTATCCATTGCGGGATGTAGTCCAGGTCCTCTTCCTCAATATCAAGGTCCCTTAGGAACTTGGTAAGTAAACCACCGAACCCGTACCTGTGCCCTTGATGCAAAAGGGCTCTCTACATGGCGGAGATGATCACCTCCCCAACATTTATCTCCAGCCCTTTCATCAGGGCATAAACCAAGCACACTCGATCCCGGGAGACATCTGTCATGTGCACCCCCGGGATCAGGCAGGAACACACAATTTTGAGCCAAATCTTGGCTTCCCTGTTCATTTGAGAATAAGGCAGTGTCTGATGGTAGCCCGTCTCCTTGTGCCTGCTCCACCGCGCTGTCGAACAGGCTCCACATAGAGTGCATCTGATATCCGCATAAGGTGGAGTTATGTTCAGCTGCCGAAGTACATGGGCGTCTGTGTCCCGCGCCCCCAATATATCATTCAAATGATGGGGCTCAAAGGTGACAACCTGCCCTCTTATTTTGACGGTGTGACTACAGATGGTTGGGTTCCAGTTGGCATAGAACTCCCAAATTAGATGGAGATTGCACTCCTTGGGCTCTTCGAAGATGAAGTTCATACCATCATTGTCAATCCGGTGTATGATTCTGGGGAATTCTCATTCCAGTGGCTCCCTTGCAATGTGCTCCTCTGGGAAGTATTAGGTCTCTTTGTGTTTTGCATACCATTTCTTCCTTTCATCCGTCACCCATCGGGTTCCGTATTGTCGGCGTTGGCCTCGCGAAACCGCTGGTGCTGCTGGAACTGTTGCTCCCAATCGAATCCTTTTTCTGCCGGCGCCCGATGTCGATGCGCCCTTTCCCTTGTCTTTCCTTCCTGACATTGTTCCTATACCATCGATCATACAATCCCAATGTTATTCAAGTCAAACGTAGCTACAACTAAGGTTGGGTTGAGTTAGGCTACCCCACACTTAGTCTTTAGCCACAATTAAAGTAATTCGGCAAGACAATCATGCTTTCCCAATTCTTATCAATCAAATTTCTTAGTGTATTCAGATAAGTCGATGGAATAATTACTATGTACTACTCAGACTTCGTACAACGACCAACAATATCACCATCTATTCCATTACATCACATAGCACTTAGCAAAAAAAAAAATTCTGAACAACAACCTATGCAATTCAACAATTTCATTTTCCCAAAAATTCCCTTGTTTACTTAGCATATTTGACATTAATCACAACATAATTCACATCACCCAACATGCACAACCCAAAATTTTTTACATTTCAACCGAATTTAGTTTCTTCCTATTCAACTTCCAACCCTAGCTACCAATTTCGCAAAAATTCAATTAACATGCATTCATCGAGTTCATATACTCACAACGATACTATGAACATCAATCAATAACAACTTGAATGAATTCAAGCTTAATTTACACTTAGGGCAAGGTTTAATCACCTCACATGCTCAAAGATTGAAAATTTAAGCAAAAATTGAGGTTAAGTTCAAGAACATACCTTTAATCCGATGAACTCAAAGAAAAGTTGAAGAAACTTCATGCCTAGGTCCGTGTCACGTTTGGGGAGGGGGGAATTTAGGGGTTTTGTCGCGGAGGGAATGGGAAATGGGGAAAAAATGAGGGGATTTGGGGTTAAAGATGGGGTTTTTTGCGCGGGTTACCCGGTGACCCGAGGTGACCTGACGCGAATTACACCTCAACGTGTCACGGAGGGTAACGCGGAGCACCCCCTCCGTGACACGGAGCCATCGCGTAGGTGTTCTAGAATTTGCAGAAATTCCAGAATTGGCTTCAATGTGTCACGGAGGGTAACGCGGAGCACCCCCTCCGTGACACGGAGCAAACGCGTAGGCTCACTGTCCTGCCACTTTTTATTTTTTTCTCACCTCGATTCTTTTTCCTTTGCGATCCTTTGCATTTTTGCCCTCTGTTCCACCTAAAAATCATCTCACATCAAGAAATTGGTTAGAATTCATAGGTTTCAAACACAAACACAATTTTTCTTTTTTATTTTATTATTATTATTTTTTTTCTTTTTAACTAATTCTATGATCTTGGGCAGATTTATATGCCCAAGTGATACTCAAAAGTATCATTTTCGCCTTGTTTATCTATCAATGTGTATACATTCTCATGTAACTGGTAATAAAATGTGAATTTATACTAACCAACATGATTAGCATTGTTTTGCAGGTAAAATGTGATTTCGGGAAGCTAAAATGCATGTTGGATGACATCGGAGTTGGACTTGGATGCGAGCAAGGGAAAAGGCATTGGACAACATGAATTAAAGGGGCTCCGTGATGGAGCCGTGTCACGCTTCCATCGCGGAGGCATTCTGCCTGGATGGGGAAATTCACCCAAATTCCAGTGGAGGTCCGCGTTTGTTCCGTGGCACGGAGCCAGTGCTCCGCGATGCACGCCGTGCCACGTTAAGCCTAAATTCCCGGACCCCCAGTTCCAGTGAGGGTCCGCGTTCGTAGCATGTCACGGAGGCAGTGCTCCGCGATGCACTCCGTGACACGTTGCTCGTTATTCCGGGAAAAATTCCCAGCAGTATAAATAGAACACTTAGGTTCATTTTTTAATATTCTGACTTGGTGGAGCAAGGACGTGGGTTACAGGCAGTTGAGGGACGAAAAGTTCAGGTTTTTTTCTCTCTTTCTTTCTTCTTTAATTCAATTGCTTGTATGATTAACACTCAGTTTATGATGTTTAATCCACACATGAGTGGCTAATTCCTCTCCTTGCTGAGGTTATGAACAATTGTAATGAAATTTGATCATTGATTCTTTGGTTTTCCATCTTTTCTTCCATGTTGTTCTATTAATTCTTGTTCTTACTGCATTAGTGTGTGGCCTACATTAATGTACATCTAAAAAGTCCGGTTTCACTCGAGAGAGCACGAAATTGGAAAGTTGTGAATTAATAGGATATGTTCTTTACTTGATTTGGGAAAATTGAGTCTTGATTTGCTTTCAGGATAGAAATATACCTGAAAGTCGTATTAGTCAATTTAGGAACTGAATTGTATAGCTAGGACATGAATTGCATTTGATCACAGAAATGTAGACGGATGGTTCATGATTATTTAGTGAGGTTAAATACGAGAGTTTTAATCTCTTGGCAAATGTTCTTGGCTAGCAATTGGAGGGAAAGATTAACCAAAGTATGATGATAATTAGTTTCATTACATGTTCGTTTAACCTCAGCATGCTTTCATTCATAGTTCAGATTCAAAGTAGATAATTGTTCTTAGTTTTCGTATAAAATTTATAAAACAAACTATCAACTTTTTGGTTACGCTGTTGTCTGCAAGATTACTGTTGTGGGTCTGGGACTCCCTAAACCCAACTTTCTGAATACCGATGAAGGCATCAAATTTACGCTCGCTCCTAAATCACACAATCCACGAGCTCGGATGCTCTGCCCAATAGTAATCTGGATAGTAAAGCTCCCAGGGTCTTTGAGCTTTGTGGGCAGTCTATTTTGAATCCGGGAAGTGCACTCCTCCGTTAGAGCCACCGTAGCATACTAAGTCAATCGACTTTTGTTTGCCATGATGTCCTTTATATACCTAGCATATTTCGGCACTCCCTGCAAGACATCAACAAGAGGTAAGTTAATATGTACCTGTTTCAGTACCTCCATGAATTTCTTGAAACACGCCTCCTCCTTGTGTTTCTTTAGTCGTTGAGGGAACGGGGGTGGAGGTCTTTCTGATTCAGCTTCCTTAGTCTTCCCCCTTTCAGCATTTTGCTCCCTCCCAACTTCTGCTGCTCCCGACTGTTGAGGTGGTCTTTTTGGTTCCACCTCTTTCAGATGCAAACCACTCCTTATGGTCACTACATTTACCTGCTTGGGATTGGGATCCGTGTCGCTCGGCAGTCCTCCTCTAGGCCTTGTGTTTTGGGCGCTATCAAATTGCCCAAATTGATATTCAAGTGCCTTGGTAGCTAACTGGTTGTTTTTCACTTCAGCTGCCAATTTCACATGGTCAACTTGCAATTGAGCTTGGTTAGCTATCATGGTCTTGAACATCACCTCAATGCTGGGTGATGATGGTGGAGGAGGGGCATTGTTGTTTTTGAATTGAGGTTGATAATTCTGCTGCCCTCCTTGGTTCCTTTGCACACCCTGACCCGAACTTTGGCCCTGATAGTTGTTGCTACCCCATGAGAAATTAGGGTGATTCCTCTAATTGGAATTGTAGCTATTACCATAGTGTTGGTGGTTCCTTTGCGCATTACCCACAAAGTTTACCGAGTCAGGATTGGCTCCACAACACTCAGCTGAGTGCTCACTGCTTCCACACACTTCACACCACATTTGCTGTACTGCATTAACTGGGGCTTGAGGCTGGTTCATGGTCATGTTGCTGAAGTGGGTGTTAAGTTGATTTTGCAATGCAACTATCTGTGCAGCGATAGATGTAAACCCATCCACTTCTAGCACTCCTGTTGCTTTCCTTATCCCGCCTCTTGATGAATCGGCATTCCATTCTGGATTGCCCTACGAAATACGGTTCAACAAGGTGTACAGCTCCTCATAAGTTTTCTCCAGCGCTTGTCCTCCACCTGCTGAGTCTAGCAATATTTTGGTGTGGGGTTCCAAACCCTCTATAAAAGTGTGCACCAGCACATCATTGGACTGATGATGATGAGGACAATCCCACAACATGGATTTGAATCTCTCCCAGGCCTTATATAAATTTTCTCCCTCTCTCTCTTTGAAACTTAAAATTTGACTTCTAAGTCTTGCTGTTTTACCGGAGGGAAAAAACCGTATCAAAAATTTCCTTGCAAGATCATCCCACGTAGAAATAAAATTCGGTGGCTCAGCTTTCAACCACCTCTTGGCTTCTCCCAATAGTAAGAATGGGAACAATGTAAGCTGGACATAATCTGATGAGACTCCAGCGGGGATGTAAGTGTCACTTATCTCCAAAAAATTTTGGAGATGCTGCTGTGGATCTTCATGAGGGAGACCGGTAAACTGCCCGCTGGTGTGCAGCAATTGCACCATATTCTGTTTAAGCTGCCTCCTGGCTCAGGTTTGCAGATGCTAGATGTGACATTATTAGCATGTGGGATTGCCACCTCGCGAACCGGCCGAGCTGCTACTTCTTCGGGCACTAACACTGCCCGTACTACCGGTGGATTCTGTTGTTGCTCCATGATCGTCTGTCTGAGCAACTGCAGCTTTTTTTGTAGAGTTTCTCTCCATTTACTGTGAAATATCCTTTCTGGCTCTATATATGATTCCACCAGCTCCTTGTCTCTTGCCAGTGTTCAACAGAAATTAAGTCTGCAAAATACAGACTAAGACCAAGTTGTCAACACTAAGAAGATAAAAATTACAGTAAATTAACACTTAAAACAAATTCACCAATTGCCAAGTCCCCAGCAACGGCGCCAAAAACTTGTTCGGCTGGACGTTATATGGGTATATAACTACACGCAAGTGCACGTGGTCGAACAAGTAGTAAGTGGCTTTAGTAAGCCAAGTATCGATCCCACAGAGACTTGGATGAAGTGCAATCTGCTCAAGTGTACTATATTTTACTTCTAAAAATGCAGACAACAGTGTAACCAAGAGTTTGATAGTTTGTTTTATAATTTTTCTACTAAAGTTAAAACAATTATCTACTTTGAATCTGAACTATGAATGAGAGCATGTTGAGGTTAAACGAACATGTAATGAAATTAATTATCATCATAATTTAGTTAATCTTTTCCTCCAGTTGCTAGCCAAGAACTATTGCCAAGAGATTAAAACTCTCGTATTTAACCTCACTTAAGAATCATGAACCATCCACCTACATTTCTGTGATTAAATACAATTCATGTTCTAGCCATACAAACCCAGTTCCTAAATTGACTAATACGACTTTCAGGTATATTTCTATCCTGAGAGCAAATCAATACTCAATTTTCCCAAACCAAGTAAAGAACATATCCTATTAATTCACAACTTTCCAATTTCTTGCTCTCTCGAGTGAAACCGGACTTTTTAGGTGTACATTAACGTAGGCCACACATTAATGCAGTAAGAACAAGAATTAATAGAACAACATGGAAGAAAAGATGAAAAAACCAAAGAATCAATTATCACATTTCATCACAATTGTTCATAACCTCAGCAAGAAGAGGAATTAGCCACTCATTTGTGGATCAAACATCTTTAAATGAGTGTTAATCATACAAGCAATTGAATTAAAGAAGAAAGAAAGAGAGAAAAAAACCTGAGAATTTCGTCCCTCAACTGCCTATAACCCACGTTCTTTCTCCACCAAGTCAGAATATTGAAAAATGAACCTAAGTGTTCTATTTATACTGCTGGGAATTTTTTCCAAAATAACGAGCAACGTGTCACGGAGTGCATCGCGGAGCACTGCCTCCGTGACACGCTACGGACGCGGACCCTCACTGGAACTGGGGGTCCAGGAATTAAAGCTCAACGTGGCACGGCGCGCAACGCGGAGCCAAGCCACCGTGCCACGGACCAGACGCGGACCCTCTCTGGAATTTGGGCGTAATTTCCCTATCTAGGCAGAAGGCCTCCGCGATGGCAGCGTGACACGGCTCCATCGCGGAGCCCCTTTATTTCATGTTGTGCACTGCCTTGTCCTGTGCTCGCATCCAAGTCCAACCCCGATATCATCCAACATGCATTTAAGCTTCCCAAAATCACATTTTACCTGCAAAACAATGCTAATCATGTTGGTTAGTATAAATTCACATTTTATTACCAATTACATGAGAATGTATACACATTGATAGATAAACAAGGCAAAAATGGTACTTTTGAGTATCACTTGGGCGTATAAATTTGCCCAAGATCACTTTGCCCACACTTAAATCCTTGTTCGTCCTCGAACAACAATCCTACACTTCATGCAATTTACATCCCAACCTCGCTACTTTGGTTCGACAATTTAGGCTACGGTCATACCGATTATTCAATACAGTAAATCATCAAGAAAACATGCATGGTCTTATCAATGCAATGACCCTCAATACATCAAGACCTCCTAGACTTTAAGAATCGACTCTCGATATTGGCAAACTCATGCAAATCAGCTGATCAAGATATCCGACACGAAAATTAATCTTTCATCAAGCATGTGCCCTCACAACACAAGAGAATCTTCCCCTTTTTGCTCATATGACTCACAAGAATTCAAGCGGGGGCATGTAAACACAATTTTGCTCTCTCTCCCAAAAGAATTCACATGCATCATGTCATGACCCATAAGCTTGCCCTTAGTGTATTACTCCACTAATATAAAGAAGTGCGATGTAAGATCACGTAGGACTTTAACTGGTTGTAATGGAAGCTACAGAACTAGTAAATATTGGGTTAGCCAATAATAGCCACTAGCATCCTTAAGCGCCTTTTCAACACATCCCATCAACTCATGGACATTGTTTCTTTTTTTTTTCATCATCCCATTCTTGATGTTTTTCTTTAGTTTGGCCCATCGTATTAAGCACACTGGACACAACAAAAAAGATTATTCTTGCACCTTCCTTAAAGTTTATTTATAGCAAGTGCACCTTCAACCTTTTCTTTTCTTCTATCACTCTACTTTTCTTTTTCTTTTCACCATTCTCACTCTTTGACACTTCGGGAAAATGATTTTCTCTTCTTAAGCACTTAAGAGTTTTGTATAGACTTTACGGCTAATGAAAAGAAGGAATTAAGCTCGGTTTACACTTTATGACAAAAGAAAAAATAATAGGCTAAAGGCTCAACGGGCTGACTAGGGTATACAATCAAAGTGGGTACAACAAGGAAAAATAGAAACTCTCGGTTAAAACAAAGAAATGCCTACATCCTTTCCTACAATACACCTCCTTCATTTCGTTTTGTACACACACCAGGCAAGTTCTAGACACTTCACAATAGCATGGAATAACAACACCTCACTTCACACTTTTTGCACATGCTCAATCAAGATGTATTCACAAACTCTTCAATCAGCTAATTACAAGAATTCAAACATTAAGCCTCAATCACACTGAATCGAACTCTATGGCCTAGGTATCTCAACATGTTTACAAAGTTGCATGATTTCATATGAATCACCTTTGCATTTTAAATATCATGTACAACACGCAAACAGAATTTCGCAACCATATAGTAACTACAGGTTTTGGGATGCAACTCACCAAAGGAAAAAAAAACTGAAAAATAATTGAAAAAAATCTACTCCTAACGACTACATTTCCCTTAAGACGGTCGTCATCCATCCATCATAGGGAACGGTCACTACTATGAATTCGGTTTAATGGGACCATTCTCGGTAAAAGAACCGAAAACAAACGCCGAGAAACCCAAGAAGTAAAAAATGTTGAAAATATCGATCATTTCGATAGAAAAAATATGTACAAAATATATTTTTTTAAATTTTAAAAATATCAATCATTTCGATAACAAGAATATGTACAGAATCAGCTAGCAACATTCAGCAATACACATCAATTTCACATAAATTTACAAATACAGAACAACACTTTAACAATTCACAACTCACGGGGAACACCAAATTTCACATGCACGACAACAGAATAGAGCATACATACAAAACAGCCCAGCCCAGCACCTAACTACTCCCACCCCACACTTAGCTCGAACACTGTCCCCAGTGTTCATAAAAATTAAAATAGCACAAAATCGGGTGGTGGAACTCCCTGATCAGTCAAAGTATTCCACTTCTTCGTCGGATGCTGCTGCTTCATCTCCCATGTCCGAGTCGCCCCCGTCGTCTTCATCGGACTCCAAATCAGAGTCCTCCCGACGTGTCTCCTCGTCTGTGGGGACATCATCATTGTGGGCTCTACAAATGCTGGCCCCACTCGGCATAGAGCCCTGGCGTTTTCACCGAAGGGGTAGTCTAGCTCGAGCTGCCATAGCTCCTCCTCTTTCGCCGGCCTCCCGCCTATCCTCAGCTGGAGCATCTGCATCCCATACATTCGAGTCATATACTGATCATCACGAGCATGTCGCTCACCAAGTGTAAGCACTGGCCCGTGGGTGGTGTCGGGAGCCTTAGTTTTAGTAACATCAAAGGCTCGCCGCTCCATCTGCGGGATATAGTCAAGGGCCTCCTCCTCGACATCTAGGCCTCTGAGGAAGGTGGTGATTAGTCCACCAAAGCCCTGCCTGTGCCCCTGATGCAACCGGGCTCTCTTCATGGCGGAGATAACTACCGCCCCCACGTTGATCTCCAGCCCTTTCATCAGGGCGTACACCAGGCATACACGATCCCGGGTTACATCTGTCATATGTACCCCCGGGATGAGGTAGGAACATACAATCTTCAGCCAGATTCTGGCTTCCCTATTCATCTGTGAATATGGCAAAGTCTGGTGGTAGCCCCTCTCTTTGTGTCTGCTCCATCTAGCTGTCGATCGGGTCCCACACAATGTGCGTCTGATGTCCGCATACGGTGGGGTAATGTTCAGCTGTCGAAGTACGTGGGCGTTTGTGTCCCGCGCTCCTATGATGGCATTGAGGTGGTGGGGCTCCAAAGTGACTATTTGCCCTCTGATTTTGATGGTGTGGCTTCTGATAGTCGGGTTCCAATTGGCATAGAACTCCCGAACCAGGTGCAAATTACATTCCTTGGGCTCTTCAAAGACGAAATTTAGCCCAGCTGCCTCGATCCGGTGGACCATCCTAGGGAACTCCTGTGCCAATGATTCCCGTGCTATATGCTCCTCGGGGAAATATTTGTTTTCTTTGTGCTTCGTGCACCACTTTTTCCCCTCATCCGTCACCCATCTCGTTCCATATTGGCGGCGTTGGCCGCGTGGAACTGCTGGTGTTGCTGGGACTGCTGTGCCCAGTCTGATTCGCTTCCTTCCGGCGCCCGAAGTTGATGCACCTTTCCCTTTCTCTTGCCTGCTTGCCATTTTACCTGTCAACCCAAGTAGACAAGATCAATGTTAAGCTAACGGATATTAACTTCGGCTAAGGTTGGGTTAAGCTAGGTTACCCCACACTTAGTCCTTAGCTACAGTTACAACAATACGGCAAGATTGTCTTTATTTACACACAATAACCAACTATACAATCATGCTTAGTGCGTTCGAAAAATTCGACGGTATATCTTCTGTGTACTACTCAGACTTCGTACAGCCAATCACAATCACTACCATCGCTACCATTTTACCCATCGTACTTAGCAAGGAACAACAAATAAACGAAAACAACAACAAAAATTTATCTATACGAACCTATACAACCAACCAAATTCTTACAAATTTTAGCATTCCCTTAACCCGAGAATCCATCGTTCTATTAACATCCTAACAATTAGTACATTGACTCATCTCATTCAACATGTACATCCCGGCATGAAATTCACAGGTTCACTACATTTTCAACTTCAAATTCAAAAACAAGCCCTAGAATTGATATTATCAAGCATATTCGATTAATTTATGCAATCGATAAGTTCAAGCAAGAATAACGACATTCCGAACACTCATCAACAACAATTCAAATTGAATTTATGATTAATTTCTACTTAGGGCAATTTAGCTCACCTCACATGCTCAATATCAAAGAAATTCGACGAGAATTTGAGACGAAATCGAAAAACATACCTTGACTTTGAAGAATCGAAGAAAACTTGTTGAATTTCTTGGCCTACTCTGTGTCACATTGATGGGGGATGGGTTTGGGGGGATTTGGTCGTGGAGAGATTGAAAAATAAGGGAAAAGGGAGGGTTTTCAGGGTTAAAAGGTAGGGAAATCGCGTGGGTCACCCGGTGACCCGGTGTGACCCGTTGCGATATACACGGCAACATGTCACGGAGTACATCGC
Source organism: Datura wrightii (assembly GCA_035772735.1). Taxonomy (NCBI): domain Eukaryota; kingdom Viridiplantae; phylum Streptophyta; class Magnoliopsida; order Solanales; family Solanaceae; genus Datura; species Datura wrightii. The sequence goes on along the minus strand of JASDFA010000027.1, from coordinate 144,142,174 downwards.
GGTGCACTGCCTCCGTGACACGGAGCCATCTCGAGACTGTTCTGGAAATTTTTAAACTTTCCGGATTATAGCTCAACGTGTCACGGAGGTAACGTGGAGGTCCACCTCCGTGACACGGAGCTGTCGCCCCAGCTCACTGTTTGCCACTTTTTATTAATTTTCATACCTCGACTTTTCCTTCGCGATTCCGTGCATATTTTTCTCCGTTTGACCTGAAATTCATCTCACTATACAAAATTTGTTAGAATTATAGGTTTCACTCTAAATACAAATAAAACAAAAACTAAAACGAAAATTTTTTGTAGTAAATCAAGAAAAAGAAAAAGAAAAGAAAAATCTATTTACACTTTACAAAAAGAAAGAAAAAAAAATTTCACGGGTTGCCTCCCGTGCAGTGCCTGGTTTACCGTCACAGCTCGACGTCGTTAAGCTCAGTTGTCCTCTAGGGTGATGGACGATTTCTCTCGAGCACCGTCCTCCCCCCAGTAGTGCTTACACCTTTCCGGTGGTTTTCCCAATAACTCCCGTGAATCCTTAATCTGCTTATCATCACCTTGATCAATCACATTGAGCACCGAGAGTTCTTCGTGCACCATCGGGAGATTGGGTGCCTTGTACACATCGAACACCTCCACCTTGTCATGTGCTCGCATTGTTAGCTGCCCCGTAGCTACGTCAATTAGTGCTTTCCCGGTCACCAAGAAAGGACGTCCCAAAATAAATGGGACTTCCGCATCTGGTTCAAAGTGCAGCACGACAAAATCTACCGGGAAAATTAGGGAGCCAACTTGCACCAGAATGTCCTCCACAATGCCATCAGGTCTGGCTAAGGACCGATCCGCCAACTGCAAGATTACTGTTGTGGGTCTAGGACTCCCTAAACCCAACTTTCTGAATACTGATGAAGGCATCAAATTTATGCTCGCTCCCAAATCACACAATCCACGAGCTCGGATGCTCTGCCCAATAGTAATCTGGATAGTAAAGCTCCCAGGGTCTTTGAGCTTTGTGGGCATTCTATTTTGAATCCGGGAAGTGCACTCCTCCGTTAGAGCCACCGTAGCATACTCAGTCAACCGACTTTTGTTTGCCACGATGTCCTTTATATACTTGAGCATATTTCGGCACTCCCTGCAAGACATCAACAAGAGGTACGTTAATATGTACCTGTTTCAGTACCTTCATGAATTTCTTGAAACACGCCTCCTCCTTGTGTTTCTTTAGTCATTGAGGGAACGGGGGTGGAGGTCTTTCTGATTCAGCTTCCTTAGTCTTCCCCCTTTGAGCATTTTGCTCCCTCCCAACTTCTGCTGCTCCCGACTGTTGAGGTGGTCTTTCTGGTTCCACCTATTTCAGCTGCAAACCACTCCTTGTGATCACTACATTTACCTGCTTGGGATTGGGATCCGTGTCGCTCGGCAGTCCTCCTCTAGGCCTTGTGTTTTGGGCGCTAGCAAATTGCCCAAATTGATATTCAAGTGCCTTGGTAGCTAACTGGAATTTTTTCACTTCGGCTGCCAATTTCACATGGTCAGCCTGCAATTGAGCTTGGTTAGCTATCATGGTCTTGAACATCTCCTCAATGCTGGGTGATGGTGGTGGAGGAGGGGCATTGTTGTTTTTGAATTGAGGTTGATAATTCTGTTGCCCTCCTTGGTTCCTTTGCACACCCTGACCCGAACTTTGGCCCTGATGGTTGTTGCCACCCCTTGAGAAATTAGGGTGATTCCTCTAATTGGAATTGTAGCTATTACCATACTGTTGGTGGTTCCTTTGCGCATTACCCACAAAATTTACCGAGTCAGGATTGGCTCTACAACACTCAACTGACTGCTCACTGCTTCCACACACTTCACACCACATATTTTGTACTACATTAACTGGGGCTTGAGGCTGGTTCATGGTCATGTTGCCGAAGTGGGTGTTAAGTTGATTTTGCAATGTAGCTGTCTGTGCAGCGATAGCTATAAACCCATCCACTTCTAGCACTCCTGCTGCTTTCCTAGTCCCGCCTCTTGATGAATCAGCATTCCATTCTGGATTGCCCTACGAAATACGGTTCAACAAGGTATACAGCTCCTCATAAGTTTTCTCCAGCGCTTGTCCTCCACCTGCTGAGTCTAGCAATATTTTGGTGTGGGGTTCCAAACCCTCTATAAAAGTGTGCACCAGCACATCATTGGACTGATGATGATGAGGACAATCCCGCAACATGGATTTGAATCTCTCTCAGGCCTGATATAAATTTTCTCCCTCTCTCTGTTTGAAACTTAAAATTTGACTTCTAAGTCTTGCTGTTTTACCGGAGGGAAAAAACCGTATCAAAAATTTCCTTGAAAGATCATCCCACGTAGAAATAGAATTCGATGGCTCAGCTTTCAACCACCTCTTGGCTTCTCCCAATAGTGAGAATGGGAACAATGTAAGCCGGACATAATCTGATGACACTCCAGCGGGGATGTAAGTGTCACTTATCTCCAAAAAATTTTGGAGATGCTGTTGTGGATCTTCATGAGGGAGACCGGTAAATTGCCCGCTGGTGTGCAGCAATTGCAACATATTCTGTTTAAGTTCAAACCTCCCTCCTGGCTCAGGATTGCGGATGCTAGATGTGACATTATTAGCATGTGGGATTGCCACCTCGCGAACCGGCCGAGTTGCTACTTCTTCGGGTACTAACACTGCCCGTACTACCGGTGGATTCTGTTGTTGCTCCATGATCGTCTGTCTGAGCAATTGCATCTTTCTTTGTAGAGCTTCTCTCCGTTTACTGTGAAATATCCTTTCTGGCTCTATATACGATTCCACCAGCTCCTTGTCTCTTGCCAGTGTTCAACAGAAATTAAGTCTGCAAAATACAGGCTAAGACCAAGTTGTCAACACTAAGAAGATAAAAATACAGTAAATTAACACTTAAAATAAATTCACCAATTGCCAAGTCCCCGGCAACGGTGCCAAAAACTTGTTCGGCTGGGCGTTATATGGGTATATAACTACACGCAAGTGCACGTGGTCGAACAAGTAGTAAGTGGCTTTAGTAAGCCAAGTATCGATCCCACAGAGACTTGGATGAAGTGCAATCTGCTCAAGTGTACTATATTTTACTTCTTAAAATGCAGACAACAGTGTAACCAAGAGTTTGATAGTTTGTTTTATAATTTTTCTACTAAAGTTAAAACAATTATATACTTTGAATCTGAACTATGAATGAGAGCATGCTGAGGTTAAACGAACATGTAATGAAATTAATTATCATCATAATTTAGTTAATCTTTTCCTCCAGTTGCTAGCCAAGAACTATTGCCAAGAGATTAAAACTCTCGTATTTAACCTCACTTAAGAATCATGAACCATCCACCTACATTTCTGTGATTAAATGCAATTCATGTTCTAGCCATACAAACCCGGTTCCTAAATTGACTAATATGACTTTCAGGTATATTTCTATCCTGAGAGCAAATCAATACTCAATTTTCCCAAACCAAGTAAAGAACATATCCTATTAATTCACAACTTTCCAATTTCTTTCTCTCTCAAGTGAAACCGGACTTTTTAGATGTACATTAACGTAGGCCACACATTAATGCAGTAAGAACAAGAATTAATAGAACAACATGGAAGAAAAGATGATAAAACCAAAGAATCAATGATCACATTTCATCACAATTGTTCATAACCTCAGCAAGAAGAGGAATTAGCCACTCATTTGTGGATTAAACATATTTAAATGAGTGTTAATCATACAAGCAATTGAATTAAAGAAGAAAGAAAGAGAGAAAAAAACCTGAGAATTTCGTCTCTCAACTGCCTGTAACCCACGTTTTTGCTCCACCAAGTCAGAATATTAAAAAATGAACCTAAGTGTTCTATTTATACTGCTGGGAATTTTTCCCGGAATAACGAGCAACGTGTCACGGAGTGCATCGCGGAGCACTGCCTCCGTGACACGCTATGGACGCGGACCCTCACTGGAAATGGGGGTCCAGGAATTAAAGCTCAACGTGGCACGGCGCGCAACGCGGAGCCAAGCCACCGTGCCACGGACCAGACGCAGACCCTCTCTGGAATTTGGGCGTAATTTCCCTATCCAGGTAGAAGGCCTCCGTAATGGCAGCGTGACACGGCTCCATCGCGGAGCCCCTTTATTTCATGTTGTCCACTGCCTTGTCCCGTGCTCGCATCCAAGTCCAACCCCGATATCATCCAACATGCATTTAAGTTTCCCAAAATCACATTTTACCTGCAAAACAATGCTAATCATGTTGGTTAGTATAAATTCACATTTTATTACCAATTAGATGAGAATGTATACACAATAACTTAGTTAAACAAGACTAAAGTAAGGTATAAAGCATCACTCGGGCATGCTATTTTTGCCCACGACCACCTACCCCACACTTAAAGTCTTGTTCGTCCTCGAACAACCTATTACATATCATGCATATGGAGAATCATCCATAACTCATTTAGCAATAATATTCAAGCTACGGCTACAATGATTACGTAAGATAACAAGCTAAAGATAGAGCATGCACGATTTGATCATTGAAATGAAGTACAACTATGTTAAGGCTTCTTAACCTCAAGAATCGACTCTCAATCTTAGCAAACTAATGCAAATCAACTGATTAAGAAATCCCACATGAATTATATCCTTCATTCAACATGTACCCCTCACAGAAAGAGAGTTACCCAATCACACGCAAAAACAATTTTTTAAATCACAACATGTGTGGGTACATGAATAGAATTACGCTCACTCTCACAAAGAATTCACATGCATCATGTAATGACCCATAAGCTTGCCTTTAGTGTTTTATTCCACTAATTTAAGGATGTGTGAATGTAAGATCAAGTAGGACTTAATGGGTTGTAATGTAAGCTAAGGGACAGGCAGGTACTATTCTGGCCAATAATAGTGACTAACTTTCCCAAGCGCTTTTAATACATTACGCCCTCATTACGAACTTCCCTTCCCTTACTTCACCTTTTTCTCCTTTCAGTTTTCTTTTTCCTCTTATGTTTCCTCTTTCTTTAGGCACTTTTAGCTTATTAGTAAGGAGCTCTATAAAAAAAATTTCATTAATTTGTTTTCCAACTCCTTAATAATAATCAACCATTTTCACACAAGTGCACCTTTGTCCTTTTCTCCACTTCTACAACTTGCTACTTTTCCTTTCTTTTCACTCCTTTACTCTTTCATATTTTTCCCTTAAGCGCTTAGGAGTTTTGGATCAAATTCAAGGCTAATGAAAGAAAAAGGATTAAGCTTATGTTGCAGCTGTCAAAGAATAGGCTCAAGGCTCAAGGGGGCTAACTAGGATTAATTTCTCAAGGTAGGTAAAATGAGGGATAAAAATTTGGTTCATTCAAAGAAATGCCTAGATCATCTCCTACACTTCACAACCTTCATTTCATTTTATAAACACACCAGGCAAGTTCTAGACAATCCACAATAGCACAGAATACTCAAAAACCTTACACTCATGGCACATGCTCAATTCGAGACACATTCATCAGACTCTTACTCAGCTAATAACAAGAATTCATAATTAAGCTTCAATCATATTGAGTCAAATTCAAGAGCCTAAGCGTCTCACACAAAGTTATACACCTGCATGCTTCACACCGAACATACTTGCATCTTACAATCACGTATAGCACATAACAAGAACATCAAGCACCAATTAGTTATGGTTTCAAAAATCCCAAAGCCTATCGACCAATTTTTCCTCAAGACGGTCATCATCCATCCATCGTCGGAAACAGTCCCTAACTATGACTAAAGACACTATCTACAAACAAAGGAAATAAAAAAAAATTATTCTTTGGTTCAAAGACCTCCCCGTCGGAAAAGAACCGAAAAGAAAAACCAACGGGTGATGAAGTCATGCTTAATTCACAAAAAAATTTCAAATTTCCCCCAAATTTCACACAAGCATTGATCTTGGGCAGATTTATATGCCCAAGTGATACTCAAACGTATCATTTTAACCTTGTTTGTTGTGCAATGTGTATATAATATCATGTATTTGTTAATAAAATGCGAATTTATACTAACCAACATGATTAGCATTTGTTTTGCAGGATAATGTGATTTTTAAGAGCTAAAATGCGTGTTGGAACTATGTCGGAGTTGGACTGGGATGCGAGCGTGGAAAATACCTTGGATGGCACATTTTACACTGGCTCCGCGATGGAGCCGTGCCACGCTGCCATCGCGGTAGCACACTGCTTGGAGAGGAAATTAATTGGCAGATTCCAGTGAGGCCTCGCGACAGCTCCGTGGCACGGAGACAGGACTCCGCGATGGCCTCCGTGCCACGTTGAGGCCAATTATCCGGACCCTGCAATTTCCAGAGAGGGTCCGCGTCCACGCCATGTCACGGAGGCAGTGCTCCGTGTTGGCCTCCGTGACACGTTGCTTGTTATTTCGGGAAAAATTTCCCACTAGTATAAATAGCACACTTAGGTTTATTTTTAATTAGTTTTTAGTTTTTAGACTGAGTTCAGAAGTGGAGAGCAGGAACGTGGGTTTGTGGTAGTTGAAGAATAGATAAGCTAAGAGTTTTCTTCTCTTCCCTTCTTCTTTCCTTCAATTGTATGCATGATTTACACTCATTTTAGGATGATTAATCCAAGAATGAGTGGCTAATTCCCTTCTTTGCTGAGATTTTGAACTTGTGTAATGAATTTTGGTGATAATTGATATGGTTTCTTCTTCTTCTTGTATGTTGTTCTATTAATTCTTGTGCTTACTACATTATTGATTGGCCACCATTAATGTATATCTAAAAAGTCCAATTTCACTCGAGAGAGCACGAAATTGGAAAGTTGTGAATTAATAGGGTATTGTTCTTAACTTGATTTGGGAAAATTGGGTTTTGATGTGCTTTCGTGATAGAAATATACTTGAAAGCCGTATTAGTCAATTTAGGAACCGGAATTGTAGTGCTAGGTCATAAATTGCATTTGATCACAGAAATGTAGATGGATGGTTTATGATTCTAAAGTGAAATTAAATACAAAAGTTTTAATTTCTAGGCAACGTTCTTGGCTAGCAACATGAAGAAGAGGATGACCAAATTATCAAGATTATCAAGTTCATTACTCGTTCTTAACCTTGGCATGTGCGTATCCATTGTCTAAATTCTAAAGTAAATAGTTGTTATTAATTGTAGTATATAAATAGTTTAGAAACAAAAACTCACTCAACTCTTGGTTGGATTGTTGTTAACATAGTTAGGGATAGAATAGAAATATAGTAAACTAGGCAGTTTTACATATCTAGAGCAGCCTCCTTGGATCGATACTTGGCTACTTAGCCACTTTATTACTTGTTTGACCACGTGCACTTGCGTGTCGGTTGATAATATTTAATACCAACCCGAGCAGTACAAGCCGCGAACAAGTTTTTGGCGCCGTTGCCGGGGAGGCTAGGCGATTTGTAAAATTATGTTTAGTGTAAATTTGTTGTATTTGTATTTTTATTTTCTTAAGTGTTAACAACTTGGTCTTAGCCTGTATTTTGCAGATTTTTATTTCTGTGAACACTGGCAAGGGACAAGGAGCTGGTGGAATCTTACTTAGAGCCAGAACGTGAATTGCACAGTCAACGTAGAGAAGCTCTTTGGAAGAAGCTGCAGTTGCTTAAATAGTCTATGATGGAGCAACCAAATCCACCAGTTGTGTGGGCAGTGTTAGTGCCCGAGGAAGTAGCAGCCAGGCCGGTTCGCGAGGTGGCAATCCCACACGCTAATAATGTACATTCCAGCATCCACAAACCAGAGCCTGGAGGGAGATTTGAGTTAAAGAAAAATATGGTGCAACTTTTGCACACTAGCGGGCAGTTTACCGGTCTCCCTCACGAAGATCCGCAACAACATCTCCAGAACTTTTTGGAGATAAGTGACACTTACATACCCGCTGGAGTGTCACCTGATTATGTTCGGCTCACCTTATTTCCATTTTCCTTACTGGGTGAAGCCAAGAGGTGGTTAAAAGCTGAACCACCCAACTCTATATCAACGTGGGATGATCTTGCAAGGAAGTTTTTGATCAGATTTTTCCCTTCAGGTAAAACAGCTAAACTTAGAAGTCAGATTCTAAGTTTTAAACAGAGGGAAGGAGAAAATCTTTATCAAGCCTCGGAAAGATTCAAGTCCATGTTGCGGGATTGTCCTCATCATCATCAGTCAAATGAGGTGTTGGTCCACACTTTTATTGAGGGTTTGGAACCCCACACTAAAATTTTGTTAGACTCAGCAGCTGGAGGGCAAGCGCTGGAGAAGACTTATGAGGAGCTGTACACTTTGCTCAACCGAATTTCACAAGGCAATCCGGAATGGAATGCAGATTCTTCAAGAGGTGGAGCAAGGAAAGCAGCAGGAGTGCTTGAAGTGGATGGATTCACAGCTATCGCTGCACAGATAGCTGCTTTGCAAAATCAGTTAAACACTCACTTCAGCAATATGAATTTGAACCAGCCGTCAGCCTCAGTCAATGCAGTCCAACAGATGTGGTGTGAAGTGTGTGGTAGTAGTGAGCATTCAGCTGAATGCTGTTGTGAAAATCCTGATTCTGTCAACTTTGTGGGCAATGCACAGAGGAATCAACAGCAGTTTGGCGGTGGCTACAACTCGAATTGGAGGAATCATCCAAATTTTTCGTGGGGTAGCAACAATCAACAAGGTCAAGGTTCAGGGCAGGGTATGCACAGAAACCAAGGAGGGCAACAAGGCTATCAGAATCAGTTCAGAAATCACAATGCCCCTCCTCCACCACCATCACCGACTATTGAGGAAATGTTCAAGACCATGATTGCCAACCAGGCACAATTGCAGGCTGACTATGTCAAATTGGCAGCCGAAGTAAAGAACAATCAATTGGCAACCAAGGCTCTTGAATATCAGTTTGGGCAATTTGCTAGTGCCCAAAATACTAGACCAAGGGGAGGACTACCTAGCGACACGGATCCCAATCCTAAGCAGGTGAATGCAGTGACCACGAGGAGTGGTTTACAATTAAATGAGGTGGAACCGGAAAGACCGCCTCAGAAGTCAGGGGCAGCAGATGTTGAGGGAGAACAAACCTCAGATACGGGGAAGACCAAAGAAGCTGAACCAGCAAGGCCTCCACCCACGTTCCCTCAACGACTTAAGAAACACAAGGAGGAGGCGTGTTTCCAGAAATTCATGGAGGTACTTAAACAGGTACATGTTAGCTTACCTCTTGTTGATGTCTTGCAGGGTGTGCCAAAATATGCGAAGTATATCAAAGACATCGTGGCCAACAAAAGTCGCTTGGCTGAGTATGCCACGGTGGCTTTAACGGAGGAATGCACATCCCGTATTCAGAACAGGTTGCCCACTAAACTGAAGGATCCTGGAAGTTTTACTATCCAGCTGACGATTGGGCAAAGTATCCGAGCTCTGGGTTATGCGACTTGGGGGCAAGTATAAATCTGATGCCATCTTCGGTATTCAGAAAGTTAGGACTAGGGAGCCCTAGACCTACAACAGTGATCTTGCAGCTAGCAGACAGGTCTTTAGCTAAGTCGGATGGCATTGTTGAGGATGTGCTAGTGCAGGTAGGCTCCCTCATTTTTCCGGTAGATTTCATTGTTCTGGATTTTGAACCAGATGCGGAAGTCCCATTTATTTTGGGACGACCCTTTTTGGCAACCGGAAAGGCATTGATCGATGTAGCTGCGGGCAACTCACAATGCGAGCACACGACAAGGTTGAGGTGTTCGACGTGTACAAGGCACCTAAGCTCCCGACTGTCTATAAGGAACTCTCGGTGATCAACGTGATTGATCATGGGAATGTGAATGGATTGAGTGATCCCCGAGAGTTACTAGGTAGGCCACCAGATAAGGTTGAGAACTACTGGGGAGATGACCATGATCGGGTCAAATCGTCCATCTCCCTAGTAGACACTTGAGCATAAAGGCTGTCGAGCCGCGACGTTAAACCAGGCGCTGCACGGGAGGCAACCCGTGAAAAATATTTTTTTCTTTCTTTAGTGTAAAGTTTTTCTTTTATTTTATTTTCTTTTCTTTTTCTTGATTAGGCTTAGATTTGCATTTTATTTAGTAATTTTTTTTATTTAGTAATTTAGTAAATTTTTATTTTTTAGTAGGGAATCTATTCATTTAACCAATTTTTGTTTAGTGAGGTGATTTTCAGGTATACCGGAGGAAAAATACTTGGAATCGAGGAAACGAGGCGAGGTATGAAAAATAAAATTTGATGGTGAAACAGAGCACTGGCGCGTTGGCGCCGTGTCACGGAGGCAATGCTCCGTGTTGGCCTCCGTGACACGTTGAAGGCAAATCTGGAATTTTTTAAAAATTCCAGTAAGCCAACGCATTGGCTCCGTGTCACGGAGGAGGGTCTCCGCGTTACCCTCCGTGACACGTTGCCCTTATCCCAGTGCCGGGTCACACCGGGTTTCCGGGTGACCCGCGTGTTTCCTTTAAGTAAACCCCCGATTTTCGCCCATTTTTCCCCATTCCCTCTACCCTCCGCGACCAAACACCCATTCCCCTACCCCCAAGCTCCGTGCCACGTTAATAGGCAAGGAAAACGTCAAGTTTTCGTCGATTCTTCAATTCCAAGGTATGTTTTCATCATCTATCTCAAATTTTTGGCGATTTTTGTCGATTTTGAGCATGTGAGGTGAGATATATCACCCTAGGTAGAAATTACACATGACGTGAATTATTTTGTGATTGATTATGTTCGGATTGTTGTAGTTGACGTTTGAACTTACCGATTGATTGAATAGTTCAATTTTGATTGTCGAATTGCATTCTAGGGCTTGGGGTTGTTGAATTTTAACTTGGGTAACTTGATAGTTTGACGAAATTGATGTCGGGGTGTGTTTATTATTTGAGATAAGTCGTGGTAAATATTGTATAATTGTTGAAAGACAACTAATTCTCGAATTTTTGTGGGAAATTGCGTAATATGTGAATTGGTTGAATTGCTTAGATTAGTTGTATATAAAATGTTTGTATTGTTGTTTCTATTTTGTTGTTGTTATTGTTGCTAAGTGCTATGGGTGAATAGCTATCGATAGTAGGATTGGGTTAGCTGTATGAAGTCTGAGTAGTTCCCTAGCCGTTATGCTGTCGAATTTTTGTGAACGCACTAAGCAATATGTTATAGTTGATTGTGTTTGGGGTGTAAATAGAGCTATCCTTGCTAAAATGTTGTAAATATTGTTAAAGACTAAGTGTGGGGTAAATTTTGTTTAACCCGACCTTAGCCGAAGCTAACAAGTTTTTAGCTTAACGTTGTGCTTGTTTGTGTAAATTGACAGGTACAATGGCCAGCCGACAAGATAAAGGCAAGGGTGCTTCAACCTCAGGCACCGGCAGAAAGAGAATGAGACTGGGCACTGCTGTCCCAGCTGCACCTGCTGTTCCACGCGGTCAACACCGCCGATACGGAACACGATGGGTTACCGAGGAAGGAAAGAAGTGGTACGCAAAGCATAAGGAGAACAAGTACTTCCCGGAGGAATATATTGCAAGGGAACCACTTGCACAGGAGTTCCCTCGCATCGTACAGAGGATTGAGGCAGCTGGGCTCAGCTTTATCTTTCAGGAGCCCAAAGAGTGCAACCTTCACTTGGTCCGGGAATTCTACGCCAACTGGAACCCGGCCATCAGGAGCCATACTATTAAAATCAGAGGGCAGATTGTCACTCTGGAACCCCAGCAGTTTAATGCCATCGTGGGAGCGCGGGACACAGACGCCCACGTCCTCCGCCAGTTAAACATCACCCCACCGTACGCCGACATCAGACGTACGTTGTGTGGGGCTCGATCCACAGCCCGATGGAGTAGACACAAAGAGAGGGGTAACCACCAGACTCTGCCTTATTCGCAAATGAACAAGGAGGCCAGAATCTGGCTAAAAATTGTATGTTCGTGTCTGATCCCGAGAGTGCATATGACAGACGTGACCCGGGACCGTGTCTGCCTGGTGTATGCCCTTATGAAAGGGCTTGATTAATGTGGGGGCGGTCATAATATCCGCCATGAAGAGAGCCAGACTACACCAGGGCCACAGATACGGGTTTGGCGGACTCATCACCACCTTCCTCCGAGGCCTCGACGTTGAGGAAGAAGCCTTGGATTACATTCCGCAGTTGGAGCGGAGGGCCCTTGATGTGACAAAGACCAAGGCCCCCGACACTACACATGGACCGGTGCTGACTCTGGGCGAGCGACATGCTCGTGACGACCAGTATATGGCCCGTATGTTCGGCATGCAGATGCTGCAGCTACGGATAGGTGGGAGACCAGCCACCGAGGATGAATTATGGCAGCTGGAGCTGGACTACCCCTTTGGCGAGAACGCCAGAGCTTTATGCAAGGTGGGTCCATCCTTTGTGGAGCCAACTGATGACGACGTCCCTACTGATGAGGAGACACGTCGTGAGGACTCTGATGTGGAGTCCGATGACGGCGATGGAGCTGATTCAGATATGGGCGATGAGGCCGCAGCACCGGATGAGGAAGTCGAATATTTCGACTGAGCAGGGAGTTTCACCACCCAAAATTTTGTGCTTTGTATTGTTGTGAACACTGGGGACAGTGTTCGATTTAAGTGTGGGGTGGGGAGTAGTTAGGTGCTGGGACATAGGCTCTAAATTTGTTGTATAAATTTTCCTTGACGTTTATGTATGTTTGTGCTTTCCCTGTTGTTGTGAACTGATTTGTGATTTATGTGTATATATTCGTTTGTGGCTAATGATGTGTGTTTTTGAAAGTTATGGTTGCCTTTGTAAATATTTTGTAAATTTTGTAAATATTTTTTTTCTTTATCGATATGATCGATATTTTTCAAAATTTTTGCGAAAAGATTTTGCACTTATCAAAATATTTTGTAAATATTTTCTATCGAAATGATCAATGTGTTGCAAAAATTTTGAAGTTTTATTTTTGGGTTTCTCGGAGTTTGTTTTCGGTTCTTTTACCGAGAATAGTCCCATTGAACCGAGGTCATAGTTAGTGACCGTTCCCTATGATGGATGGATGACGACCGTCTTAAGGGAAATGTTGTCGATAGGAGTAGATGTTTTATTTTTAGTTTCTTTGGTGGATTGCGTCAATAAACTGTAGTTGCTTATGGTTGCTAAAATTTCGTTGCGTGTTGTAATTGATGTTCAAAATGTGGAAATGATTCGTTTGAAAGCATGCAATTTTGTAATTATGTTGAGTTACCTAGGCTATAGAATTTGGTTCATTATGATTGAGGCTTAATATTGAATTCATGTAATTGACTAATTAAAGAGTCTGTGAATGCATCTTAATTCAAGCATGTGCATGAAGTGTGAGTGAGGTTTTGCTATTTCATGTCATTGTGAATTGTCTAGAACTTGCCTGGTGTGTATACAAAACGAAATGAAGGAGGTGCAGTGTCGGAAAGGATGTAGGCATTTCTTTGTTTTAACCTTTAGTTTCCATTTTTTTTTCTTGTCAAATTCTACCTTTTTATATGTTGTATACCCTAGTCAACCCGTTGAGCCTTTAGCCGATTTCTTTCTTTTGTCCAGATTTATATGAACTAAGCTTTATTCCTTCTTTTCATTAGCCTTAAAGTCTATAAGAAGCTCTTAAGCGCTTACAAAGAACAGAAAATGTTTCCCAAAGTGTTAAAGAGTGAAAAGAGTGAAAAGAAAAGAAAAGCAAGGTGAGGAAAGAAAAGATGATGTTGAAGAGGCACTAGTTGTAATTAAATGATAGTGAGGGTACATGAAAACCCTCTGTTTTGTGTCAAGTGTGCCTGATGAAATGGGCTGTATGAAAGTAAACCAGCATGAATGGGAGAAAAAGAAAAAAGAGAGGAACAATGTCCATGAGTCGATGGGAATGAGTTGAAAAGGCGCTTAAGGATGCTAGCGACTATTATTGGCTAATCCAATATATATATACTAGATCCATAGCCCAGTTAAAACCCATTAAAAGTCCTATTTGATCCTACATTGCATTTCTTTATATTAGTGGAGTAATACACTAAGGGCAAGCCTATGGGTCATGACATGAGGCATGTGAATTCTTTTGGGAGAGAGAGTGAAATTAATTTTTATATGCCCCTACTTGCATGTTTGTGTGCTGCACGAACATAAAAGGGGAAGTTTCTCTCGAGTTGTGAGGGTACATGCTTGATGAAAGATTGATTTTCGTGTCGGATTTCTTGATTAGTTGATTTGCATGAGTTTGCCGATATCAAGAATCAATTCTTAAAAGTTTAGGAAGCCTCGAGGTATTAAGGTCATTGTCTTGTACGACCAAGCATGTTTTCTTGATGATTTGCAAGAATTGAATAATCGGTATGACCGTAGCGTAAAATGGTTGCACCATAGTGACAAAGGTTGAGATGTGATGTGCATGATTTGTGTATGTGTTGTTCGAGGACGAACAAGGATTTAAGTGTGGGGTAAGTGATCTTGGGCAGATTTATATGCCCAAGTGATACTCAAACGTATCATTTTTACCTTGTTTGTTGTGCAATGTGTATATAATATCATGTATTTGTTAATAAAATGTGAATTTATACTAACCAACATGATTAGCATTTGTTTTGTAGGATAATGTGATTTTTAAGAGCTAAAATGCGTGTTGGAACTATGTCGGAGTTGGACTGGGATGCGAGCGTGGAAAAGACCTTGGATGGCACATTTTACACTGGCTCCGCGATAGAGCCGTGCCACGCTGCCATCGCGGTAGCACACTGCCTGGAGAGGAAATTAATTGGCAGATTCCAGTGAGGCCTCGCGACAGCTCTGTGGCACGGAGACAGGAATCCGCGATGGCCTCCGTGCCACGTTGAGGCCAATTATCCGGACCCTGCAATTTCCAGAGAGGGTCCGCGTCCACGCCGTGTCATGGAGGCAGTGCTCCGCGTTGGCCTCCGTGACACGTTGCTTGTTATTCCGGGAAAAATTTCCCACTAGTATAAATAGCACACTTAGGTTTATTTTTAATTAGTTTTTAGTTTTTAGACTGAGTTCAGAAGTGGAGAGCAGGAACGTGGGTTTGTGGCAGTTGAAGAATAGATAAGCTAAGAGTTTTCTTCTCTTCCTTTCTTCTTTCCTTCAATTGTATGCATGATTTACACTCATTTTAGGATGATTAATCCAAGAATGAGTGGCTAATTCCCTTCTTTGCTGAGGTTTTGAACTTGTGTAATGAATTTTGGTGATAATTTATATGGTTTCTTCTTCTTCTTGCATGTTGTTCTATTAATTCTTGTGCTTACTACATTATTGATTGGCCACCATTAATGTATATCTAAAAAGTCCAATTTCACTCGAGAGAGCACGAAATTGGAAAGTTGTGAATTAATAGGGTATTGTTCTTAACTTGATTTGGGAAAATTGGGTTTTGATGTGCTTTCGTGATAGAAATATACTTGAAAGCCGTATTAGTCAATTTAGGAACCGGAATTGTAGTGCTAGGTCATAAATTGCATTTGATCACAGAAATGTAGACGGATGGTTTATGATTCTAAAGTGAAATTAAATACGAAAGTTTTAATTTCTAGGCAACGTTCTTGGCTAGCAACATGAAGAAGAGGATGACCAAATTATCATGATTATCAAGTTCATTACTCGTTCTTAACCTTGGCATGTGCGTATCCATTGTCTAAATTCTAAAGTAAATAGTTGTTATTAATTGTAGTATATAAATAGTTTAGAAACAAAAACTCACTCAACTCTTGGTTGGATTGTTGTTAACATAGTTAGGGATAGAATAGAAATATAGTAAACTAGGCAGGTTTACATATCTAGAGCAGCCTCCTTGGATCGATACTTGGCTACTTAGCCACTTTATTACTTGTTTGACCACGTGCACTTGCGTGTCGGTTGATAATATTTAATACCAACCTGAGCAGTACAAGCCGCGAACAAGCATCACATTCACCAAAAACTTGTTAAGCACAAAAATTTAGAAATTTTTCTCACCCCACACTTAAAGTCTTGCTATGTCCTCATAGCTTCAAATTAACATTTAAAGGATGAGAAATACTCCCTGAGCCTCTATGCCAAGCTAAAAGCATGCTTTGTTTTCAAGTTTCAGAGATGGTTGTTCGACCCCACACTTCTTCTATTCCATGCTCTTTAGCTTCCACCGTCTCGGTACTCAGACTTCTCCATTTGTGCTTAACTTTCCACCAAAAACACAAACAAAATGAAAATAACAAAAGCAACACAAAAATCAAAATTAAGAATTGTACCTGAGGTACCCTTGGGTTGCCTCCCAAGCAGCGCCTTATTTTATGTCGTGGCACGACGTGGACTATCCTTTTCAAGACATCCTCATACCTGGGTTCTCTTTCGAGAACCATCTCCTTTTCTTTTGCTGTTTAAAGGAAACAGCCTCCACTCTGTTCCTCTCTTTCTCCAACTTCTTCTCAATTTGAAGTCATTCCATGAAGTTATGGAGTTTGGTGGCTCAGCCTTCAACCACTTTTTCGCCTCTCCCAATAGTGAAAACGGGAAGAGGGTCAATCGGACATAATCTGTGGACACACCGGTGGGGACAAACGTGTCACTAATCTCTAAAAAGCTCTGTAGGTGCAGCTGCGGGTCCTCATGTGCCATCCCAGTGAATTGACCACTAGAATGTAACAGCTACACCATGTTCTGCTTAAGCTCAAAGTGCCCTCCAGGCTCCGGTTTACGGATGCTAGAGGTCACATTCGTCGCTAGTGGGATTGCCACTTCGCGAACTGGTCTTGCTGCCATTGCTTCTGATGACAATTGTACTTGTCCCACAGGTGGTTGTTGTTGTACCTTTTCTTGAAGTCTCTTCAACTTTTGCTCTAGAGTTACTCTCCTTCACAAATGGATTTGACGTTCAGGTTCAAGCAACGGTTCCACAAGCTCTCTATTTCTAGCCAGCTCGGCAGGACAACCTGTCACCTGCAAATAAACAGACTAAGACCAAGTTTTTCAACACTTTAGGAAATTCAAAAATCACACAAAAATAGATAAATTATCAAAATCTCTCCTAGTCCCCGGCAACGGCGCCAAAAACTTGACGTGCCTGATTCGCGCATCCGCAAGTGTACGGGTAGTGCAAGTAATATAGTGGCTCTTTTTAAGAACCGGATTGTCGAACCCACACGGACTGGACCCATTCCTCTAACTATCCATTTCTAGTGTGATCTTAAATACCTCAAGTGTTGGTTATAGACATTTTCGATCGATATTAATTAAGTCTAAGTTTGGGTGAACGAAGTATTCTGAAATTACACTAGGAGCAATATAGAGTTAAAACCAATTAATCATGCGATAGTACGATTTGCAATGGGTTAAGCATGGAACTATCAATTGTTATTTCACATAATTAGAATTGCATGTTTATGGTCTTTCGAGCCTCTAAACACGGCAATCTAGCCTCACTGCATCATTGTGAGCGAGGAGTTTAATTTCTAGTCGCGGGCAATCAATTATGTTGTGGTTTACGGGGAAACGATTAGGGACTTTCGTGCGTCTAACCATTTAACTCAACTTAGCCTCACAACTACTTCTTTGAGTGGTGATGTGACATCCCAAGTTGGTCTTTCATAACCCCCGTGTCTCAACCAAGCACGGTGTTAGGTATATTTCTATCCTGACACAAAAATCTCTCCCGAGATACAAACGTGCTCCTCACATTCTCATGTCCTGACCTAGGTAATGCTTTCTCAAGCTATTACTCAAGCTAACAAATATGCTTTCATGGTGATCAATCATAAAAACAACCAACAATCAAGAATGCAAGACGAAAACAACAATCAATAACTTAATTCCAAAACAATTTCATAAAATCACAATCATAATTCATGGCTTCAACCCTAGAGGAAGGGTTCTTGCCATTCATATTCGTAAAACTACACTAACTACTACTAAACTAACACACTTACATGAATTTGGTAGATGATAAGGGAATTTGACAAACCCTAGATGAGTTCTCCCACTTCTCCCTTCACTCCTAGGTAGTTTTTCAGAATAAAATCGTGACAAAATGATTTTAGGAGCTAAGGGTTCAATTTATACTAAGCTGAAAAATTGCAAAATTTGGCCTGTGGTGGAAAAGCAATGTGTCACGGAGCTGAACGCCCTACTTGACCTCCGTGACACGTTGGTAACACGTACCCTCACTGGAATGTGTCAAAAAATGCAATTTTTGGCCAAGTGTTGCCGCGTTGGCAGCGTGCCACGGCCCCTATCGCGCAGGGTGCCAGTTATTGCATGTTTTCTTGTTGACTTTCACGTTTTGCTCTTGATTCCATTCCTCCACTTCACCAAATCATGAATTAGTTCCTCAAATGCATTATTAACCTTCAAAAACAAGGACTAATCATGTTGGTTAGTATATATTCACATTTACATAAAATCACATGAAAATGTATAAAATAACTTAGATAAATAAGACTAAATTAAGGTATAAAGCATCACTCGGGCATGCTATTTTTGCCCACGATCAAACGGACATTTTAAAAGTAAAGTAAACTTATACACAAACATAGGACAAGGAAATCATGCTTGCATCAAAATCTTCATAATAAAATATAGGGCTCGAGACTTTCAAATCATTCATAATAATTCATTATCATAATGATAAGTAACTTTATCAAAATATAACTTGAGCAAATAACATAAACATTACAATGCATAAAATATGCGGAATAATGGGAGGACTCGTCATAACCGACACCATCATGGTAGAGCCTTTCATGATACCCCACTATCTCGCTCAAGTGGGAAAAGCCAACCCTGGCTAGCCAGGCGAGGATCGTGCATTCGGCGTAATATCACGTTTGAGGGGATCATTATCAATACATCATATCCTTTAGAAACCCACAGTGGCACGTGGTTATGAGACACCAGCGTAATACTTTGAACGTCGGGCTGATCGGTGGTAGACACGGCTCCCAAAAACATGCATGTAGGCTCATACGTAAATCAATAACATCATGCATTAAGATTTATTAGCTAAAATATAACATTTATCATCATTGATCCCCTTTAAAACATGCTTATCCAAGAATCATAGACCCTTTCCATCGGTCAACATCATAAATCGATAAATCAAGTAATTCGCTTCATAAATCATAAATTATTCCTCAACGTGTGGGCATTTTCCATTACTTCATCATACTCAATACTATCAAAATATGCTCATAAATATGGGTAACTAGAAAATCATGTTTTTCCATAATCAATAAACTCAAATTATAGAGTATTAATCATAAATCATAACTTCCATGAACTTTCATCAATTGGGCAATTTGGATTTAAAAGATTGAAACATGATTAAAGGAAAATAATGATGAAACCTGCCCATCATACATAATTCAATAATTAAAACTCAATTAAATCATACCCATAAAGAGAAATCGCATTTTCATGCATTTGAGTAAAACCCCATAGACTTGAATAGGAGGGTTCATGATTTTAATCGAAATTGGGCATGGGTGAGGAAGAATTCCACCCATTTTAAAAACCCTACATACCTGGGAATGGACGGACATAAAGTTCCTTGAACACCCACAAAAAAATTGATGAAAATTTGGGGAAGAAGGCCTTGAATCTCCCAAAAAACCTCTCTAAGCTATTGCATGAGAATGGACATGCATAAAGGGCTTAACCCATCTTATCTAAATTAGAAACATATCCAAAATGATGTAGTTTTGATCTTAGGGACTTAGAAAGTTACGAAAACACCCTTATTGAAATGCAGGAAATTTCTGGTCACTAGTCCCCACGAGGGACCTAACGAGACGTTGCCACAGGGAATGACTCATGGCCATGGTCTGTTGAGTTCACTGCTCAAACATCCGAGGGGACCCCACGGGTGACTTCACGAGTCGTGAGGTCAGACCACGACTCATGGTCACCTTCCATGGCCTACACTGCCTATCCCAACTTGACAATCCTCTAGGGTTGACCATGGGTGACCTCACGAGTTGTGAGGTCTAACCACAACTCGTGGTCAAGCCCGTGGCCTCCTCACTCAGTCCTTGCCACACCATGCTGACCACGAGTCACCTCGCGACTCATGGTCACTCCTCACGACTCACCTCACGGGTCGTTCTGTGACCTGGTGCGAATTTTCAGTTTTTCTCCATTTTTTACTTCTAGGTCTGATCCTTGGGTTCCCGAGGTATAACACCTGTACCCTGGTTGGAGGGTGTCTATATCACAATTGAGTTGAGATCCCAGTTCAAGACATGTTTAGAACTATGAATGGCTCTAAGTCTACCCATGGCATAAACATAGCAGCTAAAAATCATACATCAAGAGAAAACTGATAAACTAATCATCAATAAGAGGAAGTCTGAATACATATCAAATATAACAGAGTCAACACTGACAAAGCTAAAAATTCTACAATTGTATTATAAGCCTCTAACATGTATGAAGAGCTGATGGGACAACATCCCAACTAGCTTACTAAAGTTTGAAACTGAAAGTAACATAACTCATCACTAATTGAAGGTCCTCGAGGATGAGGACTCACCAATGATGGGAAACTGGACTAAGCAATGGGAACTGGGCTAATGGCAGAACTGAGTTTGATCATCCGAACCTATATCATGAAACGATACAGCATTGAGTATGCGGTCAGTACTTGAAATGTACTGAGTATGCAAGGTAAGTAAAGCATGCTGAGTAAGTATAAACTGAAATCATGCATATAAACATAAATCACAAGATCATAAGAGTAAGGACTGCATGTTGATATCTGAAAACATGTATAGTCATATACTAAATTTCTTATTCGAATAGAATAACCCAAAGGTGAAAATAGAATCATATGGCTTGCAATAGCTAAAATCATAAGTAAAAGCTTACAAACTAGACATAGGGTCAAACATGCTGAAAACATAATATCATAAGTCATAAACATGCATAACTGAAATCACGAGGAATAATAGGAGACTCGTCACAACTGACACCATCATGATAGAGCTTACGTGATTCCCCAACTATCAC
Source organism: Datura wrightii (assembly GCA_035772735.1). NCBI lineage: Eukaryota > Viridiplantae > Streptophyta > Magnoliopsida > Solanales > Solanaceae > Datura > Datura wrightii. The sequence goes on along the minus strand of JASDFA010000027.1, from coordinate 144,121,168 downwards.
ACACAAGTGGTTAGAGCTGTCCAAAGCCTTACCAGGCTAAGGATGCTACCATGATATCAATATCAAGTTGAAGGTCATCTAACGGGCGGAGAAAAAAATCTCTCAGAGGTCCCCAACTGAATATATATAAATCTATGTTAGTGCGTAGATTTGAGACCAGGGGACCTTGGAACCCCAAGCCTTATCAGTGCTAGACTCTACTCCCAAAGCCATTCATAGTGCTCCCATTATTTTTTAACGAAACTGAAATCAAAATCACATGTATAGTCCGAAATCTAAACATGGGGAGTCTTGACTCCAGAAAATGTCATAATTTGTAGTGGGAGTCTTGACTCTAAAACATATGATAAGCTAGCCTTGGGTAAGGCATGAAAACTTGCTTAACTTGAGTGGCTTTGCCCAAATTTTAAAATCATACATACTTGAAATAGAGTTCATTAGTCAAAATCATAGATTCATACATGGGTAATTTGTAAATATTCAATCATTCTACATATCAAATCATACTTGAGATAATGAATCATAAATTTGACTTTTCCTGATACTTGCATAATTGGGCATAATTTTCTAAAACTTGAAATCATGAATTTATAATCAAAATAGGTATAAAATCTGCCCATGAATCTTAAAACATACTTTCAAACATGAAGGATAAATAAATCATAGAGAATTTCATAAAATTGGGTTAAAACCCCATAAGATCATCAACCTGAATTGAGACTTGAATTTATTAACTTGAGGAGAAATTTTGGCATGAGAGTGAAAGAAAACTCTCATTCATAGACCTACATACTCGGGTGAGTTGAATCTACACTTTTCTTTTCAAGCCCAAGAGATTTGGACAAGAAATTGAAGGATTTAAGCTTGATCTTCAAAGAAAAACCTCAAAATTTGCATGCATAGGAGTCGAATGAATTAGAATAGGTTAAACTCCCTTAATACACTTCTTTCAGAGCTTAAAGAAAACCGATGTAGTTTAGGGCTTAGGAGCTTAGGAATTATGAAAACACCCTTACTAATTTCGCAGAAAATTACTAACTGCCAGAAGTAATGACTGACACCATGAGTCGTACCTCAATACCACAATTCGCAGTTGGCCCTCATTGTTGTCATTGGTTTCCCCAAACTCATAAGTTCTCACGAGCCACACAATGATTCGTATGATTTTAAAATGGGTTGTTGGACCCGTCCATTGCTACTTCTTCTAAATACTATGCCCCCTTCCTACAAGTGCAAGCCATGACTCGTTGTTCCCACAACGAGTCATACCATGACCCGTACCTTCCAACCCTAATACTCCTGAACCAACCAACGACTCCTTAACATGATCCGTTGTTTGCCACGATGAGTCGTACCAATAGTTGTACCTTCCAGACCTGACACACAAGCAGCTTCCCACGACTCCGAACAATGACTTATCACTTCTTACCATGACTCATACAACGAGTTGTCTTGTGAAAAATTTCCCTCTTTTTCTGCTGATCACATTTCTAATCCCGAGTCTGGTCTTAGAAACTTTTAAGGTATTACAATATCTCCCCCTTGGGAACATTCATCCTCGAATATGGGTTAAACATACTGAAAAGTTAGGGAAAGGAACTACAATCCCAAATACTGAACAACTGAAGCTGAAAACTGACAGAGTGCTGACTCCGGAATGATACACATGCATGACCTCATGCTAAAACTGAGACGGAAGGGAAAAGATGTGGGTATGTAGCCATCATATTTGCTTCAGCTTCCCATGTATATCCCTCAACAAGGTTATTCCTCCACAAGACTTTCACTTCATCTACTTCTTTGTTTCTCAACTTACGAACCTGACGATCAAGAATATTAACGGGTACCTCCTCATAGGTAAGGTTATCCTTCAAACCTATGCTCTATACTATAACAACCAAAGCCGGGTTACCAGTACACTTTTTCAATAAAGATACATGGAAAACTAGATGCACTGAAGCTAACTCCACCGGTAGATCCAACTCATAGGCCACCTTGCCAACATGTCTCACAATCCTGTATGGACCAACATACCGGGTACTAAGCTTCCCTTTTTTCCCAAACCTCATCACTCCCTTCATGGGGGACACCTTCAAGAATATCCAATCATCAATTTCAAACTCAAATTCTCTATGCCTAAGATCTGCATATGACTTCGGATGACTCTGAGTTTTTTTCAGCCTTTCTCTAATAAGATAGACTTTCCCCATGGCCTCATGAGCTGAATTTGGCCCTATCAACGTAGCCTCACCTACTTCGAACCAACCAATGGGCGATCTACACCTCTACCCCTAGAGACCTCAAAGGGAGCCATCTGAATACTGGAGTGGTAACTATTATTATAAGCAAACTCAATGAGAAGCAAGTGACATCCCAACTACCTTTGAAGTCAACCACACATGCTCTCCCCATATCCTCAAGACTCTAAATGGTCCACTCGGCCTGACCATCTATCTGCGGGTGAAAAGTTATGCTAAGCTTGACTTGAGTACCAAGTTCTATCTGAAATGATCTCCATAAATATGAGGTAAGTTGAGTACCTCTATCTGAAATGATGGAAAAGGGAATCTTTTGCAACCAAACTAACTTTTGAATGCACAATCTAGCATAATCCTCCACTGAATCAATAGTTTGGACCGGTAAGAAATGAGCTGCTTCGGTCAACCTATCTACAACCACCCAAATAAAGTCATATTGTCGGCGCATACGAGGCAACCCTGTAATGAAATTCATATTGATCTCTTCCTACTTCCAAGTAGAGATACTAATGTCCTATAGCATATCTCTAGGTCTCTGATGCTCAACTTTCACTTCTTTATAGTTCGACACTTAGCCACAAACTCTGTTGTGTCATTCTTCATGCCATTCCACCAATAGACTTCTTGTAAGTCACGGTACATCTTGGTAAAACCTGGGTGGATAGAATATCAGGAACCATGAGCCTCATGCAACATCTGCTCCCTCATGTCATCAACACCCAGAACACATAAACGACCCTGATAATGAAGCACACCATCTCCCACATGGGAGAAGACCTCCACCTTCTAATTTTGAACCTCTTCCTTTAGCTTCACTAAGATAGGATCCTCTTTCCTAGCGTTGACCTTAGTCACCAATGAAGATTCTAACCCATTTTGAACAATGACACCACTAACTATTGAATCCATAAGGTGAACCCCTAAACGAGCAAGCTGATTCACATCCTTCACCGGTTCCTTCCTTCTACCTTCCATATGAGACACACTCTCCATGGAAAGCTTGCTAAGGGAATCCGCCACTATATTGGCCTTGCTAGGATGATAAAGGACACTCATCTCGTAATCCTTAAGAAGTTCTAACCACCTCCTTTGTTGCAAGTTCAGGCACTTCTGATTGAACACGTACTAAAGGCTCTTGTGATCATTGAACACATCCACATGCACAACATACAAGTAGTGTCTCCAAATCTTCAATGTGAGCACCACTACTTCCATCTCTAGGTCATGTGTCGGACAACTCTTCTTATAAGTCTTAAGCTGTCTAGAGGCATACTTAATGACCTTACCATACTGCATCAACACACAACCAAGACAAACCCTAGAGGCATCACAATACACAACAAATCCATTCGTACCCTCTAGTAAAGTCAATACTAGGGCTGAAGTGAGTCAAGTTTTTAGCTATTGAAAACTCTTCTTAGAGGCATCTAACCACGGAAATTTGACTTTCTTCTGGGTCAACTTAGTTAACAGTGCTGCAATAGAGGAGAATCCTTCAACAAACCTCCTGTAGTAGCCAGGTTAGCCCAAGAAACTTCTGATATCCGAAGGATTAATTGGTCTAGGCCAATTCTTCACTGCTTCTATCTTTTGAGAGTCTACCTGAACACCCTCGCGACACTATATGAACAAAAAATGCTACCTAGTCCAACTAGAATACACACTTGCTGAATTTAGCAAACAGCTGACGGTCCTTGAGAATCTGTAGCATGATCGTCGAATGAGTGACATGCTCCTCCTCACTCCGAGAGTATATGAGAATATCTTCTATGATGACAATCACGAAAATATCAAAATATGGCTTGAACACCCTGTTCATCAAATCCATAAAAGTTACAGAAGCATTCCTTAGTCCAAAATACATAACTACAAACTCATAGTGACCATACCAAGTCCTAAAGGCTATTTTCGAAATGTCAATCTTTCTAACTCTTAGTTGATGATATCCGGACTTGAGGTCTATATTTGAGAAGTACTTAGCACCTTGAAGTTGGTCAAACATGTAATCAATTTTGGGGAGCAGATAATTGTTCTTAATTGTGACCTTATTCAACTATCAATAGTCGATACACATTCTAAGAGAACCATCCTTGTTCTGAACAGAGAACTAGAGCATCCCAGTAGGACTTACTAGGCTTGATGAATCCCTTCTCTAGAAGATCCTTCAAGTGTTCTTTCAACTCCTTTAGCTCATCTTGAGCCATTCTGTAAGGAGGAATGGTTATAGGTTGCATATTGGGAAGAAGATCGATAACAAAGTCGATCTCTCGCTTGGGAGGGACTCTTGGTAGATCATCTGGGAATACCTTCGGATTCTCACACACTATAGGAACTGACTGAAGAGTGGGGTTTGCGGACATAGCATCCTTAGCCCGAACTAGATTGTTACACCCTGTAAATTCTTGACATGTAGATAGCCTATTCGCATGTTGGTTAAGAGTTTTAGAATGCCATACGTGCGAGAGAAGGGCCCGAGGAGAAATCGGACAAGTGCCAAGTTGGAGGGTCGCAAGAGGGAGCCAGGCAGAACCCCTCTGCGATGGCAGTGTGTCATGGAGGGGGGACCTCCACGATGACTGGCGTGTCACGGAGGCCCTGTTCAGGCCCCAAGTATAAAAGGCCTCCCACTTCAGTTTTTAATCATTTATTTCCATTTCATTTCCAGTGAGCGACCAGAAACAAAGAGCACTAGGAATTTCTTTGAAATTCCATCCATTTACGCTATTAAACGCGGTCCAAACTCAAATAAATCTTGGGTAGTGAAGTATTAAGCTGCCGGGAGCATTCCTGCGGAGTTAGTTTCGTGAAATTTGGTCGGCAAATCGTCGTCCTACCGTGATAAGGTAAGTGGAATTGCTCCAAATTAGTGTCAATATACTCCTAGCCCTAAAGTGAGTATTTCTCCCTTCTGGACTTCCGAGAAATAGCGAGTTTTCGGCTGTTTTTCAATAAGTCAAAGTTTGGGCTATATATATATTCAAAGTAGTATTTTCTTCCAGAATATTGATGAATTTAGTTCTAATTGCTATGAATGTGAATACAGTTGGAATAAATAGCTAAATATTGGCCGAGTTATGCCAGTTAGCCGGGCAGCCGACAACTGAGGTATGTAAAGCTAGTTTCTTCGGCAAGTTAGCAATTCTAGCATAGTAAAATAGAATAAAATCCAGAAGGAAGTTCCAGAAGCCGAATATTAAGTATGTTGTATTATTATGTCATATCCAAAATAAAAGTCTGTAAATCAATATCAAACAGCAAGATCTTATCCCAGACTCAGTTTAACTCAATATTAGATTCAATTTAATTCAGCAAGAGATTCAGAATAGAATATCAGAACATAGATAGTATTTTCAGATTTAATATACATGTTATATGTGATTACTGTTGTTTGTTGAGACTTGTTTGTGATATGTGGGCACCCTTAGAGCTTCCTTGCCGCCCCAAGGTTAATAGTTGTGTCGACTTGCCCGCTAGAGGGTGAGGATACGTCACTCCAAGGAGTGGCATGCTGTTCGTAGTAGGATGAAGATGGGATGCAGCATTCCCCATAGCAAGTTGATCAACATTATAGCATACACTGTTGAGCGCTTGCGCCCAGGGCACAGATTACATATTACAGATACAAATCTCAGATTATAGTTACAGGAGTCCTCCGAACTCAAATACAGTTATAATCAAGGGCCCAGAGAGCCCAAGCTGTATACCCAGGGGGCCGTCAGGATTCTCGTAGTTATTAGGTGAGTGTAGTGAATTTATTTTTGGATGGTTTGACCCGGATAGGGGTATATAGATTGCGTGTTGATTGGCTCCTTCCGGCTTATGGGGGCTGGTATAGGTTCTTGTATGTTATATATATATACATGTTACTTATTAAATGGATAGATAGCAGGACGCCGCATCGACAAGTATGAATATTATCTTCTTTCCAGTACAGTTAAGCTCAGTACAATTTCTACTATTCCAGATAGTTTTAGCTATCCTCTATCATTTCAGTAACTACCAGTTTACTGTTTATCTTTAGTTATATTCAGTTTTCCTTGCATACTCGATACCAGTGGTACTGACGCCCATTTGGGGGCGTTGCATTACTTGCCTGCAGGTACTCATAGACGAGGAGCCGATCCCTCGTAATTCCAGCTAGCCCACGGAGTCATCATCTCCTGTCTTCCGGAGCTAGACAGCTAGAGGTTTATTTCCTTTATTTTGTGGTACAGTATGGGTAGGCCGGGGCCCTATCCCGACCATCTTATCAGTATTCTTAGAGGCTTGCAGATTGTATATTCCCTGTGGTTAGCTGTACCGATCATGTGAGGCCGTGTGTATGTTTTAGTTTGTTTATGATGGTTGTGTGGGGCCTTATTCAGTTGGTAGTGGTGACCTTGTCAGTCACGTAGCAGTTTAGCACCTGTTTTCCTTATTCAGAAGTAACTAGACAGCATGGTGGCCTTGTCGGCCTGCATAGGCTCCTTCATACTACTGTTGTTCTGGTTAGATGTTGCTTCATTACAGGTGGCTATCGGCCTAGTCGGCCAGAGGCTGTATTTACAGTCATTATATAGCCCGTTGTATCCATGAACCCAGAGTAGAGCCATCCTGGCACCAGAAGTGCCTAGGCACAGTAGTCCAGCAGTCTAGGTCTTAGTAGGGCACCAGGTGCCAGTCATGCCTCCCAAGGCGGGGCGTGACAAACTTGGTATCAGAGCAGGTCGTGTCCCAAGGAGTCTGCAAGCCGTGCTAAGTCGAGTCTTCTCTATGGATGTGTTGTGCACCACATACCATAGGCAGGTGGCTGCAAGGCTTAATAGGATGGTTACTCTTTGTTCATATTCAGTCGTGTCATAGAGCAGTACAGTATAGGGTCGAGTCCCTAAAACTTATCATACTCTTTGTTTACAGATTAAAATGGCAGACCAATGACACCCTGCCACAGGTAGAAGACTGGATATCGCAGCAGGAGAAGGCACCAGCAGGATGCCTCAGCCTCACTTAGAATCAGCCCGATCTGAGGGCGATATAGAGGCATCATCTTTACCTTCTCAACAGTCCCCACCTCATTAGGAGCTACTCGAAATGACACTGCCTCCGACAGTTCCTGTACCCACACCATCCAATCAAGAAATTCGAGGTGCAGTATTTATGTTGGAACAAATAATGGCTACTCAACGCCAGTCAGTTCCACCCGTAAAAGCAGAGTCATCAGGTGGGCCTGGCAGTTCGAGGGTCCGAGAATTTTTGGCACTAGGTCCCCCACAGTTCACAGGGTCGGATCAGGCAGAGGACCCCCAGGATTTCCTAGACCAGATGTAGAGAATCTTCCAGGTCATGCATGTGACATCTACAAAATCAGTTGAGTTAGCTGTATTCCAGGTGTGGGATATTGTTGTGTTGTGGTATGAAAGTTGGGAAAGGTCCCAAGGGAGAGATATTTCCCCTCTGACCTGGTCTAGCTTTTCAGAGGCCTTCCTGGACCGTTATCTGCCAAGGGAAATCTGACAGGCCCGGATGGATCAGTTTTTACATTTGGAGCATGTTATACCCCGTAAGATTTCTGACACCTAGATAGCCTATTCGCACGTTGGTTAAGAATATTTGAAAGCCATACGTGCTAGAGAAAGGCCCGGGAAAGGATCGGACGGGTAACCTGTCGAACCATTGCGGAAGGAGCCGAGGCAGAGCCCCTCCGCGATGGCAACATGTCACGGAGGTGGAGCCTCCGCGTTGGCTCCGTGACACGTTGGGCATGTCCAGGCTCAAGTATATAAAGCCCCACTTTGGTTTAATTCCATTTAACTCAATATAATTTCCAGAAAATTCATAGAAACAGCGAGGGACGAAGGAGGTTAACATATAATTTTTCGATTACGCTGCCAAACGTAGTCCAAACTCAAATTAACCTCAGGTACCGAGGTATTTAGCAGCAGGGAGCATTCATATGGATTTAGTTTCGCGAAATTCGGCCGACAAATCATCGAGCTACCGGACTAAGGTAAGTGGAATTTCTCCAAACTAGTGTCTATGTGTTCCTAGCTGTGAAGTGAATACTTCTCCCTTCTGGACTTCTGAAAAATAGCAAGTTTTCGACCGTCTTTCGATAAGCCTAAGTTTAGGCTATAATTATATCAGAAGTGACGCCGTCCTTCAGAATAGTGTTGTATTTAGTACTAATTGACGTGTTTATGAATGCAGTTGGGAGATTTAGCTGGAATACCGACCGAGCCTCGTCCAACAGTCGGATAATTCGAGGTTAAGGTATGTGAAGTTGTTCTTCGGCAAGTTAGTAAGCCTTAGCTTGGTAAATCATAGTAAACTCCATATTTGAAACTCTTGGAGTTGAATGTTGAGAATTAAGCTAGTCTGATAGATTCTGAGTTGTGTTGTCGTATCGTATTCAGTCCGAAAGTTAGTAAAGCATGCGCCAAAGGGTGAGTCAGCATTCCAGATCTAGTATAGCTCATTGTATGATTAGCAAGCATGTTGTAGAATAAAAAGGATACAGATTTTCAGATAACTGAGGAAGAAGTGTTGTTATGTAAAGGCTGCCTCTCTGTTCCAGATGTTTCAGGACTCCTCCAGCAGATTATGAATGAGGTACATTACGCCCGTTATTCTCTTCACCCCGGTGCGACAAAAATGTACCATGATATCAAAGAAAACTACTGGTGGTTAGGTATGGAAAGAGAAATTTCCGAATTAGTAGCCCAGTGTCCTAACTGCCAACAGGTGAAAGCAGAACATCAGAAACCAGGAGGGTTAACTCAGGACATAGCTGTGCCTCTCTAGAAATGGGAAGTAGTAAATATGGATTTTGTAGTAGGATTACCCCGTACTAGACAAAAACATGATTCTATATGGGTGATAGTTGACAGATTGACAAAATCAGCTCATTTCCTGCCAGTAAGAACAACTTTCTCGGCCGAAGATTATGCGGAGTTGTATATCCGAGAAATAGTTAGGTGCATGGAGTACCAGTATCCATTATTTCAGACAGAGGAGCACAGTTTACGGCTAGATTTTGGCAGTCGTTTCAGAGAGGTCTGGGGACGCAGATTAATTTGAGCACAGCATTCCACCCTCAGACAGATGGACAGGCAGAACGCACAATTCAGACGCTCGAAGATATGTCGCGAGCGTGTGTGTTAGATTTCGGTGGTAGCTGGGATGAGCATTTGCCGTTAATAGAATTTTCTTATAATAACAGCTATCACTCAGCCATCCAGATGGCGCCTTTTGAGGCTTTATATGGGCGAAAATGCAGATCGCCAATTGGCTGGTTCGAAATAGAAGAATCAGCGTTGGTTGGGCCAGACATTGTTCAGCAGTCAGAGGAAAAGGTAAAGCTTATCTGAGAACGCTTACTGACTGCACAGAGCCGCCAGAAATCATATGCAGATGTGCGGCGTAGAGACCTAGAGTTTGATGTGAATGACTGGGTATTTTTGAAAGTATCCCCAATGAAAAGGGTGATGAGATTCGGCAAGAAAGGTAAGCTCAGCCCGAGATTTGTTGGGCCTTATCAGATTCGTCGATGGATAGGCCGAGTAGCATATGAGTTGAACTTACCTCCAGAATTGGAATCCGTTCATCCGGTCTTTCATGTTTCTATGCTGAGAAAATGCATAGGAGACCCGTCCAGAGCAATCCCAGTCCAGGATATCTAGGTTACAGAAGAGCTGGCCTATGAAGAGGTTCCAATAGCCATCCTAGACAGACAGATTCGTAGATTGAGAACTAAAGATATTGCGTCTGTCAAGGTATTGTGGCGTAACAGGAACCGAGAGGAGATGACATGGGAGGCTGAGGAAGATATGAAAGCTAGATATCCTCACTTATTCCAAGCCTAGTCAGGCGACAGGTATGTCCATATTATTACTTTTGCAGTACCTTGTGGTTGTGTATATATAAATGAGAAAGATTGATGTGTAGCTATCCAGTGAATCTTAAAGTATTGTGTACAGTGTCTGTATTGGACTTTTCTGCGTTTCAGGTTTTAGGTATAGTCCATATTACTGGGGAAACTCTGCCGAAAGTTTTCTAAATAAATAAGTTGAGAAGTCCTCTACATAGCAGTTTCCATTCGAGGACGAATGTTCCTAAGGGGGGGGGAGAATGTTATACCCCATAAGATTTCCGACACCTAGATGGCCTATTCGCACGTTGGTTAAGCATATTTCAAAGCCATACGTGCTAGAGAAAGTCCCGGGAAAGGATCGGACGGGTAACCGGTCGAACCATCGCGGAAGGAGCCGAGGCAGAGCCCCTCCACGATGGCAACGTGTCACGGAGGTGGAGCCTCCGCGTTGGCTCCGTGACACGTTGGGCCTATCCAGGCTCAAGTATATAAAGCCCCACTTTGGTTTAATTCCATTTAACTCAATATAATTTCCAGAAAATTCATAGAAATAGAGAGGGACGAAGGAGGTTAACATATAATTGTTTGATTACGCTGCCAAACGTAGTCCAAACTCAAATTAGCCTCAGGTACCGAGGTATTTAGCAGCAGGGAGCATTCCTACGGATTTAGTTTTGCGAAATTCGGTCGACAAATTGTCAAGCTACCGGACTAAGGTAAGTGGAATTGCTCCAAACTAGTGTCTATGTGTTCCTAGCTGTGAAGTTAATACTTCTCTCTTCTGGACTTCTGAAAAATAGCAAGTTTTCGACCGTCTTTCGATAAGCCTAAGTTTAGGCTATAATTATATCGAAAGTGATGTCGTCCTTCAAAATAGTGTTGTATTTAGTACTAATTGACGTGTTTATGAATGCAGTTGGGAGATTTAGCTGGAATACTGACTGAGCCTCATCCGACAGTCGGATAATTCGAGTTAAGGTATGTGAATTTTGTTCTTCGGCAAGTTAGTAAGCCTTAGCTTGGTAAATCATAGTAAACTCCGTATTTGAAACTCTCGGAGTTGAATGCTGAGAATTAAGCTAGTCTGATAGATTCTAAGTTGTGTTGCCGTATCGTATTCAGTCTGAAAGTTAGTAAAGCATCCGCCAAAGGGCGAGTTAGCATTCCAGATCCAGTATAGCTCATTGTATGATTAGCAAGCATGTTGTAGAATAAAAAGGATATAGATTTTTAGAATAAAAGCTAATAAAGTAAAATCAGATAGACAGACAGTTTTATGGCTACAGATTAGCCATTTAGACAGATAGTATCCTGGCTACAGATTAGCCAAGTAGTTAAAAAAGATTTCAGAATCAATATAATCAGTAAAGAATCAGTTCAGTATAGAAGCAGATCAAAATAAGAAATCAGATTTCAGATAGTCTTTTTCAGTTATACATGCTTGCTACTTATATGTGCTATTTGTTTGTTGAGACTTGATGTGGCGTGAGGGCACCTTATTGAGCGTCCTCGCCGCCCCTGGGTTGGTAATCGTGTCTCCCACTGAGCGGGTGGGTTCTACGTCACTCCAAGGAGTGGCATGCCATCCCCAGCTTGAACGAAGATGGGATGAAGCTTTCCCCATAGCAGGCTGATCAGCATTACAGGTGCAGCTCCAGTTTCAGATAACCCTGTTGAGTTTTATGTCCAGGGAACCAGACCCTATCTGTTACTGTCTGTACATTCTGTTATTATAGGTGCAGCTCCGGTTTCAGGTAGCCCCGTCGAGTTTTGTCCGGGGATCCAGACCCTATCTGTTACTGTCTACACAGGAGTCCTCCGGACCCAGACACGGTTGCTTATATCGGAGGCCATGGCCCAAGCCGGAGACCCAGGGGGCCGGTAGAGGAGCTCCGAAGTGAGCAGATGAGTGGAGTGACTTATTTTTGGCTGGTTTTGACCCGGGTAGGGGTATATAGATTGTTTGCTTATTTGGCGCCATCCGACTTTTTGGGGTTGGTATTGGCTCTTGCTTACTAAATATTTATGCATTTATGTGATTTATATATATTAGCTAATAGACAGCAGGCCGACGTGACTACAGACACGCTCCTGCCTATCAGAGCAGAAAGGTTTGATCTAGTTCCTATCAGCTCTTCAGATTTAGTTATCTTCTGCTCACAGACTTGTTAGTTATGTTATCTATATTCAGTTGTATTATTCCAGTTGCTTTGCATACTCGGTACCAGTGGTACTGACGCCCAATGGGGCACTGCATTACTTGCCTGCAGGTACTCATAGACAAGGAGGCGATCCCTCGTGATCCTAGCCAGCGCAGAGTCATCAACTCCTGTCATCCGGAGCTTGATATTTCAGAGGTTTATATCATTTCCTTTTGTTGTACAGTACGGGTAGGTCGGGGCCCTGTCCCGACCATCTTATCAGTATTCTTAGAGGCTTGCAGTCTGTATATATTTCCCTGTGGTCAGCGGAGCCGGTCGTGTGAGGCCGTGCAGTTTGTTGTAGCTATTTAGTATTTCTGTTTATGTTGGCCGTGTGAGGCCTCTGTTGACAATAGTGGTGACCTGGTCGGTCATGTAGCTTTCCAGTATTTCATTGTTGAGTTACAGATAACTAGACAGCATGGTGGCCTTGTCGGCCCGCATAGGCTCCCTTATATTGATATGTTTCTGGTTAGCTGTTAGTACAGGTACAGGTGGCTATGGGCCCAGGTGGCCGGAGGCTGTGTTTACAGCCGTTATATGGCCCTTTGTTTCCAAAAATGTGAGTTAGAGCCAGCCAGACACCAGATGTGCTCAGGCTCAGTAGTCTAGTAGTTTAGGTCCTAGTAGGGCACCAGGTGCCAGTCATACCCCTCAAGGCGGGGCGTGACAGAGCAGGGGGCGAGGAGTGTACGGGAATATGCCCTACAATTTGATTCCTTGGCCCGCTACGCTCCAGCTTTTATGGACACCATGTCATCTAGAGTCCACCGGTTTATCATGGGTCTGCACCCAGAGTACATAGAGCAGTGCATGACAGCTACACTGCGGGAGGATATGGATATTGCTCGGGTGCAGGCCTTTTCCCATACTATTGAGGGCCTTAGACAGCGGCAACAGGATAGTATACGAATAAATCAGGAACAGCGCCGCAGGGATAGATCAGATGAAATACAGAGGGAGATTCAGAGAGGACCCAGACCTCGGTTGTCAGACAGGCCACCTAGACCCCCACCTTTATCATAGCAGCAGAGGGGTAGATTTATTCACCGAGGACAGTCAGAGTCCGGTGGCAGTTCTCAAACGGTAGATTCACCTCAGCAGAGGAGGGCAGAGAAGAGCAGGTACACACCCCCACCTTGACCTATTTGTTGTCGACCCCATACTGGAGCTTGCAGATATGGCTCCACGGGGTGTTATACATGCGGGAAGGAGGGTCATGTGATGAGAGGCTGTCCATCCAGGTGTCAGGGTAGCCGAGATAATCAGGACAGGGCGTCAGCAGGGCCGCGAGCTCCACCAGTCTCAGCAGGGCGTAGGCCCTCAGGTCCAACAAGTAGAGGCTGAGGTAGATCAGGGGCTTCTAGTTCAGGTACAGGCCCAAGCCGTACCTATGCATTACCAGGGAGGTAGGACTCAAAGGCATCTCCAGATGTGGTAACAGGTATGGTGACTATTTGCTCACACCCTGCTTATGTATTAATTGATCCAAGATCTACTTTGTCCTACGTTACCTCATTTGTGGCTCGAAAGTTCAGTGTTGTACCAGAGTTGCTTCAGCAACCCTTTTCAGTATCTACACTTGTCGGTGACTCCATTATAGCCATAAGGTTTTATTGAGGGTGTACAGTAGAGGTTGTTGATCATTAGACTATAGTAGATCTTGTAGAATTAGAGATGATTGATTTTGATGCCATTATGGGTATGGATTGGTTAGTGTCGTGCTATGCTAATGTAGAATGATAGACCAAGACGGTCCGATTCCACTTTCCATGACAGATGTCAACCGGGATCGAGTGTGCTTGGTGTATGCCCTGATGAAAGGGCTTGAGATAAATGTTGGGGAGATCATCATCTCCGTCATGAAGAGAGCCCGCTTACACCAAGGGCACAGGTACGGGTTCGGTGGTTTTCTTACCACGTTCCTGAGGGGCCATGATATCGAGGAGGAGGCCCTGGATTACATCCCAGAAATTTACAGGCGTGCCTTGGATGTCACAAAAAATGAGGCACCCAACACTACTCACGGGCCTGTTCTCACAGTAGCCGAGCAACATGCTCGGGATGATCCGTATATGGCCCGCATGTACGGGATGCAGATTCTGCAGTTGCGCATTGGTGGGAGGCCAGCAACAGAAGATGAGCTTTGGCAGCTTGACTTGGATTACCCCTTCGGCAAAAATGCTCGTGCTCTATGTAGAGTGGGGCCAGCATTTGTGGAGCCGGTAGATGATGATGTCCCCACCGATGAGGAGACACGCCGTGAGGACTCAAATGTTGAGTCAGATGAAGATGACGGGGGCGATTCTAATATGGGAGACGAGGCAACGACACCTGATGAAGAAGTTGAATACTTCGATTGATCAAGGAGTTTCACCATTCACCTTTGTGATATGTTGAATTTTGTGAACACTGGGGATAGTGTTCGATTTAAGTGTGGGGTGGGAGTAGTTAAGTGCCAGCTGTTTCGTTATTGTTTTTGTTTATGTGTATGTGTTGTGTTGTTGTGCCTGTGAAAAATGTGATCCTGTGACTTTGTGGTATGTGTTCTATAATTAAGTGGTGTTGTAATGAATGTTAAGATGTTGTGTGTTGTGAGAGCTATTGTTGAATGGTTGTTGTGTAAATATTTTTGTTTTCTATCGAAATTATTGAATTTTTTAAAAATTTTCGTTAAATTTCTTTTATTTTGGGTTTCTTGGCCTTTGTTTTCGGTGCTTTTACCGAGAATAGTCCCATTGAACCGAAGTCATAATTAGTGACCGTTCCCTATGATGGATGGATGAAGACCGTCTTAAGGGAAATGTAGTCGATAGGAATAGTTTCTCTTTATTTTCTTTCTTTTGTTTGTTTCCCAAACATGTCGCTACTTCATGGTTCAGAATTCTCGTTACGTGTTGTACATGATATTAAGTTGCAAAGGTGATTCATATGAAAGCATGCAAATGTGTAAACATGTTGAGATACCTAGGCCATAAAGTTTGATTCGGTGTGATCGAGGCTTAATATTGAATTCTTGTAATCAGCTGATTTAAGAGTCTGTGAATAGGTCTTGAGTTGAGCATGTGCAATGAGTGTGAGGTGAGTTTTAGATTATTCCATGCTATTGTGAAGTGTCTAGAACTTGCCTGGTGTGTGTACGAAACGAAATGAAGGATGTGTATTGTAGGAAAGCATGTAGGCATTTCTATGATTAAACCGAAAGTTTTTCCATTATCATACCTACCTTGAATGTACATCCTAGTTAGCCCCATTGAGCCTTTAGCCTATTTTTTTTCTTTCTTTGAAGAGGTACAAACCGAGCTTAATCCCTTCCTTTCATTAGCCTTGAATTTGATCCAAAACTCTTAAGCGCTCAAGAAAAACAATTTTCCCACAGTGTAAAGGAGTTAGAATTGTGAAAAGGAAGGAAAAGCGAAAGTGGTGAAAGTTAAAGAAAAGGTCAAAGGTGCACTTGCTGAAATTAAATAGAATAAAGATGTATAACTAATCTTGGTTATTAAGTCGAGTGTTCTTAAAGAAATGGGAACAAAAACAAAGAAAAATTTCAAGAATGAGAAGATGAAGGAAGAAATAATGCCCATAATGATGGTGGGATGTATTGAAAAGCGCTTAAGGAAGCTAGTTGTTGTTATTGGTTATCCCAGTATTTACTAGTTCCTTATCTTACATTACAACCCGTTAAGTCCTACGTGATCTTACATCACGCGTCCTTATATTAGTGTAGTACACTAGAGGCAAGCCTATGGTTCATGACATGATGCATGTGAATTCTTTGGGAGAGAGAGCGAAATCGTGTTCATATACCCCTACATGTAATACTTTGGAAATCGTATGATTCCAAATGGGGAGATTCTCTTGTGTTGTGAGGGCACATGCTTGACGAGAGATTAAATTCCGTGTCGGATGTCTTGATCAGTTGATTTGCATGAGTTTGCCAAGATCGAGAGTCGATTCTTGAGTATAGGAGGTCTTAATGTGGGATATGTCATTGTATTGATGAGACCATGCATTTGTTCTTGATGATTTGCTAGATTAAATAATCGGTATAGCCGTAGCTTGAATTGTCGAGCCAAAGTAGCTATGCGTGGGTGTCAATTGCATGAGATTTTTAAGTGTGGGGTAAGTGATCTTGGGCAGAATTATATGCCCAAGTGATACTCAAATGCTTCATTTCGTCTTTGTTATCTATCGTTATTTGTACATTCTCATATGATTTGTAGTTAAAATGTGAATTTATACTAACCAACATGATTAGTGTTGTTTTGCAGGTAAAATGGAATTTTGGGGAAGCTAAGATACATGTCGGTAAAATCGGGAATGGACTTGGAAGCAAGGAGTGGAAAAGGTCAAGGAAGAGCAGCAAAAATAAGGGCTCCGCGATGGAGCCATGTCACACTGCCATCGCGGAGGCATTCTGCCTCGGGTGATTTAATTTTGGTCATTTCCAGTGAAGCCTCGCGTTACCTCCGTGACACGGAGGCAATTCCATGCAATGCAAGCCGTGGCACGTTGAGTATAATTACCTGGGACATCAATTTCCAATGTAGGTGCGCGATAGCACCGTGGCACGTTGGCCAGGCTCCACGATGCAGGCCGTGGCACGCCAAGGTGAAAATTCTGAGGAGTCTAATTCCAGAGAGGGTCCGCGATACCCCCATGGCACGGAGGGAGTGCTCTGCGATACACTCCATGCCACGTTGCTTGTTATTCCGGGAAAAATTCTCAATAGTATAAATAGCACAGTTAGGTTTATTTTTAAACATTCTGACATGGTTGAGCAAGAACGTGGGTTACAGGCAGTTGAGGGAACGAAAATTCTAGGGTTCTTCTCTATCTCTTTCTCTCTTATCTCAATTGTTTGTATGAATTACACTTATTTGATGATGTTTAATCCACAAATGAGTGGCTAAATTCACTTCTTGCTGAGGTTAAGAATAATTGTAGTGGAATGTAATTGTCGATCATTGTAGTTTTCATCTTTTCTTCAATGGTTGTTCTATCAATTCTTGTTCTTACTACATTAATGTTTGGCCAATGTTAATGTATATCTAAAAAATCCAATTTTGATTTTGAGAAGGAAAGAAATTTGAAAGTTGTGAATTGGTAGGATATGATCTCTTCTTAGTTTGGGAAAATTGAGAATTGATTTACATTCAGAATAGAAATATATCTGAAAGTCTTATTAGTCAATTAAGGAATCGGTTTTGTATAGATAGAACATGAAATTCTTTTATCACAGAAATGTAGATTGAAGGTTCATGATTCTTAAGTTGGATAGGAGACGAAAGTTCCATCCATAGGCAATAATTCTTGACTAGCAACCGAAGGAAAGATTAACTGTATTGTATCGATAAATTAATTCCCTGCATGTTCGTTTTAACCTCATCTTGCTCATTACTATTGTTCAGACTCACTTTATAATTTTGCCTTAGATTCTTATAAATTAGTAACTCAAATTCTCAAAATATTAGTTGTTTGGTTGTCTGCATTCTTAAAGATATAGTTCAGTAACACTTAAGTTAATTATTACCGTAGCATAGTCCCTGTGGGATCGATACTTGGCTTTACTTAAGCAACTTTTCTACTTGTTCGACCACGTGCACTTGCATGTAGTCACCAAACCACCGAACATATGGCTCCTGCTGAGCTCAGAGAATTAAAGGAGCAGCTGAAAGATATGTTAGATAAGGTCTTTATTAGGCCGAGTACTTCACCTTGGGGTGCGCCAGTTCTATTTGTGAGGAAGAAGGATGGATCACTCTGCATGTGTATAGACTACCGACAGTTGAATAAGGTTATAGTCAAGAATAAGTATCTGCTTCCCAGAATAGATGATTTGTTTGATCAGTTATAGGGGGCCAAATATTTCTCTAAGATTGACTTACGGTCCGAATACCATCAGGTTCGAGTTCGTGAAAGGGACATTCCAAAGACTGCCTTCAGGACCAGATACCACCATTTTAAATTCCTAGTCATGTCCTTTGGGCTGACGAATGCCCTAGCAGTATTTATGGACCTTATGACAGCATCTTCAGACCACACCTAGACCTGTTCGTGATAGTGTTTAGTGACGATATTCTGGTATATTCTCGCTCGGAGGTAGACCGCCAGGATCATTTGCGAATAGTGCTCCAGATTCTCAGGGACCGTCAGCTGTATACCAAGTTCTCTAAATGTGAATTTTGGCTGAACTCAGTAGCTTTCTTGGGGCATATTGTGTCGGATGCTGGTATACAGGTAGACACGTAGAAAATAGAAGCAGTAAAAACGTGGCCCAGACCCACCACTCCGACCGAAGTCCGAAGTTTTCTAGGATTAGCATACTACTACAGAAGATTTGTTGAAGGATTCTCCACCATAGCGGCACCTCTGACTAAGCTGACACAAAAAGCAGCAGAGTTTCAGTGGACGGAGGCATGTGAGCAGAGTTTTCAGGAATCGAAAGACAGATTGACCTCCGCCCCAGTATTAGCATTGCCGGAAGGTACAGAGGGTTATGCAGTTTATTGTGACGCTTCGGGTGTTGGGTTAGGATATGTGTTGATGCAGCATGGTAAAGTAATTGCTTATGCTTCCAGACAGCTGAGGAACCACGAAAAAAATTATCCTACCCATGACCTGTAACTAGCCGCAGTGATCCACTCTCTAAAGATATGGAGACATTACTCTTACGGCTTCCATGTGGATATTTTCACTGATCTTAAGAGCCTACAGTATATCTTCACTCAGAGAGAGTTGAATTTGCAGCAGCGTCGCTGGTTGGAATTGCCGAAAGATTATGATGTAAATATTCTGTATTACCCAGGAAGAGCCAACGTGGTAGTAGATGCCCTTAGTCGTAAATCTATGGGGAGTTTGGTGTACTTGCAGCCCGAACAACGAGAGTTGGCCAGAGAAATACACCAATTAGACAGTTTAGCTGTTCGGGTAGCAGAAACAGAGGACAGCAGAGCAGTAATTCAGAACACTGCAGTGTCATCGTTAGTTGTGGAGGTAAAGGAACGGCAGTATGAAGATCCTGACCTGGTTCAGCTTAAAGATAGAGTTCAGCAAAGAAAAGCGTCGTATTTTCAGGTAACTGAGGATGAAGTGTTGCGATGTAAAGGCCGCCTTTGTGTTCCAAATATTTCAGGGCTTCGCCAGCAGATTATGAGCGAGGTACATTACACCAGCTATTCTCTCTACCCAGGCACGACGAAAATGTACCACGATATTAAAGAAATCTACTGGTGGCCAGGTATGAAAAGGGAAATAGCAGAATTCGTAGCCAAGTGTCCTAACTGCCAGCAAGTAAAAGCGGAACACCAGAAACCAGGCAGATTGACTCAAGACATAGCTGTGCCTCTTTGGAAGTGGGAAGCAGTAAATATGGATTTTGTAGCAGGATTACCCCATACCAGACATAGAAATGACTCGATTTGGGTAATTGTTGACAGACTGACAAAATCAGCCCATTTTCTTCCAGTAAGGGCTACTTTCTCTACCGAAGATTATGCTGAGTTGTATAGTAGAGAAATAGTCAGACTGCACGGTGTTCCAGTGTCCATTATCTCTGACAGAGGGGTGTAATTTACAGCTAAATGTTGGCAATCATTTCAGAGAGGCCTGGGAACACAGATTAACCTGAGAACAACATTCCACCCTCAGACAGATGGGCAGGCAGAACGCACTATTCAGACGCTAGAAGATATGTTACGAGCGTGTGTATTGGACTTTGGAGGTAGCTGGGATGAGCACCTACCACTTATTGAGTTTGCTTATAATAATAGTTACCACTCAGCTATCCAGACGGCGCCCTATGAGGCTTTGTATGGGCGAAAGTGCAGATCGCCAGTCGGCTGGTTTGAAGTAGGAGAGTCAGCGCTAATTGGGCCGGATATTATTCATCAGTCAGAGGAAAAGGTAAAGATTATCATAGAACTCCTACTAACTTCTCAGAGCCGCCAGAAATCGAATGCTGATATGCGGCACCTGGAATTTAATGTGAATGACTGGGTGTTTTTGAAAGTTTTTCCAATGAAAGAGGTGATGAGATTCGGAAAGAAAGGTAAGCTTAGCCCGAGATTCGTTGGGCCTTATCAGATTCATCAAAAAATAGGCCAAGTAGCATACGAGTTGAACTTACCTCCAGAATTAGAGTCTGTTCATCCAATTTTCCATGTGTCTATGCTGAGGAAGTATATAGGAGACCCCTCTAGAGTTGTTCCAGTTCAGGATGTCCAGGTTACGGAAGAGCTAGCTTATGAAGAGGTTCCAGTAGCCATACTAGGCAGGCAGATTCATAGGTTGAGAACTAAAGATATAGCTTCTGTCAAAGTATTATGGCGTAACCGGAGCCGAGAGGAGATGACTTGGGAAGAAGAGGAAGATATGAAACCAAATATCCTCAACTGTTCCAGACCTAATCAGCCAAGAGGTACGTTAGAATTGTTGTTTTGTGAATTGCCTTATATTATGTGAATAAATGAAATAGCTGGCTTTTGTGACGAATACTAGTGTTGTGTGGAGTACTTGTATTAGACTTTTTGCGTTTCAGGATTTTTGAGATAGTCCATATTATAGGGGAGACTCTGTCGAAATTTTCTAGAATAAGTCAAGTAAGTTGAAATTCTTGTAAGTAGAAGTTTACATTCGAGGACGAATGTTCTTAAGGGGGGGAAGGATGTTACACCCCGTAAATTCTTGACATGTAGATGGCCTATTCGCATATTGGTTAAGAGTTTCAAAATGCCGTGTGTGCGAGAGAAGGGCCCGAGGAGAAACCGGACAAGCGCCAAGTCGGAGGGTCGCAAGAGGGATCCAGGCAGAACCCCTCCGCGATGGCAGTGTGTCACGGAGGGGGGGCCTCCCCGATGACTGGCATGTCATGGAGGCCCTGTTCAGGCCCCAAGTATAAAAGGCCTCCCACTTTGGTTTTTAATCATTTATTTCCATTTCATTTCTAGTGAGTGACCAGAAACAGAGAGCAAGAGGGATTTCTTTGAAATTCCATCCGTTTACGCTATTAAACGTGGTCCAAACTCAAATTAATCTTAGGAAGTGAAGTATTAAGCTGCTGGGAGCATTCCTGCGGAGTTAGTTTCGTGAAATTCGGCCGGCGAATCGTCGTCCTACCAAGATAAGGTAAGTGGAATTGCTACAAATTAGTGTTAATATACTCCTAATCCTAAAGTGTGTATTTCTCCCTTCTGGACTTCCGAGAAATAGCGAGTTTTCGGCTGTTTTTCGATAAGTCAAAGTTTGGGCTATCTATATATTCAAAGTAGTATTTTCTTCCAGAATATTGATGAATTTAGTTCTAATTTCTATGAATGTGAATACAGTTGGAAGAAATAGTAGAATATTGGCCGAGTTACGCCAGTTAGCCGGGAAGCCGACAACTAAGGTATGTAAAGCTAGTTTCTTCGGCAAGTTAGCAATTCTAGCGCAGTAAAATAGAATAAAATCCAGAAGGAAGTTCCAGAAGCCGAATATTAAGTATGTTGTATTATTATGTCATAACCAGAATAAAAGTCGGTAAATTAGTATCAAACAACAAAATCTTATCCCAGACTCAGTTTAACTCAGTATTAGATTCAGTTTAATTCAGCAAGAGATTCAAAATAAAATATTAGAACATGGATAGTATTTTCAGATTTAATATACATGTTATATGTGATTACTGTTGTTTGTTGAGACTTGTTTGTGATATGTGGGCACCCATCGAGCTTCCTTGCTGCCCCAGGGTTAATAGTTGTGTCTACTCGCCCACCAGAGGGTGAGGATACGTCACTCCAAGGAGTGGCATGCTGTCCGTAGTAGGACGAAGATGGGATGTAGCATTCCCCATAGCAGGCTGATCGGCATTATAGCATACCCTGTTGAGCACTTGCGCCCAGGACACAGATTACATATTACAAATAAAGATCTTAGATTACAGTTACAGGAGTCCCCCGGACTTAGATACAGTTATAGTCAGGGGCCTAGAGAGCCCAAGCTGCATACCCAGGGGGCCGGAAGGATGCTCGTAGTTATTAGGTGAGTGGAGTGAATTTATTTTTGGATGGTTTGACCCGGGTAGGGGTATATAGATTGCGTGTTGATTGGCACCTTCCGAGTTATGGGGGCTGGATAGGTTCTTGTATGCTATATATATATACATGTTACTTATTAAATGGATAGATAGCAGGATGCCGCATCGACAGGTATGAATCTTATCTTCTTTCAGTACAGTTAAGCTCGGTACAAATTATGTTATTCCAGACAGTTTTAGCTATCCTCTGTCATTTCAGTAACTACCAGTTTACTGTTTATCTTCAGTTATGTTCAGTTTGCTTTGCAAACTCGGTACCAGTGGTACTGACGCCCGTTTGGGGGCGTTGCATTACTTGCCTGCAGGTACTCATGGACGAGGAGCCGATCCCTCGTAATTCCAGCCAGCCCACGGAGTCATTAGCTCCTATCTTCCGGAGCTAGACAGCTAGAGGTTTATTTCCTTTCTTTTGTTGTACAGTATGGGTAGGCCGAGGCCCTGTCCCCACTTTCTCACGCCCCGCCTTGGGAGGCATGACTGGCACCTGGTGCCCTACTAATGCCTAGACTGCTGGACTACTGAGCCTAGGCACTTCTGGTGCCAGGCTGGCTCTAACTCTGGGTTGATGGATCAAATGGGCTATATAACGGCTGTAAATACAGCTTCCGGCCTACTAGGCCGATAGCCACCTGTAATGAAGCAACAGCTAACCAGAACAAAAGAAGTATGAAGGAACCTATGCGGGCCGACATGGCCACCATGCTGTCTAGTTACTTCTGAATCAAGAAAACAGGTGCTAAACTGCTATGTGACCGACAAGGTCACCACTACCAACTGAATAAGGCCCAACACGGCCATCATAAACAAACTAAAACATACATACAACCTCACACGACCGGTACAGCTAACCACAGGGAATATACAATCTGCAAGCCTCTAAGAATACTGATAAGATGGTCGGGACAAGGCCCCGGCCTACCTATACTGTACAGCAAAAGAATGGAAATAAACCTCTAGCTGTCTAGCTCCAGAAGACAGGAGCTGATGACTCTGTAGGCTGGATGGAATTATGAGGGATTGACTCCTCGTCTATGAGTACCAGCAGGCAAGTAATGTAGCGCCCCCAAACGGGCGTCAGTACACTGGTATCGAGTATGCAAAGCAAACTGCACATAACTGAAGATAAACAGTAAACTAGTAGGTATTGAAATGACAGAGGATAGCTAAAACTGTCTTGAATAGCAGAATCTGTGGCGAGCTTAACTGTACTAGAAAGAAGATAAGATTCATACCTGTCGATGTGGCATCCTGCTATCTATCCATTTAATAAGTAACATGTATATGTCTATAGCATACAAGAACCTATACCAGACCCCATAAGCCGGAAGCTGCCAATCAACACGCAATCTATATACCCCTACCGGGTCAAACCATCCAAAAATAAATTCACTCTACTCACCTAATAACTACGAGCATCCCGCCGGCCCCCTGGGTATGCAGCTTGGGCTCTCTAGTCCCCTGACTATAACTGTATCTGAGTCTAGAGGACTCCTGTAACTGTAATCTGAGATCTGTATCTGTAATCTGTAATCTGTGCCCCGGGCGCCAGCGCTCAACAGGGGTATGCTATAATGCTGATCAGCCTGCTATGGGGAATATTTCATCTCATCTTCTTCCTACTGCGGACGGCATGCCACTCCTTGGAGTGACGTATCCTCACCCTCTAGCGGGCAAGTTGACACAGCTATTAACCTTGGGGCGGCAAGGAAGCTATAACGGTGCCCACATATCACAAACAAGCCTCAACAAACAACAATAATCACATATAACATGTATATTAAATCTGAAAATACTATCCATGTTCTAATATTCTATTCTTAATCTCTTGCTGAATTAAACTGAATCTGATACTGAGTTAAATTGAGTCTGGGATAAGATCTTGCTGTTTGATACTGATTTACCGACTTTTAGTATGGATATGACATAATAATATAACATACTTAATATTCGGGTTCTGGAACTTCCTTCTGGATTTTATTCTATTTTACTGCGCTAGAATTGCTAACTTGCTGAAGAAACTAGCTTTACATACCTCAGTTGTCGGCTTCCCGGCTAACTGGCGTAACTCGGCCAATATTCTGCTATTTCTTCCAACTGTATTCACATTCATAGAAATTAGAACTAAATTCATCAATATTCTGGAAGAAAATACTACTTTGAATATATATATAGCCCAAACTTTGACTTATCGAAAAACAGCCGAAAACTCGCTATTTCTCGGAAGTCCAGAAGGGAGAAATACTCACTTTAGGGCTAGGAGTATATTGACACTAATTTGGATCAATTCCACTTACCTTATCTTGGTAGGACGATGATTCGCCGGCCGAATTTCACGAAACTAACTCCGCAGGAATGCCCCGGCAGCTTAAAACTTCACTACCCAAGATTAATTTGAGTTTGGACCGCATTTAATAGCGTAAACGGACGGAATTTCAAGGAAATCACTGGTGCTCTCTATTTCTGGTCACTCACTGGAAATGCAATGGAAATAAATGATTAAAAACTGAAGTGGGAGGCCTTTTATACTCGGGGCTTGAACAGGGCCTCCGTGACACGCCAGTCATCGCGGAGGCCTCCCCTCCGTGACACACTGCCATCACGGAGGGGTTCTACCTGGCTCCCTCTTGCGACCCTCCGACTTGGCGCTTGTCCGGTTTCTCCTCGGGCCCTTCTCTTGCACGTATGGCATTCTAAAACTCTTAACCAACATGGGAATAGGCCGTCTACATGTCAAGAATTTACGGGGTGTAACATAGATGGTACATGCGACCCTTGGAAATCATCTTTCTGGCCTCAAGGTAGGAAATAAAGTGACCTATAGGCACAGATGAACTACCCTTCCATTCTAGGACTGGCTCTCCTGGAAACGGAAACTCTAGGCATAACATGTATGGAATAAATCCATACCGAAGATAACATCAAAATTGGTCATGTCTAACTCTACTAGATTGGCTAAGGTGACTTTCTATAAGACTGTAATAGGGAAATTTATGTATACCCATCGAGCTATAACTGAGTTACCAACTAGAGTGGAGACTGAGAAGGGTTATGATAAGATTCCAGGACTAACTCTAAAACTAATAGCAACATAAGGAGTCACAAAAGATAAGGTAGCCCTTAGATCTAGCAATTCATATACATGAAATGGAATACTCATAACATACCAATGACCTCTGTGGAGACCTCCTACTCCTGACGAGATGAGAGGGCACAAAATATGTTCTAATGATGAACACCACCTGCACTAGTGGATGCATCTTGCTAAGCTGAGCATGCTGGTGGAGTTGCTGAACAGGTGGCTGGGTCACAGCGTCTACTATGGCCATGTCTAGCTGAAGGGTAATCTCTGAGCATGTATCCGGGCTTCCCACAACTAAACCAGCTAGGCATTCTCTGGTGTGCCTCCTACACACTTGCCACAAACTGAGATGCTGGGCTTTCCTGACATGATCCCTTAACCTCGAGATCTTGATATCCTTCCCCTCTAATCATGCCTAGATCTAGATGGCACACTAGCTGATGACGGCGTTGGGGATGATGGTCTCTAGTGGTACTGCTGACGATGTTCGCCAGTGGACCTCTACTGGGAAAACCCAAAGCTGCCTATGCTGGCCCTCTTGGCCTCTCTCTCCCTTTCTTTCATCTGATCTGCCTCTATCTGTTGTGCATATATAACCATTTGAGAGAAGTCTAAATCACTTTCCAACATTGTGGTCCTACACTCTTTGACCAGCGAGTCTGATACTCCGTTCACAAATCTATTCATACAAGCTCTCTGATCTGCAACTATCTCCTGTGTATACTTTGACAGCCGGGTGAACTCCAAGGCGTACTCTTGGATAGTCATATCGTTTTGCCTCAGGTTGACGAACTTCGTAGCCTTTGCCTCCCTCAACTCCCTAGGGAACAATCTATTGAACAAGGCAGTCATAAGCTCATCCCAACTCACAAGAACTGCGCCCACTACTCTACCATCCTCCCACTAAATGTACCAAATGTAAGCGACCCCCTTCAGTTGATAGGAGGCTAAATTTGTGCTATCTTTCCCTGTCACCACCATAATCTAGGTGATATTTTGTATCTCGCCAAGGAACTCATGAGGGTCCTCATCTAGTTTTGACCCCAGAAACTCAGGTGGATTCATCCTGAGAAAGTCCCAAAATCTAGCAGCCGGTGCATACCCATTTTAAGGGACATGGGCCACCACCTGCTGATTGACCTAAGCAGTCACAGCCTGCGCCAACATCTGAAAAGCTTCTCTAAACTCGGCATGAGAGACTTTCTCGAGCAAAGGACCTGCTGGTGTGGGCAGGGCTTCGTTTCTTTTACCATTTACTCAGTGGGGAGGCATGATTCTGCAAACGCGTGATGCTAGAGTTAGAGGAATAGAGAGGAGTGAAATCATATAACGAAGTAGAATCATGAAATAAAATAATTTTCCTAACACTTCTTGTAATACCCCAAAAGTTCACAAGATTAAAATTCAGGATTTGGAATGAGCTTAGCAGAAAAATCTGCAACATTGCCTCAGTACGACTCAGGGAATTAGTTGTAGGTCGATTGTATGGGTCGTACGAAGACCCATGGTTCAGATCAGATAAGTCAACTTCCTTACCACGAGTCTCCACCACAAGCCTTAGTATAAGGGTACGACCTGTGGTCAAAAGTCGTGATGAGCCTTTCGGGTTAACGGGTGGATGATTGTACAGGTCATGGTACGACTCGTAGGATGTAGCAATGAGTCGTGATGAGGAGTCGTGGTTAAGCCATAGTTGGTATGGGTGGATGGTACCACAACTGACAGTACGACCCGTAGGATGCTGCTACGAGTCGTGTCCAAACTCAGAAGACATAAAAGTGGTGAGGTGACCACTAGTCATGACTTCGTGGTACGACTTGTGGTATGAGTCGTGGTCAGGGGCAGAGTAGTTTTTCAGGGTTTTTCATTAATGTCATTTTCGTAATTTGTAAGCCCTAGATTCTTAAACTACGTCGTTTTGGGTTCTACCTTGCATGATTTTAAGGGCCTTTCATGCCTAAATCCCCATTTTCTCAACTCTCCTTCTTCCTCCTCTCTTCTCCAAATTTTAGGGTTTCATTAAGGTGTTCTTCAAGTTCAAGGAGGATTATCAAGTGGGATTTTCGTCTATCAGGTATGCGGGACTTCAACAAGGATATTTTTCCATTCTTGTGCCCAAACTATTTTCAATAAAAAATCTGATTTTAAGTTATTTAGAATATCATGATCTAAGGTTTGAGTAATGGGTAATTTCTTCTTTATTCCCTTTCTTAAATGCTAATATTTATTGCAATCATGGAATTAATTGGAATGTTAATTAATGGGCTGCTTTGAAATATGGATCATATGTCGGGATTGCATGATGGTAGCTTGTTCTTCACAAATTGGCTTGAGTAATGAATGGGTTTTGCTTATTGTTCACTTGAATTTCGTAAGTCATGCATGAATATGCTGAAATTGTGAACAAGTTATATGATTAACCCTATTGACCCGATGATATCTTTAATAACTATGTTGGATGGATTGCAATTGTAGTTTGGGTAACTGAAGGTAAATCATGTATTCTCACCGTGTTCTAGATTTAATTGATTGGACATGACAAGATTGCATCTCCATTTTTGAACTACGAAGCTTGGGCGGATTCTATATTGTTTTCCTTACTAAAATTGTTTTTATAAAAGTCTTGGAATCTAAAATGTCTGTGGCTAAAGAGTTCACATAGGAGTGATTATGAAAAGTGTGTGGAATGTTGTAGACCTAAATAAAGAATTCATGTATCTTGATAGAGCATGAATTGTATTTTATAAACCATGTGTGATCGCATATTACATGTTGAATGAGATGAACTTGGAATTTGGAATGTCATTATAGCATATGCATAATGTGACTTTGTAGAATGCTCGTTAGCGTAAGATGTTTGAGATAGCTATTGATTGGACTCCATGATGAGGTGAATTATGATGATAAAACATGAAAATTATATTTCAACTATTGGGCTTCATGTTATTAGAAAGTAGCTCCCATCCTGTTGATGAGAATGTTGTATGATGAAAAAAATCAGTAAACGTCCTTGCCTCTGATTAGCTGTTGCAATTTCGATTACCGTTAGTCAGTCGGAATTCTCATTAGAAAGAATTATTTCCTAGTCATTCGGGATTCTCATTAGCAAGAATGTTTCCCTAGTCAGTCCAGATTCTCATTAGCAAGAAAGTTTCCCTAGTCAGTTGGGATTCTCGTTAGCAAGAGTATTTCCCAAGTCTGTCGGGACTCACATCCCTAGCTACTAGCCATGCATGTTTCTTCTCCGGCAGTCGGGACTAACATCCCTAGCTAGTTAGTGCCTCGCTATATCAGAGCCTTCACTCCCTTAGACAGCCAGGGACCCTCATAATATCAGTCACGGCATTGCATCTCTGTATCATTATGATTACTACTTTTGTGCATCATTGAACTTATAATAATGCATGTCCTTATAATATGATTATTTTTGTATGAATATATGGACTCATACCAGGTTGTTGTATCTCATTTCTGTTATGTTACTGATCCTGTGATTTATAGTACTCCCTACTTGTATACTTATAGTTATGAGCTATTTATTTACATTCCTGCACACTGAGTACATTCCAAGTACTGACCAC
This sequence comes from Datura wrightii, assembly GCA_035772735.1. Lineage (NCBI taxonomy): Eukaryota > Viridiplantae > Streptophyta > Magnoliopsida > Solanales > Solanaceae > Datura > Datura wrightii. Next base: position 144,092,125 of record JASDFA010000027.1, on the reverse strand, counting down.
ACGCCTCTTGTGCTATATCGCTTTATGATATAGATTCAGGTCTCCAGATCCAGCCGCCTGACTAGATACACTTCCCTCTCTTACTGCTTCTAGTGGTGAGTCCTCATCTTCCGAGGACGTGGCTTATATTCTTATTTAATTAGGTTTCAGTTTTTCAGACCTTTGGAGTTAGCTAGGGGCTTGTCCCAGCAACTCGTCAGTTAGTAGAAGGCTTTCAGACTTGTTTAGATAGATTTTCGTGTTGTATTTAAGTGTTGATAAGATTTCTATATTATGGGTTATATTAGATTTTGTTATCAATTCCACTTATCCATATTGTTAGTTGTCTTTTATGTTAAGTGTATGCTATGATTATGCTATGGGTCGACTTGGAGCCTCTCGGGGTTCCTTGTCCCATGTCTACGATCTGGGTGTACTCTCGGGTCATGACAAACTCGATATCAGAGTAAAGGTTTAGAGTGTCCTAGGGTGTCTGAAAGTCGCGTTACGTAGAGTCTTCTTCATGGGTTTGAGGCGCACCACACTTATTACGAATAGGCTATGAGACGTTTTAGGAATGTCCCCTTTTCTTCATGACCCTTATTGCGTGTAGAGTATGAAGCTCTAAACAGTTCCTCCAAAACTCATGCTTTATGCGCTCACAGATAATGACCCCTAAATGAGCGAATGGAAGAAGATGTGGCAACAGTCGCCAGCAGGTACCACCAGCCCAGGCAGACCCAATGAATGATCATGTTACTCATGCTGAGTTTCGAGCAGCCTTCCAAAGGTTGACGTAGGCCCTGACCGCTCAGATTAACCAGCAGGCGGTGGCTCGAGCTCCTCATAATAGAAATGAAGCGGCAGCAAGGATAATAGATTTTCTTCGGATGAACCCACCCAAATTCTTGGGGTCAAAGGTGGATGAGGACCCATATGAGTTTTTGGAGGAGATACAGAAGATTACTCACATCATGGGGGTGACGGGGAAACAGAGTGCGTACTTAGCATCCTACCAGTTAAGGGGAGTTTCTTAAATCTGGTATTGTTGGTGGAGAGATAGCTGGGGAATTGAAGCGGGTCCTATAGGTTGGGATGAATTTATGAAGCATTTTGGATAGGTTTTTCTTTCGGGAGTTGAGGGAGGCAAAGGTAGCAGAGTTCATTAATTTGAGGCAAAATGACATGACATTCCAGGAGTATGCGTTTGAGTTCGCTCGGTTATCTAAGTATGCGCCGAAAATGGTAGCCGACCAATGGGTCCGGGTAAGCAGATTTTCAAATGGAGTGTTAGACTCCTTGATCAAAGAATGCAGGATTGGCATGTTGCACCGGGACATAGACTTCCCACACTTGGTAATATTTTCTCAACAAATGGAAGCAGAGCAGGTGAAAGAAAAAGAGAGAGGGACCAAGAGAGCCAGGACTGGAGACTTAGAGTCCTCCCATCAGAGGTCGGGTACCGGATATCACCCACACCATCATCAGAGGTCAGTAACACCAGCACCTTTGACAGACAGTACTCCATATAAGCCTAGAGTAAGGGAGATCACGTGTCCATTGTGTGTGAGCTATGCAAAGCACCACTTAGGAGTTTGCATATCCGGCACAGATGTTTGTTTTTGGTGTGGCAAGGCGGGCCATATGCACCGAGATTGCGCGGCGGCTAAGTGGGGTGAGAGAAGATCCTCGACCACCTCTTCAGTAGCTCCTATAGCCTACTCATTTCATTAGGGTGCATCCTCTAACTCAGGAGGTGGTCATCGTCAAAACCTCTCTTATGCAGTAGCAATCCATCAGGATAAGGGCAAGGCGCCAGTAGTGGCCACAGGTATGTTGTGAATCTTGTGTTGTCCCCTTTTGTGTTGTCAACCTTTGTACTGAATAAGAAGCTCTGTTGTGATTGTGAAAAGAGATTGTTGATGTGTAATGTGAGTAGCTGTTAGTATAAGGCTAGTAAAGAAGGTTAGAAGTGAAAGAGGAGTTAAGGATTAGTAATTCAGCCTGACTTGAAGTAAGATTCGAAAGCCTTAGGACGATGACTTTAAGCTAAGGGGAAGATAGTATATATGTGAAATAGTTAGATCTTGAGAATGCTCATAAGAAGTTCCATCTCTAACAGTTGCATTATGTCGATCCCTTTGAGGTTCATATAATTTCTCTAGTAATTTTAGTTGAAGTTAAAGTGGTGTCGATTCCTATGTGCAGAGTTTTGAGGTTTAGAAGTAACCATTTCATTTAGCGGTGCCAGTTTTTCCCTATGATTCCTTATTGCTTATCTTTATGTTATAAATCAATTATGTGTGTTGATCCATGTTTTCTTATGTGCTCATATTGAATTCACTCTTTGGAAGTTGTTTGTTAACTCAGTAGAGTCAGATTATCTTATGTACGTGCTCAGTCCTAGATGTCGGGGATGACTCATGCTTATGAAATCCTTACTCTCAGTTAGATTAGATATTTTAAATCCTGACTTATTATCGGAAGGCGATTTGATAATGATGGTTTAGTCCATGTCTGTTTTGTGCCAGATAAATAGGGGATAGAATTTTCTTCCGGTGTTTTGTCTAGTTCTATGCTGGTTTCAAGTTCTTCGGCCTCCCTTAAGTCATGGTATCATGTTAGGTGTGAATATTCAGAGTTGGTGTACCAGGTTGGTCCGGAGTCAGATACTCCTTTGGTGTTTAGCTGTGATCGATTGGTATTTGGATATCGACTTCGTGTTTATCTTTTCAGTATGTTCAGCCAACATTCTAGGATGAATATTCCCAAGGGGGAGATATTATAACACCCCAAAAGTTCCCAAGATTAAAATTCATGATTTGGAATGAGCTTAGTAGAAAAACCTGCAACATTGCCTCAGTACGACTCAAGGAACGAGTCGTAGGTCGATTGTACGGGTCGTAAGAAGACCCGTCGTTCGGATCAGATAAGTCAACTTCCCAACCACGAGTCCCCACCATGAGCCATAGTATGAGGGTACGACCCGTGGTCAGAAGTCGTAACGAGCCTTTCGGGTTAACAGGTGGATGATTGTATGGGTCATGGTACGACTCATAGGATGTAACAACGAGTCATGATGAGGAGTCGTGGTTAAGTCGTAGTTGGTATAGGTGGATGGTACCACGACTGATAGTACGACCCGTAGGATGGTGCTACGAGTCGTGGTATGCGAGTCGTGGCCAGATGCAAAAGACTGAAAAGTGGCAAGGTGACCACGAGAGGTGACCACGAGTCATGATTTCGTGGTACGACTCGTGGTATGGGTCGTGGTCGGGGGCAGAGCAGTTTTTCAGGGTATTTCATTAATGGCATTTTCATAATTCGTAAGCCCTATATTCCTAAACTACGTCATTTTGGGTTCTACCTTGCACGATTTTAAGGGCCTTTCATGCCTAAACCCCTATTCTCTCAACTCTCCTTCTTCCTCCTCTCTTCTCCAAATTTTAGGGTTTCATTAAGGTGTTCTTCAAGATTCAAGGAGGATTATCAACTGGTATTTTAGTCTATTAGGTTTGCGGGACATCAACAAGGATATTTTTCCATCCCTGTGCCCAAACTATTTTCAATAAAAAATCTGAGTTTATGTTATTTAGAATATCATGATACAAGGTTTAAGTAATGGGTAATTTCTTCTTTATACCCTTTCTTAAATGCTAATATTTACTGCAATCATGGAATTAATTGGAATGTTAATTAATAGGTTGCTTTGAAATATGGATCATATGTCGGGATTGCATGATGGTAGCTTGTTCTTCATCAATTGGCTTGAGTAATAAATGAGTTTTGCTTATTGTTCACTTGAGTTTCATAAGTCATGCATGAATATGATGAAATTTTGAACAAGTTATACGATTAACCCTATTGACCCGATGATATCGTTAATAACTATGTTAAATGAATTGTAATTGTAGTTTGGGTAATTGAAGGTAAATCATGTATTCTCACCATGTTCTAGATTTAATTGATTGGGCATGACAAGATTGCATCTCCATTGTTGAACTATGGAGCTTGGGTGGATTCCATATTGTTTTCCTCACTAAAATTGTTTTTGTAAAAATCTTGGAATCAAAAACGCCCATGGCTAAAAAGTTCACAAAGGAGTGATTATGACAAGTGTATGGAATGTTGTAGACCTAAATAAATGAATTCATGTATATTGATAGAGAATGAGTTGTATTTTATAAACCATGTATGATCTCATATTACATGTTGAATGAGATGAACTTGGAATTTGGAAGGTCATGATAAATATGGATAATGTGACTCTGTAGAATGCTCGTTAGCATAAGATGTTTGAGATAGCTATTGATTGGACTCCATGATGTGGTAAATTATGAGATAACACATGAAAATGATATTTCAACGATTGGGCTTGATGTTATTAGAAAGTAGCCCCCATCCTGTTGATGAGAATGTTGTATGATGAAAAAAATTAGTAAACGTCCTTGTATCTGATTAGCTGTTGCAATTTAGATTACCGTTAGTCAGTCGGGATTCTCGTTAGCAAGAATGATCTAGTCAGTCGGGATTCTCGTTAGCAAGAATTTTTTCCTAGTCAATCGGGATTCTCGTTAGTAAGAATGTTACCCTAGTCAGTCAGGATTCTCGTTAGCAAGAGTACTATTTCCTTAGTCTGTGGGGACTCACATCCCTAGCTACTAGCCATGCATATTCTTCTCCTTCAGTCGGGACTAACATCCCTAGCTAGTTAGTGACTCGCTATATCAGAGCCTTCGCTCCCTTAGACAGCAGGGACCCTCATGATATCAGTCACGGCATTGCATCTCTGTATCATTATAATTACTACTTTTGTGCATTATTGAATTTATAATAATGCATGTCCTTATAATATGATTATGTTTATATGAATATGTGGATCTCATACCAAGTTGTTGTATCTCATTTCAGTTACGTTACTAATCCTATTATTTATCGTACTCCCTACTTGTATACTTATACTTATGAGCTATTTATTTACGTTCCTGCATACTGAGTGCATTCCAAGTACTGACCGCACGCCTCTTGTGCTATATCATTTTATTATATAGATTCAGGTCTCCAGATCCAGCCGCGCGACTAGATACGCTTCACTCTCTTACAGTTGCTAGCGATGAGTCCTCATCTTTCGAGGACGTGGCTTATATTCTTATTTAATTATGTTTCAGTTTTTAGACTTTTGGAGTTAGCTGGGGGCTTGTCCCAGCAACTCATCAGTTAGTAGAAGGCTTTCAGACTTGTTTAGACAGATTTTCGCGTTGTATTTAAGTGTTGATAAGATTTCTATATTATGGGTTATATTAGATTTTGTTATTAGTTCCACTTATCCATATTGTTAGTTGTCTTTTATGGTAAGTGTATGTTACGATTATGTCATGGGTCGACTTGGAGCCTCTTAGGGTTCCTTGTCCTGTGTCTATGATCCGGGTCTACTCTCGAGTTGTGACACTTCTTGTGGCCTCTTCCACATAAGTGAGGCGCACTTCACACCCATGGAAAAGACTCTACTCAATGCGGCTTTCAGACACCCTAGGAAACTTTAAAACATAATGCTCTGATACCAAGTTTGTCACGACCCGAGCTGAGATCCCAGATCGAGACACGAAACCTAGAGCCACAAGTAGCTCCAAGTCGACCCATGGCATGAACATAGCAGCTAAAGAGCATACGTAGAGCAGAAACTTATAAACTAATCATGAATAAGCAGAAGTCTGAATACCTATCAATCATGATAGAGTCAACACTGACAAAACTGAAAATTCTTAAATTGTCTTATAAGTCTCTAACATGTCAGAAGAGTTGATGGGAAAACATCCCCAACTAGCCTACTAAAGTCTGAAATTGAAAGTAACATAACTAATCACTAAATAAAGGTCCTCAAAGGATAAGAACTCACCAATGATAGGAAACTAGACTAAGCTGCGAGAACTGGGCAAACAACGGAACTAAGTCTGATCGTCTGAACCTATATCATGAAACGATAGAGCATAGAGTATGCGATCAGTACTTGGAATGTACTGAGCATGCAAAACAAGTAAAGCATGATGAGTAAGTACAAACTGAAATCATGCATATAAACATAAATCACAAGATTATGAGAGTAAAGGCTGCATGCTGATATCTGAAAATAGAATCATATGGCGTGTCATAGCTGAAATCATAAGTAAAAAGCTTACAAACGGATCATTGGGTCAAACCTACTGAAAACATACTATCATAAGTCACAAACATGCATAACTGAAATCATGAGGAACAATGTCAGACTCGTCACAACCGACACCATCATGATAGAGCTTACGTGATGCCCCAACTACTCAAGTGGGCAGAGCCATCGAGAGCCTTGCTAGGGATAAGGGCGCTACCATGATATCTATATCAAGCTGAAGACCCTCTGGCGGGCTGGGAAAAACTCTCTTGAGAGATCCCCAACTGAATATATGTAAACCTATATTGGCGCGTAGTTTTGAGACGGGAGAACCTTGAAACCCCAAGCCTACTCAGTGCTAGAAACTACTCCCAAAATCATGCATAGTGCTCCCATCATTTTTCAAATAAGTTGAAATCATAATCACATACATAGTCTAAAATCTGAACATGGGGAATCCTGACTCCAAAACATGTCATAAGTTGTAGAGGAATTCTTGACTCTAAACCATATGATAAGCTGATTTTATTAGCATTGGCTTAATCGTGAAAACCTGCTTAACTTGAGTGGGCTTTCCCAAATCTTATAAATCATACATACTTGAAATAGGCTTCATTAGTCAAAATCATAGATTCATACATGGGTAATTTATGCACATTTAATCATGCTAGATATCTCATCATACTTGAGATCATAAATCATAAAATTGACTTTTCATAAAACTTGCATAATTGGGCATAATTTTCTAAAACGTGAAATCCTGAATTTATAATCAAAAAAGTTATAAAATCTGCCCATGAATCTTAAGACATACTTTAAAACATGAAGGAAATTGACCCATAAATAAATCATAGAGAAAGTTAAAACCCCATAAGATCATCAATTTGAATTTATGAACTTGAGGAGAAATTTGTGCATGAGAGTGCAAGAAAACTCTTATTCATAGCCCTGCATACCTGGGTGAGCTGAATCTACACTTGTCTTTGAAAGCCCAAGAGATTTGGAGAAGAAATTGAAGGATTTAAGCTTGATCTTCAAAGGATAATCTCAAAACTTGCATGCGTGGCAGTTGAATGAATTAGAATAGGTTAAACTCCCTTAATACACTTTTTTCAAAGCTTAAGACGATGTAGTTTAGGGTTTAGAAGCTTAGGAATTATGAAAATACCCTTGCTAATTTCACAGAAAATTACTCACTGTCAGAAGTAACAACTCACACCATGGGTCGTACCTCAATACCACGACTGTGGTTGGCTCTCGTTGTCTCCACTAGTTTTTCCAAACTGATAAGTTCCAAAACAAGCCACAAAATGATTCTTACCATCAAACGACGGGTCATTGGACCATTCCATTTCCCTTCTTCCAAATCCTCTACGCCCTCTCTACTAGTTTAAGCCACCACTCATTATTCCCCACAATGAATCGTACCATGACCTATACCTTCCAACTCTAACACTTTTGAACTAGCTAATGACTCCTTACCAGGATCTGTTGTTTGCCACGATGAGTCATACCAAGAGTCGTACCTTCCAGTCCTGTCACACAAGTAGCTTCCCATAACTCCTAACCACGATTCGTCACTTCTCACCATGACTCATACAACAAGTCTTCCTATGAAAAATTTCCCCCTTTTTCTGCTAATCACATTTCTAATCCCGAGTTAGTTTTAGGAACTTTTAGATATTACAGCCCATACCTTGACAAGAGTAAGAATCATGAAGGCGTGATATCACTCATGAGCCTAGTAGCATAAGGGAGACACTCTCTACTGGTGAAGACCCCTTATCCAATGGTGGCACGTAGTACTAAGACCTAGGTATGTTGAAGCCCGACCTACTCGGTGTTAAATACTACTCCCAAAACATAGATAGTGCTCATAATCATACTTGGAACATGGGTTTTGCATGGACTAGTTTAAGAACATGATAGATTCATAAATTGCTTGACATATGTGAACTAGACATGAAAACAATATTGAAGATTCATCCATGAGACATAAGCTTAATATTCATGAGATTAGATTCATACATACATGGGCAAAATCATGATAGCTTGAAAATAGAGAATCATTAGAGTTTTTCATAGAACTCATGCAATCATAATCATAAAGCATAAGTAGAATTGTGAGAGAATCAAATCCATAAATGATCATAGAGTTTTTGCATGAAAAGAGACTAACCCTATAAATTCATGAAAATCATAATTAGAGACATAGAGGATTTAATTCATGAAATTAGACTTGAGATTGGGAATGAGGGTGGAAGAAATCCTCCATTCATGATCCCACAAGCCTAGGCTTTTATGAATTTTTGACCAGACTTGAGACCCAAGAGAAATTGAGAAGAGGAACCCAAGCATCTTGAGAGTCCTTAATAGCTTTTGATACTTCAACCTATGGTGTTTTGAGAGGAATAAGAGTTTAGGTTAGGTTTAACCCTTAAATAACACAATTAGGAAAACCAAAGTGACCTAGTTTAGGAGTTAAAAGCATAAAAGTTATGAAAATACCCCTAGGAAATCGCACTTAAAAATTAGTTGCCAGTCATCATGACTCACAGCACAAGTTGTTGGTTGTCACCATGACTCGTGGTGACCAGTCGTTATAAGATGGACCTGATTTTTACTTCTCTGATCTTCATACAATGACTCCATACCACGACCCCTCATTTCTTACCATGAGTCATCACTTGACTCATTGGTTCTGGGTAGGAGTTGTCAAGTTTCTAAACTGCTAGATTATGACGAGGCATATGACGAGTCGTCATTTGTCACCACAACTTATCACATGAGTCGTTACATCTGGGTCCTGAAAATTCCATTGACTGCATATCATGAGTTTTACTATGAGTTGTGGTACCATCTAATGAATCGTACCAAGACGCGTTCTAAGGCAAATTATAGATTTTTCTGCTTGTTTCTACTCCAAGTCTAGGGTATGATCTTAGAGACTTTAGGGTGTTACATTATCTCCCCCTTGGGAACATTCGTCCTCAAATGGAGACAAATAGAGCTAAAATGATAGGAAAAGAGTTGCAACTGCAATATTAAATGCTATAAACTATGTACTGATGGAGTGACTGACTCTGAACTGAGATTCATATACCGCACTATGTTTATGAATCATACATACATACTGAGACATGAGAGGAACTTGAAAGACATGAAACTAACATGAAACTTAGTAGAGTACTAAGGAAGAAACTAGTACCTCATACTAGAACTGAGCTGGAAGGGAAGAGGTGAGGGTACTTGGCAATCACATCTACTTCAGCTTCCCAATTTGCTCTCTACAAGCTGATTCCTCCAAAGGACTATCATTGAAGTGACCTCCTTATTCCTTAACTTTCGAACCTGATGGTCAAGAATATTAACCAAAACTTCCTCACAAGTGAGGCTATCCTTCACTCCAATACTCTCGACGGGAACAACTAGAGCTAGATTGCCAATGCACTTCTTCAACAAAGACACATGAAAAACTGGATGCACTGATGCTAACTCTGTGGGCAGCTCCAACTCATAAGCCACATTGCCAACAACTTTAGATTCCTGTAAGGACCAATACACCGGGGAACAAGCTTCCCATTCTTGCCAAACCTCATCACCCCTTTCATGGGTGACACCTTCAGAAACACCCAATCACCAACTGTGATCTTAAGCTCTCCCGTCCTCATATCTGCATAGGATTTCTGACAACTCTTAGCTAATTTCAACCTTTCTCGAATAAGCTGAACCCTTTTCATAGCCTCATAAACTAAATCTGGCCCTATCATTGTAAATCGCCTACCTCAAACCATCCAATAAGTGATCTACATCTCTGCCCATAAAAAGCCTCACACAGAACCATCTGAATGCTGGAGTGGTAATTGTTATTATAGGCAAACTCAATAAGAGGCAAGTGATCATCCCAATTACCCTTAAATTCAATCACTCAAGCTCTCAACATGTCCTCCAAAGCCTGAATGTTCTACTCAGCCTGACCATCTATCTGTGGGTGAAAAGTTGTGCTAAGCTTAACTTGAGTACCAAGGCCCTTCTGAAATGATTTCCAAAACTATGAGGTGAACTGAGTACCCCAATCTGAGATGATGGACATTGGGACTCCATGCAACCTGACTAACTCCTGAATGTAAAGTCTAGCAAAATCCTCGACTGAATCTATGGTCTTAATTGATAAAAAATATGCTGACTTAGTCATTCAGTCTAAAGTCACCCATATCGAATTATACTGTTAGCGTGTACAAGGAAAACCTATAATAAAGTTCATGTTTATCACCTCCCATTTCTAAGTTGGAATTCAAATATCCTGCATCATACCTTCCAGTCTCTGGTGCTCAACCTTAACTTGTTAGCAATTTGGACACTTAGCCACAAATTTTGCAATATCCTTTATTATGCCATTCCATCAGTAGACTTCCCATAGATCATGGTACATCTTATGGCACCTGGGTGGATAGAATATGTAGAGATGTAAGCCTCTCTCAATATTCGCTCTCTCAAGTCATCCATATCTGGAACACATAGTCGACCCTGATAGCATAGTATACCATCTCCCCCTTAGAAGAAAAGCTTCATTTTCTAATTTCGGACTGCTTCCTTCAACTTAACCAAAATAGGCTCCTCATCTTGTTTCGCCTTAACTTATGTCACCAATGAATATTCCGAACCGTTCTAAATAATGACACCACCATATACTAAATTCGTAAGGCGAACCCCTAAGCGAGTGAGCCTATGGACATCTCTAACCAACTTCTTATTTCTATCTTCCACATGAGACACTTCCCATGGACAACTTGATGAGAGCATCTACCACTACATTGGCCTTCCCTAAATAATAAAGAACACTCATATTGTAGTCCGTGAGAACCTCAAGCCATCTTCTTTGTCACAAATTTAGGTCCTTCTGACTAAACACATACTGAAGGCTCTTATGGTCCGTGAACACATCAACATGCACCCTATACAAATAGTGCCTCAAAATCTTAAAGGAAAACATCACCGTTGCTAACTCGAGGTCGTGAGTCGAGTAATTCTTCTTATTTGTCTTAAACTATCTCAAAGAATAATCAATAACCTTACCATGTTGCATCAATACACACCTGAGGCCAAATCTTATGGCATCGCAATACATTACAAAGCCATTTGTTCCCTCTAGCAAGGTAAAAATCGAAGCATAAATTAGTCGAGCCTTTAGCTCCTAAAAGATTTTCTCACAAGCTTTGAACCACTGAAATTTAACCTTCTTCTGAGTCAACCTAGTTAAACGTGAGGCAATGGATGAAAATACCTCTAAAAACCTCCTGTAGTAGCCTGCTAAACACAAAAAGCCTCTAATATCGGTAGGATTGAAAAGTTTATGCCAGTTTTTCACTGCCTCTATCTTTTGAGAGTCCAAATGCACACCCTGACTAGAAACCACATACCCAAGAAATGCAAATAACTTCATCCAAAAGTCACACTTGCTAAACATAGCAAATAGCTGATGGTCCTTAAGAGTCTGCAACACAATCCTCAGATGAGCAGCATGCTCCTCCTCACTTCGAGAGTATATAAGAATATCTTCTATAAACAAAATGAAGAACATATCCAAATATTGCTTGAACACCCTGTTCATCAAATCCATAAATGCAACATAAGCATTCATTAGTCCAAAACACATAACCACAAATTTATAGTTATCATACCAAGTTCTGAAGATTGTCTTCAAAATGGCACACTTTCTAACCCTGAGCTGGTGATAGCTGGATCTGAGGTCTATCTAGGAAAAACAACTAGCAACCTATAGTTGATTAAACAAGTCGTCAATCCTAGGAATGGGATTCTTATTCTTGATTGTGACCTTGTTAAACTGGCGGTAGTCGATGCACATCCTAAGTGAACTATCCTTCTTCCGCATGAAAAAGACTAGAGTACCCCATGGGGACCTTCTAGGCCATATGAAACCTGATAAAACCAAAAATACACCTCAAAAGAAGTATACAATGATCGTTGATCAAGTAAAAAACCCAAATAGGGTTGGGGTCGGTCCCACGAGGAATATGATTAAGATTCAACCAATGCTATTATTTATACTTTTAGTTTAGTTATTTCCTGGGGGTTTGTAGAAAGAATAAGTAACAATGTTGTGAAATTGTGTTGTTATAAAAAATATACAATTAACTAAGGAAGTGTTCTCCATGGATTCATAACTATGTAGGACATGTTACACTTGTGATCTATTCAAACACTAAGCCTGTAAAATCGCTAAGCTACTTTCATCTAAAAAGTTGATTCATACCTATCAAATGACTATACGAATTCACCGGATTAGGTTTCATGAGCTTTTCTAACTAACCCTTATCAATGATTCCAAATTAACTTTCCTGCGACCCCGGCTCAAGTTATTAATTGAATGTTAATAGTTTCAAGTCTTTGTTGTAATTCTCTTTTCCTTATCTCTAGTTCTCTAGATTCAAGTAGGTAGAGAATACAGGAGAGTTCTAAGTTGCGCACCATTAAGAAACAATTATAATAAAGGGAATCAAAATACACACATTCATATTGGTTTAGAATCACTTTGTGTTAAACCCTACTTTGTTATTCCATCATGGTTGCCACAGCCCTAGCTGTGGGAGTTTCGTTACTCATAGTTTCAAAAACAAAAGTAGAAGACATAGCGAAATTCATGATAAATAACTTACAATATTGAATGAATTAAATCCCAAGTATCAATTGCAATTGGTCTTCAAAATCAAGAACACAAGATAAAAAGTATGTTGTTTGAAGATCATGTATTGATTCGGTCTCCAGGTAATGTTAGGAAAACTCAAAAATACCATAATACTTATATGTCAAATAAAAACTACAAGGAAAGTATTTAATACAATCATCAAAATCCTATCCTAAATTAACAAGGAATGCAGCACCGGAATAACCTACGAGGCATAGTAGGGTGCTACAAATCGTGGTCAATAGTCATAACATGGCGGGCAATTTTTGATTTCCTTAGGTACGGATGTTCAATATGATTCATGATAGGTCACTATGAGTCGTATCTAGCAGCCGTGATGTGGACTTCTGCACTTCAACATCTTTGATTATCATCCTACGAGCCCTCACGCTATGCTATCACAACCCATGCAATCAACTCATGCCTTGAGGATGTCAACCTTGTTAGTTCTCTGCTTCTAGCTACAGGTCATCAGTATGAGTGGTATTATGTTTTCATGACCCATGATTCCCAGTCGTACTCTGAGGTTCTACACTTGCTGATTCTATGATCTTTTATAATGCGCACTTGCAACGACTCGTACCCAAATGGTACGGTTCATGTTGTGACTCATAGGAAGTCTTTTTCTTCCCCTATGCACTTGTTTTCACCAATCCAAGTCCTAAAACTGATTTCACCTACAACAACAACAAACATACCTTATATCCACATAAACACTCCTAAGTATTAACATATTTCCTTCATTTTAAGCATCAAAAGTGTCATAGAACCATGGAATATCAAAAACCTCAACTTAGAACTTTGCATGTCCTCAGGCAACAAAATACTACTACACCTAATAGGCTTAATTAGAAAGAAACCTATAAGACTCATAGCCGACATCTTAAAAACTTGCATACATGATCATTACCAATTATCAAACCCCCTCTCTCAAATAATTAAAACTGAGAATGTTGTGTATACATGTAGCTACTCACCATGACATGAAGGGATCTGAAAATGGCATCAAATTATCAACAGACAGCTGAGTATGCACTAATGTTATTTACACAGTAAACTAGCAGTTAATAATACAACTCATGTACCCTCACAACAAACGAAGTACTATACACTCAAAATCATATGCATATCAAACACCGGGACTAGCAATAAAGCACTCACTCTCAAAAAGAAGTTCAAACACTGCGCATGTGAGACCATAGGCTTGCCCTTATTTTCTCTACTTCGGTTCTTTAGAGAGTCGGATTAGGATCACTATAGGACTTTTATTGGCATGTAATGTATGCTAGGGGATGGGTATGGTAAGTGTGGACAAAGTGACTCAACCCTCCTTGGTACTATATTGATTCTGGCTCCAGTTCAACCTTTTCTCTTCTTTTCTCCCTTTTTCTCTTTTATTTTATTTTCAACTCACGAGTGTGTTTTTTTCACTTTTCTTTATCTTTTCTTTGATTCTTCTATTATTTTCTCTTTCATTTCTATTTTGTTCTTTTCTTTCTTTTTCTCAAGCACACCATCTCTTTCCACTAACCAGCTTTTTTCTTTTTCTACCCTATACAGTTTATGCACACCCCTAAATAGAGGAAAGTGAAGTTAGTGAGCTGTATGATGGGCAACTATATCCTACGGTTCGGAGAGGAGTCAGTTGTTAGTTAGTAACCTCTTGGTATAGTAGCCACCCTCAACTTTGGCATTTTCCCTAAGTTGAGTTTTACAATGTCCAAGGAGGGACCAGGGCCGAGGGTTCATTATAAACAAATGGGAAGGTGAATAGGCTAATCAAAGAAAAGGTCAAATTCAGGCTCAAACTTTGGGATCAAGGGATACATATTTAATTTGGTGGGCAATTTAGGCCAAAAGTGGGCTTAATAAAAAATGGCGTATGATCCTTTTCTAACCAACTATCTTCCTACTTAAGAAAGACTAATCGTGTAAGTTCTAGATCACATATATAGAGGCAAACTAAGCAAGTACCTCAATCTCACATGGCACAAACTACCTATCTAGTTCATGCACAGTTAAGTTACAGTTATTGTGCTCCTATTTCTAATGCCATAAAAAGATCTCGACAATCTCAATAACCTCTATAGTCCTATAGGCTAAATTTGGCTCACCTAAAGGGTCCTCGCCACTCACAAGCTGCCTGGCTGTGATGGCGAAGCTCCACGCTCCTCTTACTCTCTTTTGTATATCTTCCATGTGCAGGTCATGAGTCTACTGATTGGATACTACTGCCCACTTGTGATCCTTCCTAGGTCTCTTTCTCTTTCTCCTAGATGTCTTCTCTTCTTCCATCCAAGTCATTTTTCTCTTACCCTTATCTCCAGTAGTTGGCTCATGGGTTTAGAAATCTCCAACCTCTAAATTCTCACCAATCCCCTCATCAAACAGCGAGATGGTTGGGCCTGGAAATATGGCAACCTGTTGAGATGACAACTCAGCGACCTCACTCCTCAACTTGCCCAACTCATCCCTCCGGCTCGGCACATCGAGTGTATCGGCTAACTGGGCATTAATCTATAGCTCAAACTTGTCAAGTCTAGTTTGTCGCACACTGGTGGCCTCCTTGATCTCTATCTAAACCCACAAATTGACCTGACCCATGAGCATGCTCACTCTCTTTTCTGCGAGGTTCAGCCATTTGGCCATCTTTTTAGGAATTCCTGAGGGACCATGACATATCCTATGGGTGCCTAGCCTAGTACAGTTGATGTTGGAGCAGATGACGGCCTTAGTAGCCAGCATCTCACCACTCTGCTCCATTTGAGAAGGGGCCTCAACCTGCTCGCCTCCACTCAATCGAGGTGTCATGACTGCAGTCTGTCCTCTGAACTAACCCATCGAGTTTATCTCATTTCTAACTAGTTAAATATATGTTTTCCTCACACCTCTGGTCAGGATGTCAAGCTCCTTTATCATACTGATCCAGCCTCCCGATGCGATTGGAGTTAAGGCTCAAAAATGGAAAGTTGGTACTCAGTGTTAGGGCTCTACCCAAAAATCTCCTCAGCTATGATCCTCAAAATGTTCAGCCACCAACTTGCTCTATCAACACTCAGCGTATTGTCATTTACAGTCGGTGCTAATCTATCGTGGACTAGTGTCCAACAAGCGTTTTCTATGAAGTTCAACGAATCTTTTATCACTTGTCATCTACTAGTCACCCACTCAGCTTCCTCCTTTGCCTCAGCAATAACATTGGCCAACTGCTTGACCTTTTTCAAAGCCTCCATCCAATAGTCATATTCTAGGGTTGCAACAGGCTCTGGAAAATTTGGGCCATATTGAAATCTGGCATTGGTCCTCCTGAAAATTGCTATTATCCTCCCCAAAACTACTACACTATCAAGCTTGGGTTGATCCCTTACTTCCTTCCCTATCGGTGTCTGCACATCTAATGTTGCCAAGTAGTAGGCATAGAACTCCTGAACCATCTCGATACTGTATCTATTAGGGGTCCATTTCATCCACCTAAAGTCATAACGGTCAAAGAGTTTCTCCAAACCTTCAACCTTATTTAGTGCCCTAGGATTCAAGGCTCCTCTCGAAAACTTCTCCTTGGGTTCCCCTTTGAGGTTAATTTCAATTCGTGCTCATAAGTATTCTATCCTAGTATACCCCATCTAACAGTGCATGTTTCTTCAAGTAGGGATATCTCATCACTAGCCTCTTCGACCTCCAAATCACCAGAGCCATCATTATCAGACCCCTAATTATTGGAGCACTCTTCTGCATTTGAGCCATTTCTTGACTCACTCCTCTGTTTGCTCTCTCCCTCTTCAAAATTGGGATCTATTATCGGAGTGGCCAAGGGCACCATAGCTCTAGACTTTGCCTGTGCCCTAGTGGTTCATGACTCAATGAGTTTACCTGTTTTGATATCATATTGTTCCACCGAACCACTATGCGAGTCTGCCTCTTGCTCAGGTGTCGAGGCCTCATCCCTTAGAGCTATTCAGGCTGCTATTTCTTCTCGTACCCTTTTGTCTTGTGTCTTTATACTTGATTGTCCCTTGCTTGTTATTGTATTATGTGTTGTGAATTTACAGCACTATTGACACTCAAAACTAAGAAAATAGCATGGATTTAGGTGTATTTATGTGGATATGAGGCACTTTTCCTTTGACTTCAGGGTAAATGAGTGTTGGAACAATAAATTGCAAAAGGAAGCTAAAAGTGTGCAGAAAAGGGCAAAAAGTGCAGACCACAGTACGATCCGTAGGATGGACCTACGAGCCGTACTGAGGGCCTTGAACAAAAGCTGAAAGTTTAACATAGAAGACTGAACTTATGAGACTTGTCACGGGTCGTACCATGGTGGTACGAGTCGTGGTAAGCCAATCGTGATGAAATCCATAAGAATTGCATAGAAGGCTGATTCTCAGTACGAGAGCACCCTACGACCGGTGAGATGAAGGTACGAGTCGTACCATACCGGTCGTGATGAAGTTCAAAAAAAGTTCAAAAGATTAGGATCAAGCCACGAGTGTCAATGTATGAGTCGTAGCATGTTGGTACAAATCGTACCTTGGCCCAACACTTAGACAAAATTCAGCCAACACTCCAAGCCACGAGTTGATGTCACAATCCGTGAGAAGCTCCTACGAGTTGTAGGTGGACCCGTGGCGAGGTCGGCGACAGATATGGAAAGCAGTCCTGTTGGTTTAGGAAAAGGATTCTTGTGTCTCTATAAATACTTTTTATGTTTAATTTTAATGGAGGATGACGAATAGACTTAATTCTAGTAGGAAAACATTGTAGTAAGCAATTTTACATCATTTGAAGAGAAAATTGAGTTGGTTCAACCTTGTGATCAACCATTTCTTGAATTCATCTTCTTCTTGCTACTTGTTATTCAAGATTTCATGGTTTAATTGAAGGGATTGTTTTTCTCAATCATCTTTATAAGTATTGTTTTATGTTTTCAATCATGAATGAAAATCACAACCTTGCAACTATGAGAGGCTGAAACCTCCATACCTAGAGTTGTGAGAACCATGCCGGATTAACTAGTTAGGGTTACACAAAATGAGTGTAAAACCAGTACTAAATACTTATATTGTATTCTCTTCATCTTTAACGATTCATAATGGTGTACAACGGTAGGAAGTACCTGAATTCTTTACTTGCTTTGGTCGAAGAGGTAGAGATTAGGAAAAGAGAATTAAAACAGAGCCTTGATCTTGATGATCATTGTATTAACTTGAGCTGTGGTCGCAGGATAGTTATATCTAGAACTTAGTGATAACAGTTAGTTTGCAAAACTCATGAGACTTGGTTAAGTAATTGAGGATAGTCATTCAATAGGTATTGGTCGATCGTTTGAATGAATCTAAGTTATCAGTTCTGTAAGTAAGTATTGGTAAAGATCACGGGTGTATACCCAAAGCTGTTATGAATCCATGGGGAACACAAACCCTAGTTATCCTTTTATTATTGATTCACAAATATAATCTTGACTGCTGTTTATTTTTATTATTGCTTTTTATTAGAATCCCCAATTGTGAAGTAATTACCATACAAGTTTATCTACCGGCTGTAATCTAGACCTTCCATATTCCCTTTGGGTTCGACCCCAACCTATTATTTAGGTTCTTTATTTACAACATCTGCTTCATACTTCAGTTGGAAGTGTGGTTTGAGTGTTATCAAAAAGTGGCGCCGTTCCCGGGGAATACGGCTAAGACTAGGTTACAACATGTATTTGACTTCTTGGTAGTTACTTTACTTTTGACGTTTTATTTTTCTTTTGTTTTTCTTTTGTGATATCCTCAAGTTTTCATCTAGGGACAAACCCTCCATTCAAACACGCAAAGATGGAAAACGATTAACTTCCAACCTTGGTTGAAGGAATTTTGACTAATGATACTTTGGCAGCTGTGATAATGAATTATGGAGATAATGGGAGCCTAGAATATACAGAGACGGTTCATGCCTAAAATGGGATAGGGGCATATAGATTCAGCCCAAAGAAGCTAGACCTGGATTTAAAGAATCGTTCAACACCACCGGCCAAACCATCTGTGGAGGAACCACCTGTCCTTGAGCTGAAGGCACTACCTCTACGTCTCAAGTATGCATTCCTTGAAGAGAACAACACCTTTCCGGTTATAGTTGCGACAACCTTATCCAATGAGCAGGTGGAAGCCATGGTCAACATATTGAAAAGATACAAGAAGGCAATCAGATGGACCATAGCTGATATCATCAGAATTCGACCAGGCATATGCACCCATAAAATCCAGCTGGAACCAGATGCTAAACCAAGCATAGAGCATCAGCGCCACTTGAACCCACCCATGCAAGAAGTGGTAAAAAAGGAGATTATCAAGTGGCTAGATGCTGGAGTAATATATCCTATAGCTGACAGTCAATGGGTCAGCCCTGTTCAATGCGTACCAAAGTAGGGAGGGATCACGATGGTTCCCAATGCAAAGTTTGAGTTGATACCAACACGACCAGTCACAGGATGGCGTGTATGCATGCACTACAGGAAACTCAACCACTGCACTCAGAAGGATTACTTTCCAATGCCATTCTTGGATCAAATGCTTGATAGACTGGCAGGTAGAGGATGGTACTGCTTCCTTGGTAGATATTCCAGTTACAATTAGATCACTATTGCTCCAGAAGATCAGGAGAAGACCACCTTTACTTGTCCAAATGGGACCTTTGCTTTCAAGAGAATCCCATTCGAATTGTGTAACGCTCCAGCCACTTTTTAGCATTGTATGATGTCTATATTTTCAGACATTGTAGAAGACACCATCGAAGTCTTTATGGATGATTTCTCAATTGTAGGTGAGTCATTCGAGTCCTGCCTTGAGCTTCTGGGTAAAGTGCTGAAAAGATGTAAGGAAACCAATCTGGTCCTAAACTGGGAAAAATGTCATTTTATGGTTAAAGAGGGCATAGTGCTGGGCCATAAAATGTTGAGAAAGGGGATCGAGGTGGACAAGGCAAAAATTGAAGTTATCTTAGGATTTTCCACCCTCTATTTCCATCAAAGGAGTCAGAAGATTTTTAATGTACATAGGGTTCTACCGGCGCTTTATCAAGGATTTTTCCAAAATAGCATAGCCATTGTGCAAACTATTGGAGAAAGAGGTAAAGTTCGTATTCGATGAGGCATTTCTAAAGGCTTTTGAGTTCCTAAAAGAAAAGCTCACCACTGCTCCCATCATCATAGCTCCATATTGGTCTCTCCCCTTTGAGGTAATGTGTGACGCTAGTGGTGTTGCCCTTGGTGCTTTTTTAGGTCAAAGGAGAGAAAAAAATCTTTTATCCAATCTATTGCGCTAGCAAGACACCTAATAGAACCCAGAAAAATTATACAGTCACGGAGCAGGAACTATTTGCAGTGGTATTTGCATTTGAAAATTTTCGAGCATACTTGCTCGCAACCAAGGTGATCGTTCACACAGACCACGCTGCATTGAGGTATCTGATGACTAAAAAAGATGCCAAACCAAGATTACTTCGGTGGGTACTCTTTCTCCAAGAATTCGAATTTGAAGTAAAAGATAGAAAGGCAACAGAGAACCAGGTGGCAGATCATCTATCCAGACTTGAGGCCGAAGCAAAAGAGCAGATGGAGGTTGAGATCAATGATGCATTCCCAGATGAGCAGGTATTAGCTGCATCACAGGACTTGATCCTTTGGTTTGCTCAGCTAACTACTTGGTCTACGACATAATGCCAGCAGACATGACTCCTCACCAAAAGAAGAAGTTCTTATTTCATGTCAGATGGTATTATTGAGATGAGCCATATTTATTCCGCATTTGTGCAGATGGGATCATTCATAGGTGTGTCCCAGAAGTGGAGATGCTGATCATTATGGAGGCATGTCATTCATCTCCTGAAAGGGGGCATCATAGTGGCACCAGAATAGCACGTAAAATATTGCAATGCGGGTATTACTGGCCAACTATTCATCACGATGCATGCAACCTTGCCAAGTCATGTGATCAGTGTCAAAGGCAAGGCAATATTACCCATAAACATGAGTTTCCATTAACCCCAATTTTGGAGGTAGAACTATTTGATGTGTGGGGCATTAACTTCATGGGCCTATTCATTAGCTCATATGGGATGAAGTACATTCTGGTGGCTGTGGATTATATATCAAAATGGGTTGAGGCTATTTCATTGACAAACAATGAAGGCAAGAGTGTTACAACATTCCTTCGAAAGCATATCTTTTCCAGGTTTGGCACTCCCAGAGCTATAATCAGCGATGGTGGATCATATTTCTGCAATCGCCTCTTCAAAACCTTACTGATGCAATACGGTGTCAAGCACAAGGTAGCCACACCTTACCACCCTCAATTGAGTGGGCAGGTAGAAGTTTCTTATAGGGAAATCAAGACCATTCTAGCCAAGACAGTAAATACGAGCCGGACAGATTGGGCGAGGAAGCTTGATGATGCATTGTGGGCTTACCGGACACCATATAAAACTCCCATTGGCTCATCACCTTACCAACTGGTTTAAGGTAAAGCGTGCTACTTACCAGTTGAATTAGACCATAAGACATTGTGGGCACTGAAGAAGCTAAATATGAATTGGAATGATGTTGCCAAGCTAAGATTGAACCAGATCAATGAGTTGGATGAATTTCAACTTAAGGCGTATGGAGAGTGCAGCCATTTATAAAGAACGAATGAAGATCTATCATGACAAAAAGATCACAAGAAGGGAGTTTAGCCCAGGAAACTTGGTATTTTTGTTTAACTCAAGACTCCGGCTGCACCCTGGGAAGTTCAAATCTAGATGGATGGGACCTTACAGAGTAGTGCAAGTGTCTCCATATGGTGCAATGGAACTTGAGAACAAAGAGGGGAAAAGGTTCAAAGTAAACAGGAAAAGAATAAAAGTGTATCTGGGAGATGAAGATGAATTGAAAAGAGTGGAGGAAATATACCTTGATGATACTTGAGAAGTCACAAAAGTAATGCCATCTTGCGACGTTAAATCAGGCGCTGCATGGGAGGCAACCCATGAGAGGCGAAGTCTTAGTAGCCAAAGGTATGTCCCTTTTCCTTTCAAGCTTATATTTTGTGCTTCAGGGACGAATTTCATTTTTTAAAAGGGGGGTATACTTGTATTTTTGGGATACTTTTGTTCGCCTAAGGGTTTTTCTTGCCGTGTTTTTTTTCCTCAGACATGCGATCTAGTAGAACCGACATGTCTTAGGATTTTTTGTTTTTAGTTGTGATTCTTTTTTTTGGAAGGTAACTTTGAAATACTCAGCCATTGAATATGCACTAGTTTTGTTGTTTTTGAAAAATTGACCCTGTTTAAAAAATTTTTGCTATGTAATTGTGACAACAATACATGATTTATGTGGATCTTTTTATGTCATTTAGTTATTGATAGTGCTAGTCTTGCTAAGCCATGTATGAACCAGACAGGTAAAGTGAAAATAGTTCATGTACCATGTGTGAGTGAGGTTTTAGTATCTGTTGCGGTATGTTGTTGAAGATCTAGAACTTGCCTGGTTGGTCTCTGTATAGGTTGAGGATGGTTGGTTAGGAGATGATCATAGGCCATTTTTGTGTTAGCTCACTTTTTACCTATATTGCCCTACCAAAGTGTCATGAATCCCTTGATCCCAAGTTTGAGCCTTAATTGACCATATTTCTTTGATTTACCTACTAACTGTACCAATTTATTTATAATGAACCTGTTTGGCCTTGATCCTTCCTTGGATATTGTGATCCTCAACATAAGAAAACTGCTTAAGTTGAGGGTGGCTAAAGTAGGGGTGCATAAAATGGTGGGAACGGGAGAAAAGGAAAGAAAAGAAAAAGAAGAGAAGAATAAAAACGGTGAAAAATAAGGTGTGGTGAGGTGAAAAAGTCAAAAGAGGAAAATTTGAGAATACTAAAAAATAAAGAAATTGAAAAAAGCTTGAAATTGTGGAAAATGTGAAAAATCACCTCCCCATGCAAATGTTCATAAAATAGGAAAAACAAAAGCAAAGGAGACAAAAAGAATGAAGGGTGAAATAGGAGAATATGGCAGCCAATGAATGTAGTTCCAAGGAAGGGATAGTCACTAATAAAATCTTTCATCTTTGTCATGTCCATCCCTAAGCCTACATTATGAGCCATATAAAGTCCTAGAGTGATCTTAGTTTGACCATCTAACAAACCGAAGCAGAGAAAATAAGGGAAAGCCTATGGTATCTATTGCATAATACTTCCAGTTCTTTGAGAGAGTGAGTGCTTCATTTGCCTGGTCCCATGTTTCAGTTGATACTTCATACTAGAGTAGGGACTTAATTTTTTGTGAGGGTACATGGATTACGTTTGTTTTTACCATTGGTCTGTGTGAAATGCATAGGTGATGACTTGATTGCTTGTTGATAGCTAGATGACATGTCTTGATCCCTGAATATGATGTTTCGAGGTTGCTCGCAATACATTAGCTGATGATGTTTCAAGAGGAAGGGTCAATAGAGTTTATATATAAAGTGCACAAATTTGTTTTAGCTTTGGCTGTGGTATCTTAAGTTTATTTTCTAGTTGAGCATCGTGTTTAGTTTTTCTTTTTATTTTCTCGAGGACATGCAAAAGTCTTAAGTTGTGGGTGTTGATGTGCAGTGAATGTACAGCACTCTTGACGCACAAAACTAAGAAAATAACATGGATTTAGGTGTATTTATGTGGATATGAGGCACTTTTCCTTTGATTTCAGGATAAATGAGTGTTGGAACAATAAATTGCAAAAAAAAACTAAAAGTGTGCAAAAAAGGGCCAAAAGTGTACACCAAAGTACGATCTGTAGGATGGACCTACGAGTCGTATTGAGGGCCTTGACCAAAAGCTGAAAGTTTAACCTGAAAGACTGAACTTATGAGACTTGTCACGGATCGTACCATGGTGGTACGAGTCGTGGTAAGCCAGTCGTGATGAAATCCATAAGAATTGCATAGAAGGCTGATTCTCAGTACGAGAGCACCCTATAACCCGTGACATGAAGTTAACGAGTCGTACCATACCGGTCGTGGTGAAGATTAGAAAAAGTTCAAAATATCAGGATCAAGCCACGGGTGTCAATGTATGAGTCGTAGCATGTTGGTACGAATCGTACCTTGGCCCAACACTTAGAAAAAATTCAGCTAAAACTCCAAGCCATGAGTTGATGTCACAATCCGTGAAAAGCCCCTAAGAGTCGTAGGTGGACCTGTGACGAGGTCGGCGACAGATATGGAAAGCAATCCTGTTGGTTTAGGAAAAAGATTCTTGTGTCTCTATAAATACTTTTTATATTTTATTTTTAATGGAGGATGACGAATAGACTTAATTCTAGTAGGAAAACATTGTAGTAAGCAATTTTACATCATTGGAAGATAGAATTGAGTTGGTTCAACCTTGTGATCAACCTTTTCTTGAATTCATATTGTTCTTGCTACTTGTTATTCAAGATTTTGTGGTTTAATTGAAGGGATTGTTTTTCTCAATCATCTTTGTAAGTATTGTTTTATGTTTTCAATCATGAACAAATCACAACCTTGCAATTATGAGAGGCTAAAACCTCAATAGCTAGGGTTGTGGGAATCATGTTGGATTAAGTAGTTAGGGTTACACAAAGTGAGTCTAAGACCAATACTTAATACTGATATTGTATTCTCTCATCTTTAACGATTCTTAACGGTGTACAACATTAGGAAGTACCTGAATTCTTTACTTGCTTTGGTCGAAGAGGTAGAGATTAGGAAAAGAGAATTACAACGGAGCCTTGATCTTGATGATCATTGTATTAACTTGAGATGTGGTCGCAGGATAGTTATATCTGGAACTTAGTGATAATGGTTAGTTTGCAAAACTCATGAGACTTGGTTGAGTAATTGAGGATATTCATTCAATAGGGATTGGTCGATTGTTTGAATGAATCTAAATTATCAGTTCTGAATGTAAGTATCGGTAAAGATCACGAGTGTATACCCAAAGCTGTTATGAATCCATGGGGAACACAAACCCTAGTTATCCTTTAATTATTGATTCACAAATATAATCTTGACAGTTGTTGGGAAAAATGTCATTTTATGGTTAAAGAGGGCATAGTGCTAGGCCATAAAATCTTTGTAAAGGGGATCGAGTTGGACAAGGCAAAAATTGAAGTTATCTCAGGATTGCCACCCCCTATTTCCATCAAAGGGGTTAGAAGCTTTTCAGGGCATGCAGGGTTCTACCGGTGCTTTATCAAGAATTTTTCCAAAATAGCATAGCCATTGTGCAAACTATTAGAGAAAGAGGTAAAGTTCGTATTCGATGAGGAAAGTCTAAAGGCTTTTGAGTGCCTAAAAGAAAAGCTCACCACTGCTCCCATCATCATAGCTCCAGATTGGTCTCTCCCATTTGACGTAATGTGTGACGCTAGTGTTGTTGCCTTTGGTGTTGTTTTAGGTTAAAAGAGATCAAAAATCTTTCATCCAATCTATTACACTAGCAAGACACTCAATACAGCCTAGAAAAATTATACAGTCACGGAGCAGGAACTATTGGCAGTGGTATTTGCATCTGAAAAATTTCAAGCATACTTGCTCAAAACCAAGGTGATCGTTCACACAGACCATGCTAAATTGAGGTACCTGATGACTAAAAAATATGCCAAACCCAGATTAATTCGGTGGGTACTCTTGCTCCAAGAATCCGAAGTTGAAGTAAAAGATAGAAAGGGAACAAAGAACCAGGTGGCAGATCATCTATCCAGAATTGAGGCTGAAGCAAAAGAGCAGATGGAGGTTGAGATCAATGATGCATTCCCAGACGAGCAGGTATTAGCTGCATCACAGGACTTGATCCCTTTGTTTGCTAAGATAGATAACTACTTGGTTAGCAAAATAATGCTAGCAGACATGACAACTCACCAAAAGAAAAAGTTCTTATTTGATGTCAGACAGTATTAATAGGATGAGCCATATTTATTCCGCATTTGTGCAGATGGGATCATTCATAGGTGTGTCCCAAAAGTGGAGATGTTGAGAATTATGGAGGCATGTCATTTATCGCTTGTAGGGGGGCATCATAGTGGCACCAGAACAGCACATAAAATTTTGTAATGCGGGTATTACTGGCCAACTATTCATCAAGATGCATACGACCTTGCCCAGTCATGTGATCAGTGCCAAAGGCAAGGTAATGTTACCCGTATACTTGAGTTGCCATTAACCCCAATTTTGGAGGTAGAACTATTTTATGTGTGGGGCATTGACTTCATGGGCCTATTCATTAGCTCATATGGTATGAAGTACATTCTGGTGGTTGTGGATTATGTATCAAAATGGGTGGAGGCTATTGCATTTTCAAACAATGAAGGCAAGAGTGTTACAACATTTCTTCCAAAGCATATCTTTTCCAGGTTTTGGCACTCCCATAGCTATAATTAGCGATGGGGGATCGCATTTCTGCAATCGCCTCTTCAAAACCTTACTAGAGAAATACGGTGTCAAGCACAAGGTAGCCACACCTTACCACCCTCAATTGAGTGGGCAGGTAGAAGTTTCTTATAGGGAAATCAAGACCATTCTAGCCAAGACAGTAAATACGAGCCGGACAGATTGGGCCAGGAAGCTTGATGATGCATTGTGGGCTTACCGGACACCATATAAAACTCTCATTGGCTCATCACCTTACCAACTGGTTTATGGTAAATCATGCTACTTACCAGTTGAATTATAGCATAAGGCATTGTGGGCATAGAAGAAGCTAAATATGAATTGGAATGATGCTGCCAAGCTAAGATTGAACTAGATCAATGAGTTGGATGAATTTCGACTTAAGGCGTATGAGAGTGCAGCCATTTATAAAGAGATTTAAGATCTATCATGACAAAAAGATCACAATAAGGGAGTTTAGTGCAGGTGACTAGGTATTGTTGTTTAACTCAAGACTCCAGCTACACCCTGGGAAGTTCAAATCTAAGTGGATGGGACCTTACAGAGTAGTGCAAGTGTCTCCATATGGTGCAGTGGAACTTGAGAACAAAGGGGGGAAAAGGTTAAAAGTAAATATGCAAAGAATAATAGTGTATCTGGGAAATGAAGATGAATTGAAAATAGTGGAGGAAATATACCTTGATGATAACTGAGAAGTCACAAAAGTAATGTCGTGCCGTGACGTTAAATCAGGCGCTGCATGGGAGGCAACCCATGAGAGGTGAGCCACAGGTATGTCCCTTTTCCTTTCAAGCTTATATTTTGTGCTTCAGGGACAAAGCTCATTTTTTTTAAAAAGGGGGGGTGCACTTGGATTTTTGGGAATATTTTTGTTCGCTTGTGGGTTTTTCTTGCCGTGTTTTTTCCCTCAGACATGTGATCTAGTAGAACCGGCCTGTCTTAGGATTTTTTGTTTTTAGTTGTGATTTTTTTATTAGAAAGTAACTTAGGCATACTCAGCCATTGAATATGCACTAGTGTTGTTGTTTTTGAAAAATTGACCCTGTTCAAAAAGTTTTTGCTATGTATTTGTGACAACAATGCATGATTTATGTGGATCATTTGATGTCATTTAGTTATTGATAGTTCTAGTCGTGTTAAGCCATGTATGAACAAGACAATTAAAGTGAAAATAGTTCATGTACCATGTGTGAGTGAGGTTTTAGTATCTGTTGCGGTATGTTGTTGAAGATCTAGAACTTGCCTGGTTGGTCTCTGCATAGGTTTAGGAAGGTTGGTTAGGAGATGATCATAGGACATTTTTGTGTTAGCTCACTTTTTACCTATATTTCCCTACCAAAGTGTCATGAATCCCTTGATCTGAAGTTTGAGCCTCAATTGACCATATTTCTTTGATTTACCTACTAACCGTACCCATTTCTTAAATAATGAACTTGTTTGGCTTTGGTCCTTCCTTGGATATTGTGAACCTCAACATAAGCAAAATGCTTAAGCTGAGGGTGGCTAAAGTAGGGGTGCATAAAAAGGTGGGAATGGGAGAAAAAGAAAGAAAAGAAAAAAAAAAGAAGAAAAAAAATGGTGAAAAATAAGGTGTGGTGAGGTGAAAAAGTCAAAAGCGGAAAATTTGAGAATACTGAAAAATAAAGAAATTCAAAAGAGCTTGAAATTGTGGGAAAATGTGAAAAGTCATCTCCCTATGCAAATGTTCATAAAATGGGAAAGGGGGAAGCAAAGGAGACAGAAAGAATGAAGGGTGAAATAGGAGAATGGTGCAGCCAATGAATGTAGTGCCAAGGAAGGGATAGTCACTAATAAAAATTTTCATATTTATCATGTCCAACCCTAAGCCTACATTATAAGCCATATAAAGTCCTATAGTGATCTTAGTTTGACCATCTAATAAACCGAAGCAGAGAAAATAAGGGCAAGCCTATGGTATCTGATGCATAATACTTGCAGTTCTTTAAGAGAGTGAGTGTTTCATTTTCCTAGTCCCATGTTTCAGTTGATACTTCATACTAGAGTGGGGACTTCATTTTTTGTGAGGGTACATGAATTATGTTTGCTTTTACCATTGGTCTATGTGAAAGGCATAGGTGATGACTTGATTTCTTATTGATAGCTAGATGACATGTCTTTATCCCTGAATATGATGTTTTGAGGTTGCTTGCAATACATTAGCTGATGATGTTTCAAGAGGAAGGGTCAATAGAGTTTGTATATAAAGTGCACAAATTTGATTGAGTTTTGGCTGTAGTATCTTAAGTTCATTTTCTAGTTGAGCGACGTTTTTAGTTTTTCTTTTTCTTTGCCTGAGGATATGCAGAAGTCTTAAGTTGAGGGTGTTGATGTGCTGTGAATTTACAGCACTATTGATGCTCAAAACTAAGAAAATAACATGGATTTAGGTGTATTTATGTGGATATAAGGCACTTTTCCTTTGATTTCAGGATAAATGAGTGTTGGAACAATAAATTGCAAAAGAAAACTAAAAGTGTGCAAAAAAGGGCCAAAAGTTAGACCAAAGTACGATCTGTAGGATGGACCTACGAGTCGTGTTGAGGGCCTTGACCAAAAGCTGAAAGTTTAACCTGGAAGACTGAACTTATGAGACTTGTCACAGATCGTACCATGGTCGTACGAGTCGCGGTAAGCCAGTCGTGATGAAATGTAGAAGAATTGCGCAAAAGGCTAATTCTCAGTACGAGAGCACCCTATAACCCGTGACATGAAGTTAACGAGTCGTACCATACCGGTCGTGGTGAAGATTAGAAAAAGTTCAAAATATCAGGATCAAGCCACGGGTGTCAATGTACGAGTCGTAGCATGTTGGTACGAATCGTACCTTGGCCCAACACTTAGCCAAAATTCAGCCAACACTCCAAGCCATGAGTTGATGTCACGATCCATGAGAAGCCCCTACGAGTCGTAGGTGGACCCGTGATGAGGTCGGCAACAAATATGGAAAACAGTCCTGTTGGTTTAGAAAAAGGATTCTTATATTTCTATAAATACTTTTTATGTTTTATTTTTAGTGGAGGACGACGAATAGACTTAATTCTAGTAGGAAAACATTGTAGTAAGAAATTTTACATCATTGGAAGAGAGAATTGAGTTGGTTCAACCTTATGATCAACCTTTTCTTGAATTCATCTTGTTCTTGATACTTGTTATTCAAGATTTCATGGTTTAATTGAAGGGATTGTTTTTCTCAATCATCTTTATAAGTATTGTTTTATGTTTTCAATCATGAACGCAAATCACAACCTTGCAACTATGAGAGGCTAAAACATCCATAGCTAGGGTTGTGGGAACCATGGTGGATTAACTAGTTAGGGTTACACAAAGTGAGTCTAAAACTAATACTAAATACTTATATCGTATTTTCTTCATCTTTAATGATTCTTAATGGTGTACAACGTTAGGAAGAACCTGAGTTCTTTACTTGCTTTGGTCAAAGAGGTAGAGATTAGGAAAAGAGTTACAACGGAGCCTTGATCTTGATGATCATTGTATTAACTTGAGTTGTGGTCACAGGATAGTTATATTTGGAACTTAGTGTCACGCCCCACCTTGGGAGGCATGACTGGAACCTGGCGCCTTACTAGGACCTGAACTGCTGAGCTGACTGAGCCTAAGCACCTCTGGTGCAGGGCTGACTCTAACTATAGAATCAAGAAAAAACGGGCTATATAGCAGCTGTAAATACAACCCCCGACTGACAAGGTCTATAGCCACCCGTGAAAATAAATAGCTAACCAGAGACAAACAAACATAGGGAGTCCTATGCGGGCCGACAAGGCCACCATGATATCTAGTTATAACTAGAAAGTAAAATCAAATGTTAAACTGAGCTATGACCGACAAGGCCACCAATCAACAACTAAACAGGGCCCCACTCAGCCAACACACATAGTCTAAAACACATATAGGCCCCACACGGCCGATATCATCTAACCACAGGGAAGTAATGCAATCTGCAAGCCTCTAGGAGTAATAAGATGGTCGGGATAGGGCCCCG
Organism: Datura wrightii; assembly: GCA_035772735.1. Taxonomy (NCBI): domain Eukaryota; kingdom Viridiplantae; phylum Streptophyta; class Magnoliopsida; order Solanales; family Solanaceae; genus Datura; species Datura wrightii. The sequence goes on along the minus strand of JASDFA010000027.1, from coordinate 144,061,866 downwards.
ACCTACTCACAATGTACAAACAAAAAAAGTAAACCTCTATCACACAAGCTTCGGAAGAAGGGAGCTGACGGCCCTGTATGGCTGACGGGGACTATGAGTGACCTGCTCCTTGTCTATCTGTACCTGTAGGAAAGTGATGCAGTGCCCCAGAAGAGGGAATTAGTACCACAGGTACTGAGTATGTAAAGTAGCAACTTTAAATAACTTAAGTAAGAAATAGAACTAACAATGACTGAAGTATAGAAAACGGACTGAAGATGACTGAAGTAGTGAAAGCAGGGCTAAACATAACTGTAATAAGGAGGATAGGGGTCATACCTGAGAAGCGAGGCATCTTACTATCTAACTATTGGTAACTAAAGCAAGCATAAACCTTACCTGGCTCCCATAAGCCAGAAGGTACAATCAACACAGAATAACCCACCTGGGCCCCCATTAGCCCTAGTGAGTACACCTTAATCTATATACCCCTATCCAGGTCATACTGAGTCAACTACCAGCTATAAGCGTCCTGTCGATCCCCTGGGTCTGCAACCGAGCCCGCTCGGCCCCTGACTGTAGTTGTGTTTGAGTCCGAAGGACTTCTGATATCTATACCCTGGGTGTAAGCGCTCGGCGGGGGTGTGTATAAGGCCAACCACGGCATATGAGGATTTGGATCCCCATCTTCGTGCCTTGCGGATGGCATGCCGCTCCGTAGAGCGATGTATCCTCGCCCATGGCGGGCGACGACACAGCTATTAACCCAGGGGTGGTCTCGAGAGCTATACAGGTGTAATCCAGCCAAAACAATACAAATTGCGAGCCTCGACTAATAACAACAACTAGACCTGATAACGTACTCCTGACATGATTTACTAGGATTCATACTAGACTACTATGCTGAAGAAACTAACTTGCCGAAAGAAAATGCCTTAACATACCTCGTTCGTTGTTTACCGATTAACTAGCGAGTTTCGACTCATGTTCAACTACCATTCTCAACTGTAATCATATTAATGGAAGAATAGGGCTACTTTATTACTATATTCAAAGAAAACCATAACTTATATATATATATATATATATATATATACACACACACTAACTATACTTCAACTTATGGAAAGACGATTAAGAACTCATAATTTCTCGGGAATCTTGAAGGGAGAAATACTTACTTTAGGCACGTGATCGTATTCACACTAGTTTGGAACAATTCCATCAACTTAAGCTCAGCGGGATGACGATTTTTCGGGTGCATTTTACGAAAATAACTCCATAGAGATGCTCCCTACAGCTTTATACTTCAATACCCAGAGTTAATTTGGATTTGGACGGCGTTTAGCAGCGTAATCGGATGATTTTTACTTGGTTTCTTCGTACTCCCTCGGGTCTGGCAGTGTATATATTGAAAATAATCTAACTTCTAAGTGTGAGGCCTTTATATACTTGAGGCAGTAGACAAGGCAACGTGGCACTCTACCCATCGCGCTGATTCTGCTTCGTGCCACGTTGGCTAACGCGGAGGAGCTGCTCCGTGCCACTTTTCCCCTATGGGCAGCTTGGTTCGGCCTCCTCCCGTGAAATCCAGACTTCGCACCCGTTCGGCCTTTCCCCGCGCCCTTTCCTCATATGTATGGCACTCTAAAACTCTCAACCAACATACGAATAGGCCGACTAAATGTTAAAAACTTACGGGGTGTAACATCCTCCCCCCCTTAAGAACATTCGTCCTCGAATGTTAACTTCTACCTGTAAGAACCTTAACCTTGCAATTACTTATTCTGGAAAAATTTCGGCAGAGTTTCCCCTGTAATATGTACTATCCAAAAACCCTGAAACGCAGAAAAGTCCTATGCAGGTACTCCACTCAATACTATGGCATTCATTTCACAATAGACTGAAGTCAATTACTCCACATATACATGTAGATAATGCAACTTATGAAACAACAACAACAACATACCTCTACCTACACAATCTGACTAAGTCTAAAATAACTGAGGATATCTGGTTTTCATATCATCTTCTGCCTCCCAGGTCATCTCCTCTCGGTTCTTATTTTGCCATAACACTTTAACGGAAGCAACATCTTTAGTTCTTAGTCTACGGACTTGCCGATCTAGTATGGCTACTGGAGCTTCTTCATAAGCTAACTCCTCAGTGATTTGGATGTGTTTGACTGGGACAATCCGAGAGGGATCTCCTATGCACTTCCTCAGCATTGATACATGAAAAACTGGGTGAACGGATTCTAATTCTGGAGGTAAATCCAATTCATAAGCCACCTGGCCTATCCTTCGGCGAATCTGATAAGGCCCAATAAACCTCGGGCTGAGCTTGCCTTTCTTACCAAATCTCGTCACACCCTTCATCGGTGAAATCTTCAGGAATACCCAGTCACCCTCATTAAATTCTAGGTTTCTTCGCCGCACATCAGCATAAGATTTCTGGCGGCTCTGAGTAGTCATACGTTCCCTGATAAGCTTTACTTTCTCTTCTGACTGATGAATAATATCTAACCCAATCAATGTCGATTCTCCTACCTCAAACCAACTAGCTAGAGACCTATACTTCGTTCCATATAATGCTTCATAAGGCGCTATCTGAATTGCTGAATGATAATTGTTATTATAGGCAAATTCAATAAGCGGTAGATGTTCATCCCAGCTGCCTCTAAAATCTAGCACACACGCCTGTAACATATCCTCGAGCAAGGATTGTACGTTCTGCCTGCCCGTCTGTCTGAGGATGGAAGGTTGTGCTCAGGTTAACTTGCGTCCCCAAGCCCCTCTGAAAAGATTGCCAAAACTTAGTTGTAAATTGCGCCCCTCTGTCAGAGATAATTGACAACGGAACACCATGCAATCGAACTATTCTCTAATATACAGCTCAGTATAATCTTCGGCTGAAAAGGTAGCCCTTATTGGCAGAAAGTGAGCTGATTTTGTCAACATGTCGACAATTACCCAGATAAAATCATATTTACGCCTGGTACGAGGTAACCCTACTACAAAATCCATATTAACTACCTCCCATTTCCATAAAGACACGGCTATATCCTATGTCAGTCCGCCTGGTTTCTGATGTTCAGCTTTCACCTGTTGGCAATTGGGACATTGATCTACGAATTTTGCTATCCCCTTTTTCATTCCCAGCCACCAGTAAATCTCTTTTACGTCATGGTACATTTTTTTTAACCTGGATGGAGAGAGTAACGGGCATAGTGTACCTCGCCCATAATTTGCTGGCGAAGCCCTGCCACATCTGGAACACAAAGGCGATCCCTATATCTTAAAACTCCGTCCTCAGTTACCTAGAAATCTATCACTTCCTCTCGTTGGACCCTATTTCTGAGCTGAACCAGGCTAGGATCTTCATACTGACGTTCTTTCACTTCTACAACCAATGATGACACTGTAGTATTCTGGATTACCGCTCCATTGTCTCCTGATTCTACTGTACGAATGGCTAAACTGGCTAGCTGATGCAATTCTTGGGCCAATTCCTGTCGTTGGGGCTGTAAATATGTCAGGCTTCCCATGGATTTGCGGCTAAGGGCATCCGCTACAACATTGGCCCTTCTTGGGTGATATAAAATATTCACATCATAATCCTTTAACAGCTCCAACCAGCGACGCTGCCGCAGATTCAACTCTTTCTTTGTGAAAATATACTGCAGCCTTTTGTGATCAGTGAAAATATCTACGTGGACGCCATACAGGTAGTGTCTCTATATTTTCAAGGCATGAATCACCGTGGCTAACTCTAAGTCATGGGTAGGGTAGTTTTTCTCATTCTTCCTCAGCTTCCTGGAAGCATAGTCAATCACCTTACCATGTTGCATCAAAACACATCCTAACCCAACACCCGAAGCATCACAATAGACTGCATAGCCCTCTGTTCCTTCTGGCAACACTAGCACCAGTGTTGAGGTCAATCTGTCTTTCAGTTCCTGAAAGCTCTGCTCACATGCCTCAGTCCAATGGAATTTTGCTGCCTTCTGTGTCAATTTGGTTAAATGTGCTGCTAAAGTGGAAAATCCCTCCACGAACCTTCTGTAATACCCGGCTAACCCCAGGAAACTATGTACCTCGGTCGGAGTGGTAGGTCTAAGCCATGTTTTCACTGCCTCTATCTTCTGCGTATCTACCGGTATACTAGCATCTGACACAATATGGCCCAAGAAGGCTACTGAATTCAGCCAAAATTCACATTTAGAAAATTTTGCATATAGCTGGCGATCTCTGAGAAATTGGAGCACTGTCCGTAGATGATCCTGGTGATCTTCCTCTAAGCGGGAATACACCAGAATATCATCGAAAAATACTATCATGAACAAGTCTAGGTATCGTCTGAAAATGTTATTCATCAGGTCCATAAACACTGTTGGGGCGTTTGTCAGTCCGAAGGACATGACTAGAAATTCAAAGTGGCCATATCTGGTCCTGAAGGCGGTCTTTGGAATATCTCTTTCACAAACTCGGACCTGATAATATCCTGATCTTAAGTCAATCTTTGAAAAATGCCTCGCTCCCTGTAGCTGATCAAACAAATCATCTATTCTGAGAAGTGGGTACTTATTTTTGATAGTGACTTTATTCAGCTGCCGATAATCTACACACATACAGAGGGATCCATCCTTCTTCCTAAAGAACAGAACTGGCGCACCCCATGGGGAGGTACTCGGCCTGATAAAGCCCTTGTCTAGCAAATCCTTCAATTGTTCCTTTAGTTCTTTGAGTTCAGGAGGAGCCATCCGATATGGAGGAATAGATAGAGGATGAGTGTCTGGTAATAGATCGATTGCAAAATCAATTTCCCTTTTTGGGGGAATACCAGGAAGCTCATATGGAAATACGTCGGGAAATTCATTAACCACTGGAATAGACTGAAGGGTCGGAGGCTCTGCGCGCACATCCTAAACTCTGACAATATGATAAATGCATCCTTTTTCTATCAATCTTCTCGCTCGAAGAAAGGAAATAAACTTACCTTTTGGTGTGGCTCTACTACCTTTCCACTCCTGTACTGCCTCCCCTGGAATGTGGAATCATACAATCTTGGTCCAACATTCGACATTGGCATAGCATGAAGCTAGCCAATCCATACCCATAATAGCATCAAAATCAACTATTTCTAGTTCTATCAAGTCTGTCGTAGTCTGACGACTGGCAACCTTTACTGTACATCCCCTATAGACCCTTCTGGCTGTAATAGAGTCACCAACGGGTGTTGACACAAAGAAAGGTTGCCGAAGCAATTCCGGCATAATACTAAACTTCCGAGCCACTAATGGTGTAACATAGGACAAGGTGGATCCTGGATCTATCAACACATAAGCAAGATGAGAGCAAATGTTTAGCATACCTGTCACAACATCTGGTGACGACTCTGACTCCTGTCACCCCGGTAGTGCATAAGTACGTTCTGGTTCGGCACCTGAACTGGAGGCCCCTAATCTACCTCGGCCTTTGTCGGCTAAAACTGAGGGCCTACGCCCTGCCGGGGATGCTGGAGCTCGTGATCCTGCCAAGGACCTATCCTGTCTATCTCGGTCACCCTAACCCCTAGCTGGACAATTCCTCATTTGGTGACCCTCCTGTCCACAAATGTAGCATGCGGTGGAACCATACCTGCATGCTCCAGAGTGGCGTCGATTGCAAATAGGGCAAAGTGGTATTGTAAACCCACTCTGCTCCACTCCCCTCTGCTGTTGTGAACCTACTGCTCGCGAACCTTCGCCGGGCTCTGGCTGCCCTCGGCGACTAGACCTACTCCTCTGCCACTGTGGTGGAGGCAGGGGTCTAGACGGCCTATCTGATAACCATGGCCTAGGTCCTCCCCAAGACTCCTGTAATTCACCCAGTCTGTCCCTGCGACGCTGCTCCTGACTTGTCCTCCTAATCTCCCATTTTCGTTGTCTAATACCCTCAATATTCTGAGCAAAAGCCTACACACGGGCGATATCCATATCCTCTCACAGTGTGGTTGTAATACAGGTCTCAACATATTCTGGGTTCATCCCCATAATAAAGCGGTGTACCCTGGCTGGCATTGTGTCCACAAAGGCTGGCGCATATCAAGCCAAGGAATCAAACTACATGGCATATTTTCGAACACTTATCGACCCCTGCTCCAAGTGTAGGAACTGATCAACCAGGGCCTATCGAATCTCCTGCAGTAGGTAATGATCCAAGAAAGCCTTTGAGAAGATGGGCCAGGTCGGAGGGAAAACATCTCTCCCTCGGGACCTCTCCCAACTCTCATACCATAGTACAGCGATGGCCCATAGCCGGAATACCGCCAACTCAACTGACTCTATGGGTGTAGCATGCATCATCCTGAAAATCCTCTGCATCTGGTCTAAGAAGTCCTGAGGGTCCTCGGTCCGATCTTTCCCTGTGAATTGCGGGGGACTTAGAGATAGGAACTCTCGGACCCTCGAGCTACAAGGCCCTCTTAAAGATTCTGCAACTATAAGTGGCACTGGCTGGCGCTGAGCAGCCATCATCTGTGCTAGCATAACCACCGTGCTCCTGACCTCCTGGTTGAATGATATGGGTATAGAAACTGCTGGAGGCGGTGCCATCACACCGGCCGTCCCAAGCGGCTCCTGACGTGGTGGAGACTGCTGGGGAGGTCGAGATGATACCTCCGTATCATCCTCAAATTGGGCCAATTCTGATCGAGGCTGAGGCACCCTGCTGGTGCCCTCTCCTACTGCTACATCTAACCACCTGCCTATTATAGGGTGTCGCTGGTCCGATATTTCTCTGTAAACAAAAGAATATAATGAGCTTAGGGAATCAACCCTATACAGTACCGCTCTATAGCACGACTGAATAAGAAGAAAGAGTACCCATCCTATCATGCCTTGCAGCCTCCTGCCTATAGTATGTGGTGCACAACACATCCATAGACAAGACTCTACTTAGCACGACTTGCAAACTCCCTGTGATACGACCTGCTATGATACCAAGTTTGTCACGCCCCACCTTGGAGGCATGACTGGCACCCGGTGTGCTACTAGGACCTGAACTGCTGAGCTGACTAATCCTAAGCACCTCTGGTGCAGGGCAGACTCTAACTCTAGAATCAAGAAAACAACGGGCTATATAGCGGCTGTAAATACAACCCCCGGTCGACAAGTCCCATAGACACCAGTAAAAATAAACAGCTAACAAGAGACAAACAAACATAGGGAGTCCTATGCAGGCCAACAAGGCCACCATGATATCTAGTTATAATTGGAAAGTAAAATCAGATGCTAAACTGAGCTATGACCGACAAGGCCACCAATCAACAGCTAAACAAGGCCCCACACGGCCAACACACATAGTCTAAAACACATATGGGCCCCACACGGCCGATATCATCTAACCACAGGGAAGTAATGCAATCTGCAAGCCTCTAGGAGTAATAAGATGGTCGGGATAGGGCCCCGACCTACCCATAATGTACAAACAAAAGAAGTAAACCTCTATCACACAAGCTCCGTAAGAAGGGAGCTGACGACCCTGTACGGCTGACCGGACTACGAGGGACCTCCTCCTCGTCTATCTGTACCTGCAGAAAAGTAATGCAGCGCCCCAGAAGAGAGCGTCAGTACCACAGGTACTGAGTATGTAAAGCAGTAACTTTAAATAACTGAAAGTAAGAAATAGAACTAACAATAACTAAAGTATAGAAAACGGACTGAAGATGACTGAAGTAGTGAAATCAGGGCTAAACATAACTGTAATAAGGAGGGTAGGGCTCATACTTGACAAGCGAGGTGTCTTACTGTATAACTATCAGTAACTAAAGCAAGCATAAACGTTACCTGGCTCCCATGAGCCGGAAGGTACAATCAATACAGAATAACCCACTTGGGTCCCCATTAGCCCTCGTGAGTACACCTCAATCTATATATACCTATCTAGGTCATACTGAGTCAACTACCAGCTACAAGCATCCTGCCGATCCCCTGGGTCTGCAACCGAGCCCGCTCGGCCCCTGACTGTAGCTGTGTCTAAGTCCAAAGGACTCCTGATATCTATACCTCGGGTGCAAGCGCTCGGTGGGGGTGTGTATAAGGCAAACCATGGCATATGAGGATTTGGATCCCCATCTTCGTCCCTTACGGACGGCATGTCGCTTCGTGGAGCGAGGTATCCTCGCCCCTGGCAGGCGGCGACACAGCTATTAACCCTAGGGTGGTCACGGAAGCTATACAGGTGTAATCCATCCCAAAACAATACAAATTATGATCCTCGACTGACAACAACAACTAGACATGATAACATACTCCTGACATGCTTTACTGGGATTCATACTGGACTACTATGTTGAAGAAACTAACTTGCCAAAAGAAAATGCCTTAACATGCCTCGTTCGCTGTTTACCGATTAACTGGCGAGTTTCGGCTCGTGTTCAACTGCCATTCTCAACTGTAATCATATTAATAGAAAATAGGGATACTTTATTACTATATTCGAAGAAAACCATAAGTTTTATATATATATATATATATATATATATATATATATATATATATATACTGACTATACTTTAACTTTTCGAAAGACGATCATGAACTCGTAATTTCTGGAGAATCTACAAGGGAGAAATACTTACTTTAGCCACGTGATCATATTGACACTAGTTTGGAAAAATTCCATCAACTTAAGCTCGGTGGGAAGATGATTTTCTGGGCGTATTTTACGAAAATAACTCCGTAGTGATGCTCCCTACAGCTTTATACTTCAATACCCGGAGTTAATTTGGATTTGGACGGCGTTTTTCAGCGTAATCGGATGATTTTTACTTGGCATCTTCGTACTCCCTCATGTCTGGCCGTGTATATATTGAAAATAATATAACTTCTAAGTGTGAGGCCTTTATATACTTGAGGCAGTAGACAAGGCAACGTGGCACTCTGCCCATCGCGCTGATTCTGCGTTGGCTAATGCGGAGCTGCACCATGCTACTTTGCCCCTCTGGGCATCTTGGTTCGGCCTCCTCCCGCGAAATCCCAACTTGGCACCCGTTCGGCCTTTCCTCGGGCCCTTTCCTTGTATGTATGGAACTCTAAAACTCTCAACCAACATCCGAATAAGCCGACTAAATGTTAAAAACTTATGGGGTGTAACGCTTAGTGATAATGGTTAGTTTGCAAAACTCATAAGACTTGGTCGAGTAATTGAGGATAGTCATTCAATAGGGATTGGTCGATCGTTTGAATGAATCTAAGTTATCAGTTCTGTAAGTAAGTATTGGTAAAGATCACGAGTGTATACCCAAAGCTGTTATGAATCCATGGGGAACACAAACCTTAGTTATCCTTTAATTATTAATTCACAAATATAATCTTGGCTGCTGTTTATTTTTATTATTGCTTTTTATTAGAATCCCCCCATTGTGAAGTAATTACCATACAAGTTCATCTACCGGTTGTAATATAGATCTTCCATATTCCCTGTGGGTTCGACCCCAACCTATTAGTTGGGTTCTTTATTGTCAACTTCCGCTTCATACTTCTGTTGGAAGTGTTGTTTGAGCATTATCATTGTACCTATGGAGGAGGGATTAGTACTTGTAATTTCAAAATGTGTAAGCAAAAGAATTATCTGCATTTTCTTAATAAGCCTCATTAGTACGAGTCATAACATAGTGGTACGATTCATACTGTGAGTCGTGAAATTCAAGTCCACCGATATGACTCTTTCATACTACCTGTACCTTGAAGGTATGATTCGTACTACTGGTCGTAGAATCGACTTCAACAGAATTCATGTTCTGATGTTTTGGTATGACTCTACACTACAAGCTGTGATGTTGCCCAAGTGCACGCAAACACACGTGGTCGTCAAGTAATATAGGACTGGAAGTCACAATTATCGATCCCTTAGAGACTTGTCAGTTCAATCATTTAAGGTTACTTCTTTATTTGGTTATTCTATCAAATAGTTGAAATGGGAATGGTTTAGATAATTAAACTATTAAAAACTTTAAATATAAAATCAACTAAAGTTGTTGCACGCTTGGTCTTACTTCAAATGATGATGAAAATCTAGGGCACTGGCACTTTTAGTTTCAAGTTGAGTTTTCAATACGTGATTACACTAGAATGATTCTTCCTATGGTTTCTAGTTGCAAGTTACTATCCCATTCCTTGCCACTCTTCCGAGGATCAAAGAACTATTTCATGAATCCTAACGCCTAGATCCCTATGGTCACAGGAGAAACATGAAACGACGGTTATGCCTACTTGTATTCCAACTAAACAGGGCTAAAAGGTATATCTCTATCCTTAACAACGACTTCTATCCTCTTACCAATGGGTTTAAGGGTCTTTGAATTTCTATTCTATATTTACCTTTAACACTTTTGGGTCCCTTTCCCAAGTTCAACTGAAAGCCAGCAGATTTACTCACAAGTTGATCAGGCTAGTAAATAAGCATTTATAACAAGTAAATATAAACAATCATTAAAGAAGAATCGAAACTAGCATAAATCAGTCTTTCAAACTTCAACCATCCACTATGGCCAAAACCCTAGAGTATGAGTTTAGCCAATCATAGACAAGTAGAAAAATAAAGACTTAATCATCACCATTCAAAGTAAAATAACAAAGAAGACAAGAAACCTAAGTAGAAACTTTTCTTCCTTCCAAGATGCGTTACAACCCACCACAAATGAAATATGTAATGTAAAAAGTGAACTAAAAATTCCTAACAAATGACCTAGAGGTTATATTTATAGTTGATCCTTCAAATGATGCCTCTGCCCTCAAGTACTTGGCTTTAAAATCAGCAAATTTTGTCCTAAAATAGGCCAGGCACGCCGCCCCCTCTTTAGCCCTAAGTTGGGCTTAAGTTTCCCTAAAGTTTAGCTCCAGGCACCCAGCCCCATACATAGCACCAAGGAGTTTGCTAAATTTTAATACTTCTGGATCATCCGGGAACCCCACACCACTCATAGCCCTTAGGTATTAGTCAAATTTCTTGGCTCTAGAACCTCTCTGGAACCTAGCCCCCTCTATAGCACAAGAATTTTGGGAAATTACTCTAAGTCTGGAATGCTATGGGGCTCCGCGCCTCTCATCTCGCCAAAGTGTTGAAGGAAACATCTTTTGAAATTTGAGACTTGGTTCCCGGTGCCAACCATAGCCCTAGGTCCTTCTTCTCACACTCTCAAATCTTCATACATTAGGGTAATTTAGGTCCTTTTTCCTTGGTTTCCTACTCAAAATAACTAAAATCATTTGTTAGATTATAAAATTTATGCATTTTCTAAGGATTATGAACTCAAAACAAGGTAAAAGATGGGGGAAAATATGGAAAATGGGCATAGAAATATGCCCAACATCACCATCATCCACTTAAACCGTTGTTTGTCCTCAAACAATTCTTAGTTACGTACATAAACTCATCTTTTACCACCACACTTAGTACCAATATCAATTCACACTCAAACAGCTAGCCTAGAGCATAATATTAAGTGGTTCATCAACATACAACAATTCAAACCAAACACATATAAAGGTTTCAAAATCAAGACTACATAACCTCTATAATTGACTCATCTTTTCAAAACATAGAGCCAACATGATTAAGTGTGACACATGCAACAAATAGTACACCAACTTATACATCTTGTGCCACTCACTTTTAGTGATGTTCCTCTCTCAAATTATCAATGAAAAAACATGGAACATAGAAAGAAAGGCACCCTCACACTCAAAAATGATGTAATGCACATACGTCATAGACCATAAGCTTTCCCTTTTATGTACATTTAGACTACTTGGTTTTTTCAAGAGATTAGGATCATAAGGACCTTTCTTGGTTGTAATGACAGCTAAGGGATAGGTAGGAATGATATTTCTTTTATAGTGGCTACCACCATAAGAACTTTTAAGACATTTTTTATATTTTTTCTTGTCATGTCCCATTTTTTTCTCATGTCCCATTTTTTACTACTTGACTGCTAGTCTCTACTTATAGAATCAATAAGGATTTTGCTAACTCACCCTTCAGCTAACTCACCCTTTTTCTTTTCTTCTCATGTCCCATTTTTTACTACTTGACTGCTAGTCTCTACTTATAGAATCAATAAGGATTTTGCAATTAAATCTCTACCTTTCACTGTTCTAAAAGCATGTAAACAACATAATTTTCGTAGGCACCCTTTTTTCCTATTTTTCTCCTCTTACCATAATTGTTTTATTTTTCCCTTGACATTATTATTTTGTGGACCTTCAATTTCAAGTCTCAAAGTTCTTAAGACTATTTTGGATCAATAAATCTAAGGTCTCACAAAAAGAGGGATTAAGCTACTTTCGTAACTAACAAAGAGTAAGGCTTATGGTTCAAAGGGAGTTAACTAGGGTATGTTCAAGAAGGTAAAACAAACATGGGGAAAATATGGCTTTTTCAAAGAAAAGCCTTGATCATTTCCTAACTCCCTAACAACTAGCTATTGTACGTACACTAAGGAAAGTTCTAGATGTTAAATATGTACAAAAAGATAATTTAGCTCACCACTCATGGCAATTAAGAATCTAGTCGGTATCCTACAGCTACACATTCACACAATCATATTGAATGACATTTTCCATTGTTAAGCCCTTAAAATCATTTTGAGTCAAATTAAAGAGATATATGCGTCTCTCATGTGTTCCTCACTCGTACATTCAAGATGACCACTTTATTGACTCTAGCATAGTCGCTAAGTGAAATTTCAACAAGCACACAAGTGAATAATCTATGACTCAATTCCAAAAAATAAAAATAAAAACGTCACTAATTTCCCATAAGATGGTCTTCATCCATCTATCTGGAGAATGGTCACTACTCTAAGACAAAAAAAATGAAAAAATTGACTCTAAAATAAAGCAAACAACATACTAGTCAAGACGAAAAATAGTCACTACATACACAAGGCATCATCCAGTCATCATCAACAATATTAACTATCACAAAACATGCCTAACAAATCATTGAGCTACTACCATGGGGATTGACAACTCATGCTACAGCTACAAATTTGGAAAAGATAAAATAGACAAAAACTCTTTCCTCCACCCCACACTTAAACAGTGCACTATCCCGAGTGCACAAGCAAATATAACAAGTAAGTAGAGAGAAAGAACTTCCGGGGTTGCTAAGAACAATCGTTGTCATCATCAAAATTGTAATCCTAATCCTCATACTCATCATCATCTCCACCAACCTACATGGCGACCATAGTAGCATCACCTTCCTCATCCATTTCCAAATCACCAACTCCTTCAGTTAGCACCGTGGCCTCATCATCATCCAAAGGCTACTCAAAGGCTAGATCCACTCAGTAAATCAACATAGCACTATCCGTGAGTGGGTACCTTGCCTCGAGGGCTGCCATCTCCTCGTCTATTATAGGTCGACCTCCTAACCTCAGATGTAAATCCAACATCCCAAATATGTGACCTTGCTAGCTTTCATCACGAGCTTAACGATCAACTACAGTAAGGAGTATAGCTGTGGAAGTAATGGTCTCCTTCATCTTTGGAACATCTATCATCTAGCCTGCCAGGTGTCCTGCTAGAGTTAGACGAAGGTCTGCCTCCTCCTCCTTAATGCCTGCCCCTCGCAAGAATTGGGTTAAGAGACTATCATAACAATATTTCCACCTGTATTTTTCCCTCACTCTGCTCATATTGTCCTGAAGCACCACACCAAAGTTGATTGGTATCCCTTTCATAAGAATGTATACCAGCACAACCCACTCTCTAATGATATTCGACATGTGTGTCCCGGGGAGAAACACAGCACAAACTATCTTCACCAAAACCTTCACCTTCTTATTCATGTAGGAGAATGCAAGTGTAAAGTGAGTGCCCTTGTGGTCCCTATCCCAATGGGCGGATGAGTGCTCACCACATAGATTGTGATGGATTTCATGATAAGGAGGCTTCTCGAGTAAGATAAAGTACTCTGAAGGGTCTAGCTCAGGTGTGACAAGGAAAGTATTGAACCTCTTGTAAGTGAACCGCACCACCGGACCTTTTATGTTCACTTTGGTGCTTTCTCCAAATGACGCATCCTAGTTTTCATAGAATTCCCTTACCAATGTGAAGTTGCAGTTCTGCGGCTCTAGAAAAGATGTATCCAACTCCCAACTCATGGAGCTTGCCCGGATGGTCGAGAACTCAAGCGCAAGGTGGCCCTCATCAATCCAAATTTCAGGAGTATTCTTGGCCTCCTTTTGTGTGTTGAACCATGTAAGTCCATGATGCTCTACATCCTTTGCTCCAAATCATCTAGCAAGGCCAGCCTTGGTTGCTGATGAACTAGCTCCCTTTGAGCCTTTACGAAGCCTCTTGAGGATTGGCTTAGCAATCACCAATTTCTTTCCCTTTGATTTCATGACTCCTTCCAATCAAAAATCCAAAACTTTACAAGATTAGTTTGTGAATAAGAAAGCTAACGAATAAAGTGTCAAAGGTGCAAAATTGACCCTACACTTAATTTTCTAGTATACTTGTGAGACTCTTCAAAAAGGGTACTCAAGACTTCCCCCATCATCATTCAATCTCAACAATACTAATTTATTCACCAACTCTAACTACAACCAAGTTCATGAATTTTTCAACTCTCCCCTCACTTTTAGCTTTTCAAGGATGCCTCACTTTGGCCATCCCTCTCACTTTCCCTTATTTAATTCATAATTCAAGTAATTCATATATGAAAATAGCTACATTCAATTCATTCAACAACCCACAAGAAATTTACTACATCCATAATGGATTAGTCATGAATTTCAACAACTCAAGAATTATTCACATTCAAGAATTTACTAACCATGTACTTTCTCTTTCTACAATTAATGCACCTACCCACCAAATTCAAGAATTCAATTCACCATCCTCATTCGTCCCCACAACTTTAAATCACTATATTCAACCAAGAAATAATCTACCCAACAAATATAACACATTATCATGGATGAATTTACGAAATTAAAGTTCATGAAACCCACAATATGAAACTTAAGCTTTTCACAAACCATGGTCATTTGGGTCCTTAATCATGAGGAAGAAGGGTCTGGGAGCATGCTCTTAACATTACCTAAACAATATAGATGAGAAATACTTACTTGAGTTGGAAAGAGGAGCTTCACCAAACCTTGGAGAAGACAACAATTGAGGGGAAAGAGGGGAAGGGAATTACAGGTTAATGAGGGAGGGGAGAGAGAATTTTTGGCTTTTTATTTTTCAACTTTTTAATGAAAAAGGGTGAATGGGATTCTAAATAAAGGTGTGGGGCATGAGTTTTTGTGATAATTTTAAGGTCTTTGGGTCAACATTGACCCAATTGACCAAAAAAAATTTCAGCTAGAATGCCCCTGGCGCACCACCCCCTCCATAGCCCCACATATTTAGAAAAAAAATTTCTTTGAGGACTCAAGCTGGCGCAGTGCGCCACCCGTAGCACCAACCTGATAGATTTTTTCTTCTGGAGTTTAACACCTGGCGCACTACGCCAGGTATCTTACCCCAAACTTAAACTTTTTCAGCTCTTTTTGCCTTCAATGCTCTGTTCGTCCCTACAAAGCAAACAAGAAATGTAAAAAATGTTAGAAAGATGGGTTGCCTCCCACCCAGCGCCTTAGTTATAGTGGTGGTATGAAATTCATAGGTTTCCTCCCATGCAGCGCTGATTTAATGTTGCGGTATGACTAAGGTCACTTTCACTCCTCCACTTGAGTGAAACATTGGCCAAACTGACAATCTGATAAACTCTCAGGTAGCCCACACTGCCCAATAAACTGATTGCACCCTCCAAGCTTAACCACTGGCTCAACTGCGAAGTCCTCATAGTGAGGAGGCATCCTTGCTACTCTAAGCACCTCGAAAATTGCCTCCTGACCATCCACCCTCATAGACATCTTGCCCGACTTTACCTATATGGCAGCGTCGGTGGTGGCTAAAAATCCTCTCCCCAAAATGAGGGGAACTGCTACATCTACTTTTTAATATAGAATTATGAAGTCCATAGGTAGGATGAAAGGTCCCACCTTTTATCTAGACGTCCTCTATGATTTCATCAGGATAGGCAAGAGATCGGTCTGCAATCTGCAAAGTCACTGTGGTAGGACGTGGTTCACCTAACCCTAAAGTTCTGAACTGGGATGCAAGCATCAGATTAATTCTTGGACCCAAGTCACAAAATGCAGAACCTACTTCCTTATTTCTAATCACCACTTGAAGGGTGAAGCTATTGAGGTCCTTCAGTTTTTTGGGAATTTTGTTCTGAACCCGAGAACTGCACTCTTCCGTGAGAGTCATAGTTTCAAACATTGTTAACCTCCTCTTGTTGGGCACAATGCTCTTCAGGTACTTAGCATAGTTTGGAACTTCCTGCAAAAGGTCCACCAGTGGTAAGTTAACATGTGCCTATTTCAACACATTAAGAAATTTTTGGCAGGCTGAGTCCTTCTTCTGCTTCTTAAACCTTTGTGGAAAAGGGGGCAGTGGTCTAGCTACTACAACTTTTGGTTGTGAGTTTCTTAACTCACTGACCTCACTCTTGGACTTCACAACCTCCTTATCATCAACCTTTTTTTCTCTAGGGATCACCTCACCTAGCTCCTTACAACTGCGCAAAGAGATTGTGCTCACATTTTCCTTAGGGTTCTTCTCCGTGTTACTCAAAAGTGCCCCTTTCAATCTATTATTCTGCTACAGGGCCAATTTCCCTATTTATCTCTCAAGCTTATGGATGGACTTCTGTATCTCATTAACCACCTTAGTTTGATGAACCATCCACTACTTCATTGTCTCCTCAAGAGAACTGCTTGACTACTAGCCCTAAAGCCTTGGATAACTATTCTTGGGCCTTTTGTAGTTCTAATTCCCTCCGCATGAGGGATTGGCTATATTCTAGTACCCCTGATTATAACTGTTACCTGCACAACATCTATCGTGACCTTGTTGTCCCACAAAATATACAAATTCAAGGTTAAGTGTACAACCTAAATAAGTGTGGCCTTCTCCACACATATCACATCATGGTGTTGGAGTCTGAACCTAATGTACCTGTTGTACTTGGCTTCCTACTAGTGTGGTCACAAGCTTGCTAATAGCATTCATTTGCTGGCTAACGTCTGCTCTTGTTACCACAACACCACATATCTCGAGATTTCCTGGAACCTTAGCTGTTGTGAACCCTCTACCTGAGTCCTGATAATCCTGACTCCCTATTGACATGAGGTTTAAAAGAGTCTCTATTTCATCATATCTCTTGGACAAGAGTTATTCCTGTGCGGTAGAGTCAAGCAAGATCTTTGACTCAGGCTTCAGACCCTTTATAAAGTTGTGCCCAATTATCTCCTTAGGCTGCATGTGGTGTGGACAGTCTCTCAAATAGCCCTTATAATGTTCCCATGCCTGAGCAAAAGTTTCACTATCTTTCTACACAAATCCAGAAATCTTCCCTCTCAACTCCTTGGTTCTCCTTGAAGAGAAAAATCTGTTGATGAATTTGTTGGAAAGAGCCTCTAAAATGGTGATGGAACCTACTAGCTCATTTTGAAGCCACTTCTCGGCTTCAACTATCAGCGAGAACAGAAACAATGTCAGTTTAACATATTCATTTGACATGTTTCGATAGTGGAAATTCTCACTCAACTCCACGAACATCATCAGATGCCAGTAGGGGTCCTCGTGCGACTTACCCTGATATTGGCAAGTCATTTCGACCAACCGCATGGTCCCTTCATTCGGTTCAAAGTTCCCAATGACAATTGGCTTGACGATCACTTTAGAAACATTCTCCAAGTTCATCCTAGCAACGTTCAACACCGGAACCCTCTCCTATTTGTTGCCCTGTGCCTTCTTGTTATTCTCCATGATTAAACTTCAAAAGGTTCTCTCAATTTCAGGATCAAAAGAAGCCAAAAGTGATTCTTGACTTCTTTTACTTGGTATACACTAAGCACACAATCCTATAAACTTTACAAAAACAAAGAAAAAAATATTAAATACAGAATAGCGAAATAAAATTCCTAGCCTACAAACGACCGAAAAATATTCAATTCCCCGACAACGATTCCATAAGCTTGATGTCGCCCAAGGCATGTAAGCGCACGTAGTCTTCAAGTAATATATGACTGGAAGTATCGATTTTTGATCCCTCAAAGACTTGTCAGTTCAATCATTTAAGGTTACTTATTTATTTCGCTATTTTATCAAACAGTTGAAATGGGGAATGGTTTAGATAATTAAATTACTAAAAACTTTAAATATAAAATTAACTAAAGTTGTTGCACACTTGGTCTTACTTCTGATAATGATTAAAATCTAGGGCAATGGCACTTTTAGTTTCAGGTTGAGTTTTCAAGATGTAATTATACTAGAACGATTCTTCCTATGGTTTCTAGTTGCAGGTTACTATTTCATTCCTTGCCCCTCTCCCGAGCATCCAAGAACTATCTCATGAACCCCGACGCCTATATCCCTATGGTCGCAGAAGAAATATGAAATGAGGGTTATGGCTACTTGTATTTCAACTTAACAGGGTTGAAGGGTATATCCCTATCCTCAACAATGACTTCTACCCTCTCACCAATAGGTTCAAGGGTGTTTAAATTCTTGTTCTATACTTACCTTTAACCCTTTTGATTCCCTTTTCCAAGTTCAACCGTTGATCAGGCTAGTGAATAAGTAATTATAACAAGTAAATAGAAATAACCATTAAAGAAGAATCAAAACTAGCATAAATCAGTCTTTCAAACTTCAACCATCCACCATGGACAAAACCGTAGAGTATCAGTTTATCCACTCATAGACAAGTGGAAAAACAAAGACTTAATCATCACCATCCAAAGTAAAATAACAAAGAAGAGAAGAAACCTAAGTAGAAAGTTTTCTTCCTTCCAAGCTGCATTGCAGTCCTCCAAAAATAAAATACGTAATGTAATAAGTGAATCAAAAATTGTTAAAAAAATGACCTAGAGGCTATATTTATAGTTCAGCCTTTAAATGACACTTCTGCCCTTAAGTACTTGGCTTTAAAATCAACAAATTTTGTCCCGCAATAGGCCGGGCATACCGACCCCTCTATAGCCCCAAGTTGGGCTCAAGTTTCTCTGATGTTTAGCTCTGGGCGCCCTGCCCCATCCATAGCACCAAGGATTTAGCCAAATTTTAACACTTCTGGATCATTCGGGCGACTCGCACCACTCATAGCCCCTGAGTGTTAGTGAAATTTCTTTGCTCTAGAACCTCTCTGGCGCCCGCCCCATCCATAGCTCTAGAATTTTGGGAAATTTCTCTATTTCTTGAATGCTCTGGGGCTCCACGCCTCTCATTTTTCTAAGGTGTTGAATGTAACATCTTCTAAAGTTTGTGACATGGAACCCAACACCATCCATAGCCCCAACTTTGGTGCATATTTCTCTAAAGTTTGGGACTTAGCACCCAGCGCCAACCATAGCCCTAGGTCCTTCTTCTCACACTCTCAAATCTTCATACCTTGGGTTAATTTGGGTCCGTTTTCCTTGGTTTCCTGCTTAAAAAGACTAAAATCATATGTTAGCTTACAAAACACACAAACACATGAAAATTTATGAATTTTCTAAGGATTATGAACTCAAAACAATATAAAATATGGGCCATAACATGGAAAACGGGCACAGAAATATGCCCAATATCAACCTGTGATGGGGTCCCATGCGTCGTACCTTGGGTTGTGATCATTGTTCTGTATATGACCCTTCTGTGATTATTCTGTACAATTTCTTGATATGATTTATGGTGAGATACCACGACTCATACCAAGACTTGTACGATCACTACTCATTGAGGCTTGTGGGATAATCCCAACGAACCATCCTACGAGTCGTGATGAGATACCACGAGTCATAGGATGGCTTGTAAAGCCTGTCCTCACCCTATGTTTAAATAATTTAATTTTCAACAGGTTTTTGGGTGATTACTTAGACTTCCCCACCCCATACATTTATATACAATCGAAAACCTTAACTAGACACTACAATAATTAACCTTTACTTCTCCCGTTAACACCCTACTGACGAGTAATTTAAAACTATAGAGAAATCTCCATCCATAAACCCATTTTATTTCCATATGGTAGTCACCTGATCATGTTCCTCTATCCATTTACTAAATGGAGTTTCACGATCAACAACCAGCTAAGAATTGCAAGAAGAAGCCATGAAAATTTTCAACTTACTTGACAAATTCTTGAATAGTGCTTCGTTGCTTAGGGCTTGGAGCGGAAATTTGACTCTATGCTTTAAATCACTTGAAAAATTCATGCTATTTAGGAATGGGAATGTGTTACGATGAGAGTGGTGATTAATGAGGAATATTTGTGCGTGGATGTGTTGTGAATTTTGGGCAACATTTAAGTTCTTAATTGGTTCGGGTCGGTTTTAAACTTCCTGGTCGAGTCGGTTGATGTGGGTTTTTTTCATTAAAAGTGTTACCATGACTCGTACCACAAGTCACGGGTCAAACCTATGACCTCTACCTGCCTTTCATACCTGAGGAATAGACACACTTACCTAGGGACCTATAGATGCTCGTTACGACTCATACCAGGGTGGTATGATTTATACCAAGAGTGTTAGGTCAATAATTCTGTAACATGATACTAAGGATTTCATCATGAAGGTAGGTACTACAACTCATACCATGTAGGAATGGTTCGTAGTGACCCACTGTAATGTGAAGTTATGAAACTTGTTAGGGTCAGCTTCTCTGTACGGTTGGGACTACCAGCCGTAACATCATCATACGATCCGTACTGTGGCTTGTAGTCCTGGCCTACAACTCTATTTTCAATTTGTCCTTGTAACACTTGCACATTTCAACACACGTGAGTCCTTAAAAGTCTTAATAAAAAAAATATTTTGATTGCCTCCCAAGAAACGCCTGATTTAACATTGCGATACGATTCATGTAGTTTGGTTACTCAGGCTTCACCAAACTACTCCATGGGTTTCCTCCTATGCAACACTTGATTTAACATCACAGCATGACATGGGTTTTTTGACTACCAGAATTCATCAAGAAACTTTGATTCAAACTCTATTGTTGAGACTACTCTGAACTCACTTAGCTGTTTCATCAACCGGCATGTGTTGAAAGTAACATCTTCATTGTTCAATAAGAATTTAGTTGTCCAGCTTCAATATCCATTGGAGCATGCCCAGTAGCAAGGAATGGATGCCCCAAAATAATAGGGACCTTAAAATCCACTTCACAATCTATAATCACGAAGTCAGCTGGAAAGATAAATCGGTCAACCTTGACTAGTACATCATGGAGGATACCCACAGGCCTCTTCACTGTGTGATCCTCCATCAGTAAGCGCATTATCCTTAATGTGGGGGCTCCTAAGCCCATTGTCTTAAACACGGTTAGTGACATTAAGTTTATGCTAGCTCCCAAATCACACAGAGACTTTGCAAAGTTAAGATCTCCGATAGTGCATAGGATAGTGAAGGCACCCGGATCCTCTCTCTTCTATGCAAAAATGGTGAGGCTATTGCAATGCGATGGTGAAAATTTCTAACTGGCTCAAAGGTCACAAACCTTTTTATAGTAACCGGGTCCTTCATACACTTATCATAGCCAAGTATCTGCTCTAATGCCTCAACTAAGGGAATATTCACAGACAGCTGCTTTAGAATAGATTTGAACTTGTGAAATTTCCCATCATCTGCCTTCTTCTTCATTCGCTCGAGGAAAGGTGGAGGAGATCGTGGGATAGACATGAAAACTTGTGGGATCTCCTTCTCCTTCCCTGTCCTAAAAACATTCTCATTTTCAACAACTAGAGACTATCAACTCTGCACTATCTTCAATCATCTACTCTTTAGCCTCAGCCTCACCATCTACATCAACTGCCTTTCATTCGGCCATCTCAACTTCAACGGCCATACATGGGTCAACTATTGCTTTTCCCCTCCAAGTAGTTAAAGCCACATAGTGACTATTATTTTTCAAGTTCTGGATCGTGTTACTTGGGAGTGTACCCTTCTACTTTTAGTTCAAAAATACAGACATCTAGCCCAATTGCTACTCAATCTGTTTTATCGCTGTAGCGTGTGACTCAACATTCTGATTCATGCCAAATATGTGTCACACCCCGCCTTGGGGGGTATGACTGGCACCTGGTGCTCTACTAGGACCTGTACTGCTGGACTGCTAAGCCTGGGCACATCTGGTGCCTGGCTGGCTCTAACTCACATTCCTGGAAACAAAGGGCTATATAACGGCTGTAGACACAGCCCCCGGCCCATTGGCCTATAGCCTCCTGTCCCTGTACTAACAGCTGACCAGAAACATGTCAATATAGGGAAGCCTATGCGGGCCGACAAGGCCACCATGCTGTCTAGTTATCTATAACTCAACCATGAAGTACTGGATAACTACGTGACCGGCAAGGTCACCACTACTGTCGAACTAGGGCCCCACACGGCCAACATAAAGGAACCACAAGTTCTAACAGCTATACAACTGCACGGCCTCACACGACCAACTCATCTGACCACAGGGAAATATACAGACTGCAAGCCTCTAAGAATAACAATAGAAATGATCGGGACAGGGCCCCGACCTACCTGTTCTATACAACAAAAGAAAATGAAATACACCTCTGGAATTCAGTCTCCGGTTACAGGAGCTGAATACTCAATCATTGACAGAAATCACATGGTATCGCCTGCTCATCTATGAGTACCTGCAGGCAAGTAATACAGCGCCCCACCGGGCGTCAGTACCGCTGGTACTGAGTATGTAAAGCAATAACTGAAAGAAATATCTGAAAACAACAATATAACTGATGAAACTGAAGTAGAAAGAAATAGATTAACTGTCTGATAATGTAAGTCATACCTTCTCTCAATTATACTGGAAGGAGTAGGAGTCATACCTGGAGACGTATCGTTCTACTGCTGATCTACTCGTATTTAACATAACATGGCATAACATAACATAACATAACCTAGCACACACAAACCTTACCCGGCCCCCATAAGCCGGGAGGTACAACCAGCACAAAATCTATACCCCTACCCCGGTCATCTCATCTCCTATAAACCCTGTAAGCATCCTGCCAGTCCCCTGGGTATGCACTTGGGCTCGCTGAGCCCCTGACTATAACTGTACCTGAGTCCGGAGGACTCCTGAATCAACACCCCGGGCGTATCCGCTCGACGGGGGTGTATAAGGGCCGACCAAGGCACAATATGGGGAAAACTGGCATTCCATCTTCGTCCCCTGTGGGACGGCATGCCACTCCGTAGAGCGACGTATCCTCATCCTCTGGCGGACGAGTCGATACAGCTATTAACCCTGGGCGGTCATGGATGCTAGGTGATCCAACCCCAAGACAATACAGTGGTCTCAACTAGTAATACTATCTGCATATACCACATACTGAAGCTAATGATAATAAAGTGTTTGTACATACTGCATGCTGAACTAGAGATAGTGATATGTACGTATTTAATACATGCTGAGACTGATCTTAGTATATATATATATATAAATATAATCTTCTGCCATACTGTACTGAGTCTAATGCTGAACATGATATAGTGTTTCTGCTGAAAACTATGTTGTATACTGAGTTTCTATAGTAACATGGTTTACTATTCCTAACATGCTTTCCAACTTCATTTTAACTTATCATTCTATTTCTGAGATGTCTTACAGATATTACATCGCTTTACTGGGTTTCAACTAAATACAATGATATCCTAACATTCTGTGTCACATCACATACTGAGCATGTTGTGCAGTTCTTAACACTTATATTAGAATCTATATCGTGCTAGCAAGTCTCGCGCTGATCATAACATAATGTTTCTAGTATCGTACCATCATTCATAGTAAACGTCAAACATGGCTTCTGAATATTCTACTGGCCTTTAAATTACTGTATTGTACCAAGATTACTAACTTGCCGAGGAAACTAACTTTACATACCTTATCCTCGAACTATCCGGCTATCGGACGAGGCTCGGCCAGTGCTTCAACTATTTTCTCCCAACTGCATTCGTAAATGTGTCAATCAATACTAAATACAGCTTTATTGTAAAGAGCAACGTCACTTTCGATATAGTTTATAGCCTAAACTTAGGCTTATCGAAAGACGGTCGAAAACTCGCTATTTTCCAGCGGTCCAGAAGGGAGAAATATTCACTTCACAGCTAGGAACACATAGACGCTAGTTTAGAGCAATTCCACTTACCTTAGCTCGGTAGCTCGACGATTCGTCGGCTGTATTTCACGAAACTAAATCTGTAGGAATGCTCTATGCTGCTAAATACCTCGGTATCTGAGGTTAATTTGAGTTTGGACAACGTTTAGCAGCGTAATCGGACGAAAATTATATTATCTCTTCGTTCCTTTTTCCTTTTCTGCTGGTTTGCTCTGTTTTCTGGAAATTACATGGGTGATTAATAATTTAAAACCGAAGTGGGGCTTTATATACTTGGGCCTGGACAAGGCCAACGTGTCACGGAGCCAACGCGGAGGCCTCACCTCCGTGACACGCTGCCATCGCGGAGGGGTTCTACCACGGCTCCTTCTGCGATGGTTCGACAGGTTTCTCGTCCGATCTTTTCCCGGGCCTTTCTCTAGCACGTATGGCCTTCAAATATGCTTAACCAACATGCGAATAGGTCATCTAGGTGCCGGGAATCCTACAGGGTATAACATTCTCCCCCCCTTAAGAACATTCGTCCTCGAATGTATACTGCCATCTAGAGGACTACTTAACTTACATGTTTAGAAACATCTCGGCAGAGTTTCCCCTGTAATATGGACTATACCAAAAACCTGAAATGCAGAAAAGTCCAATACAGGTACTGTACACAATACTGTAGGATTCACTGGATGGCTACGTATCAATTTTCCTCATTTATACATATACAACCATAAGATACTACATAAGCAATAATACGGACATACCTGTCGCCTGACTAGGCCTGGAATAGGTGAGGATATCTGGTCCTCATATCTTCCTCCGCTTCCCAAGTCATCTCCTCTCGGTTCCTGTTACGCCTCAATACCTTGATAGACGTAATATCTTTAGTCCTCAATCTGCGAATCTGTCTGTTTAAGATAGTTATTGGAACCTCTTCATAGGCCAGCTTTTTCGTAACCTGGATATTCTGGACTGGGACTGCTCTGGACGGGTCTCCTATGCATTTCCTCAGCATAGATACATGAAAGACCGGATGAACGGATTCTAATTCTGGAGGCAAATTCAACTCATATGCTACTCGGCCTGTCCTTCGACGAATCCGATAAGGCCCAACAAACCTCGGGCTGAGCTTATCTTTCTTGCCGGACCTTATTACCTCTTTCATTAGGGATACTTCAGAAATACCCAGTCATACACATCAACTCCAATTTTCTGCGCCGCACATCTGCATATGATTTCTGGCGGCTCTGTGCAGTCAGTAAGCATTCTTCGGATAAGCTTTACCTTTTCCTTTGACTGCTGAACAATGTCTGGGCCAACCAACACTGACTCTCTGATTTCAAACACTGTTCAGCGATCTGCATTTTCGCTCGCATAATGCCTCAAAAGGCGCCATCTGGATGGCTGAATGATAGCTATTATTGTAGTCAAATTCAATTAACGGTAAATGCTCACTTTGGCTACTACCGAAATCTATCACACACGCTCGCAACATGTCTTCGAGCGTCTGAATTATGCGCTCAGCCTGCTTATCTGTCTGAGGGTGGGAAGCTGTGCTTAGATTAATCTATGTCCCCAGCCCCTTCTGGAACAATTTCCAAAACCTAGTCGTGAACTGCGCTCTTCTGTCTGAAATAACGGATACTGGCACTACATGCAATCTGACTATCTCTCGGATATACCACTCCGCATAATCTCCAGCTGAGAAAGTAGTTCTAACTGGCAAGGAATGAGTTGATTTAGTCAATTTTTTAACTATTACCCATATAGAGTCATGTCTGTGTCTGGCACGAGGTAATCCTGCCACAAAATCCATATTCACCGCTTCCCATTTCCAGAGAGGCACAGCTATGTCCTGAGTTAACCCGCCTGGTTTCTGATGTTCTGCTTTCGCCTGTTGGCAGTTAGGACACTGGGCTACAAATTCAGCAATTTCTCTTTTCATACCTGGCCACCAGTAGTTTTCTTTGATATCATGGCACATTTTCGTCGCGCCTGTGTGAAGAGAATAGCGGGCGTAATGCGCCTCGCTCATAAGCTGCTGGCGATGCCCCAAAATATCTGGAACACAAATGCGGCCTTTATATTGTAACACTTCATCCCCGGGTTATCTGAAAATATGTCACCTCTCCTTACTGAACCTTGTGTTCAAGTTGAACCTGGCTAGGGTCTCCATACTGCCATTCCTTTACTTCCACCACTAACGACAATAATGCGACATTCTGTATTATCGCTCTTTAAGGCATAAACTACTGCAGCTAACTCCAGGTCATGGGTAAGATAATTCTTTTCACATTTATTCAACTTCCTGAAAGTATAAGCTATTACTTTATCATGCTGCATCAACCCTCTGTATCCCCTGGCGGTACTAACACTGGAGCTAATGTTAACCTGGCTTTTAACTCTTGGAAGTTCTGCTCACACACCTCAGTCTACTGGAACTTTGCTGCCTTCTGTGTCAATTTAGTCAGAGGTGCAACTAAGGTGGAAAATCCTTCCACAAACCCTCTGCAGTACCCGGCTAACCGCAGGGACTTCGTACTTCGATCGGAGTGGTAGGTCTAGGCTATGTCTTCACTACTTTGATTTTTTGTGTATCTATCTATACACCAGCCTCCGACACAATGTGACAAAAAAGGCTGCTAAACTCAACCAAAATTCACATTTACAAAAATTGACGTATAACTGACGGCCATACTGGTTTATTATACCGGAGAATCTGACAAGTAATCTACTGGTATAGCTAGAGCTTATCTGGCCTTCTGGCCGCATGCTAAGGCTACTTGTTGCTAAGGTAACCTTGAACGGCTATCTGCACACCGTGTGCCCGTATCTGATCAGGGGGTCCTGATATTGACCATGACCTCTAATGATCTGGCTGCATAACCTTAAGTAACTGAATAGTCGGGTTGAATGACCCGAATGTGGCAGTAGTCTAACAATACTCTAACCGTTCTACTTGAGTGCTTATAGTTCATGCATAACCGCAGACTTGTGGGCATCTAATTGCTCTGTTATTTTGCTTAAACCACTGTAAGGCTGGGCTTAATCAAACTTACTCCCAGGCGATCAATCTCTGGATCTTCACCGAGAGTCTACTGATCCCCTGGTCTTAATAAACACTGTGCTAGCAGGGTACTATCAATTTCTTACGCCTTGTGTGTATCCACTTGGATTTATACTTCTATTCTGGGGAATTCTCGATCTTATGAGCTATTCTGTAAATATTGGCCTTCTGCTAGGGCTCTATATCTGAATATCTTACGAGAACCAGCTAAAGTTCTAGTCTGTCGCTGACTACTAATATGGACCATTCCTTGGGGTACCCACGGGTATTCTGACTGGGACGGTCGACTGACTTATGGGGTGTTCCACATAATAACTGCTAGGTTGGCTAAGGCTGACTCTCACCTACAAGGCTGGGAAAATGACGTACGACCACTTAACATACTAGAACAATTCTGGTATTGCTAACCTCTGAAATTTGCCTATTCGGCCTCTAATCCTGGTTCTAGCACATACACTACTGTTACCGGTCTTCAGGGATGCCTCCCTGCTAATGCAGGCGCCAGCTGGTCGGTAGACCGTCTAACTGTGCCCTTATCATCTAGCCATCTATTTTAGGCCATTAACTCTGGTAAGCTCCTAGAGCCTAGATCTGACAACAACACATAAGTCTATTAACCTAATAACTGAGAACTGAGATAGTTTCTATGACTTCATATGTAATTCACACTTAATCTGCCATTTCTCTTCTCCTTTCCCTTTCTCCTTTCTTCTCTCCTTTTTTTCTTTCTTCTCCCCCTTTTTTTTTGGCAAAGTGGGGGGGGGGGTCCTGCAATGCAATCTGTACATGCTTTCTATTACTAATCAGCATCTGTGATTGCACCCCTTATAGGCAGCTACTCACAGCATATCTATTATCTTTATATATATATATATATATATATATATATATATATCAATAGCTACGTACAATATGTACTGAATTCTGCGGTAATACATAATCTCTAACATGCTCTGCTTAGTCTCATACCGTACATGATACACCGCTTCTACGGCCTAATAATATCTCCTGCCCTGACTTATCATTTCATTGCATTGTCACCCCATTCTGAAAGTAACAAAAATAAACACTTTAGTTATTGTCTGCTGTTTGAAATTCCGCCACTCTTGCGATGTGGGGTCGACGTTCGAATCTTGTAGCCTTACTAGGCATATATTGAGAGCCCATGACTGTCTGCTGGGCCTTATCTCTAGGCTACACTAGATTAGAATTGTTGTATCGGTAACTTCTTAACTTTTCCATAGCGGGCATACTGCGATATTTTGAACCGCAATCTTACTGTCAGCCCGAGGCTTAATCCTTAATACGATATTTTATCAATCCGGGGGTAATTCTAATTTCCCCACAAGATCTGACATTCCTGCTTCTTTCCCTCATCTTACTTAAGCTGAACTCTGGGGTTCAAAGTGCCTGCTCTTCATTGTTAACAAGATTGCTGGTCAAGTATCAGTTCATACTTCCCCTGACTTGCAGTCAGACCTATCTGATTCACATGACCCCTCACCCTTTCGATATCACAACTGGATCATAACCACAATCTTACAGGTATGTCTTGCTATCTGTTAGCATATGTGGCGGACTTGGCCTTCTTCTGACTCGAACTTGACTATTACCCGACATTCATCACTAACAGGTCTTCTACCCCTGCTTCGAGTAAGCTAACGGTCTTACTTTCTCTACTGGCTTATTATCATAAGGGTCTACATAACTTACGTAATCATAGGGGCTCTTTATACTTTCTAATACTTACTAGGATCAATCAGCCCATCTTTACTTACTGCTTGATTTGGCAACCCCATCTCAAGTCTTACGCCCCTTTACTATACTGGCATCAAAATCAAGAGGTAGGAATAGCCCTTTTCTTATTGCAACAAATAAAAGTATTTAACTGTACCATATCCAAAAAGATGTATTTGGGATTCCTGCATTTCCCTCTCTTTCTTATACTTACCTGGTGGTCTGACCTTGTCTGTAATCTTAATCAGATCTTATATAGCTAATAAATAAATCAACTCGTATGTACATTACACTCCTGACTTCCTATTCTGGAGTTATCAACGTATACTGGGGATAATAACGATAAAGGTATCATGCTGGGAGGTCTCGGGTACCTCCTCCTACTGCTGTAGTTATCATGTAACTGGCTGGTGCCTTCTTCTGTTGCTATATCTAATCTTCTGTCTGTAATAGGGTAATGCTGATCTGTCTTTGTATCTGTAATCAAAGAATATGGTAAGTTTTTAGAGACTCCACCCTATACTGTACCGCTCTAAAGCACGACTGATTGAGAAGGAAGGGTAACCATCCTATCATGCCTCGCAGCCTCCTGCCTATAGTATGTGGTGCACAACACATCCATAGACAAGACTCTACTTAGCACGGCTTGTAGACTCCCCGGGACACGACCTGCTCTGATACCAAGTTTGTCACACCCCGCCTTGGGGGGTATGACTGGCACGTGGTGCCCTACTAGGACCTGTATTGCTGGACTGCTAAGCCTGGGCACATCTGGTGCCTGGCTGGCTCTAACTCACATTCCTGGAAACAAAGGGCTATATAACGGCTGTAAACACAGCCCCCGGCCCATTGGCCTATAGCCTCCTGTCCCTGTACTAACAGCTGACCAGAAACATGTCAATATAGGGAAGCCTATGCGGGCCGACAAGGCCACCATGCTGTATAGTTATCTATAACTCAACCATAGTACTGGATAACTACGTGACTGGCAAGGTCACCACTACTGTCAAACTAGGGCCCCACACGGCCAACATAAAGGAACCACAAGTTCTAACAGCTATACAACTGCACGGCCTCACACGACCGGCTCATCTGACCACAGGGAAATATACAGACTGCAAGCCTCTAAGAATAACAATAGAAATGATTGGGACAGGGCCCCGACCTACCCGTACTATACAACAAAAGAAAATGAAATACACCTCTGGAATTCAGTCTCCGGTTACAGGAGCTGAATACTCGATCGCTGACAGAAATCACGTGGTATCGCCTGCTCATCTATGAGTACCTGCAGGCAAGTAATGCAGCGCCCCACCGGGTGTCAGTACCGCTGGTACTGAGTATGTAAAGCAATAACTGAAAGAAATATCTGAAAACAACAATATAACTGATGAAACTGAAGTAGAAAGAAATAGATTAACTGTCTGATAATGTAAGCCATACCTTCTCTCAATTATACTGGAAGGAGTAGGAGTCATACTTGGATATGTATCATTCTACTGCTGATCTACTCGTATCTAACATAACATGGCATAACATAACATAACATAACCTAGCACACACAAACCTTACCCGGCCCGCATAAGCCGGGAGGTACAACCAGCACAGAATCTATACCCCTACCCCGGTCATCTCATCTCCTATAAACCCTGTAAGCATCCTGCCGGTCCCCTGGGTATGCACTTGGGCTCGCTGAGCCCCTGACTATAACTGTACCTGAGTCCGGAGGACTCCTGAATCAACACCCCGAGCGTATCCGCTCGACAGGGGTGTATAAGGGTCGACCAAGGCACAATATGGGGAAAACTGGCATCCCATCTTCGTCCCCTGTGGGACGGCATGCCACTTTGTAGAGCGACGTATCCTCATCCTCTGGCGGACGAGTCGATACATCTATTAACCCTGGGCGGTCATGGATGCTAGGTGATCCAACCCCAAGACAATACAGTGGTCTCAACTAGTAATACTATCTGCATATACCACATACTTAAGCTAATGATAATAAAGTGTTTGTACATACTGCATGCTGAACTAGCGATAGTGATATGTACGTATTTAATACATGCTGAGACTGATCTTAGTATATATATATATAAATATAATCTTCTGCCATACTGTACTGAGTCTAATGCTGAACATGATATAGTGTTTCTGCTGAAAACTATGTTGTATACTGAGTTTCTATAGTAACATGGTTTACTATTCCTAACATGTTTTCCAACTTCATTTTAACTTATCATTCTATTTCTGAGATGTCTTACAGATATTACATCGCTTTACTGGGTTTCAACTAAATACAATGATATCCTAACATTCTGTGTCACATCACATACTGAGCATGTTGTGCAGTTCTTAACACTTATATTAGAATCTATATCGTGCTAGCAAGTCTCGCGCTGATCATAACATAATGTTTCTAGTATCGTACCATCATTCATAGTAAACGTCAAACATGGCTTCTGAATATTCTACTGGCCTTTAAATTACTGTATTGTACCAAGATTACTAACTTGCCGAGGACACTAACTTTACATACCTTATCCTCGAACTATCCGGCTATCGGATGAGGCTCGGTCAGTGCTTCAACTATTTTCTCCCAACTGCATTCATAAATGTGTCAATCAATACTAAATACAGCTTTATTGTAAAGAGCAACGTCACTTTCGATATAGTTTATAGCCATCTATTATAAATATTTCTGTCGCTTGCTCCCGTGAGTGACTCATCAATGCTTCACCATCTATTATATTTACTACTGCCTTGTTGTTGTTATTCAAGGATCTATAGAGTATTTCCAACAAGCTCTCATTCGAAATTCTATGATACTTGTTAAACTTCTTATTAAACTACAGCCATGTCTGATAAAGTGCCTCCATCTTGAGCTATCGGAAGTTATATTTCTTATCTTTGACCTGTAGCATCCTTGAAGGTGGGAAGAACCTTTCCAAGAAGGCATGTTTCAGTTCTCTCCAATTGTGATGGAATCATTTGGTAACTCCGACAATGTCACGACCCGAGAGTACCCCCAGATCGTAGACACGGGACAAAAGACCCCGGGAGACCCCAAGTCAACCCATGGCATAAGTATTCACTAACTTATTCAATAAACATAAAGGAAACATAAACATAAATTCAGTGGAAGACTAACTTTACATAACAGCAGAATGAACATCTGAAACTGAATACATGTCTAAGTCTGAGCCTCTAATCTGGATGAGCTGATGAGACAACACCCCCGACTAGCTCAGAAATACTAAAACTGAAAGTACGCTCAAAATAACTTAAAGTCTAGTCCTTGGAGGTGAGGACTCACCAAGCAAGCAAATGCTAACTCTGATGAGCGGCTACGAATGGGGCTGGACCTGAGAACCCAATCCTGCATCATGAAATGATGCAGCATTGAAAGTATACGGTCAGTACGTAGAATGTACCGAGTATGCAAGGTATGTAAAACCGCTTGAACAATAATAGCCTTTTTAAACCAAGTCATAATATATGATAGACTTTAAGGATAAGAAACGATCACAAGAATTCAATATAAAATCATTCTTATTTAATACATGGTCATGTGCTCGGTTCTTTGGCAGGGGTTAAAAACCGACACGCAAGTGCACGTGGTCAAACAAGTAGTAAGTGGCTTAAGTAAGCCAAGTACCGATCCAAGGAGACTCTGGATAAGTAAAAATTGCTGAAGTATACTATATTCTATCTCACTTCTATATATGCTAACAACAACGTAACCAACAATTGAAAAGTTTGTTTTATAAATTATGTACTAAAACTACTAACAATTATTTACTTTGAATTGAAACTATGGTTATGAGCATGCCAAGGTTAAGAACATGTAATGAACTCGATTATAATCATAAATTGGTTAATCTTTCTCTTCCAATTGCTAGCCAAGAACATTAGCCAAGAGATTAAAACTCTCGTATTTAATCTCACTTAAGAATCATAAACCATCCGTCTACATTTCTGTGATCAAATGCAATTCATGACCTAGCAATACAATTCCGGTTCCTAAATTGACTAATACGACTTTCAAGTATATTTCTATCAGGAAAGCACATCAAAACTCAATTTTCCTAAATCAAGTTAAGAACAATACCCTATTAATTCACAACTTTCCAATTTCGTGCTCTCTCGAGTGAAATCGGACTTTTTAGATGTACATTAATGTCGGCCACACACCAATGCAGTAGAAACAAGAATTAATAGAACAACATGGAAGAAGAAGATGAAAAACCATATTATTCAATAATCAAAATTCATCACAAATGTTCATAACCTCAGCAAGGAAGGGAATTAGCCACTCATTTGTGGATTAATCATCCTAAAACAAGTGTTAATCATACAAACAATTGAGTGAAAGAAGAAAGAAGGAGAGAAAAACCCTGAGCTTTTTCGTCCCTCAACTGCCTGTAACTCACGTCCTTGCTCCACCAAATCTGAATTCTGAAAAATACATTTAAGTGTTCTATTTATACTAGTGGAAAGTTTTCCCGGAATAACAAGCAACGTGTCACGGACTGCAACGCGGAGCACTGCCTTCGTGACACGGCGTGGACGCGGACCCTCACTGGAAATTTGGGGTCCGGGTATATAGCAGCAACGTGGCACGGCGTGCAACGCGGAGGCTTGCCACCGTGCCACGGAGCAGTCGCGAGGCTCCACTGGAATTTGACTATTATTTCACCCTCCAGGCAGAATGCCTCCGCGATGGCAGCGTGACACGACTCCATCGCGGAGCCCCTTTATATTGTGCAGTCCAATGCCTTTTCCGTGCTCGCATCCAAGTCCAACTCCGATATTGTTCCAACATGCATTTTAGCTCCTCAAAATCACATTTTACCTACAAAACAATGCTAATCATGTTGGTTAGTATAAATTCACATTTTATTACCAATTACATGAAAATGTATACATATTGCTAGATAAACAAGGCGAAAATGATACGTTTGAGTATCACTTGGGCATATAAATCTGCCCAAGATCATCATGCATGGTTTTAGAACATCATGACTAAATCGAATGACTCAAAGCTAAATCATAACATTTATATCAAAAGCTGAACAATGAGTCAAATCTTTCTTTTGAAACATGCATGCATAAGATAATCATCATGAGTAATGGGTATGAAAACTCGAATGATATAGACAGTGGGAGACTCAACACTTAACCAACATACCACGATAGAGCTTACGTGCTCCCGACTATTACACTCAAGTAGGCAGAGCCGTCCATAACCTTGCCAGGGCTACGAACGATACCATGATGTCGATATCAAGCTCAAAGGGCCAATCGGGCCGAGGATAGCTCACAAAGGAGGTCCCAATAATATAATAGAATCAACCTACGTTGGTGCGTAGTTCTGGGCATAGGGTAGTAGACCCTTAGCCCGCTCGGTGCTAGACTCTTCTCCTAAAAAATGCAATGCTCTACATCATATAATTACGAAGCTCAACATCGTCTAGTGATGAAGCTCAACATGAAATCATGCATAAACTCAACATCGTATGAAATGAAGCTCAACATTTTCTATTGACAAAGCTCATTATGAAATCATGCATGCATTAGACATCATATAAATATGAAGCTCAACAATGTCATCTCGAAAAAGCTTAGAATAGAATCACGCTTAACTCAACATCATATGAAATGAAGCTTAAAAACGACATACATCTCAATTATGAATTCATGCATATGAGAAGCTTTACTATGACACATACCACAAGCTCAAGAATAGTGGGAGACTGTTCTCCAAAATCATGTGGTAAGGCTACTTTAGAAATATCACTTCATTATCATCAACATAGGAAGCTTGCCCAAAACCATATCACGCTTGAACTCATACAATTTATTTGGACACATTGTAATTTGGGAGATTTCACTCCAAAACGAAGTAATAAAGTCAATTCATGAAAAAAATCATCATTCATACTCAACATTAGGCACTACCCAAAGCTTCATCATACATGGGTCTATTTAATCTTCTTTGAAAACATCATCAAAATCATGGGTAAGATTGGAAACATGTTTTTCATCATCTACTCCATCATCATCACATTATATTAGGAACTCCCCACACATGGGCATTTTAGATTCGATTTTTAGAAAATAATTTTGTAAAAGAAATTAAGTTAGAATCCGCCCAAGCTCGCTCAATAAATCATCAATATCAACTCAGTTAATCATACCCATGAGTAGAAAGGTAAGAATCATGTAATTGATTGAAAACTCATACTTCATCATCATAAACTAATCACAAATTGATAGGGGATAGGCATGGGTGTGGAAGAAAGCACCCACTCATAGCCTTACATACCTGAAAATGAAGAATCCCAACTTCCTAATTGCCCAGCTGAGATTTCCCTTGAAAACCTTGAATTTCTCCTCACTTTCTTCTCTTCAAGCTCTCACCCTTGCATGCATGAAGAAAATGGCCTAGATGGGTCTTTCTCAGCTTAAAACCCTCTATTACGAGATTAAAACGACGTAGTATAGGCCCTTAGAACTTAGGAATTACGGAAAATCCCTTATTGAAAACGCTGAAAATAACTGTCAGGGGGTCCTAACGGACGACCTGACGACTAGTTACTAGGGCTCACGATCCGTTGGTTCACCCGTCAAGTGCGCTGCCTCATTATGTGTGTGTGTGTGTGTGTTTGTGTGTATATATATATATATATATTTATTTATTTATTTATATATTTCACTTTTTGAGTCTTTTTTATTAAAGTCCATACTTTGTTTACTCTTTGGGTTTAAAGCCCCAATGAACTTAGAACTTTTTTGCACTTTTTGCTTTTGATAACACTGAATGAAATTATCAAGGTATTTCTGATTCACTATTTAAACATGCATGTGGATATCTAATATAACACAAGGCACAATGAGATGCATTGAACACTTAATTTTAATGCACAACAAGAAACGTGTGCAATGTAGGGTTTTTAGTTATTGAACTATTCTAGTGCCTTGTGATAGGGTGCATTTTATCATAGTGATGACTAAAGAGGGACTTTATTTCTAAAATTGATTGTTTCTTCTATTTGGTTTTAATACAGATTTAAGAAGTTGATATCCGTCGTACTTTAACCTATGTAAAAAAGAAAGAACTCGGGTATCTACATTTACTAACAAGATGCTGATTATAAAGTGTGTACTCCTTTATAAGTGTTGAATTTAGATAAGTTCCTCGAGTTTAGATACGGTGATTTCTATGCAAGTGTTTAGAGTAATGTGAAAAATTTGTTGTCTTTGCGTATTTCTATTCCAAATTTGAATATGCTAGATTAAAAGTTTAGAATTTCGCGAGCATTTCAATTAAATGAAGGGATCGGGCACATAGTGAAATGCAAGCACTATGGTCTATTGTCCAGTCATTCGAACTTAGAGTAATGCTCTTTCACTAAATAACTAAACTTATTCTGGTGAATATTAGCCATTTCAATTCTCATTCACTGCTCCTTAGATGGATAGGATATAAAAAATGTAGACTGTCTTCATTGCTCTTGTTTTTGATTCACCCCCCAATGGAAGGGCCAAAAGCTGAGTGGTGCATGGAGAGTGGAGAACTTTAGGCTTAAGGTGATAGAAGAAGCTGAAAGGTATGGTGTGGACAAGGTCAAGAGGATCTGACAAGCTAAAAAAAGGAGGTAGGACCTTTTTGTTCTTGGAAGGAAGTCTAATATTTTCTAGTTTTTCTTACTAAAGATCATGAATGACCCGTGTTGTAAAATCCAACTAAGAAAAGATTCTCTTGTTCATCATTTGTATTCTAAAATATCAAGGGTAATAGAAAGCATGGTGTTTAAGGACAAAAGTAGACAACGGGTAAAATAAGAGAGTAAATTGTCATCTAATTGTCATCCAGACCAATATGCAAAAGAAAACAAAAATATTGGCAAAATAATTTGTGCACTCATATGCTTTATGTGAACAAGTTTAATAGTAGAGATGAGAGTGTTGAAAAATTGATTTTGTATAGAAATTGTTGGAGAAAATGAAAATGATACATACATCTAGTCAGTGACGCAATCAGAAATTTCATGAAGGGTGTTCAAATTTTTACATAAGTTTTTTCTCGATGACCTGATGCGAAAAATTAAAATCAAACTACACAATATTTAATTAAATTATAAAAAAATAGAACTAACAATTATATAACTTAAAACTAACATAAAGAAAAAAAACTACATCGAAAGAATAATTCAAATATACTATTACAATTGTACTTGACGAGGTTTCATATCTTAAAATATTCTTTATAATAGACTCATTAGAAATAGCACGAAATACTTTTTTAGGTTGATTTAGAGATGTCAAACTTATTTTTGGTACTCTATTGAAATATTTTCTGAAGTTCATTGAAACTTCTAAGTGAAATATTGACTAAGTTGTTTTTGTTGTAAAATAAGAGATAGAAAAAAAATAGAAAGAAAATTATTGAGATTTGATTCTAAGTAATATGATGATATAATTGGGGTTAATGAGTCTCCTATTTATAGAAGAAAAAACCTTATTCCATAAGAAAAAGATATTAAATTTTAAGAAAGAAAGTCTTATTCCACAAGGAAAAGATATCAAATTTTAAGAAAAGAATTCAATCTATCCTAGACCTAACCATAATAAGAATGAGAGCAAAATAGACAACCCGTAAAATTATATATGATAAAGAACATGGATGCAGAGGTTAGAACTTGGGCATCCTACAAGATAGAGATCATTCTTACCACCAAGCTACAACTTCCACTAATGAAAAATCTTCTTTTTTTTAATATCACAAAATAATAATATACATAGTGTTGACACGAGGAATCGAATACGGGACATACAACAACTTGTTGCACACCTTTGCCACTGGGCTATAGGTATCAATTGTTTTCAAGGGTATTCAAAATATTATACATACGAAAATAAAGAAATACTTAACCTATATATACAGTGTAATTTTCTGACGAAGGGTGTTCGGCTGATCACTCATGTCACGACCTGAGTCTGCAACTTGGCCGAGATATGGTACTTGGCACCACAAGTGACCCTAAGCTAACCCATGGTCTAATATTTGCACTGGTATACTAAGTAAACATAAGCGGAAGCTTTAAAAGAAATATTTATAAATCAATACTGTCGAAAGGTGGAAAACATCACTGAAAACAATACTAAACAACTATGTCTGAAAGCCACTACTAACTGATGAGTTATTGGGATAAGCCCCCAGATAACTCTAAAGTCTAACTGAAAAAGAAACTAACTGAAAAGCAAATAAAGTCCTCGAAATATAAGGACTCACCAAATGGACTAATGTTGTCGGAATTATCGAGAGGAACTACTGACGATGCTAAGACTGAGAACCTGCGCCTGTATAATAATACGATACAACATAAAAAAATATGCATCAGTACTTTGAATGTACTGAGTAAGTGAGATATACAATAAGTATGAAAATTAAACAACTGAGCTGAAATAACATGAAATGACCAACTAAAACTGAATACTAAATTAACATTCAATCTGGCTGTAAATCCACAAAATGGTAATAATATGAAATTTCAAGAACTAATAGAGTCCAGCAGTATTTGTATCTAGACAATTATGCAAGACCTTATTTATTGTATTGCATGAAGATAATAACAACATACTAGAGAAATGATGAAAACATTGCAAAAGTTCACAAGGATGCCAATTCACAAGAATTAATCAGGATCTGGCTACGATTTACACTAACTCAAAACTTCAGGCCTAGAACTGATAAGAAATTATAGAAGAGTTTTGGAGAACAAGGGAAGAACAATTCCCTTATTGAATTTCCACATACCTGGAGTCGAAATGTTTGGAAAGGATCTGGAGAATCTGAGGAGAAAACTTGAAAGCCCTAGCTTGCTCTGAGAGAACTTTCAAGAACTTCTTTGCTCTGAAGATTGAGAGTTGAGTGAAATGAGAGGGAGTTAGTCGATGACCCCTTTAATTCTCTCCAAAATGTGCCCAAAACAACATAGTTTAGGAATAAAAATAG
Organism: Datura wrightii; assembly: GCA_035772735.1. Classification (NCBI taxonomy): domain Eukaryota; kingdom Viridiplantae; phylum Streptophyta; class Magnoliopsida; order Solanales; family Solanaceae; genus Datura; species Datura wrightii. The sequence continues at coordinate 144,022,850 of JASDFA010000027.1, read as the reverse complement.
TTGAAAGTTACGAAAATGCCCCTGCTAAAACGCAAAATTTTGGACCCTGCCAGTCCTCACGAGGGACTGGATGAGTCGTTACCATACATGATGACTCATCATCCCATTTGTTAGCACTGCAAGCCTAATCGACTGAAATTTTTAAGACCTAGGCACGACGGAATTCACGAGTCATTGGGTGCCAAAACGACTCATAAGTTCCAATCGTGATCTACACTGGTCTCACACCTAGCCAGTCATGACAAGGGACATCAAGGGTCGTCGCCACCACTTGTCATCACCACTGGAATTTCCTCTTCTTTCCACTTCTTCCAGATGATGACTCACTTGACAAGTCATGACGTGGTACCACGACTCGTCCCCCAACTCGTTAAGTTCCCATGAAGGCCCCACATTAACCAACTTAAGCACACACGACGTGTCACTTAACGACCCATCGAGTCACATAACAAGTCACTCCACGACTCATTCTGTGATCTGGTGCACTTTTTCCTATTTTCTCTGTTTCAACCCCCGATTTGGTCTAGGAACTTTGTAAGGTGTTACAATATCTCCCCCTTAGGATTGTTCCTGAATGAAGGCTAAAGCTGCTAGAAAACTGAGCAAAGAGTTGCAATTCCCAAACTGAAACTATAAACTGATTTCTAAAAGAATGACTGACTTCGAACTGATTTAACCATACTAACTGAGTTAACACAACTAGAGTGCATATTGCAAATCTGAATAAAGCCAATAAGTACAAAATTGAATAGAGTATCAAGGAAGAATTTAATACCTGATGCTGAAACTAAACTGGAAGGGAATAAATGCGGGTATTTAGCCATTATGTCGGCTTCTGCCTCCCATGTGGCTCCCTCAACTTAATGGTTCCTCCACAAGGCTTTCACTGAAGCGACTTTCTTATTTCTCAGCTTACGAACCTGACGGTCTAGGATTTGAACTGGAACCTCTTCATAAGAGAGACTATCCTTCACCCCCACACTGTCTAGTGGAACAACTGAGCTCAAATCACCAATGCAATTCTTCAACAGTGACACATGGAAGACTGGATGCACAAATGCTAACTCCGAAGGTAATTCTAGCTCATAGGCCACGTTACCAATTCGCCTCAGAATCTTATAGCATCCTACATACCTCGGACTGAGTTTTCCTTTCTTTCCAAACCTCATCACCCCTTTCATGGGTGAAATTTTCAGATAAATCCAATCATCTACAGCAAATTCTAACTCTCTCCTCCTCACATCAGCATATGATTTCTGTCAGCTCTGAGTGGTTTTCAACCTTTCTTTGATCAGTTGCACTTTCTGCATAGCTTCATGTAATAAGTCCGGTCCTATCAGTGTAGCTTCGCCAACCTCAAACCACCCTATAGTATACCTACACCTTCTACCATATAATGCCTCAAATAGGGTCATGTGAATACTGGAGTGGTAGCTGTTGTAATATGTAAACTCGATGACAGGTGGGTGATTGTAACGACCCGAGAGGGGGCCTAGATTGTAGACACGGGACAACAGACCCCGAGAAACCCCAGGTCAACCCATGGAAAAAGAATTCACTAACTCATTCAATAAACATGAAGGAAACATAAATATAAACTTAGCGGAAGTCTAACTTAGCATAACCAGAAAATGAAATTTTGAAGTTGAATACATATCTAAGTCTGATAAGCCTCTAATCTGGACGAGCTGATGGGACAACACCCCCAACTAGCTCGAAAATACTGAAACTGAAAATATGCTCAAAATAGCTAAAAGTCTAGTCCTTGGAGGATGAAGACTCACCAAGAAAGCAAATGCTAACTCTGATAGGCAGCTACAAATGGGGATGAACCTAAGAACCTTATCATCATGAAACGATGCAACATAGAAAGTATGTGGTCAATACGTTAAATGTATCGAGTATGCAAGGTAAGTAAAACCGCTAGAGCAATAATAGTCTTATTTAATACATGGTCATGCATGGCTTTAGAATGTCATACATATATGATAGCCTTTAAGGGTAAGTAAAACAAGTCATACATATATGATAGCCTCTAGGGGTAAGAAAAGATCACAAGCATTCATTATGAAATCATTCTTATTTAATACATGGTCATGCATGGCTTTAGAAAGTCATGACTAGATCGAATGACTCTAGCTAAATCATAACATTTATATCAAAAGCTAAACAATGAGTCAAACCTTGCTTTTCAAACATGCATGCATAAGATAATCATCATGAGTAATAGATATGCTAATTCAAATGATATAGACAGTGGGAGACTCGTCACTTAACCGACATACCACGATAAAGCTTACGTGGTCCCAACTATCACTCTCAAGTGGGTAGAGCCGTCCATTACCTTGCCAGGGGGATGGACAATGCCATGATATCGATATCAAACTCAAAGGACCAATCAGGCTAGGGATAGCTCACAAGGGAGGTCCCAATAATATGATGGAATCAGCCTACGTTGGCGCGTAGTTCTGGGGCATAGGGTAGTAGACCCTTAACCCGGTTGGTGTTAGACTCTTCTCCCAAAACATGCAATGCTCTACATCGTATAAATACGAAGCTCAACATCATCTAGTGATGAAGCTCAACATGAAGTCATGCACAACCTCAACATCGTATGAAACGAAGCTCAACATTGTCTATTGACAAAGCTCATTATGAAATCATGCATGCATTAGACATCATTTAAAAATAAAGCTCAACAACGTCATCTCAACAAAGCTTAGAATATAATCATTCTTAAACTCAACATCATGTGAAATGAAGCTTAATGGTGACATACATCTCAATTATGACTCCATGCATATGAGAAGCTTTACTACGACACATACCATAAGCTTAAGAATAGTGGGAGACTTTTCTCCAAAATCATATGGTAAGGATACTTTAGAAATATCACTTCAATATCATCAACATAGGGACCTTTCCCAAAACCTTATCATGCTTGGACCTATTCAATTCATTTGAAAACATTATAATTTGGGAGATTTCACTCCAAAACAAGTAATAAAATCAATTCAAGAGAAATCATCATCCATACTCAATATTGGGCACTACCCAAAGCTTCATTATACTCGGGTCAATAAACCTCTTTGAAAACATTATCAAAATCATGGGTGTGTTTGGAAACATGTTTTTCATCATCTGTTCCATCATAAGCACATTCTATTAGGAACTCCCCACACATGGATGTTTTAGATTCAATTTTTAGAAAACAATTTTGTAAATGAAATTAAGTTAGAATCCGCCCAAGCTCGATAAATCATCAATATCAACTCAATCAATCATACCCATGAGTAGAAATATAAAATCATATCAATTTGAATGAAAACCCATACTTGATCATCTCAAATAAATCAAAAAATGATAGGGAATAGGCATGGGTGTGGAAGAAAGAACCCACTCATAGCCTTACATACCTGGGAATGACGAATCCTGACTCTTCCTAATTGCCCAGCTGAGATTTCCCTTGAAAACGTTGAATTTCTCCTCACTTTCTTCCCTTCAAGCTCTCACTCTTGCATGCATGAAGAAAATGGCCTAGATGGGTCTTTCTCAGCTTAAAACCCTTTATTACGAGCTTAAAACGACGTAGTATAGGCCCTTAGAACTTAGGAATTAAGGAAAAGCTCTTATTGAAAACGCTGAAAATAACTGTCAGGGGGTCCTAATGGATGACCTGACGACTCATTTCTAGGGCTCACGATCCGTTGGTTCACCTGTCAAGTGCACTGCCTTATCATTCATGAAAACTCCACTGGCTTGGTAACGGCCCACCTAATGGGTCGTTAGGACTGACGACGAGTCGTTGGGTGCCATCCGTCAAGTACACTGGATCAGCTTCACTGTCCTTCTCTAAGACCACCCCACGACTGACATGATGACTCATGGTGATTGACCACGAGTCGTTACATCACCCGTGAGGACCTCGAGTCCTTCAACATCTTAGGCCTTCCCCACGAGCCACCTGACAACTCGTTAGGCCTCCTCACGAGTCATTAAGTGACCCATTCTACACCTGCTGCAACATTTTCCACTTTTTCTCTTGATTCACTCCCGGGTCGGATTCTTGAATTCCCGAGGTATAACATTGATCATCCCAAATGCCCTTGAAGTCGATCATACAAGCTCTCAGCATATCTTCTATGGTCTAAATAGTCTGATCTGCTTGTCTATCTGTCTGAGGGTGGAAAGTTGTGCTGAGTTTGACTTGAGGACCGAGTCCTTTCTAAAATGACTTTCAGAAATGCGAGATGAACTGGGTATCTTTATATCAAATGATGTACAAGAGAACTCCATGCAGTCTGATTAACTCCCGGATGTATAGTCTAGCATAATCCTCAACTGAGTTTGTTGTTTTTACTGGGAGGAAATGTGCTGACTTGGTTATCCGATCTACTATCACCCAAATTGAATCATGTTGCCGACGAGTACGAGGTAGACTTGTAATGAAGTCCATATTCACTTCTTCCCACTTTCACGTGGGTATGTTGATTTCCTGTGTCACACCTCTAGGTCTTTGATTTTCAACTTTAACCTGCTGGTAGTTCGGGCACTTAGCCACAAACTCTGCAATGTCTCTCTTCATACCGTTCTACCAGTAAATTTCCCGTAGGTCACGGTACATCATAGTCACACCCGGGTGGATAGAATATCTAGAGCTATGTTTTTCTGCCAGTATCTGCTATCTCAAGTCATCAACGTCCGGAACACATAGTATGCCCTGGTAAAAAAAGTACACCATCTCCCCCTTTGGAGAAAACCTCCTTCCTTTCTTAGAACTGTTTCTTTCAGCTTAAGTAGTATGGGATCCTCCTCCTACTTTGACTTAACCTCAACAACTGACTAGGATTCCGACCCACTCTGTTTTACTACTCCGCCCTCAGCTGAATCCACCAATTGCCCACCCAATTGGGCTAACCTGTGAATATCTTTTCTAGCTCTTTTCTGCCCTCTTCAACATGAGCAACCCCATGGACATTCTACTCAAGGCATCTGTCACCACATTTGCCTTTCCCGAGTGGTACAACACATTTATGTTGTAATCATTCAATAACTCCAACCACCTTCTCTAGTGAAGGTTCAAATCCTTCTAACTGAATACATATTGAAGGCTTTTGTGGTCGGTGAAAATATCAACGTGAACCCCATAAAGGTAATGCCTCCATATTTTTAGAGCAAACACCACTGCCGCCAATTCAAGATCATAAGTCGGATAATTCTTCTCATGAACCTTGAGCTGTTTGGCAGCATAAGATATCACCTTACCTGGCTGGATTAGAAAGCAATACAGGCCAACTCTGGAAGCATCACTATAGACTACGAACCCATCTGTTCCTTATGGTAAGGTCAAAATTAGAGCAGTAGTGAGTCGAGTCTTTAGCTCTTGGAAACTCTTCTCACATGCATCTGACCACTGAAACTTCACCTTTTTCTGAGTTAACTTAGTCATAGAAGATGCAATAGAAGAAAATTCCTCTACAAACCGTCGGTAATAACCGGCTAGACCTAGGAAACTTCTGATATATGTTAGGGAAGTAGGTCTTGGCCAGTCTTTCACCACTGCTATCTTTTGAGAATCTACCTGAATACCCTCACCTGAGACCACATGACCAAGGAAAGTCACAGACTTCAGCCAGAATTCACATTTGCTGAATTTAGCGAGCAGTTAGTGGTCTCTGAGAGTCTGCAACACTATCCTCAAATGGTTAGCATGCTTCTCCTCATTTCAAGAGTATACCAAAATGTCATCTATGAATACAATGACGAACATGTCTAGATACTGTTTGAATACCCTGTTCATCAGGTCCATAAAGGTTGTCGGGGCATTGTTAGTCCGAAGGACATAACCATAAAATTATAGTGATCATACTGAGTTTTGAAGGCTATTTTCTATATGTCACATTCCTGACCCTAAGTTGATGATACCCCGACCTGAGATCTATCTTGGAAAAACAACTGGCTCCTTGAAGTTGATCGAAAAAGTCATCAATCCTGGGTAGGGAATACCTGTTCTTAACTGTAACTTTGTTCAGTTGACGGTAGTCGAGACACATTCTGAGAGTACTGTCTTTCTTTCGCAGAAACAACACTGCAGCACCCCATGGAGAGATGCTGGGCTTGATGAAACCCTTGTCAAGAAGGTCTTTTAGTTGTTATTTCAACTTCTTAAGCTCACTTGGAGCCATTCCATAAGGAGGAACAGAAATGGGTTGAGTGTCTGGAAGAAGGTCTATGTCGAAGTCTATTTTCCGCTTGGGAGGAACTCCGGGAAGATCTTCGGGAAAGACGTCAGGGAATTCGCTAACAACTGAAACTGACTGGATAGTTGGGGTCTTGGAGCTAGAATCTTTGACCCGAACTAGGTAATAGATTCACCCTTTCGAAATGAGCTTCCTTTCCTTAAGGTAGGAAATAAACTGACCCTTAGGCATGGAAACATTACCCATCCGTTCTAAGACTAGCTCATTGGGGAACTGAAACCTGATGACTTTCGTTCTACAGTCAACTGAGGCATAACTAGAATGTAACCAATCCATACCAAGAATGAAGTCAAAATCGATCATGTCTAGCTCTACTAGATCAGCTGGAATGACTATACTCAACACTGAGACTGAGCAATTTCTATATACCCGACTGGCTCTAACTGACTCACCAACTGGGGTAGAGACTGAAAATGGTATTGAGAGAACTTCTAGACTTATTTCAAACTGAACAACTACATAAGGAGTCATAAATGATAATGTGGCTCTTGGATCTAGTAGGGCATATACATCTAAGTGGAAAAGACATAATATACCCGTGACCACGTCAGGTGAGCTCTCCTGATCCTGATGAGAGGACAAAGCATAAAAGCGGTTTTGGCGCTGACCGCCATTCGTACCCAGAGTATTTTCCTGCTGGGGTTGCTGAAGTAGACTGAGCTCTCCCCTGTCCTATTGAAGGACACTCTTTTAACCTGTGGCCCAAAACTGCCCACATCCAAAGCAACCCTCCTTGCCCATGCGACATTCCCCTGGATGGTTCTTGCCACACTTAGGAAAAGGTGGGTAACAGTTGCAGGCACTGAAACTCTGGGACTGAGAGCCAGATGCTCCACCCTTCTAATCCTTGCGGGACCAAAAAATAGGGGCGTTGGCTAATGTGGGTGTTGGAGTCTTCTATTGCTGCTGTTATGGGCGACTACTACCGCCAGACCTCTGGTGGCCATAATCCGGCTAACTTATTCTAGCCCACTTGTTCTCCTGCTCCATATCCTTTAACTTTTCTGCCTAAATCTACTGGGCATGAATGATGAGGCTAGAGAGGTCAATGTCCTTGATGAGCATCACGGTTCTGCACTCTTTAAGTACCAAGTCTGACACTCCATTGACGAATTTGAGCATGTGAGTCCTTGGCTCGGCTACCATCTCTGGAGCATACCTTGACAACCGAGTGAAATCCAACACATACTCTTCCACGGTCCTGTTACCCTGCTTTAGATTCATGAACTCCGTGACCTTAGCCTCCTTCAATTCCCGAGGAAAGAATCTGTCTAGAAATGCAGTTGTGAACTCTTCCCACTCTACTGTCGCTACTGTTGTTAGCCTCCCCTCCTTCCATTGGTTGTACCAAATCTGAGCCACCCCTTTCAACTAGTAGGCAGCCAGATCAGTACTCTCCGCGGAACTAACACCCATAATCCGGGTGATTTTTCGCACCTCATCTACAAACTCTTGCGGGTCCTCTCCCACCTTGGATCCATGGAATGCTGGAGGATTCATTCGGGTGAAGTCCTAAATCCTAGCAGCTACTGCAGATCTGTTTATATTCAGTGGAACCACCTATTGGTTCACTTGATTAGTCACTGTTTTAGCCAGCAGCTGAATTGCCGCTCGAAATTCTGCGGAGGACACTGGGTCGTCCTGAGGGGTTGCTAGAGCTGGTGGGGCAGGTCGGTTAGCATTGTCAGCCCTCCTTCCATTTCCTAATTTTGGAGGCATGTTTTCACTAAAATGAATAGAGAACAAGTTAGGAGGACATATTAGGATTCAACTTCAATGCATGATAAGAAGTACGAACTACTACACCCTGCAAGATGTCAGTGGCTAGTGTGCGTGTGTGTGGGCTTGTGGCGAGCAATAAGAGCTTGACGCATGTGGGAAGAGCCTTGGAGGCAAGATGAGTGAGGAAATCATCGAGGTAATTAGTAGGGTCAGACGAGGCTAGGCTACAAGGGCCTGTGTGATGCGCTAGCCCTGCTTGTGCGATGGGCAGTGTGGCGCGCTAGCGCTTCCAGCACCCTGGGCAGCACGACGTGGCAGCATCTTGGCGCGATGGCCAGCACGGAGCGCCACCCCCTGCCACCACCCTATGCCTATATAAAGCTTCCTTTGCTGAATTTAAATCATTCATCAAATATTTCCCTCAGCCAGAATAGAGAGAAAACGTGGGCTTCACTTGATTTTTGTTAAATTACACTATTAAACTCCATCCAAATGCAAATTATCTGTGAATAACAAGTTCTAGGCCTATGGGAAGCATCTCTTCGGACTTATTTCTTGAAAATTTGCTCAGTATATCAGAACCCCACCGAGTAAAGGTTGACGGAATTACTTCAAATTGAATCCTAAACGGCTACAGGAAATAGGTAAGCATTTCTCCCTTTTAAACTTCCAATAAATTATGGGTTTTTGGCCGATTTAAACAGAGTTGAATTCTAGTTATTATTATTATTGAAAGATATCGTTGTTTGCCGAATTTAATATTGAAAATAGCCCTATTCTCTCAGTGTAAGGGTTGTAGTTGAGTGGAACTGCCAGTTATAGGTTGAAACTCATCAGTTAAACGAGAATTGACATTCGAGGTATGTTAAGGCTAATTCCTTCAGCAAGTTATTCTTGTTGTATAGTAGTACGACCTATATCCTTGTAAGAAAGTCAGAAGCGTGTACGTTGTGATTTAGCTTCTACTGTTAGTTTGAGATTAGTGGTTATGATTTCAGTTGGGACTGACCCTACCCTATATGGCCTTCTGTCAACCAACCTCAGGGTTACTAGTTGTGCCATCACCTACGGTGCTATATGGATCACTCCAAGGAGCTATATGCTATCCCAAGGGACTATATTTAGGATCAAGGGCCATATTATAGTCCATCCATGAATGGGCTTCTATTTTTACGCCGTATTGACATCACTGACCCTCCGCCGAGCCTTGTGTGCCTAGGGTGTAGTTACAGGAGCCCACCGGGATCAGACACAGGTACAGGAGCCCACCGGGCTCAGACACAAGTGCAGGAGCCCAGCGGTCTTAGTGCAGACCCAAGGGCCAGATAGGTTGGCTATAGTTACCCGTTGACTCATATGACCATGTTAATGGTATATAGATTGGAGTGTGCTCGCCAGGGATTATGGGGACCCCAGGCAGGTAATTCTGTACTGGTTGTACCTTCCAGGCTTATGGGGGCCAGGTAAGATTCTTGTTTGTATTACTTAATAATAGTTACACAGCAGGTTGTGAGGATATTTAGGTTGTACCTCTTATCCTTCCTATTGATCCTTTTTAGTTTTATTATCATTATTAATCAGTCATTTTCATTACTGCCTTACATATTCAGTACATATTGTACTGACGCCCATCTTTGTGGCGCTGCATTACTTGCCTACAGGTGCAGATAGACGCGGTTCAGGACCTTCCTAGTCACCAGTCAGAGTCCACAGTCTCGTCAGCTCCTTTTCTCTGGAGTTGATAGTTAGAGAAGGTTTGTTCTTTTGTTGTACAGCTTTTGGGTAGGTCGTGGCCCTGTCCCGACCATTATTCCACTCTTAGAGGCTTGCAGACTACAGTTTCTCAGTTGATGATTGTTGTTGTTGGCCGTGTGGGGCCCATGTATGTTTTATCTTGTGTAACGGACAAATGGGGCCTAGTATAACTATTAGTTAGTGGCCTTGTCAGCTATAGCATGTTTTTGACTGACTGTTTTCATTCCGTTATAACTAGACAGCATGGTGGTCTTGTCGGCCGCATGAGGATCCCCTTATTGCCTTGTGGTTTGTTAGCTGTTTTCTTTTACATGTGGCTATGCGGCCTTGTCGGCCTGAGACTATGTTTACAATCGAGATATAGCTCGTTGTTCTCTTAATATGGATTATGGGTAAGCACCCGGACTGCATAAGACTAGCCAGGTCAGCTTAGATCTAAGTGTGGCATCAGATGCCAGTCATGCCTCCCAAGGTAGGGCGTAACATGAAAAAAGGGAGTTTTTCCTAACAATGTCTCGTAACCTCCCCTTCATAAGTGTGGCATGCTTCACACCCATGAAAAGGACTCTACTTGGCGCGGCTTTCAGACATCCTAGGATACTCTAAACCTAGTGCTCTGATACCAAGTTTTTCATGACCCAAGTCTGCACCCTGGCCGAGACACGGTACTTGGCACCATAAGTGACCCCAAGCTAACCCATGGTCTAATATTTGCACTGGTATACTAAGGAAACATAAGCGGAAGCTTTAAAATAAATATTTATAAATCAATACTGCCGAAAGGTGTAAAACATCACTAAAAACAATGTTGAACAATTGTGTCTGAAAGCCACTACTAACTAATGAGTTGCTATGACAAGCCCCCAGCTAACTCTAAGGTATGACTAAAAAGAAACTAATTGAAAAGTAAATAACGTCCTCGGAAGATGAGGACTCATCAAACGGAGTGATGCTACCGGAATCATCGAGAGGAACTATTTACGATGCTGGAACTGAGAACCTGCGCCTGTATCATAATACGATACAACATAGAAAATATCTGTCAATACTTTAAATGTACTAAGTAAGTGAGATATACAATAACCATGGAAAATAAACAACTGAGCTGAAATAACATGAAATGACCAATTGATACTAAATACTGATAAACTGAATTATAACTGATATGATCAACAATGACCCTGACTGGTGGTCAATAACATGTCCTGGAACTGAGTGACTGAACTAAGCTAAACTGAACTGAACTGAGTTGGACTGAACTGAACTGACAAGTGGGAGAGTCTATAATCGATATATAACCATGTGAGCTAAACTTGGAGTCCGATGTATACACCCCATTGGAGAAAGCCCACTGTACCTTGCCAGGGTATAGTGGTTGGCTAGGTGATCACAAAGATGGGGGCCGTATAGTCAGCAACCTGGGTATGCTGGAACTCCGGTCCACTCGGTGCTAAGTACTACTCCCACTGGATAGTCCTAACTTGACTACTAAGCTGATAACTCAAAGTTGGGGTCCTGGACTAAGTCAGGAATACTTATCTGGAAGTAACCTGAGAGTCTATAGGACCGAATAACTGAAACCAAGTGTTCTAAGACCGGTCAGACCTGCTTATTTGGAAGCATCATAACCGTCTAAGCACTAACTGATAACTGATACTGATGGTTCTAAGACTGGTCAGAGCTGCTTATCTGGAAGTTTCATAACCATCTAGAGAACTAACTGATAACTGAACTATGGAGTTTTACTGAACTAAACTCCTCAATGAAATTAACTATCGTCAAACTGATCACCTGACTTACTATAAGTTACCGAGATAGGCTAATTGCTTACTGAGACTAAATTAACATTCAAACTGACTGTAAATCCACAAAATGGTAATAATATGAAATTTCAAGAACTAATAAAGTCAAGCAGTACTGGTATCTAGAGCTAGAGATAAACAATATTGCATGAAGATAACAACAACATACTTAGAAATGATGAAAACATTGCAAAAGTTCACAAGGATTCCAATTCACAAAACTTAATCAGGATCTGGCTACGGATTTACCCTAACTCAAAACTTCAGGGCTAGAATTGATAAGAAATTACAGAAGGATTTTGGAGCACAAGGGAAGAATAATTCCCTTGTTGAATTCCCACCTACCTGGAGTCGAAATGCTTAGAAAGGATCTAGAGAATGTGAGGAGAAAACTTTAAATCCCTAGCTTTCTCTGAGAGAACTGTCAGGAACTTTTTTACTTTGAAGATCGAGAGTTGAGTGAAATAAGAGGGACTTAGTCAATTACCACTTTAATTCTCTCCAAAACGTACCCAAAAGAGTGTAGTTTAGGAATAAAAATAGCTGAAAGTTATGAAAATGCCCCTGCTAAAACGTAGAATTTTGGACCTTGCCAGTCCTCACGAAGGACTGGACGAGTCATTACCATACATGACGACTCGTCATCCCACTCGTTAGCACTGCAGGCCCAATTGAATGAAATTTTTGGGACCTGAGCACGAGGGAATTCGCGATCGTTGGGTGCCGACTCGACTCTTAAGCTCCAGTCATGATCTACACTAGTCTTACACAAGTCCAGTCACAATGGGGGGCATCACGGGTCATCCCTCTACTCAACGACACGTCGCCACCACTCGTCGTCACCACTGTAATTTCCTCTTCTTTCCACTCCTTTCAGACAATGATTCACTTGACGAGTCATGATGTGGTACCATGACTCGTCCCCTAACTCGTTAAGTTCCCATGAAGGCCCCATGTTAACCAATTGCAGCACATACGACGGGTCACATAACGACCCCTCGAGTCACACAATGAGTCACTCTACGACTCATTCTGTGATCTGGTGCAGTTTTTCTTGTTTCTCTGTTTCAACTCCTGATCTGGTCTAGGAACTTTGTGGGGTGTTACAACCCATCCCCAAGAGTAGCTCCTCCATTAGAAAAGTTTCTATTTAACATTTCTAATAATAAACAATAATTTATAGCACATGCACAAGGATTTAGAGGGAATATTATAAGGATTTAGAGGTTAAGATTTTCATAGGTAAAGATTTCACTTCCCATTAATAAGAAGGTTATAAAATGGTAGGTATTCTTAATCTCAAACTTGAAAATAGGATCTTGCATCCACAGCAGTACCTTGGTGTTGCTTGTTTCCCTTTTTCTCCAAAGTTTATGATGTGTGCATGTGGAGCTTTATATTTGTTACCTACTTCAGCAGGGGTGTAGCTATGTAGCGCAGTTGAACACCCTTCGATGAAAAATTAAACTATATATATAGACCAAATATTACTTTTCATACATATATACTAAACCTTGAAAGTACCTTGAACACCCCTTTAAAATTTCTAATTTTCCATAGAAACTTCATACACAGTTCAGAACTTATCCAAGTGAAAATTGTATTTGAGATAATTACCATTTACAGATAAAATCTACATATTTAATTGCAAAATTTTATTTTGAATCGAGAAAAGTTATTTTTGGGGTCATGGGGTAGCTACGGAGTTGGAAAATTTATCAGCAATATTTGGAGGTTGATTCCACAGTGCATTATATAGAGTATTTAGAAGGAAAACAAAGCAGAGGTATTTTCATGAAAACACAACTCCACTTTATGCTTTAAAGTCTAGATAATTACTAAACCTTTTTGCATAGTATAATTTTAGTGATGTAAATATTATCCTTAAGCTTTTAGATGTTATCAGCTCCTTGAGTTTTAGTTAGGAGCCCAAGACATTTATACGAGCTTACTCCTCTTTTTGAGCTCAGTTATATTCTCTGAATGCTTATTATGAATGAAATCTCACTTTACATGATCAAACAAAATAAAAATCATTTTTTGGGGTCTGAATCCTTCTTCCAAAGAAAAAATTGTACAGCAGGATAATTGCTTGGGATATGAATTTATTTCTGGCTCTTGTATCTTGGTTCTTGAAGCATTTTCATTGGGAGTGGCAGTTGATATAGTTTTGTATAATTCTTTATATTTTCATTTTGCGAGCTTTCTTACTGATTAAGGTTGATCATTTTTCTCTTATTGCCACTTCCTGCATATGATCATTCAAAATTGCTTTCACTTGTAATATTGACGTCCTTAACTGTTATGCCTACAGAGGTTTATAAAAGAGGATGTCCTAACAGAGTTTTCTTCACTAACTATCCTGACTTGGAAAGATAGTTGCTAAAATCATCATTTTCTTGCACCTACCTACGTGGACTACACCTTTAAGAATATTGTTTGTCTTTTATTGATTGTCGATTAGATTTTTCATAAACTTAGATGTAGAAGTTGGCAAGTGTTAATGGAGAAAATTATTGCTAGCTTGCTATTTGATGCACTATTTTTTTATTTCTTATTCTTTAGACTAATGGCTAATTAGACAAATTATTTTTCAAAAAAATGCTTAGACGGGCGTACGGGAATGATAAATGCCCATAATGATTCTTGGTTTGACAAAGACAAATCTGATAATGGATCCTTGATGCCAAAAATTACTATTTTTTACTATATCTTCTTCAATATTTTCATGGTAAGGGTAGAATCAACAACATCAAGATTTTAATACCCCAAAACCCATAAGATCAGACTCGGGAGTTTAAAAAGGAGATAAAAAAAATTTCTGCACCAAGTCATAAGACAAGTCGTCTAGTTGACTATGTTTGGAAATTTCAAATTTGGGGTGACCAAGGGTGTGACCATGAATCATGGTCAGCCCCATGATTTGTTAGGTCAATCATGGTGAGAAGTGGTCTGAAGGGTGAAGAAGTTCGACAGTGTTGGCAACGGATCATCACCATGAATCGTTGGGTACACCACTAGTCGTGGTGTCCCCCATGGTGACCCTCAGAAGGGATTTGGCAGTGAAGGTGACGAGAGGTGACCACGAGTCATGATCACTGACAACGAGTCGTCCAGTCCCTCATTGGGACTGGCAATATGTTCTTTCCTGCGAATTTATTAAGGGATTTTCCATAATTCCTAAGTTGCTAAGGCCTAACCTACGTCGTTTTAAGCTCAGAATATAGTGTTTTAAGAAGGGTTAATTCATTCTAATCCTATCCTAATTCATGCATGCAAGCTTAGAGGGTTGAGAGGTGATCAAGTCTAGTTCTTCAAAGTTTTTCCTCAATTCTTATTAGGCAATCAAGGAAGTTGTGAAATTAGATCTTTCCAGGTATGTAAGGCTATGAATGGGTGTAATAGTCCACACCCATGCCCAATCATCCCTCAGTTCATGAATTTCGAATTGATGATTCTATGGGGTTTTTACCCAATGTGTGAATTTTCTAAGTATCAGTCATGGGTATGATCTAAGCATATTTTCAATGTTGAATTATGATTTATAGGCATATATCACAATGTTTTAAATTATTAATTATGTTTTCAAGTTTTCTAAAGTATGATGCCATCCATGAAAGTTCATGAAAGTTTAGATCCATGAGATATGTGTTCAAGTATGATGATATATTTATGAAGAAAGTATAATTTCGAAATACCCATGTCTATGTTCATGTTTTCAAAGTGAATAAAGTTGATTTCAAACATGTGTAAGTATTGGGCAAGCCCATATGACCAAGTATATTTTTATAATTTCATGAATTAGCTTACCACAAGGTTTTGGAGTCTAGACTCCCACTATTTTCAGCTTGTGGTATAGTTTGAGCCAAGGCTCCTTATGTTATGATTTCAGATTTATGTATGTATGTTATGAGTCAGCTTCGTCTATAGATGATGGTTCAGCTTCGTTGAAAAACGATGGAGAGCATATGTATGTTGTTACACCCTGTAAAATGGTAACGGTTAGTAGGCGCGTGGGTTGTGACGAGTAAACAGAGCTTGACGCGTATGGGAAAAGCCTCGGAAGAAGAGTCAGGCAAGGCCAGGATGCGAGGGGCCAACGTGACGCACCAGCCTGCCTGTGCTTTGGGCAGTGCGGCGCACCAGGAGGACTAGCACCCTGGGAGGCGTGGTGCGTTGGCCAGCGCGAGGCACACCCTGCCATCGCCCTACTCTGATATATATACTTCCCTTGTTCAATTTTAAATCATATGTAAAGTGTACTATGGCCAAGAATAGAGAGAATACGTAAACCTCACTCAATTTTCATTAAATTATGCTATCAAATGTCATCTAAATGCAAATTAACTTCGGATAACAAGTCCTAGACCTACGGGAAGCATTTCTACGGAGTTATTTCTCGAAAATTCGCTCGGCATACCGGAACTCTGTCGAGTAAAGGTTGTCAGAATTACTCCAAATTGGATCCTAAACGGCCACAGGCAGTAGGTAAACATTTCTCCCTTTTGAACTCTCGAGAATTGGCGGGTTTTCGGCAAAATTAATCGAAGTTGATGTTATAGTTAATTTTGTTAAAAGATATTGTTAACTGCCGATCGTTAGTATTGAAATAGCCTCGTTTTCTCAGCATGAGGGCTGCAAATTGGTGAAATTCTTGACTTCAGGATTGGAAGTGTTTGAACGCTCAGGAATCATTGAATAAGGTATGTTAAGGCTATTCTTTTCGGCAAGTTACGTTCGTCGTAAAGTTAGTATGAGCTATTTATCTATGGTACTCTGGAGTAAACCCATTTTGGTCAGTTTCTACAAATAGAGTTGAGACGACAGCGATGAAATAGTAATCCTCGTCAGATTTAACCCTAGCTAGATTGATTTTTGCTTACGACGTTGGGTTGTTGGATATTATTACTTATAGGGCCATGCTCGCAGGGGTAGTATGATTTCCGAAAGGACCAAATTGAGGCTATGAGGGTCGTATTAGGGTACACCAGATTGAGGCCATGAGGGTCATATTAGGATATACCAGATTGAGGCCGCGAGGGTCGTATTGAGTTACACTAGATTGAGGCTGTGAGGGCCATATTGAGTTACATCAGATTGAGCCCGCGAGGGCCGTATTGAGTTACCCGAGTGCTCGTAGGAGCAACATGATGCTCGAGGGGACCAAAATGAGGCAGTGAGGGCTGTATTGAGATCTAGTCACCTTTAGAACTTACATTATGACCCTCAGTCGAGCCAAGGCTTGGGGTTCAGTTATAGGAGCCCAGACGGCTTAGACACAGACACAGCTATAGGAGCCTATCAAGCTCGGATATAGCTTTAGAGCATGAGTATTCCTGAGCTACATATGCCTACAAACCTTTAGTAGTTAGATAGGAGGAGTGTGCATTGCTTGTACTTACTGGGTCTTATGGAGCCCCAGGTAGATTATTCTGTGCTGTTTGTACCTTCCAGGCTTATAGGGACCCGGTTAGGTTCTTGTTTGTATATATACTTGTTAGTTAAATATTTCATATGGTGAGATCACTCAGATTAAATTATTATCCTCCTTCTTGATTTCTTCAGCATTAGCAGCTTTCATTTAGTTATTACTTTACTTACTTACATATTCGGTATATATTGTACTAACGCCCATTTTTGGGGCGCAACATTACTTGCCTGCAGGTGTGGATAGACGCGGTTTGAGACCTTCTTAGTCATCAGCCAGAGTCAGCAGTCTAGTCAGCTTCTTTTCTCCGGAGTTGATAGTTAGAGAAGGTTTGTTCTTCTGTTGTACAGTTTAAGGGTAGGTCAGGGCTCTGTCCCGGCCATTATTCCACTCCTAGAGGCATGCAAGCTATAGATTATCAACTGTTGGTTTTTTGTTGACCGTGTGGGGTCCATGTATATTCTATTTTGTGTGATGGCCATGTGGGGCCCAGTTTAGCTTTTAATTAGTAGCCTTGTTGGCTATAGTATAGTTATGACTACCTTCTTTCATTCTGCTATAACTAGACAGCATGATGGTCTTGTCGGCCCACATAGAATCCCTTTATTGCGTGTTGTTGGTTAGCTGTTTTCTTTTTACAGGTGGCTACGCGGCCTTGTCGGTCGCAGGTTGTGTTTACAGCCGAGATATAGCTCATCGTTTCCTTGATTTGTAGAGCAGGCATGCACCAGAAGTGCATAATCTAGCCAGGTCAGTTCAGGTCCCAGTATGGCACTAGGGGCCAGTCATGCCTCCTAAGGTGGGGTGTGACAAATTTGGTATCAGAGCAGGTTTTATCCCAGGGAGTCTGCAAGCCGTGTCAAGTAGAGTCTTGTCTATCGATGTGTTGTGCACCACATTCTATAGGCAGAAGGCTACGAGGCATAATAGTGTAGTTACTCTTCTTTCTCCTCCAGCCATGGTATAGAGCTGTGTTGTATAGGGTAACTCCCTAAGCTTATGTTATTCTACTTATTTATAGAGAAATGTCTTATGCACGACAGACCGCAACTGGTCTAGAGTTAGATGTTATGGCAGGAGAGGGCACTAGTAGGGGGCCCCAGTTAGAGTCAGCCCAATCTGAGGGCAACAGGGAGACATCATCTCAGCCTTCCCAGCACTCACCGCCGCACCAGGAGCCCTCAGGGCAGCAGATATACCAGTACCACCCCTAGTCATTCCAGAGCCCACTGAGGGGCCCTGGAGTTCGAGAGTCTCCGAGTTCCTTGGTTTGAGTCCCCTGCAGTTTACAGGGACAGATCATAGAGAGGACCCCCAGAATTTCATAGAACAGCTACAGCGGATATTCAAGATCATGCATGCCTTGATCACAGAATCAGTTGAAATAGCAGTATTGCAATTGCGAGAGGTAGCAGTTTTGTGGTACGAGAGTTGGGAAAGATCTTGAGGTAGAGATGCACCTCTACGTACGTGGCCTAGCTTCTCTGAGGCTTTCATAGACCACTATTTTCCCTGAGAGGTCAGGCAGGCCAGAGTAGAGTAGTTTTTACATCTGGAACAGGGTAGAATGAGTGTCAGAGAATATGCATTGAGATTTGATTATTTAGCCAGATATGCGCCCTCGTTTGTCGACACTATGCCAGCCAGGGTGCACCAGTTTATTATGGAACCTACGCTAGAATATGTGGAATCTTGCATTAGGGCCACAGTATGAGAGAATATGGATATCTCACAGATTCAGGCCTTTGCTCTAAACATAGAGGAACTCAGAAAGCATCAGTACGCCATGGATAGGGAAGGTCAGCAATAATGCGGAGGGCTAGACCCGCAGACTTTCAGGGTGGGCCTAGGCCTCATTTATTAGGTAGGCCACCTAGACCCCCGTTCCAGCAGTAGTAGGGCAGCAGATCAGATCGTCGTGGACAGTCAGGTCCTGATGAGAGCTCACGAGCATCTGGCTCACAACAGCAGAAGGGGCCAAATCAGATGGGGCTAGCGGTACCATGTTGCAGTACCTGTCATAGGCTACATCTGGGGAGGTGCAGGTATGGTTCCACAGCCTATTTTTCCTATGGATGGAAGGGACACGTAATGAGGGATTGTCCGACTAGACGCCATGGCAGTCAGGAATAGCAAAATAGATCCTCAGCAGGTTCATATACCCCAGAACCTTCTACAGGGCGCAGGCCCTCAGCTCCAGCCGGCAGAGGCTGAGGTAGATCAAGGGCATCCAGTTCAGGTAGCGGTCAAGATTGCACTTATGCACTACCGGGACGACAGGAGTCAGCGTCATCACCAGATGTTGTGATAGGTATGCTAGATGTTTGCTCTCATCCAATTTATGCTTTGATAGACCGGGGCTCCACTTTATCGTATGTTACTCTGTTAGTGGCCCGAAAGTTTATTATAGTTCCAAAATTGCTTCAGCGACCCTTCTCGATGTCTACACCCGTCGATGACTCTATTACTGCTAAAAGAATTTACTGGGATTGTACAGTAGAGATTGACGGTTGCCAGACCTTAGCAGATCTAGTAGAACTAGAAATAATTGATTTTGATGTAATTATGGGTATGGATTGGTTGTCACCATGTTATTCCACGGTAGACTGTTGGACCAGAATTGTCCAATTTCAATTTCCAGGGGAGGTAGTGCGAGAGTGGAGAGGTAATGTAGTCACTCCAAAGGGTTGGTTTATATCCTATCTGCAGGCAAAAAAGTTGATAGCAAAGGACTATATATACCATATTGTTAGGGTTCTGGATATAAAAGCAGAATCCCCGACTCTCCAGTCCATCCAAGTGGTTAATGAGTTTCTGAATATGTTTCCAGAAGAACTTCCTGGTATTTCCCCAGAGCGAGAAATAGATTTTTTCATAGACTTTCTACCAAATACTCAGCCTATATCCATCCCTCCATATCGAATGGCCCCTGCTGAATTGAAAGAATTGAAAGAACAATTGAAAATTTTGTTAGATTAGGGTTTTATCAGGCCGAGTACTTCACCGTGGGGTACGCCAATTCTGTTTGTAAGAAAGAAAGCTGGTTCCCTATGCATGTTTATAGATTACTGGCAGTTGAATAAAGTTACTATTAAGAATAAATACCCTCTTCCAAGGATAGATGATTTATTTGACCAGCTGCAAGGGGCAAAATATTTTTCCAAAATTGACTTGAGATCCGGGTACCACCAGGTTCGAGTTCGGGAGAAGGATATCCCGAAGACGGCTTTCAGTACCGGGTATGGTCATTTCGAGTTCCTAGTTATGTCTTTTGGGTTGTCAAATGCACCAGCAGTGTTCATGGACCTAATGAATAGTATCTTTAGGCCATACTTAGATCTATTTGTGATAGTGTTTATTGACGATATTCTGGTATACTCCTGCTCAGAAGCAAAACATAGAGATCATTTGCAAATAGTACTTTAGATCCTCACAGACCGACAGTTATATGCAAAGTTTTCTAAATGTGAGTTCTGGTTAAATTTTGTAGCTTTATTGGGCCACATTGTATCAGAGGCTGGTATTTAGGTTGATTCACAGGAAATTGAGGCAGTAAAGACATGGCCTAGACCTATAATTCCAACAGAGGTTCGCAGTTTCCTGGGTTTAGCCGGGTATTACAGAAGATTTGTGGAAGGATTTTCCACCCTGTCAGCGCCTTTAAACAAATTGACTCAGAAAGCAGCCAAGTTCCATTGGACCGAGGCATGTGAGCAGAGTTTTTAGGAATTGAAAAATAGATTGATGTCGGCACCAGTGTTAGCTTTGTCGGAAGGTTCAGAGGGTTATGCTATATATTGCGATGCTTCGGGCATTGGGTTAGGGTGTGTTTTGATGCAACACGGAAAGGTAATTGCGTATGCTTCAAGGTAATTGAGGAAACATGAAAAGAACTACCCCACCCATGATTTGGAGTTGGAAGTAGTGGTTAATGCCTTAAAAATATGGAGGCGTTACTTGTATAGTGTGCATGTGGATATTTTCACTAATCATAAAATCCTCCAATACATTTTCACGCAAAAATAGTTGAATTTGCGACAGCGCCATTGGCTAGAATTGTTGAAAAACTATGATGTGAACATCTTGTATCACTCGGGGAAGGCTAATATCGTAGCTGAAACCCTTAGCCGCAGATCCATGGGCAACTTAGCACTTTTAAGACCAGAACAATGGGAAATGGATCGAGAATTGCACCGGCTAGCCAGTTTAGCAGTTCGGTTAGTAGATTCAGAGGATAATGGGGCTATAATTCCGAATATAGCAGTATCACCCTGGTTGAAGAGGTAAAAGAGCGGTAGTATGAGGACCCTAGTCTGGTACATCTTAGAGACAAGGTTCAGCAGGGCAAAATATCAGCTTTTGAGTTAACTAAATATAGGGTTTTGAGATATAGAGATCGCCTCTGTGTCCCAGATGTAGCAGGGCTCCACCAGCAGATTATGGTAGAGGTACATTATTCTCATAACTCTCTTCATCTAGGTTCGATGAAGATATACCATGACATAAAAGAGATATATTGGTGGCCTGGAATTAAGAAAGGTGTAGCCGAATTTGTAGCGCAGTGTCCTAATTGCCAACAGGCAAAAGCTGAACATTAGAAACCTGGCGGACTAACTCAGGAGATGGCTATACCTATGTGGAAATGGCAGGCAGTTAATATGGATATTGTAACAGGACTACCCCGCTCCAGATGCAAATTTGACTCTATTTGGGTTATTGTTGATAGGTTGACGAAATCAACTCACTTTCTACCAGTCCGGACTATATTTTTAGCCGAAGATTATGCCAAATTATATATTAAAGAGATAGTATGACTGCATGGTGTCCCAGAATCTATCATTTCTGACAGAGGAGCACAGTTTACAGCTAGACTTTGGCAATCATTTTAGAAAGATTTGGGGACACATGTTAATTTGAGTACCGCCTTACATCCTTAGACAGACGGCAAGGCAGAGCGCACCAATTAGACGTTCGAGGATATGTTATGGGCATGTGTGCTAGATTTTAGAGTAAGTTGGGATGAGCATTTAACCCTTATTGAATTTGCATACAATAACAGTTATCATTCTACAATTCAGATGGCGCCTTATGAGGCATTATATGGGTGAAAATGCAAATCCACTATCAGATGGTTTGAGGTAGGAGAGGTAGGGTTAGTCGGACCTGATATGATCTACCAGTCAGAATAGAAAGTAAAACTCATCAGGGAGAGGTTACTGATAGCCTAGACTCATCAAAAGTCCTACTCTAATGTCCGGCATAGAGACTTGGAATTTAATGTTGATGATTGGGTTTTCCTTAAAGTTTCACCAATGAAGGGCATGATGAGATTTGGTAAGAAGGGAAAGCTTAGCCCTAGGTTCATTGGGTCATATTAAATCCTTCGAAGGATAGGCCAAGTGGCATATGAATTAGAGTTGCCTCCAGAGCTAAAATCTGTTCACCCAGTCTTTCACGTGTCTATGTTGCAGAAGTGTATAGGGGACCCATCTCGGGTTGTTCCAGTTGAGGATGTTCAAGTTACTGAAGAGTTAGCTTATGAAGAGGTCCAGTTGCTATACTAGATCGGCAGGTTCGTAGGTTAAGGATAAAGATGTAGCCTCCGTTAAAGTCCTGTGGAGGAACAAAAATATAGAAGAGATGACCTGGAAAGTTGAGGACGACATGAAATCTAGATATCTTCACTTGTTCCAGGATTGACCCAAATTATGCTGTAAAAGTGAAGTGATTGTCAATTGATATTTACTACTTATATTATTAGTATTGTTTACCTGGTTACTTCTTTGTTGTGGAATAGCTGTTTATAGCGTCCTGTGAGATGCCTATGTTGGGTTTTTTTGCGTTTTAGGTTCCCAGATAATCCATAATACGAAGAAGACTCTGCAAAAATTTGTTATTCTAATATTAGTTTAAACATTTAACTCCTTTAAGCCTGAAGGTGACATTCAAGGACGAATGTTTCTAAGGGGGGAAGGATGTTACATCCCATGAAATGGAAATAGTTAGTAGGCGTACCTGTGGATTTTGATGAGTAAAGAGATCTTGATGCATGTGGAAAAAGCCTCGGAAGAAGGGTCGGGTGAGACCAGGCCGCAAGGGGCCAGCTCGACGCGCCAGCCTGCCTATGCTTTGGGCAGCGCGGTGCACTAGGAGGACCAGTGCCCTAGGAGGCATGGCGCGGCACCCTTCCTGGAACGTTGGCCAACGAGACACACCCTGTCACCGCCCTACACTTATATATATACTTCCCTTGTTCAATTTTAAATCATATGTAAAGTGTCCTACGGCCAAGAATAGAGAGAATACATAAACCTAACTCAATTTTCATCAAATTATGCTATCAAATATCATCCAAACGCAAATTAACTTCGGATAACAAGTCCTAGACTTATGGGAAGCATTTCTACGGAGTTATTTCTCGAAAATTCACTTGATATACCGAAATCCCGCCGAGTAAAGGTTGTCAGAATTACTCCAAATTAGATCCTAAACGGCCACAGGCAGTAGGTAAACATTTCTCCCTTCTAAACTCCTGAGAATTGGTGGGTTTTCAGCAGAATTAATCGAAGTTGAAGTTATAGTTAATTTTGTTAAAAGATATTGTTAATTGCCGATTGTTAGTATTGAAATAGCCTCGTTTTTGTTATCCTTTTCGGCAAGTTACATTCATCGTAAACTTAGTACTACCTGTTTATCTATGGTACTCCAAAGTAAACCTATTTTAGTCAGCTTCTACAAATAGAATTGAGACAACAGCGATGACATGGTAACCCTCGTCACAGTTAACCCTAGCTAAATTGGTTTTTGCTTACGACGTTTGCTTTGTTGGATATTATTACCTATAGGTCCATGCTCGAAGAGGTAGTATGATGTCCGAAAGGACCATATTGAGGTCGTTAGGGTCGTATTGGGGTAGACTTGTAATTCCCCGAAAACTCAATATCAATATCCGAGACTTAAATCAGAAAATCTGAAAACTGCAGAAATGTTGCAGGATGGCCCACCTGACCAAATGTTAGGTAACCTCATGACTCGTTAGGTGAGCCGTGAGGAGGAGGATGGATAATGTAAAGGAGGGAGGCAATGTACCTTACGAGGGACTTCATGAGTCGTGGTCAGACCGGAGTTGAGAAAATATTGTGTTGTCCAATGTACTTGACGGATGGGGGCAACGAGTCGTGGTCCCCAGTAATGACTCGTTATGTCCCCCGTTACTAGCCCCAGTTAATTTTTATCCAGTGTACCTGACGGGCATGACCATGAGTCGTGGTCAGTCACTACGACCCGTTTGGGTCACCTGGCAGTTTTTCTCATTGAGTTTCTAAGGGCTATTTAGTAATTTCCTACCCTCCCAAGCTTTAAACTACATCATTTTAGCATTAATTTCAGATATTTTAGTGGGGGTAATGGGTTCTCTTCCTCATTCCCCACTCAAACCCTCTAGAAACAGGACGTAGAGTTCTCTCTTAGAGTATTTCAGAGCAAGAGCTAGGGCAGATCTTTCCTCTTTGATTCTCAAGCAATTTCTCCAGGTTTCTTTGTCAGGAACGTGGGAATTCAATAAGAGAATTTTCCTTCCCTTGTGTCCCCCAATTTCCTCCCATAATTTCCCTATCAGTTTAGCCCTGAGATTTTCGAATAAGCAGAGAATTTCATATTAGTTTTCGTTAATTTTAATTGGGTTATTATCCATGTTTATTATTCATATGATTTCTATTAATTTGTAGATAAATTGTTATTGTTCTGGCCAAGATGATTTACAGCTCTAAATTTTTGAGTATGGATTATTGCGTATTAAATTCCGCCTATTTTTGCGAAGTATATTGTGGGCGGATTTTCCTAGAAATTTCTGATTTAAATATTTGTTAAGTAATTATTCCACTAATGAGAATGATTTAGCCTTGCTAGATGAGATCCCTTTAATTCTTGAAACTTCACTATAATATGAAATTGTCCGTGTTGTCGGAATGAATGAGCTCTCTATTAGCTGCTTAGTAGTCTAGTCAGTTACAAGACAGAACTTTCTCTTTCAGAACTATTCAAAAAGTGTCAATTCATCAGTTTGACTACCATCTTTTCCCGAGGTGTCAGTGGTACCTCTCAGTTATCAGAACCAGACTCATATTATAGTTATTTGGTCCATTAGGCGATCATCACATTTTAGATTTATAGCTTTGACCAACCCCAGGACCACAGTTCAGTTATAGTTTGTTCTAAGACGGTTACGACGCTTCCATATAAGCAGCTCTGATCAGTCTAGAACCCAGTTTCAGACTCCGGTCCGATAAGACTCTCAAGGTACTTTCAGTTATATGTCCTGACTAGTCTTGAACCCCAGTTTCGAGCTATCAACCGAGCAGTTAAGTATAGATTTCCAGTGGGAGTAGGACTTAGCACCGAGCGGGCCGAGGTTCCAGTGCACCCAAGTTCCCAGAACTACGTTGCCAGTGTAGGCTACAATATTACTTGGCCTGATTAGCCCCAGACATTTGTGATCACCCAGTTCATCCCTTTATACCCTGGCAAGGTATATTGGGTCCTACTGGTGGGATGTATACATCGGACTCCATGTCTAGCTCACGTGGTTAAATGTCAGTTATAGACTCTCCCACTAGTTAGTTAGTCCACTCTTAGATTTCTCAGTCCAGATCAATTCAGTGTGGTATCTCAGACTAAGTCTTTCAGACTTAGGACATGTTTATGACCATCAGTCAGGGTCATTTTTAACCATATCAATTCTACACCAGTTGTATCAGTTTCTCAGCATTTCAGTTGATCATTTCATGTCGCATCAGTTCAATTACTAGTTCTGTCATATTATTCATGTTTCTCTCACCTACTCTGTACATTCAAAGTACTGACGCATACTTTTATGTTGTATCGTTTCATGATACAGCTGCAGGTTCTCAGACTCAGCACCACTAGCCGCCGCAGTTCAAATTCTCCACCTTAGCAATGAAGTGTGATTCCTCATCATCCGAGGGCATTATTTCTTTCTTTTCGTCATTTATTAGTTTCCGTATATTTAGGGTTAGTTGGGGACTTGTCCCAGCAACTCCTCAGTTAGATAGCTTTCAGACAGACATGACTTTCAGATTTATTAGTATTATTCAAATGTTTTGAACTTTACACTTTCAGATTTGTCTTTCACAAATTTTTTATGATATTATCTTAAATTCCTCTATGTATGATTACTCAGAATACTAGTGAATGATAGACCAGGGGTTGACTTGGGGTCACTTGTGGCTTTAAGTATCGTGTTACGTCCAGGGTGTAGGCTCGGGGTGTGACAAACTTGGTATCAAAGCCCTAGGTTTAGAGCATCCTCAGAAAGTCTAAAAGCCGCATCGAGTAGAGTCCTTTTCATGGGTGTGAAGCGCGCCACACTTATGACAAGGAGGCTACAAGATGTTATTAGGAAAAATTCCATTTTTGTTTATATTTCTTATCGTGCATTAAAGTTCAAATCCAAAAATTCTCTTCTAACTCGTGCTCTATGTCATTTTAGTGAACTACGCCTCCTAAACACGGTAACGGAAGAAGGGCCGACAACACAAATAGACCTGCTCCACCAGCTCCAGCAGCCCCTCCAAACGACACAATGTCCACTGCAGAATTCAGAGCGGCTACTAGCTGCTCGCTCAGACAGTCACGAACCAGGTGAATCAGTAGGTGGTTTCGGTAGCCATAAGTGGGTCCACGGCAGCTGCTCGGGTGCGGTATTTTACCCGGATGAACCCTCCATATTTTCACGGAACGAAGGTGGGAGAGGACCCACAAGGGTTTGTAGATGAGATTAGAAAGATCACCCGAATTATGGGTGTCAGTTCTTCTGAAAGTGCTGATTTGGCTGCCTACCAGCTGAAAGGAGTAGCCCAAGTCTGGCATGACCAGTAGAAGGAAGGACGGCCAACGGAAGCAGGACCAGTGGAGTGGGAAGAATTCCACATAGCTTTCCTGGACAGGTTTTTCCCTAGGGAGGCTAAGATGGTAGAATTTATGAATCTGCGTCAGGGCAATAGAATAGTGGAGGAATATGCTCTATAGTTTACCAAACTATCAAAATATGCTCCAGAGATGGTAGCCTAGCCAAGGGCCCCCATGCTGAAGTTTGTAAATGGAGTATCTAATCTGGTCCTCAAGGAATGCAAGACGACAATTCTAATCAAGGATATGGACCTCTCTAGCTTAATTGTGTATGCCCAACAGATTGAGGTCGAAAAGCTAAAAGATATGGAGTGTAAGAACAAACGAGCAAGGACTGGCCAGTCAAATTTCAGCCATCAGAGGTCTAGTAGTAGTAGCTGCCCACAGCAGCAACAGCAACAGAGAGCCCCAGCACCTAGTTCAGCCAGCGCCCCAACCTTTTGGTACCGCCAGGATTGGAGGAGTGGGTCATCTGGCACTCAGTCTCAGGCCCACATTACCAGAAACAAGTATCCAGCTTGTCTCCAGTGTGGTAGGAACCACCCGGGCGAGTGTCTTCAAGGTCGAGAGGGCTATTTTGGTTGTGGACAGCTCGGACATCGGCTTAGGAGTGCCTATCAGCCAGGCAAGGGAGACCACAATCCACCACATCATCAGCTCCAGCAGGCTGATCAGCTCAGTGGGCCAACACATCAGGTACAGATGGCGGTCAGTGCCAAAATCGCTTCTATGCTCTATCTTCCTATCAGGATCAGGAAAGTTCACCCAACGTAGTTATTGGTATGTTACGTCTCTTCCATATAGACGTGTATTCCCTCTTAGATCCTGGAGCCACTCTTTCATTCGTGACTCCCTATATAGCAGTCCAGTTCAAGATCAGTCCAGAGGTGTTCTGAGAGCCATTCTCAGTCTCCACCCCAGTTGGCAAGTCAGTTAAAGCCAACCGGGTGTATAGGAACTGCCCAGTCTCAGTTCTGAGTAAAGTTACTCCAACCGATCTTGTAGAGTTATACATGGTCTACTTTGACCTTATTCTCTCCATGGATTGGTTACACTCCTGCTATGCCTCAGTCGATTGCAGAACTAGAGTTGTCAAGTTTCAGTTTTCCAATGAGCCAGTGTTAGAATGGACGGGTAGCAGTTCAGCGCCTAAGGGTAGGTTTATTTCCTACCTTAAGGCCCAGAAACTTATCTACAAAGGATGTATATATCATCTAGTTCAGGTCAAGGATTCCAACTCTGAGACCCCAACCATCCAATCAGTTCTATTAGTCAGTGAGTTCCCAGATGTTTTTCCTGAGGATCTTCCTAGAATTCCCCTTGAACGGGAAATAGACTTCGAAATAGATCTCCTCCCAGATACTCAGCCTATCTCCATCCCTCCTTACAGAATGGCTCTAGCTGAGCTTAAGGAGTTGAAGGAGCAGTTAAAAGACCTTCTTGATAAGGGTTTTATCAGACCCAGCATCTCTTCTTGGGATGCTTCGGTGCTATTCGTGTGTAAAAAGGATGGTACCCTCAGAATGTGCATAGATTACCGTCAGCTGAACAAGGTCACAATTAAGAACAAGTACCCTATGCCCAGAATTGACGATCTGTTTGACCAACTTCAGAGAGCCAGTTGTTTCTCCAAGATCTATCTCAGGTCAGGGTACCATCAGCTAAGGGTTAGGGAGTGTGACATACCGAAAACAGCATTTAGAACTCGGTATGGTCACTATGAGTTTGTGATGATGTCCTTTAGGTTAACAAACGCCCTAACAGCCTTCATGGATTTGATGAATAGGGTCTTCAAGCAGTACCTGGATATGTTCATCATTGTATTTATCAATGACATTCTGGTATAATCCAGAAATGAGGAAGAGCATGCAGATCACCTAAGGATAGCACTACAGACACTCAAAGACCGCTAGTTATTCACCAAGTTCAGCAAGTGCGAATTTTGGTTAAAATCTGTGACTATCTTAGGTCATGTGGTCTCCAGTGAAGGGATACAAGTAGATCCTCATAAGATAGCAGCAGTGAAGGATTGGCCCAAACCTACCTCTCCTACTGAAAACAGGAGTTTTCTGGGCTTAGCGGGTTATTACCGACGGTTTGTGGAAGGTTTTTCCTCCATAGCATCTCCTCTGACCAAGTTAACCCAGAAGAAGGTGAAATTCCAGTGGTCGGACGAGTGTGAGAAGATTTTCCAAGAGTTGAAGACTCGACTCACTACCACTCCAGTGTTAACCTTGCTAGAAGGATTAGATGGGTTGGGTGTTTATTGTGACGCTTCCAGAGTTGGAATCGGTTGCATTCTGATGCAGTGGGGCAAAGTGAATCCTACTCCTCCAGACAGCTCAAAGTTTATGAGAAGAATTATCCAACTCATGACTTGGAGTTGGCAGCGGTGGTATTCGTGTTAAAATATGGAGTCATTACTTGTATGGGCTTCACGTGGATGTGTTCATAGATCACTAGAGCCTTCAGTATGTGTTCATCCAGAAGGACCTAAACCTGCGTCAGAGACGGTGGTTGGAGCTGCTAAAGGATTATGACATGAGTGTGTTGTATCACCGAGGTAAGGCCAATATGGTGGTTGACGCCCTGAGCAGACGGTCTATGGGAAGTGTGGCTCACATTGAGGAAGACAAGAGGGAGTTAGCGAAAGAGTTCATAGACTAGCCCGGTTAAGGGTGCAGTTGGTGGATTCAGCTAAAGGTGGCGTGGTAATACAAAGCGGGTCAGATTCATCCTTGGTAGTTGAATTCAAATCCAGACAGGATGAGGATCCCATTTTACTTAAGCTTAAAGGAGCAGTCCTCAAAAAAGAAATAGAAGCTTTCTTCCAAGGGGGACATGGGGTGCTCCGTTACCAAGGCAGGTTGTGTGTACCAGATGTTGGTAAGTTGAAACAGCAGATACTGGTTGAGGCACACAGCTCGAGATACTCTATTCACCCTAGTTCTACTAAAATGTACCGCGACTTGTGGGATATTTACTGGTGGAACGACATGAAAAGGGATATCGCTGAGTTTGTAGCATAGTTCCCGAACTGCCAGCAAGTCAAGGTAGAACACCAAAGGCCAGGAGGCATGACCCAAGATATCAGTATAGCCACGTGGAAGTGAGAAGAAGTGAATATAGATTTCATTATGGATCTACCTCGGACTCGCCGATAGCATGAATCAATCTGGATGGTAGTAGATCGGAGACTAACTCATCTCATTTCCTCCCTGTTAAAACCACAGACTCAGCTGAGGACTATGCCAAACTTTACATTCGAGAGTTAGTCAGACTCCATGGGGTGCCCTTGGCAATCATCTCAGACAGGGGAACATAGTTCACCTACCACTTCTGGAAGTCCTTTCAGAAGGGACTAGGCACTCAGGTTAAGCTCAGCACTGCTTTTCACCCACAGACCGATGGGCAAGCGGAACGGACCATTCAGACCCTAGACGATATGCTAAGAGCATGCGCGATAATTTTAAGGGTAATTAGGATGACCACTTTCCTCTTATCGAGTTTGTGTACAACAACAGCTACCATTCTAGTATCTAGATGGCCCCATTTGAAGCATTGTATGGTAGAAGGTGTAGATCTCCTATAGAATGGTTTGAGGTTGGTGAAGCTACCTCGATAGGGCCCGACTGGGTTCACGAGGCAATGCAGAAAGTTCAGCTCATTCGAGAAAGGTTGAAAATAGCTCAAAACCGCCAGAAATCTTATGCCAATGTGCAGAGAAGAGAGTTGGAGTTGCAGTTGATGACTAGGTATACCTAAAACTTTTGCCCATGAAAAGGGTGATGAGGTTTGGAAAGAAGGGGAAGATCAGTTCGAGGTATGTGGGACCTTATAAAATTTTGAGGCATATCAGCAATGTGGCCTATGAGCTAGAGTTACCTTCATAACTAGCAATTGTACATCCAGTTTTCCATGTGTCACTTCTGAAGAAGTGCATCGGAGATCCAACCTCAGTTGTTCCATTGGACAGCCTGGGAATAAAGAATAGTCTCTAATATGAGGAGGCACCAGTCCAGATCCTTGACCGTCAGGTTCTTAAGCTGAGGAATAAGGAAATAGCTTCAGTGAAGGTCTTATGGCAAAATCAGTAGGTTGAGGGAGCTACATGGGAGGCCGAAGCGGATATGATTGCCAAATACCCGCACTTGTTCAATACCGACTCTTTTGTAGCTTGAAATGTTAATTTTTCCTTAGGACCTGATCTAGTTGTTGAATTAAATTCATGTGTATAAGTTTCTTTTACGACTTTGGATGTATGTATGAAAAGTAAATTTAGTTCAATTGTGTATTTTGAAATGGAGGTAGTCATTTCGATAGTTTTGGAGTAAATGAGCAGTATTTGGAAATTTTGATTGCTATTTTTTTCAGCTTTTTCTGTGTTTTCTAACATTTGAGGATGAATGTTTGCAAGGGGGAGTTATTGTAATGCCCCGAAAACTCAAAATCAATATCCGGGACTTAAATCAGAAAATCTGGAAACTGTAGAAATCTTGCAGGACGACGCACCTGACAAGTCGTTAGGTAACCTCATGACTCGTTAGGTGAGCCCTGAGGAGGAGGCTGGTTATTGTAAAGGAGGGAGGCAATGTACCTAAGGAGGCACTCCACGACCCGTTAGGACACTCGTGGTCAAACCTGAGTTGAGAAAATATTGTGTTGTCCAGTGTACTTGACGAATGGGGGCAACGAGTCGTGGTCCCCAGTAACGACTCGTTATGTCCTTTGTTACCAGACCTAGTTAATTTTTAGCTAGTGTACCTGACGGGTGTGACCACGAGCCGTGGTCAGTCACCACGACCCATTAGGTCATCCGTTAGGATCACCTGGCAGTTTTTTCCAACAATTTCCTAAGGGCTATTTAGTAATTTCCTACCCTCTCAAGCTTTAAACTACATTGTTTTAGCATTAATTTCAGATGTTTTAGTGGGGGTAACAGGTTCTCTTCCTCATTCCCCACTCAAACCCTCTAGAAACAGGACGTAGAGTTCTCTCTCAGAGTATTTCAGAGTAAGAGCTAGGGCAGATCTTTCCTCTTTGATTCTCAAGCAATTTCGCCAGGTTTCTTCGTCAGGCATGTGGGAATTCAATAAGGGAATTGTCCTTCCCTTGTGTCCCCCAATTTCCTCCCATAATTTCCCTATCAGTTTAGCACTGAGATTTTTGAATAAGCAGAGAATTTCATATTGGTTTTCGTTAATTTCAATTGGGTTATTATCCATGTTTATTATTCATATGATTTCCATCAATTTGTAGATAAATTGTTGTTGTTCTGGCCAAGATGATTTATAGCTCTAAATTTTTGAGTATGGATTATTGCTTATTAAATTCCGTCTATTTTTGCGAAGTATATTGTGGGCAGATTTTCCTAGAAATTTTTGTTTTAAATATTTGTTAAGTAATTATTCCACTAATGAGAATGATTTAGCCCTGCTAGATGAGATTCCTTTAATTCTTGAAACTTTGCTATAGTATGAAATTGTCCATGTTGTCGAAATGAATGAGCTCTCTATTAGCTGCTTAGTAGTCTAGTCAATTAGAAAATAGAACTTTCTCTTTCAGAACTATTCAGAAAGTGTCAATTCATCAGCTTGACTACCGTCTTTTCCCGAGGTGTCAGTGGTACCTCTCAGTTATTAGAACCAGGACTTAGATTATAGTTATTTGGTCCATTAGGCGATCATGATATTTTAGATTTATAGCTCTGACCAGCCCTAGGACCCCAGTTCAGTTATAGTTTGTTCTTAGATGGTTACGACGCTTCCAGATAAGAAGCTCTGACCAGTCTAAAACCCAGTTTCAGACTCCGGTCCAATAAGACTCTCAGGGTACTTTCACTTATATGTCCCTGACTAGTCTTGAACCCCAGTTTCGAGCTATCATCCTAGCAGTTAAGTATAGATTTCCAGTGGGAGTAGGACTTAGCACCGAGCAGGCCGGGGTTCCAGTGCACCCAGGTTCCCAGAACTATGTTGCCAGTGTAGGCTACAGTATTACTTGGCCTAATTGGCCCCAAACTTTTGTGATCACCCAGTTCATGCCTTTATAACCTGGCAAGGTATATTGGGTCCTACCGGTTGGATGTATACATCGGACTCCACGTTTAGCTCACATGGTTAAATGTCAGTTATAGACTCTCCCACTAGTTAGTTAGTCCACTCTTAGATTTCTCAGTCCAGCTCAGTTCAGTGTGGTATCTCAGACTCAGTCTTTCAGACTTAGGACATGTTTTTGACCATCAGTCAGGGTCATTTTTAACCATATCAGTTCTACACCAGTTGTATCAGTTTCTCAGCATTTCAGTTGGTCATTTCATGTCACATCAGTTCAATTACTAGTTCTGTCATATTATTCATGTTTTTCTCACCTACTCAGTACATTTAAAGTACTGACACATACTTTTATGTTGTATCATTTCATGATACAGCTGCAGGTTCTCAGACTCAGCACCGCTAGCCGCCGCAGTTTAAATTCTCCACCTTAGCAGTGAAGTGTGAGTCCTCATCATCCGAGGGCATTATTTCTTTCCTTCAGTCATTTATTAGTTTCCGTATATTTAGAGTTAGCTTGGGACTTGTCCTAGCAACTCCTCAGTTAGATGGCTTTCAGACAGACATGACTTTCAGATTTATCAGTATTATTCAAATGTTTTGAACTTTACACTTTCAGACTTGTCTTTCACAGATGTTTTATGATATTATCTTAAATTCTGTTGTGTATGATTACTCAGAATACTAGTGAACGATTGACCAGGGGTTGACTTGGGGTCACTTGTGACTTCAAGTCCCGTGTTACGTCCAGGGTGTAGGCTGGGGGCGTGTCAACATTAGATTGAGGCTGTGAGGTCCGTATTGAGTTACTCCATATGAGGCTGTGAGGGCCGTATTGAGTTACACCAGATTAAGGCCACGAGGGCCGTATTGAGTTACCCAAGTGCTTGTAGGAGCAACATGATGCCCGAAGGGACCAGAATGAGGCCGTAAGGGCCGTATTGAGGTCTAGTCACCTCCAGAGCTTACATTATGACCCTCAGTCGAGCCAAGGCTCGGGGTCCAGTTATAGAATCCCATATGGCTCAGACACAAACACAGCTACAAGAGCCTATCAGTCTCGGATACAGCTTCAGAGCACGAGTATTCCTGAGCTACAGTATGCCTACAAACCTTTAGTAGTTAGATAGGAGGAGTGTGCATTTCTTGTACTTACCGAGTCTTATGGGGGCCCAGGTAGGTTATTCTGTGCTATTTGTACCTTCCAGGCTTATAGGGACCCGGTTAGGTTCTTGTTTGTATATATACTTCTTAGTTAAATATTTCAGATAGTGAGATTACTCAGGTTAAATTATTATCCTCCTTCTTGATTCCTTCAGCATTATCAGTTTTCATTCAGTTATTACTTTACTACCTTGCATATTCGGTACATATTGTACTGACGCCCATTCTTGGGGCGTTGCATTACGTGCATGCAGGTGCGGATAGACGCGGTTCGGGGCCTTCTTAGTCATCAGCCAAAGTCAGCAATCCAGTCAGCTCCTTTTCTCTAGAGTTGATAGTTAGAGAAGGTTTGTTCTTCTGTTGTACAGTTTAAGGGTAGGTCAGGGCCCTGTCCCAACCATTATTCCACTCCTAGAGGCTTGCAGGCTATGGATTATCAGTTGTTGCTTTTGTTGTTGGCCATGTGGGGCCCATGTATGTCTTATTTTGCGTGATGGTCGTGTGGGGCCTAGTTTAGCTTTTAATTAGCAGCCTTGTCGGCTATAGTATAGTTATGACTACCTACTTTCGTTCTGCTATAACTAGACAGCATAGTGGTCTTGTCGGCCCACATAGAATCCCTTTGTTGCGTGTTGTTAGTTAGCTGTTTTCTTTTTACAGGTGGTTATGCGGCCTTGTCGGCCGGAGGCTGTATTTACAGCCGAGATATAGCTCGTTGTTTCCTTGATTTGTAGAGCAGGCATGCACCAGAAGTGCATAAGCCAGCCAGATCAATTCAGATTCCAGTCATGCCTCCCAAGGTGGGGCGTGACATATGATTTTGGGAGTAGTGTCTAGCACCGAGTAGGCTAAGGGTGAGGCAACCCTATGCTTCAGAACTACGCGCCAACGTAGATATGATCAGATTATTTGGGGCCTCCCTTTTGAGCTTCTCCTATCCCAAGGGGCCTTTAGCTTGATATCGATATCATAGTAGCATCCTTAGCCCTGGAAAAGATTTGGACGGCTCTTCCCACTTGAGTGTGATAGTTAGGACCACGTAAGCTCTATCATGGTAATGTCGGTTAAATAACGAGTCTCCCATTATTCCCCATGATTTTAGTTATGCATGTTCATCAGTCATGATATTATGTTTTCGACAAATTTGCTTCAATGTTCAGTTTTACTTATTATTATTAGTTTTCATCTTTGGGTCATTCGATTCAGTTATGATATTCAGATATGTTCAGATCATGATTTTAGAAATAGCATGCAAGCCCTACTCCCAAAATTCTTATCTTGATATGTTTTATAATATTCATGATCTATGATTTTACTTACTTAGCGATTTTACTTACTTGCATACTCAGTATATTCCACGTACTGACCACATACTCTATGTTGTATCATTTCATGATACAGGCTCCGTTATCCAGACTCAGTCCCGTTGTAATACCCCAGATATGCCTAAGAATAAGACCCGGGAGTTAAATTTGAAATCTGCAAAAATTGGGGAAAATAGCACAGGACGAGTGGAGTAATGACGCGTGGTTGCAAACCACGAGCCGTTGTTAGCAATCATGGATTCAGGTTTTTGGGTGGAAGTGGAAGTAATGATTGATGTAGCGGCTCGTTGTGAGAAACAATGAGTCATCGTTCGTTGTCGTGGTAAGAGAATGGCTTAGCATTTGGGGAATATAAGGGATCATCCAATGACCCATTGTCATGAGTCGTGGTAAGGGATCCTATATCTCCAATGGACTTTATAGATGGATACCATGATCCGTTGGAGCCAACGATGATTCATGGTGAGTCTCGTCATGGGGAAGTTCAGAAGATTTCGAAAGGCAATCAACGACCGATTAAACGACCCATTAGACCAAAAGATGAGTCGTCCTGTCTATCCATGGTCTGATTCCAAGAGAAGGCTTGGGCAATGCATAGCACGGACAGATACCATGGGTCGTGGTATCCTACAACGACCCATTGGGTCATCCATAGTTTGGTCCAGTGAGCAATTTTTCTGCGATTTCAGTAAGAGTATTTCTGTTGTTTCTAAGTTCTAGGGGCCTATACTACGTCTTTTAAGGCTCATTTCAGTAGGTTTAAGGAGGGGAAAACCTATTCTAAGCTAGTTCATTCCAAGCATGCAAACTTGAGAGTTTGAAGAGAGAATTTAGAGCAAGTTTTGAAGGTTTCCATTGGAATCTCATCTTGGGCAATTAGAGAAGTGGTAAAATTATCCCTCCCAGGTATGTAGGGTTATGAGTGAGTGTTTCCTTCCTCACCCATGCCCCAAATCTCTAACTAAGTATGAGAAATTCATATAATCAAGTTATGGGGGTTTTACCCAATTGCATGATTCTTCAATTTCTATACATGGGTACGATTAGATTGTGTTTATATTCATGAATTGTGAAGCTTGGGCAGATTTTAAATTGTTTTCAATCAAAACTTGTGTTTTCTAAATTATGAATATTAATTTTCATGGATGATAAGTTCATGAAAGAAGAGAATGATGATGAATGTATGATGATGATGAGATTTGATAATGAAAAGCATGTTTCTAAAGCTACCCACGATAATGTTAATGTTTTCAAAATAAATTGAGTAGATCCACGAATGATAAAGTGTTGAGCAAGGCCCCCATATCAAGTATGATGATGTAGTATCTCTAAAGTAAGCTTACCACATGGATTTGGAGTAGATGCTTGTTCACTCCCAATCGCACGCAAGTGTATATGGTCGTACAAGTAATAAAGTGGCTTTATTTCAAGCCAGGTATCGAAGGCACAGGGATTGTAACGAAGGAGTAATTTTTCTCTAAGTGTTTAGTATACACACTTCTTTATACAAGTGGACAAGAAAAACAAATGGTGATTTTTCAAGAATATTAGTTAATGTAACCTTAAGTGAAAATTATGAATTATAATCTGAACAATAGCACGAACAAGCTGAGGTTCAGGCAAAACATGCAGATATGTAATTTATTGATTAAATTTTAGTCAACACTTCTCTTCGATTGTTAGTCAGGAA
This sequence comes from Datura wrightii, assembly GCA_035772735.1. Lineage (NCBI taxonomy): Eukaryota > Viridiplantae > Streptophyta > Magnoliopsida > Solanales > Solanaceae > Datura > Datura wrightii. The sequence continues at coordinate 143,985,724 of JASDFA010000027.1, read as the reverse complement.
TTATTAACAATGGATTGGGTCTTTCGAACTCCTCACCAATTAAAGAATTATGAGATTTACATTACACATTTCTGTGATGCAACAATTCATATTCTCATAAACCAAATTAAATTCCATAGATGACCAAATATGAAATTACAGATATATTTCTATTCTGAACGTTAATCTTCTCTTAATTTCTCAACCAAGAAAAGAACATATTCTACCAATTCACATCCATCCAAATAATCTTCCTTTCGGAAATAAAATAATTTTAATATATACATTAACAATGGCCAATCATTAATGTAGTAAAAACAAGAATCAGTAGAACAACCATTTTAGAGAAGATAAAAACTGAAATAACATCAATTACATACTACTGCAATTATCCTCAACCTCAGCCAAAGGTGAATTAGCTACTCATTTGAGGATTAAACATCTTCAAACAAGTAGAAAACATACAAGCAATTCAAATTTAAGAGAAAAAGGAAGAGAATTAACCCTAGGACTTCTTCAGCTCAACTGCTTGATACCCATGTTCTAGCATGAAATGTCAGATACTTTAAAATAAAACCTAAGTGTGCTATTTATACAAGTGCGAAATTTCCCGGAATAAACTGGCAACGTGGCACGAAGGCTATCACGGAGCATCAGCTCCGTGCCACGGCCTTGTCGTGGAGCCTCACTGGAACTTGGATGCATAGATTCTTAGCCTCAGCGTGGCACGGAGGCTATCACGGAGCCTCAGCTCCGTGCCACGGACTTGTCGCGCACCTTCACTAGAATTCGGGTTGCAGCAAAGTCTTCCCAACGTGTCACTGAAGTGAACGCGGAGCATAGGCTCCGTGACAAGGTGCCATCGCGCACCTTCACTGGAATTCGCCTAAAATTTCACTCTAGGCAGAATGCCTCTGCGATGGTAGCGTGACATGGCCTCTATCGCGGAGCATCAAGTTTTTAGTATTTTCTTGCCGACTTCCGCGTTTTGCTTCCGAGTCGATTCCTCCACTTCACCAACTTGTAGATTAGTTTCCAAAATTCATTCTAAACTGCAAAAATAATAACTAATCATGTTGGTTAGTATAAATCCACATTCACATAAAAACCACATGAGAATGTACACATAAAAGTAGATAAACAAGTCCAAATTAAGTAATAAAGTATCACTTGGGCATGCAATTATGCCCAAGATCACCTACCCCACACTTAAAGCCTTGTTCATCCTCGAACAATCCTTTCACATCTCATGTAATTGAAACTCACACATAGCTAATTTAGCAAGACAATTCGAGCTACGGCTACAATGACTGGTTGAGATGACAAGTAAAAAAATTAGTGCATGCAAGGTTTACCCATTAAAATCGTATTTAACTATGTTGAGACTTCCTAGCCTCAAGACTTAACTCTCAATCTCAGCAAACTCATGTCAATCAACTGATTAAGAATCCGACATGAATGTTATCCCTCATTAAACATGTTCCCTCACCACACAAGAGTTACCCCTTTTTTTATTCACGAATTTTCAACTCACAATATGTATGGGTGTATGAATAGAATTTCGCTCACTCTCTCAAGGAATTCGCATGCATCATGTGGTGAACCATAAGCTTGCCCTCAGTGTTGTACTCCACTAATTTAAGGATGTTTGAATGTAAGATCAAGTAGGACTTTTTAGGTTGTAATGTAGGCTAAGGACAGGTGGGATCACCTTATGGCTAATAACAGTGACAATCTTTCCCAGGCGCTTTTACTACATCACATTTTTATTAAAGACACACTTTCTTTTGCTTCACCTTCCTTCTTTTCACTCTTGAATTATCTTCCTTCTTGTTCCCATTTCTTTAAGCACACTTGGCCTATTGGTAAGGAGTACTTAAGCACTTTTTCATTCATTTATTTTCTTACTCCCTACCAATAATTAGGCATTTTCAACCAAGTGCACCTCTAAGTTTTTCCTTTACTTCCACAACTGCTATTTTTCCTTCTTTTTCCCACTTCTCACTCCTTCACTCTTTCGGATTTTTCACTTAAGCGCTTAGGAGTTTTGAATCAAATACAAGGCTCATGAAAGAAAAGATTAAGCTTATGTTGTAGCTATCAAAGAATAGGCTTAAGGCTCAATGGGCTAACTAGGATTCAACATTCAAGGTAGGTAAGGCTATGAGTAATAATTAGGCTCATTAGAAGAAATGCCTAAGTCATCTCCTACACTCTACATCCTTCATTTCGTTTTGTATACACATCAGGCAAGTTCTAGATATTCCACAATAGCACGGAATATTCGAAAAACTCACACTCACTACACATGCTCAATTCAAGACAAATTCAATAGAATCTTAACTCAACTAATTAAAAGAATTCAAAATTAAGCTTTAATCACATCGAGTCAAATTCGAGAGCCTAGGTGTCTCAAACATATTTAGACCACTTTCATGCTTCCATACTAACCACACTTGCATCTTACAATCATGTGTAGCACATAACAAGAATGTCGAACCATTAATTAGCTACGGGTTCAAAAATCAAAACCTACTGACTAAATTTCCCTTAAGACGGTCGTCATCCATCCATCATAGGAAACAGTCTCTATCTAAGACTTTGGTTCAAAGGGACTATTCACAGAAAAAGCGCCGAAAATAAAAACCGAGAAACCCAAACAAAAAATTTAAAAATAGAAACAACTTGCACAAATAATTACACAAATAAATTCTTAACAAGCACCACACACACACACAATTATCAACATAGCACGAAATAAAATGTCACACATTCAACCACTTAAGCACAAGCACAAGCACAACACAGTCTTACTACACCAGCACCTAACTACTCCCACCCCACACTTAGTCGGAACACTGTCCTCAGTGTTCACATATCTGCAATTAAAACATAGTTTGGGTGGTGTAACTCCCTGATCAATCAAAATGCTCAATCTATTCATCAGGTGCCAATGTCTCATCTCCCGGATCATAATCTTCTCCGTCGTCTTCCTCTGACTCAATGTATGAGTCATCCCGGTGAGTTTCCTCATCAGTGGGTACGTTGTCATCAACTGGTTCTACAAATGCTGGCCCAACTCTGCATAATGCTCGGGCATGCTCATTAAATGGATAATCCATCTCGAGCTGCCACAATTCATCCTCCGTAGCAGGGCTTCCACTAATCCGCAGTTGCAGCATTTTCATTCCATACATTTGGGCCATGTATTGGTCGTCCCGCACATGTCCCTCGGCGAGTGTAAGCACAGGCCCAAATGTGGTATCAGGTGCTTTGGTCTTAGTGACATCCAAAGCACGCCGGTCAAATTGAGGAATGTAATCCAGGGCCTCCTCTTCAATACCATAGCCCCTGAGGAAAGCTGTTAGAAGACCACCGAACCCATACCGATGCCCTTGATGAAGTCTGGCTTTCTTCATTGCTGAAATAATCACCGCTCCAACATTTATCTCGAGCCCTTTCATCAATGCATATACCAAACAAACTCTGTCCTGGGTGACATCAGTCATATGCACCTCTCGGATCAGGCAAGTACACACTATCTTCAACCAAATCCTTACTTCTCTGTTCATTTGGGAGTATGGTAATGTCTGGTGATATCCTCTTTCCTTGTGATGACTCCACCTGGCTGTTGATCATGCTCCACATAATGTGCTTCTGATATCTGCATATGGTGGAGTGATGTTCAGTTGGCGGAGTACATGTGCGTCTGTGTCCTGCGTCCCCAAGATGGCATTAAGATGTTGTGGTTCAAAAGTAACCACCTGTCCTCTGATCTTGACTATGTGGCTGCGCACGGTGGGGTTCCAATTAGCGTAGAATTCACTTGCTATTTGCTCCTCAGGGAAATACTTGGTTTCCTTGTGCTTGGAGTACCATTTCTTCCCCTCATCCAATACCCATCGTGTTCCATATTTCCTTCATTGCCCCCTTGGAACTGGTGGTGTTGCTGGCACTGCTGGCCCACTCTAAGTCTTTTTCGGCTGGCGCCAGATGTGGATGCACCCTTTCCCTTTTCTTGTTGTGCGGACATTTTTCCCGTTCAGCAAAAGCATGTACTCTTAATATCAATCACAATATGGCTAGATAATACTAAAGTCGGGCTCCAATTGGTCACCCCACACTTAGTTGCTAGCACGGTTTCACGAGTCATGGTCAGTCGGGTACTCAGACTTTCCCTTCTTCATATTTCCATGCTCGCTACTCTCCAAACATATTTGAATTTCATTTCAACAAGATAAACAAACATACTACCAGCTATCATCAACCACAAGGTGCAATGCATCAGTAAAAATCAATGGAATAGCTTCTTTGTACTACTCAGACTTTGTACAATTCATTTTTAAAGTTTATCCATCTATCAACTTCACAAAATAACTAATGCTTAACTTAGGTTTACAATCAAGAGGTAATTCAAGATTATGTACAATATTCTATGGGATTATTACCTTAATCTACAAAGATCAACATTCTATCCGTAGCATAATCAAAATTTAATCGCCAATCTTTCAGCACAAACAGAATGCACAGCCCAATATGTGAATTTTTCTAACTTTTTCTTCTTCTTTCAATCTCAATTTCTAGCCCTAGTTGTAATCAATGAGTTCATCCAATCAAAACTATCATACAAGCAACATTCATCCATAACCCAATTGATTACAACACTTTATATTAATTTAGGGCAGAAATTAAACATACAATATGTTCATGATTCAAAATTTGCAGAAAAATGAATAGAAGTGCAAGAACATACCTGGTATGTTATGAAGAAGGAATTGAAACTTTTTGATGTTGGGAGAAGGGGGAAATGGGAGTTTTATCGTGGAGGTATGCAAAAGAATGGGAGAAAAATGTATTTTGGGGGGTTAAAAAGAAGGATTTCACGCGGGTCGACCTGACTGCCCGAACTGACCCGACGCAAAAATAGCCTCAATGTGTCACGAAGGCTATCGCAGCTCAAGCTCCGTGACATGGAGCCAACGCAGAGGCATTCTTCCTCCTGCCCTAAATTTTTGCATTTTTATCTTTTTTCACCCTTTGCAATTTTTATTTGCACTCCGTATCTCCTGAAAATCATCCATCAACAACAACTCGTTAGAAAATAGTGGGTTGCCTCCCACCTAGCGCCTTAGTTTTCGTCATGGCATGACCAATTTTTTTTAAATAGTTTCTAACTATTATAGTACATTACATTCACGGGTTGCCTCCCGTGCAGTGCCTGGTTTATCGTCGCGGCTCAACGCTTGTCATCCTCATTCTTCTACTAAGGTGATAGACGTCTTCTCTTGATTAACGCCCTCACCCTAGTAGTGCTTACACCTTTGTCCATTCACTAAAAATGTGGCACTTTTATCCTCTTGCCACAATTCAACCGCCCCGTATGGGGTCATCCTTACCACTTTAAACGGCCCCGACCACTTGGAGCGCAATTTCCCTAGGAAGTGTTTCAATCTAGAGTTGAATAGCAGCACCATTTGTCCCGGCTCAAAGATTCGATGCACCATATGCCTGTCGTGCCACCTTTTCATTTTTTTCTTTGTAGCAGTTTTCACTTTCATATGCGTGCCATCGAAATTCGTCCAACTCACTCAGCCACATCAATCTCCTCTTTCCTGCTAGCTCAGGATCCATGTTCATCTTATGCACATCCCAATAAGCTCGATGTTCAAGCTCTCCGGGGAGATGACATGCCTTCCCGTAAACCAATCTGTACAGTGAAGTCCCAATGGGTGTCTTATATGCAGTTCGATAAGCCCACAACGCATCATCCAATTTGCTTGCCCAATCCTTGCGTTGTGCATTCACCATTTTCTGCAAAATCTGTTTAATTTCCCTGTTTGACACCTCTACTTGTCCGCTAGTTTGGGGATGATATGTTGTATCCACTTTATGCCGCACCCCTTATTTCGCTAGCAAATTCCTGAATCCTGCATTCACAAAATGTGCCCCTCCATCACTAATAATTGCTTGTGGCGTACCAAACCTGGTGAAAATCTGCTTCTTCACAAATCTAACTACCACCTTGTTGTCGTTCCTGGGACACGCTGCTGTCTCAACCCACTTGGACACGTAATCCACTGCCACCAAGATGTATTGATTGCCAAACGATGGTGGAAACGGGCCCATAAAATCTATCCCCCACACATCGAACACCTCAACTTCCAAAATGTGATGCAATGGCATCTCATGTCTCCTGTTGATTGTTCCTGCTCTTTGACATCGATCACACACTTTGACATAAGTTGCAGCATCTTTGAACAGTGTGGGCCAAAAGAACCCGGATTGCAGCACTTTGTGAGCAGTACGCTCTCCTCCACGATGACCTCCATATGGCGATGAATGACAACTCCTCAGCACCTCTACCGTCTGACTTTCTGGAATGCACCGCCTCATCACTTGATCTGGTCCTTGCTTGAATAGATAGGGCTCATCCCACATGTAATACCTGGACTCATACTTCAGCTTCTTCCTTTATTGAGTCGTTGCCTCAGGTGGGTATATTCCACTTACTAAGAAGTTCACAATATTTGCATACCAAGGGAGTTCAGCTTCCTTTATTGCCAAGAGTTGTTCATCAGGGAACTCTTCTCGGATGCGCTCACCTTCCTTCACATGTGAACGATTCTCTAGTCGCGATAGGTGATCTGCAACCTGATTTTCACTTCCCTTCTTGTCTCGGATCTCCAGATCAAACTCTTGCAGCAATAATATCCACCTAATTAGCCTGGGCTTCACATCTTTCTTGCCAAATAAGTACCGAATTGCCGCATGATCAGTGTGTACCACCACTTTCGACCCCACCAGGTAGGATCTAAACTTGTCAAATAAAAACACTAGAGCCAGCATCTCCTTCTCCGTGACTGTATAATTAACTTGTGCAGCATCAAGCGTTTTTCTTGCACAGTAGATGGAATGAAAAATCTTATTCCTTCGCTGCCCCAATACCGCTCCTACAGCCGCATCACTTGCATCACACATTAACTCAAAAGGATATTCCCAATCAGGAGCAATGAGAATAGGAGCTTCCACCAGCTTCTTTTTCAGCTCCTCAAATGCTTCTACACATTCCTTGTCAAATTCAAACTTCACCTCTTTTTCTAACAACTGGCATATCGGCATAGAAATCTTAGAGAAGTCTTGAATAAACCGTATGTAAAACCTAGCATGTCCTAAGAAGCTGTGAACACCCTTAACTAATACTGGCGGTGGTATCTTTTCAATCACCTCTATCTTTGCATGATTGACTTCCAAACCTCTACATGACACCTTATGGCCAAGGACAATACCCTCCTTGACTAAAAAATGACACTTTTCCCAATTGAGCACCAGGTTTGAGTCTTCACATCTGGCTAACACCTTGTCTAGATTCAGCAAACACATAGCAAACGAGTTACCAAAAATAGAAAAGTCATCCATAAATACCTCGACATAGTCGTCCACCATATCGTGGAATATTGCCATCATGCATCACTGGAATGTGGCTGGTGCATTGCATAGACCAAAAGGTATCCGCCTGAAAGCATATGTCCCATAAGGACATGTAAACGTGGTCTTCTCCTGATCTTCTGGTGCTATGGCTATTTGATTATAGCCAGAGTAACCATCCAGAAAGCTATAATATTCCTGCGCTGCCAGCTTATCCAACATCTGATCAATGAATGGAATCGGATAGTGATCTTTCCGAGTGGCCTCATTGAGCTTCCTATAATCCATGCAAATTCGCCAGCCCATGACTGTGCGTATGGGAATTAGCTCATTCTTTTCATTTGTGACCACTATCATTCCCCCTTTCTTGGGAACGCATTGAACTGGGCTAACCCATTCACTGTCTGAGATAGGATATACCACTCCTGCATCTAGCCACTTGATCACTTCCTTTCTGACTACATCCTTCATCACCGAGTTCAACCTCCTCTCATGTTGCCCGGTTGGCTTGGATCCCTCTTCCACAAATATCTTGTGCATGCAGAAAGCTAGACTGATCCCCTTAATGTCTGACATCTGCCATCCCATTGCTCTCTTTCGCCTCTTAAGGACCACCAATGCATCTTTCACTTGTGCATCTGTCAGTTCTGCTGAAATGATGACTGATAAGGTGTCATCTTCACCCAAGAATACATACTGCAGATGTGGAGGCAATGTATTTAACTCCAATTTAGGTGTCTCCTCTATTGATGGCTTTAGGGATGGTTCCAAGGACCTCTTCAATGGTTCAAAATCTTGCTTCCTGAAGAACCATTTTGGCTTATTCAAAGTCTGCACCATCTCATATGTCGCACTGCCCCCAAAATGATCACGTCCCACCGAGGCTCTCTCCAAGGGATCCTGTGAGTCAATAATCTGAAGGGTCGATTCCTGATTCAAAACACTGATTGCTGATAACTCTTCATAGATGGAAGGTAGCTTCATGGCCTTGTAGACATCAAAGACCTCTACCTTATCATGAGCTCTCATGGTTAGCTGCCCAGCAGCTACATCAATTAAGGCTCGCCCCATTGCCAAGAAGGGACGTCCCAAAATAAATGGGACTTTCGCATCTGGCTCAAAATCAAGAATTATAAAATCCACCGGGAAAATGAGGGAGCCTACTTGCACTAGCACATCCTCCACAATTCATCAGGTCTGGCCAATGAACGGTCAGCTAGTTGCAAGATCACAGTGGTGGGTCTAGGACTGCCCAGCCCCAGCTTCTTGAATACTGATGTTGGCATCAAATTTATACTTGCTCCCAAATCGCACAAACCATGAGCTCGAATAGACTGCCCAATTGTAATCTGAATAGTGAAGCTCCCAGGATCCTTGAGCTTTGTCGGCAATCGATTCTGTATACGGGAGGTGCACTCCTCAGTAAGTGCAATTGTAGCATACTCTGTCAGTCTGCTCTTGTTTGCTACAATGTCTTTGATGTACTTAGCATATTTTGGCACTCCCTGCAGCACATCTACTAAAGGAAGATTAATATGTACTTGCTTCAACACTTCCATGAACTTCTTGAAGCATGCTTCCTCCTTGTGCTTTTTCAATCTTTGAGGAAACGGGGGCGGTGGTCTTTCCATCTCTACTGCCTTTTCATTCCCCCTCACATCATCATTTCCTTCATCCTTTTCGATTGCTCCAGGTATCTGAGGTGGTCATTCGGGTTCCACCTCCCCGAGTTGCTTTCCACTCCAAGTAGTAACTGCATTAACTTGCTTAGGATTTGGGTCTGTATCACTTGGTAATCCTCCCCTTGGTCTAGTATTTTGGGCTCCAGCTAACTGTCCCAACTGATACTCCAATGCCTTTGTAGCTAACTGCTGATTTTTCATTTTAGCTGTCAATTTTACCTGATCAGCCTGCATCTGCACCTGGTTAGCTATTATGGTTTTAAGCATATCCTCGATGTTGTGGGACTGAGAAGGTGTATTATTTCCTCTGACCTGCGGCTGAAAATTGTGATGACCCCCTTGATTTCTGTGCACGCCCTGATTTGAACTCTGTCCTTGATGACTATTACTTCCCCATGAAAAATTCGGATGATTTCTCCTATTTGGGTTGTAACTGTTGTCATACTGTTGATTGTTGCTCCTCTAGGCGTTTCCAACAAAATTTACCGAATCTCGATTGGCACCACAACACTCAGCTAAGTGTTCACTACTTCCACAGACTTCATACCACACCTGCTGAACTACATTGACTGGGGCTTGTGCCTGGCTCAAACTCATGCTGTTGAAATGAGTGTTAATTTGATTCTGCAAAGCAGCTATTTGTGCAGCAATCGCTGTGAATCCATCTACCTCCAAGACCCCTGCCGCTTTCTTCACTCCCCCTTGGGTTGTATCAGCATTCCATTCAGGATTACCTTGTGAAATACGGTTCAGCAAGGTGTACAGCTCTTCGTATGTCTTTTCCAATGCCTGCCCCCCGGCTGCTGAGTCTAACAAAATCTTTGTATGCGGTTCCAAGCCTTCAATGAATGTATGCACCAACACATCATTAGACTGATGATGGTGAGGACAATCTCTTAACATTGACTTGAACCTCTCCCAAGCCTGATACAAATTATCACCCTCTCTTTGTTTGAAACTTAGAATCTGACTTCTAAGCCTGGCTATCTTCCCTGATGGAAAGAATCGTATCAAAAACTTCCTCGTTAGGTCATCCCAAGTAGTAATAGAATTTGGCGGTTTAGCCTTTGACCACCTCTTGGCTTCCCCCTGTAGTGAAAACGGGAAAAGTATAAGCCTCACAAAATCAGATGATACTCCAGCGGGTATATATGTGTCACTTATCTCCAAGAAGTTTTGGAGATGTTGCTGTGGATCTTCATGAGGGAGACCTGTAAATTGCCCACTGGTGTGCAATAACTGCATCATATTCTGCTTAAGTTCAAATGTCCCTCCTGGTTCCGGCCTGCGAATGCTGGATATTACATTATTCGCATGAGGGATTGCCACCTCACGGACCAATCTTGCTGCCATCTCTTCTGGCACTAAAACTGCCCTTACAATCGGTGGATGCTGTTGTTGCTCCAGAATTGCCCTCCTTAATAACTGCAACTTCTTTTCTAGAGCTTCCCTCTTCTGTAGATGAAATTGTCTCTCCGGCTCTAAAAACGAATCCACCAACTCCTTATCTCTTGCCAGCGTTCAGAAAAAACTTAGTACCTAAAAGAGAAATCGCTAAGATCAAGTTGTCAACACTTGTATCGAACTTGTACACTAACACTAAGAAAATTAAGTCACCAATTGCGTCAGTCCCCAGCAACGGCGCCAAAAACGTGTTGACTCCCAATCGCACGCAAGTGTACGTGGTCGTACAAGTAATAAAGTGGCTTTATTTCAAGCCAGGTATCTAACCCACAGAGACTGTAACGAAGGAGTAATTTTTCTCTAAGTGTTTAGTATACGCACTTCTTTATACAAGTAGACAAGCAAAACAAATGGTGATTTTTCAAGAATGTTAGTTAATGTAACCTTAAGTGAAAATTATGAATTATAATCTGAACAATAGCACGAACAAGCTGAGGTTAAGGCAAAACATGCAGATATGTAATTTATTGATTAAAGTTTATTCAACACTTCTCTTCGGTTGTTAGTTAGGAATTATTAACAATGGGTTGGGTCTTTCGAACTCCTCACCAATTAAAGAATTATGAGATTTACATTACACATTTCTGTGATGCAACAACTCATATTCTCATAAACCAAACTAAATTCCATAGATGACCAAATATGACATTACAGATATATTTCTATTCTGAACGTTAATCTTCTCTTAATTTCTCAACCAAGACAAGAACATATTCTACCAATTCACATCCATCCAAATAATCTCCCTTTCGGAAATAAAATAGGAATTTTAATATATACATTAACAATGGCCAATCATTAATGTAGTAAAAACAAGAATTAGTAGAACAACCATTTTAGAGAAGATAAAAACTGAAATAACATCAATTACATACTACTGCAATTATCCTCAACCTCAGCCAAAGGTGAATTAGCCACTCATTTGAGGATTAAACATCTTCGAACAAGTAGAAAACATACAAGCAATTCAAATTTAAGAGAAAAGGGAAGAGAATTAACCCTAGGACTTCTTCAGCTCAACTACTTGATACCTACATTCTAGCATGAAATGTCAAATACTTTAAAATAAAACCTAAGTGTGCTATTTATACAAGTGAGAAATTTCCCGAAATAAACTGGCAACGTGGCATGGAGGCTATCGCGGAGCATCAGCTCCGTGCCACGGCCTTGTCGCGGAGCCTCACTGGAACTTGGATGCATAGATTCTTAGCCTCAGCGTGGCACGGAGGCTATCGCGGAGCCTCAGCTCCGTGCCACGGACTTGTCGCGCACCTTCACTGGAATTCGGGTGTGCAGCAAAGTCTTCACAACGTGTCACTGAAGTGAACGCGGAGCATAGGCTCCATGACACGGTTCCATCGCGCACCTTCATTGGAATTCACCTAAAATTTCACTCTAGGCAGAATGTGTTCGGTGCTTTGGTTGGGGTTATAAAACCGACACGCAAGTGCACGTGGTCAAACAAGTAGTAAGTGGCTTATGTAAGCCAAGTATCGATCCAAGGAGACTCTGGATAAGTAAAAATTGCTTAAGTATACTATATTCTATCTCACTTCTATATATGCTGACAACAACGTAACTAACAATTGTAAAGTTTGTTTTATAAATTATATACTAAAACTACTAACAATTATCTACTTTGAATTTAAACTATGGTTATGAGCATGCCAAGGTTAAGAACATGTAATGAACTTGATTATAATCATAAATTGGTTAATCTTTCTCTTCCAGTTGCTAGCCAAGAACATTAGCCAAGAGATTAAAACTCTCGTATTTAATCTCACTTAAGAATCATAAACCATCCGTCTATACTTCTGTGATCAAATGCAATTCATGACCTAGCAATACAATTCCGGTTCCTAAATTGACTAATACGGCTTTCAAGTATATTTCTATCAGGAAAGCACATCAAAACCCAATTTTCCCAAATCAAGTTAAGAACAATACCCTATTAATTCACAACTTTCCAATTTCGTGCTCTCTCGAGTGAAATCGGACTTTTTAGATGTACATTAATGTCGGCCACACACCAATGCAGTAGAAACAAGAATTAATAGAACAACATGGAAGAAGAAGATGAAAAACCGTATAATTTAATAATCAAAATTCATCACAAATGTTCATAACCTCAGCAAGGAAGGGAATTAGCCACTCATTTGTGGATTAATCATCCTAAAACAAGTGTTAATCATACAAACAATTGATTGAAAGAAGAAAGAAAGAGAGAAAAACCCTGAGCTTTTTCGTCCCTCAACTGCCTGTAACCCACGTCCTTGCTCCACCAAGTCTGAATTATGAAAAATAAACCTAAGTGTGCTATTTATAGTAGTAGAACTCTTTCCCGGAATAACAAGCAACGTGTCACGGAGTGCATCACGGAGCACGGCCTCCGTGACATGCTACGGACGCGGAAGCCCTCTGGAAATCACCCGAAATTGGCCCGGGCAGCACCCTGCCGCGTTGGCAGCGTGTCACGCTACTTGGGCAGCGCGTTGGCAGCCCTTGGTCGCAGAGGCCACCTGCCGTGGCATGTTGCCAACGCGCAGGTGGGCTGTTGTGAGCGGCCTGCCTGCCGTGGCACCTTGTCGACGTGCCGGTGGGCTGTTTTGTGCCTCCTCTTTGCCGACGTTCGCGTGTTGATTCCGTTTCCAAGCCTCTACCTCACCAACTCATGGATTAGTTGCTCAAAAGTCATAAAAACCTACAAAACAAAGGCTAATCATGTTGGTTAGCACATATCTTTACTTCATCTAAAATTACATGAAAATGTATACAATAATCTTAGATAAACAAGACTAATTTAAGTCGTAAAGCGTATCTCGGGCATATATTTTTGCCCGTGATCAGAATGCCTCCGCGATGGTAGCGTGACACGGCCTCTATCGCGGAGCATCAAGTTTTTAGTATTTTCTTGCCGACTTCCGCATTTTGCTTCCGAGTCCATTCCTCCACTTCACCAACTTGTAGATTAGTTTTCAAAATTCATTCTAAACTGCAAAAGAAATAACTAATCATGTTGGTTAGTATAAATCCACATTTACATAAAAACCACACAAGAATGTACACATAAAAGTAGATAAATAAGTCCAAATTAAGTAATAAAGTATCACTTGGGCATGCAATAATGCCTAAGATCAATGCTCCTACTTATATTTGAGCTTGTGGTATATTTCAAATTAGAGCTTCTCATATGCATAAGTTCATAATTGAGATGTATGCCGTTATTGAGCTTTGTCAAAGGACAATGTTGAGCTTCATTTTCATATGATGTCGAGTTTATGCATGATTTCATTATTAAGCTTTGTCAAAGGACAATGTTGAGCTTCATTTTTATATGATGTCGGGTCTATGCATGATTTCATTATTGAACTTTGTCAAAGGACAATGTTGAGCTTCGTTCCATATGATGTTGAGTTATGCATGATTTCATCTTGAGCTTCATCAGTAGATTATGTTGAGCTTCGTTATATACAATCTGGAGCATTACATGTTTTTGGGAGAAAAGTCTAGCACCAAGCAGGCTAAGGGTCGATCACCTTATGCCCCAGAACTATGCGCCAATGTAGGATGACACTATTATATTAGTGGGACCTCCCTTGTGAGCTATCCCCGGCCCTATTGGCCCTTGAGCTTGATATTGATATCATGGTAGCGTCCTTAGCCCTGGCAAAGTTCTGGACGGATCTGCCCACTTGAATGTGATAGTTGGGACCATGTAAGCTCTTTTGTGGTATGTCGATTAAGTGACGAGTCTCCCATTGTCTACATGATTCATATTTTCATATTCATTACTCATGATTATTACTTCAAGCATGCATGTTCTAAAAGTAAGGTTTGACTCATTGTTCATTTTCTATAAATGTCATATTTCAACTTCTAGTCATTCGAGTTAGTTATGATGTTATGAAACTATGCATGGTCATACTATGAAAAGATTATGATTTCAGAATAAGTGCATGTAATTCTTTCCTCTCAAATTTGAAAGCTTATGATATGTTATGAAATGTTTTAAATGATTTACTTTACTTGCGCGGTTTTACTTACCTTGCATACTCGGTACATTCCACGTACTGACCGCATACTTTCTATGTTGTATGATTTCATGATACAGGCCCCAGCTCCCAGGCTCAGCCCCGCTCATAGTCGGTTTCAGAGTTAGCTCCTACTTGGTTGGTGACTCCTCATCCTTCGAGTGCTAGACTTTTAGTTCCCTTATGTATTTTCAGTTTCAGTATTGTTGAGTTTGTTGGGGTCTTGTCCCATCAACTCGTCCAGATTAGAGGCTTTTCAGGATCGTGTATGTGTTAGCTTCGTATGCCTATTCTGATGTTATGATGAGTTAGACTTCCACTGAGTTTTATTAATGAATTCTTCAGTTTATCAAATGAGTTAGATGTATGCTTATGCCATGGGTCGACTTGGGGTCTCTCGGGGTCCCTTGTCCCGTGTCTACGATCCAGGCCCTCGTTTGGGTCGTGACAAACTTGGTATTGGAGCCATAAGTTTGAAGTGTCCTACGGTGTCTGAAAGCCGCGTTAAGTAGAATCTTTTTCATGGGTGTGAAGCGTGTCACACTTATGATGAAGAGTCTACGAAACATTTAGAAAATGTTCCAGTTCGGTTGTTTTGTGGGTATATAAAATGACACGCAAGTGCACGTGGTCGAACAAGTAGTAAGTGGCTTTAGTAAGCCAAGTATCGATCTCGCAGAGACTTGGATGAAGTGCAATTTACTCAAGTATACTATATTTTACTTCTAAAAATGCAGACAACAGTGTAACCAAAAGTTTGATAGTTTGTTTTATAATTTTTATACTAAAGCTAAAAACAATTATCTACTTTGAATCTGAACTATGAATGAGAGCATGCTGAGGTTAAACGAACATGTAATGAAATTATTTATCATCATAATTTGGTTGATCTTTTCCTCCAGTTGCTAGCCAAGAACTATTGCCAAGAGATTAAAACTCTCGTATTTAACCTCACTTAAGAATCATGAACCATCCACCTACATTTCTGTGATCAAATGCAATTCATGTTCTAGCCATACAATTCCGGTTCCTAAATTGACTAATACGACTTTCAGGTATATTTCTATCCTGAAAGCAAATCAAGACTCAATTTTCCCAAACCAAGTAAAGAACATATCCTATTAATTCACAACTTTCCAATTTCTTACTCTCTAGAGTGAAACCGGACTTTTTAGATGTACATTAACATAGGCCACACATTAATGCAGTAAGAACAAGAATTAATAGAACAACATGGAAGAAAAGATGAAAAACCAAAGAATCAATGGTCAAATTTCATCACAATTGTTCATAACCTCAGCAAGGAGAGGAATTAGCCACTCATTTGTGGATTAAACATCTTAAAATGAGTGTTAATCATACAAGCAATTGAATTAAAGAAGAAAGAAAGAGAGAAAAAACCCTGATATTTTCGTCCCTCAACTGCCTGTGACCCACGTCCTTGCTCCACCAAGTCAAAATATTGAAAAATGAACCTAAGTGTTCTATTTATACTGCTGGGAATTTTTCCCGGAATAACGAGCAACGTGTCACGGAGTGCATCGCGGAGCACTGCCTTCGTGAGACGCTACGAACGCGGACCGTCACTAGAACTGGGGGTCCAGGAATTAAAGCTCAACGTGGCACGGCGTGCAACGCGGAGCCAAGCCACCGTGCCACGCTACGAATGCGGACCCTCTCTGGAATTTGGGCGTAATTTCCCTGTCCAGGCAGAAGGCCTCCGCGATGGCAGCGTGACAAGGCTCCATCGCAGAGCCCCTTTATTTCATGTTGTCCAATGCCTTGTTCCTTGCTCGCATCCAAGTCCAACCCCTATATCATCCAACATGCATTTAAGCTTCCCAAAATCACATTTTACCTGCAAAACAAGGCTAATCATGTTGGTTAGTATAGATTCATATTTTATTACCAATTACATGAGAATGTATACACATTGATAGATAAACAAGGCGAAAATAGTACTTTTGAGTATCACTTGGGCATATAAATTTGCCCAAGATCACTTACCCCACACTTAAATCCTTGTTCATCCTCGAACAACAATCCTACACTTCATGCAATTTACATCTCAACCTCGCTACTTTGGTTCGACAATTTAGGCTACGGTCATACCGATTATTCAATACAGCAAATCATCAAGAAAACATGCATGGTCTTATCAATGCAATGACCTTCAATACATTAAGACCTCCTAGACTTTAAGAATCGACTCTCGATATTGCCAAACTCATGCAAATCAGCTGATCAAGATATCCGACACGAAAATTAATCTTTCATCAAGCATGTGCCCTCACAACACAAGAGAATCTTCCCCTTTTTGCTCATATGACTCACAAACATTCAAGCAGGGGAATGTAAACACAATTTCGCTCTCTCCCAAAAGAATTCACATGCATCATGTCATGACCCATAAGCTTGCCCTTAGTGTATTACTCCACTAATATAAAGAAGTGCGATGTAAGATCACATAGGACTTTAACGGGTTGTAATGGAAGCTATGGAACTAGTAAATATTGGGTTAGCCAATAATAGCCACTAGCATCCTTAAGCGCCTTTTCAACACATCCCATCAACTCATGGACATTGTTTATTTTTTTTTCCCATCATCCCATTCTTGATTCTTTTCTTTAGTATGACCCATTGTATTAAGCACACTTGACACAACAACAAAGATTATTCATGCACCTTCATTATCGTTTATTTATAGCAAGTGCACCTTCAACCTTTTCTTTTCTCCCCTCACTCTACTTTTCTTTTTCTTTTCACCATTCTCACTCTTTGACACTTTGGGAAAATGATTTTCTCTTCTTAAGCGCTTAAGAGTTTTGTATAGACTTTACGGCTAATGAAAAGAAGGAATTAAGCTCGGTTTACACTTTATGACAAAAGAAATAAATAATAGGCTAAGGGCTCAACGGGCTGACTAGGGTATACAATCAAGGTGTGTACGACAAGGAAAAATAGAAACTCTCGGTTAAAACAAAGAAATGCCTACATCCTTTCCTACAATACACCTCCTTCATTTCATTTTGGACACACACCAGGCAAGTTCTAGACACTTCACAATAGCATGGAATAACAACACCTCACTTCACACTTTTTGCACATGCTCAATTCAAGATGTATTCACAGACTCTTCAATCAGCTAATTACAGGAATTCAAACATTAAGCCTCAATCACACTGAATCGAACTCTATGGCCTAGGTATCTCAACATATTTACAAAGTTGATGCTTTCATACGAATCACCTTTGCATTATAAAGATCATGTACAACACGCAACCAGAATTTCGCAACCATAGAGTAACTACAGGTTTTGGGATGCAACCCACCAAAGAAAAACCTGAAAAATAATTGAAAAAAATCTACTCCGAACGACTACATTTCCCTTAAGACGGTCGTCATCCATCCATCATAGGGAACGGTCACTAACTATGACTTCGGTTCAGTGGGACCATTCTCGATAAAAGAACCGAAAACAAACGCCGAGAAACCCAAGAAGTAAAACAAATGTTGAAAATATCGGATCATTTCGATAGAAAAAATATGTACAATTTAAAAAAATTTATCGATCATTTCGATAACAAAAATATGTACAGAATCAGAATCAGCTAGCAACATTCAGCAACACACATCAATTTCACATAAATTTACAAATACAAAACAACTTAACAATTCACAACTCACAGGGACAAACAAATCTTCACATACACGACAACAGAATAGAGCATACATACAAAACAGCCCAGCCCAGCACCTAACTACTCCCACCCCACACTTAGATCGAACACTGTCCCCAGTGTTCACAAAAATTAAAATAGCACAAAATCGGGTGGTGGAACTCCCTGATCAGTCAAAGTATTCCACTTCTTCGTCGGGTGCTGCTGCTTCATCTCCCATGTCCAAGTCGCCTCCGTCGTCTTCATCGGACTCCACATCGGAGTCCTCCCGACGTGTCTCCTCTTCTGTGGGGACATCATCATCTGTGGGCTCTACAAATGCTGGCCCCACTCGGCATAGAGCCCTGGCGTTTTTGCTGAAGGGGTAGTCTAGCTCGAGCTGCCATAGCTCCTCCTCTGTCGCCGGCCTCCCACCTATCCTCAGCTGGAGCATCTGCATCCCATACATCCGAGCTATATACTGGTCTTCACGAGCATGTCGCTCGCCAAGTGTAAGCACTGGCCCGTGGGTGGTGTCGGGAACCTTAGTTTTAGTAACATCTAAGGCCCGCCGCTCCATCTGCGGGATATAGTCAAGGGCCTCCTCCTCGACATCTAGGCCCCTGAGGAAGGTGGTGATTACTCCACCAAAGCCATACCTGTGCCCCTGGTGTAACCGGGCTCTCTTCATGGCGGAGATAATTACTACCCCCACGTTGATCTCCAGCCCTTTCATCAGGGCGTACACCAGGCATACACGATCCCGGGTTACATCTGTCATATGTACCCCCGGGATTAGGCATGAGCATACTATCTTCAGCCAGATTCAGGCTTCCCTGTTCATCTGTGAATATGGCAGAGTCTGGTGGTAGCCCCTCTCTTTGTGTCTGCTCCATCTAGTTGTCGATCGGGTCCCACACAATGTGCGTCTGATGTCCGCATATGGTGGGGTAATGTTCAACTGTCGGAGTACGTGGGCGTCTGTGTCCTGCACTCCTATGATGGCATTGAGGTGGTAGGGCTCCAAAGTGACTATTTGCCCTCTGATCTTGATGGTGTGACTTCTGATCGTCGGGTTCCAATTGGCATAAAATTCCCGAACCAAGTGCAAATTACATTCCTTGGGTTCCTCAAATATGAAATTGAGCCCAGCTGCCTCGATCTGGTGGACCATCCTAGGGAACTCCTGTGCCAATGGTTCCCGTGCAATGTGCTCCTCGGAGAAATATTTGTTTTCTTTGTGCTTCACTTACCACTTTTTCCCCTCATCAGTCACCCATCTCATTCCGTATTGGCGGTGTTGGCCGCGTGGAACTGCTGGTGCTGCTGGGACTGTTGTGCCCAGTCTGATTCGCTTCCTTCCGGCGCCCGAAGTTGATGCGCCTTTCCCTTTCTCTTGCCTGCTTGCCATTTTACCTGTCAACCCAAGTAGACAAGATCAATGTTAAGCTAACGGATATTAACTTCGGCTAAGGTCGGGTTAAGCTAGGTTACCCCACACTTAGTCCTTAGCTACAGTTACAACAATATGGCAAGATTATCTTTATTTACACACAATAATCAACTACACAGTCATGCTTAGTGCGTTTGAAAAATTCGACGGTATATCTTCTGCGTACTACTCAGACTTCGTACAGCCAATCACAATCACTACCATCGCTAACATTTTACCCGTCACACTTAGCACAGAAAAACAAAGAAACAAAAATAACAACAAAAATTATCTACACGAACCTATACAACTAACCAAATTCTTAGAAATTTCAACATTCCCTTCACCCGAGAATCCGTCGTTCTATTAACATCCTAACAATTTGTACATCGAATCATCTCATTCAACACATCCATCCCGGTATGAAATTCACAAGTTCAATACATTTTCCACTCCGAATTCAACATACAATCCCTAAAATTGGTATTATCAAGCAAATTCGATTAATTTATGCAATCGACAAGTTCAAGCAATCATAACGACATTCCAAACATTTATCAACAACAATTAACTTGAATTCATGCTTAATTTCTACTTAGGGAAATTTAGCTCACCTCCCATGCTCAATATCGAAGAAAATCGACAAGAATTTGAGAGGAAATCGGAAAACATACCTTGATTTTGAAGAATCGAAGAAAACTTGTTGAATTTCTTGCCTTACTCTGTGTCACGTTGATGGGGGATGGGTTTTGGGGGTTTTGGTCGCGGAGAGATTAAAAAATGAGGGAAAAGGGAGAGTTTTCGGGGTTAAAAAGTAAGGAAATCGCGCGGGTCACCCGGCGACCCGGTGTGACCCGTCGCGATATACAAGGCAACGTGTCACGGATTGCATCGCGGTGCACTGCATCCGTGACACGGAGCCATCGCGAGACTGTTCTGGAAATTTTTTAAAATTTCCGGGTTATACCTCAACGTGTCACGGAGGTAACGCGGAGGTCCACCTCCGTGACACGGAGCTGTCGCCTCAGCTCACTGTTTGCCACTTTTTATTAATTTTTCATACCTCGACTTTTCCTTCGCGATTCTGTGCATATTTTTCTCCGTTTGACCTGAAATTCATCTCACTATACAAAATTGGTTAGAATTATAGGTTTCACTCTACATACAAATAAAACAAAAACTAAAACGAAAAATTTTTGTAGTAAATCAAGAAAAAGAAAAAGAAAAATCTATTTACACTTTAC
The DNA here is from genome assembly GCA_035772735.1 of Datura wrightii. NCBI lineage: Eukaryota > Viridiplantae > Streptophyta > Magnoliopsida > Solanales > Solanaceae > Datura > Datura wrightii. The sequence continues at coordinate 143,964,808 of JASDFA010000027.1, read as the reverse complement.
AAAAAGAAAGAAAAAAAATTTTCACGGGTTGCCTCCCGTGCAGCGCCTGGTTTACCGTCGCGGCTCGACGTCGTTAAGCTCAATTGTCCTCTAGGGTGATGGACGATTTCTCTCGATCACCGTCCTCCCCCCAGTAGTGCTTACACCTATCCGGTGGTTTTCCCATTAACTCCTGTGAATCCTTCCTCTGCTCATCATCGCCTTGATCAATCACATTGATCACCGAGAGTTCTTCATGCACCATCGGGAGCTTGGGTGCCTTGTACACATCGAACACCTCCACCTTGTCATGTGCTCGCATTATTAGCTGCCCCGCAGCTACGTCAATTAGTGCTTTCCCGATTTCCAAGAAAGGACGTCCCAAAATAAATGGGACTTCCGCGTCTGGTTCAAAATCCAGCACGACAAAATCTACCGGGAAAATTAGGGAGCCAACTTGCACCAGAACGTCCTCTACAATGCCATCAGGTCTGGCTAAGGATCGATCCACCAACTGCAAGATTACCGTTGTGGGTCTAGGACTCCCTAGACCCAACTTTCTGAATACCGAAGATGGCATCAAATTTATGCTCGCTTCCAAATCACACAATACACGAGCTCGGATGCTCTGCCCAATAGTAATCTGGATAGTAAAACTCCCAGGGTCTTTTAGCTTTGTGGGTAGTCTATTTTGAATCCGGGAAGTGCACTCCTCCGTTAGAGCCACCGTAGCATACTCAGTCAACTGACTTTTGTTTGCCACGATGTCCTTTATATACTTAGCATATTTCGGCACTCCCTGCAAGACATCAACAAGAGGTAAGTTAATATGTACCTGTTTCAGCACCTCCATGAATTTCTTGAAACACGCCTCCTCCTTGTGTTTCTTTAGTCGTTGAGGGAACGGGGGTGGAGGTCTTTCTGATTCAGCTTCCTTAGTCTTCCCTCTTTCAGTACTGTGCTCCCTCTCAACTTCTGCTGCTCCCGACTGTTGAGGTGGTCTTTCTGGTTCCACCTCTTTCAGCTGCAAACCACTCCTTGTGGTCACTGCATTTACCTGATTGGGATTGGGATTCGTGTCGCTCGGCAGTCCTCTTCTAGGCCTTGTGTTTTGGGCACTAGCAAATTGCCCAAATTGATATTCAAGTGCCTTGGTAGCTAACTGGTTGTTTTTCACTTCGGCTGCCAATTTCACATAGTCATCCTGCAATTGAGCTTGGTTAGCTATCATGGTCTTGAACATCTCCTCAATGCTGGGTGATGGTGGTGGAGGAGGTGCATTGTTGTTTCTGAATTGTGCTTGATAATTCTGGTGCCCTCCTTGGTTCCTTTGCACACCCTGACCCGAACTTTGGCCCTGATGGTTGTTGCTACCCCATGAGAAATTAGGGTGATTCCTCCAATTGGAATTGTAGCTACTACCATACTGTTGGTGGTTCCTTTGCGCATTACCCACAAAGTTTACCGAGTCAGGATTGGCTCCACAACACTCAACTGAGTGCTCACTGCTTCCACACACTTCGCACCACATCTGTTGTACTGCCTTAACTGGGGCTTGTGGCTGGTTCAATGTCATGTTGCTGAAGTAGGTATTAAGTTGATTTTGCAATGCAGCTATCTGTGCAGCGATAGCTGTAAACCCATCCACTTCTGGCACTCCTGCTGCTTTCCTTGTCCCACCTCTTGATGAATCAGCATTCCATTCTGGATTGCCCTGCGAAATACAGTTCAACAAGGTATACAGCTCCTCATAAGTTTTCTCCAGCGCTTGCCCTCCAGCTGCTGAGTCTAGCAATATTTTGGTGTGGGGTTCCAAACCCTCTATAAAAGTGTGCACCAGCACATCATTGGACTGATGATGAGGAGGACAATCCCGCAACATGCACTTGAATCTCTCCCAGGCCTGATATAAATTTTCTCCCTCTCTCTGTTTGAAACTTAGAATTTGACTTCTAAGTCTTGCTGTTTTACCAGAGGGAAAAAACCGTATCAAGAACTTCCGTGCAAGATCATCCCACGTAGAAATAGAATTCAGTGGCTCAGCTTTCAACCACCTCTTGGCTTCTCCTAATAATGAGAATGGGAACAATGTAAGCCGGACATAGTCTGATGACACTCCAGCGGGGATGTAAGTGTCACTTATCTCCAAAAAAATTTGGAGATGCTGTTGTGGATCTTTATGAGGGAGACCGGTAAACTGCCCGCTAATGTGCAGCAACTGCACCATATTCTGTTTAAGTTCAAATCTCCCTCCTGGCTCAGGTTTGCGGATACTAGATGTAACATTATTGGCATGTGGGATTTCCACCTCGCGAACCGGCCGAGCTGCTGCTTCTTCGGGCACTAACACTGCCCGTACTACCGGTGGATTCTGTTGTTGCTCCATGATCGTCTGTTTGAGCATCTGCAGCTTTCTTTGTAGAGCTTCTCTCCGTTTACTGTGAAATATTCTTGCTGGCTCTATATACGATTCCACCAGCTCCTTGTCTCTTGCCAGTGTTCAACAGCAATTAAGTCTGCAAAATACAGGCTAAGACCAAGTTGTCAACACTAAGAAAATAAAAATACAGTAAATTAACACTTAAAACAAATTCACCAATTGCCAAGTCCCCAGCAACAGCGCTAAAAACTTATTCGGTTGTTTTGTGGGTATATAAAATGACACGCAAGTGCACGTGGTCGAACAAGTAGTAAGTGGCTTTAGTAAGCCAAGTATCGATCTCACAGAGACTTGGATGAAGTGCAATTTGCTCAAGTATACTATATTTTACTTCTAAAAATGGAGACAACAGTGTAACCAAAAGTTTGATAGTTTGTTTTATAATTTTTATACTAAAGCTAAAAACAATTATCTACTTTGAATCTGAACTATGAATGAGAGCATGCTGAGGTTAAACGAACATGTAATGAAATTATTTATCATCATAATTTGGTTGATCTTTTCCTCCAGTTGCTAGCCAAGAACTATTGCCAAGAGATTAAAACTCTCGTATTTAACCTCACTTAAGAATCATGAACCATCAACCTACATTTCTGTGATTAAATGCAATTCATGTTCTAGCCATACAATTCCGGTTCCTAAATTGACTAATACGACTTTCAGGTATATTTCTATCCTGAAAGCAAATCAAGACTCAATTTTCCCAAACCAAGTAAAGAACATATCCTATTAATTCACAACTTTCCAATTTCTTGCTCTCTCGAGTGAAACCAGACTTTTTAGATGTACATTAACATAGGCCACACATTAATGCAGTAAGAACAAGAATTAATAGAACAACATGGAAGAAAAGATGAAAAACCAAAGAATCAATTATCAAATTTCATCACAATTGTTCATAACCTCAGCAAGGAGAGGAATTAGCCACTCACTTGTGGATTAAACATCTTAAAATGAGTGTTAATCATACAAGCAATTGAATTAAAGAAGAAAGAAAGAGAGAAAAAACCCTGATATTTTTGTCCCTCAACTGCCTGTAACCCACGTCCTTGCTCCACCAAGTCAGAATATTGAAAAATGAACCTAAGTGTTCTATTTATACTGCTGGGAATTTTTCCCGGAATAACGAGCAACGTGTCACGGAGTGCATCACGGAGCACTGCTTCCGTGACACGCTACGGACGTGGACCCTCACTGGAACTGGGGGTCCAGGAATTAAAGCTCAACGTGGCACGGCGTGCAACGCGGAGCCAAGCCACCGTGCCACGCTACGAACGCTGACCCTCTCTGGAATTTGGGCGTAATTTCCCTGTCCAGGCAGAAGGCCTCCGCGATGGCAGCGTGACACGGCTCCATCGCGAAGCCCCTTTATTTCATGCTGTCCAATGCCTTGTTCCTTTCTCGCATCCAAGTCTAATCCTGATATCATCCAACATGTATTTAAGCTTCCCAAAATCACATTTTACCTGCAAAACAATGCTAATCATGTTGGTTAGTATAGATTCACATTTTATTACCAATTACATGAGAATGTATACACATTGATAGATAAACAAGGCGAAAATAGTACTTTTGAGTATCACTTGGGCATATAAATTTGCCCAAGATCAGTTCCCTTCTCTCGTGATCTATGTCGTGCAATGAAAAGTCTTTCTATCCTTCTAATTCGTGCTAATCGCGATTGCAGAATCATGGCTCCTCGAAGAATGAAGAGAAAGAGGAATAGAGGTGGTGAGGCCCACAAGATTGGAAATGGTTATGGGCATCAGCTAGCCCCACCAGTTCAGGAGCCTTAGGACCCAGAGCCAGCCGCTGATGCTGAGTTTTGGGCCGCTATTCAGATGCTTGCTCAGGCCTTCCGCTCAAATTAATCAGCAGGCCATTGCACATGTTCCGCAAAATGGTAATGCAGCAGCGGCTCGAGTTAGAGACTTCTTGAGGATGAACTCGCCGGAGTTTCTAGGGTCCAAGGTAGATGAGGACCCACATGATTTCATTGATGAGATTGTCAAGAACATCCAAGTCATGGGGGTGAGTAGTGTTGAGTGCGCAGAGTTGGCCCTACCAGTTGAAGGGGGTTGCACATATCTGGTTTTGCCAATGGAAGGATAGCAGGATCGCAGGAGCAGGTCCAATCACGTGGGAGGAGTTTCAGGTTGCATTCCTAGATCGGTTATTCCCTTGGGAGATGAGGGAGCTGAAGACAGCTGAGTTTGTGAACTTGAAGTAGGGGAGGATGATAGTGCAAGAGTATTCCCTTGAGTTCACGCACTTATCGAAATATGCCTCGGAGTTCGTGACCAACCATAGGGCGCGGGTGAGCAAATTTGTGCATGGTATAGTAGGGTATTTGGACAAGGAGTGTTGGATTGCTATGCTTCACAGGGATATGGACTTCACTCGCATAGCGTTGTACGCCCAGAAGATGGAGGCAGCACACTCAAGGGAGAGGGAGGCCAAGAGGGCCAGGACTGAGGATCACAGATTCTCTCAGCAGAGATCCGGTGGTGGACACTAACAGCAGACTCACCAGAGATCATCAGCCCCAGTATCTTTTGCATTGAGTGTGCCATCTAGGCCTAGACATGATTAGAGAGCCAGCATCAGGGTCGAGGGGTCAGAGCAGTAGACCCGCAGATACTAGCATTCCAGCTTGTCGCAGGTGTGGTCGGGGGCACATAGGCCAGTGCTGGGCAGGTTCAGGGGATTGTTTCGGGTGTGGGCAGCCTGGACACATGCTTCCAGATTTTCCAGCTGCGAGGCAGGATCAGGTTGGGGGCCGAGGCCCACCTTCTAGTTCAGCAGCCCCTTGCCCACGCTCAGCACATCAGGGGGCATCTACTAGCACAGCTGCCGGTCAGCGCCAGAACAAATTCTATGCTTTAGCTTCCTGTCAGGAGCAGGAGTTCTCCACGGATGTGTTCACGGGTATTTTACGAGTCTTCCATATTGATGTATATGCTTTGTTAGATCCGAGGGCTACCTTGTCTTTTGTGACACCATACTTGGCCAGTAGCTTCAGAGTCGGTCCCGATGTTTTGTCAGAACCCTTCTCAGTTTCCACTCCAGTAGGTGACTCAATTATAGCTAGACGGGCATATAAAGGTTGCCCAGTCTCAGTCCTTCATAAGGTCACCTCAGCATACTTGATAGAGTTAGCCATGACCGATTTTGATGTTATTCTCGGCATGAATTGGCTATTTGCATGCTATGCTTTAGTTAATTATAGAACTCGAGCAGTAGAGTTCAGATTTCTGGGTGGGCCAGCCTTAGAATGGAAGGGTAGATCAGTTGTGCCTGTAGGTCTATTCATTTCCTATCTTAAGGCCAGAAAGATGATTTCTAAGGATTGCATGTACCATCTAGTTAAGGTTAAGGATGTCGAGTCCGAAAATCCAACTATTCAGTCAATTCCAATAGTACGTGTATCCAGAGGTCTTTCCGGATGATTTGCCAAGTGTCCCTCCCAAGCGGGAGATTGATTTCGGTATAGATCTTCTTCCCGACATGCAGCCTCTATCCATTCCGCCCTACAAAATGGCTCCAGTCGAGCTAAAAGAGTTGAAGGATCAGTTGAAGGACTTGTTAGATAAGGGATTTATTAGGCCGAGTAAGTCTCCATGGGGTGCACCAGTCCTATTCGTTCAGAAGAAAGATGGTTCTCTTCGGATGTGTATTGATTATAGGAAGTTGAACGAGGTCACCATTAAGAACAGGTATCCATTACCCAGGATCCATGATTTGTTTGACCAGCTTCAGGGTTCCAAGTGTTTCTCCAAGATTGATCTCAGGTTCGAGTATCACCAGCTCAGGGTTCGTGAGAGTTACATCCTGAAAATCGCTTTCAGGACTCGGTATGGTCACTATAAATTTGTTGTTATGTCTTTTGGACTAACCAATTCCCCTTCAGCTTTTATGGATCTAATGAATAGGGTGTTCAAGGCATATCTGGACATGTTCGTGATTGTGTTCATTAATGATATCCTTATATACTCTCGGAGCGAGGAGGAGTATGCCGCTCACTTGAGAGTAGTGCTTTAGACCTCAAGGATTGTCAGTTGTATGATAAAGTTCAACAAGTGTGAATTTTGGTTGGACTCCGTGGCATTTTTGGGCCATGTGGTATCGACTGAGGGCATAAGGGTGGATTCTCGAAAAATTGACGCGGTGAAGAATTGGCCCAGACCGGTGAACCCATCAGATATTAGGAGCTTTTTGGGCTTAGTGGGTTACTATCGGAGGTTTGTTGAGGGCTTTTCATCTATTGTGGCACCTTTGACCAAGTTGACTTAGAAGAAGGTAAAGTTCCAATGGTCGGAGGCTTGTGAAAAAAGCTTCCAAGAGTTGAAAACTCGACTCACTTCAGCACCAGTTTTGACCCTACCCAAGGGTACCAATGGTTTTATGGTGTATTGTGATGCTTTGAGAATCGGACTTGGGTGTGTGTTGATGCAGCATGGGAAAGTGAGAGCATATGCCTCAAGATAGTTGAAAGTCCATGAGAAGAATTACCCGACCCATGATCTTGAGTTGGCCGCGGTGGTGTTCGAATTGAAGATATGGCAGCTTTACTTGTATAGGGTCCATGTGGATGTGTTTATGGACCACAAGAGCTTGCAATATGTTTTTACGCAAAAGGATCTCAATCTTCGGCAAAGTAGGTGATTGGAGCTATTAAAGGACTATGATATGAGTGTCCTTTACCACCCGGGTAAGGCCAATGTGGTAGCGGATGCACTTAGTAGGCTCTCTATGGAGAGTGTGTCCCACGTGGATGAGAGAAAGGAGTTGGTGAAAGATGTTCATCAACTTGCGAGGTTGGGAGTTAGATTGGTCGACTCGACCGATGGCGGCATTGTTGTGCAAAACGGATCAGAATCGTCCTTGGTGACAGATGTGAAAGCCAGACAATAAGGATCCGATTTTGGTAAAACTAAACAAAGTTGTTGGAAGTCAGATAGTGGAGGTCTTCTCCTAAGGGGGAGATGGGGTGCTGCGGTACCAGGGCCGTCTATGTATTCCAGGTATTGATAATTTGAGGGACCGAATATTGCATGAGGCACATGGATCCCAGTATTCTATCCATCCGAGTTCCACTAAGATGTATCATGATTTGTGGGAAATATATTGGTGGAACGGCATGAAGAAGGATATTGCAGAATTTGTAGCCAAGTGCCCGAACTGCCAGCAAGTGAAAGTCAAGCATCAAAGGTCAGGAGGTGTACTTCAGGATATTAGCATTCCCACTTGGAAGTGGGAAGATATTAATATAGATTTCATTACAGGCCTACCTCGTACTCACCGACACTATGATTCTATTTGGGTGGTGATAGACAGGTTGACCAAGGTTGCTCACTTTTTACTGGTCAAAACCACAGATTCAGTGAATGATTATGCCAAACTGTATATCCGAGAGTTGATATGATTGCATGAATTTCCCTTGTCTATTATCTCAGACTGAGGTACTCAGTTTACCTCTCAGTTTTGGCTGTCTTTCCAAAAAGGGCTTGGGACTCAAGTTAAACCAGCACAGCATTTCATCTGCAAACAGATGGTTAGGCGGAGCGGACAATCCATACTCTCGAGGACATGTTGAGAGCTTGTGCGATGGACTTTAAAGGTAGTTGGGATGATCACTTGCCCTTGATCGAGTTTGCTTACAATAACAGCTATCACTCCAGCATCCAAATGGCACCGTTCGAGGCTCTTTACGGGCAGAGGTGTAGATCGCCCATCGGATGGTTTGAGGTTGGTGAGGCAGATATGATAGGACCTGATTCGGTTCATAAGGCTATGGTGAAATTTTAGTTGATAAGGGATAGGTTAAAAACTGCTCAGAGTCGTCAAAAGTCATATGCTGATGTGAGGAGGAGAGAGTTGGAGTTCGAGGTGGATGATTGGGTATTTCTGAAGGTGTCTACCTTGAAGGAGTCATGTGGTTTGAAAAGAAAGGAAAACTCAGTCCCTACTATGTTGGTCCCTACCGGGTTATGAAAAGAGTTTGTAAGGTAGCGTATGAGTTGGACTTGCCATCAGAGTTATCTTCAGGTCATCCCGTCATTCATGTATCGCTCTTGAAAAAGTGATTGAGTGATCCATCTTTAGTTTTCCCAATGGAAAGCGTTGATGTGGGAGATAGCCTCAGTTATGAGGAAATTCCAGTTGCAATCTTGGATCATTGGGTTCGGAGGATGAGGAACAAAGAAGTGGCTTCCGTGAAGGTGTTATGGAGAAATCAGCATATTGAGGGAGCTACATTGGGAAGCCGAAGTGGCTATAATGGCTAAATACCCTCACTTGTTCCCTACCGGCTCAGTTTTAGTTTGAGGTATCAATTTTTCCCTAATTCTCTGATCAATTTCCATGTTTAGTTCATGTGCATAAGTTTGATTTATATATGATAGACGTATGTGATGTCTGAATTCGGTTCAGCTATGTAGTTCTTTTCAGAGGTAGTTATTCCACCAGTTTTCAGGTTAAATGATTAGTATTTGATTATAATAATTGCATGTTTCTATTTTCTGCTTGTTTCCAACATTCAAGGACGAATGTTCCCAAGGGGGAGATATTGTAATACCCCGGAGGTGTCTAAGAATAAGACTCGGGAGTTAAATCTGATATCTACAGAAACTGGGGGAGAATAGCACAGGACGAGTGGAGTAACGACTCGTGGTTGCAAACCACGAGCCATTGTTAGCAGTCGTGGATTCAGGTGTTTGGGTGGCAGTGGAAGTAATGATTGATGTAACGGCTCATCGTGAGAAACAACAAGTCGTCGTTCGTTGTCATGGTAAGAGAAAGGCTTAGCATTTGGGGAATATAACAGATCATCCAATGACCCGTCGTGGCATGCAAAGATCTATTGTCATGAGTCATGGTAAGGGATCATAGATCTCCAGTGGACTTGATGGATGGATACCACAAAACATTGGAGCCAACAATAAGTTGTGGTGAGACTCATCGTGGGGAAGTTCATAAGATTCAGGAAGGCAATCAACGACCGGTTAAACGACCCATTAGACCTAAGGACGAGTCGTCCTATCTATTCATGATCTAATTCCGAGAGAAGGCTTGGGCAGTACATAGCACGGACAGATACCACGGGTTATGGTATCCTCCAACGACCCATTGGGTCGTCCGTTGTTTGGTCCAGTGAGCAGTTTTTCTGCGATTTTCAGTAAGGGTATTTTCATCATTTTTAAGTTCTAGGGGCATATACTACATTGTTTAAGGCTCATTTCAGTGGGTTTAAGGAGGGGAAAACCTATTCTAAGCTAGTTCATTCCATGCATGCAAACTTGAGAGTTTGAAGAGAGGATTTAGAGCAAGTTTTGAAGGTTTCTATTGGAATCTCATCTTGGGATATTAGAGAAGTGGTAAAATTATCCCTTCCAGGTATGTAGGGTTATGAATGGGTGTGTCCTTCTCACCCATGCCCCAAATCTCTAGCTTAGTATGAGAAATTCATATGATCAAGTTATGGGGTTTTTACCCAATTGCATGATTCTTCAATTTCTATACATGGGTACGATTAGATTGTGTTTATATTGATGAATTGTGAAGCTTGGGTAGACTTTAAATTATTTTCAATCAAAAATTGTGTTTTCTAAATTATGAAAATTAATTCCCATGGATGAGAAGTTCATGAAAGAAGAGAATGATGATGAATGTACGATGATGATGAGATTTGATAATGAAAGCATGTTTCTAAAGCTACCCATGATTATGTTAATGTTTTCAAAATTAATTGAGTCGATCCAAGCATGATAAAGTTTTGGGAAAGGCCCCCATAACAAGTATGATGATGTAGTATCTCTAAAGTAAGCTTACCACATGATTTTGGAGTAGATACTCCCACTTATATTTGAGCTTGTGGTATGTTTCAAATTAAAGCTTCTCATATGCATAAGTTCATAATTGAGATGTATGCCATTATTGAGCTTCGTCAAAGGATAATGTTGAGCTTCATTTTCATATGATGTCGAGTCTATGCATGATTTCATTATTGAGCTTTGTCAAAGGACAATGTTGAGCTTCATTTTCATATGATATCGGGTCTATGCATGATTTCATTATTGAGCTTTGTCAAAGGACAATGTTGAGCTTTGTTTCATACGATGTTGAGTTGTGCATGATTTCATTTTGAAGTTCATCAATAGACGATGTTGAGGTTCGTTATATACGATGTAAAGCATTGCATATTTTTGGGAGAAAAGTCTAGCACCGAGCGGGCTAAGGGTCGATCAATCTATGCCTCAAAACTACGCGCCGACCTAGGATGACACTATTATATTATTGGGACCTCCCTTGTGAGCTATCCCCGGCCCTATTTGCCCTTGAGCTTGATATCGATATCATGGTAGCGTCCTTAGCCTTCGCAAGGTTCTGGACAGCTCTACCCACTTTGAGTCATTCGAGTCAATTATGATGTTATGAAACTATGCATGGCCATACTATGAAAAGATTATGATTTCAAAATGAGTTCATGTAACTCTTTCCTCTCAGATTTGAAAGCTTATGATATGTTATGAAATATTTTAAATGATTTACTTTACTTGAGCGGTTTTACTTACCTTGCATACCCGATACATTTCACATACTTACCGCACACTTTCTATGTTGTATCGTTTCATGATACAGGCCCCAACTCCCAGGCTCAGCCCCGCTCGCAGTCGGTTGTCAGAGTTAGCTCCTACTTGGTTGGTGACTTCTCATCCTTCGAGGGCTAGACTTTCAGTTCCCTTATGTATTTTCAGTTTCAGTATTATTGAGTTATTGGGGTCTTGTCCCATCAACTCGTCCAGATTAGAGGCTTTTCAGACTCGTGTATGTGTTAGCTTCGGATGCTTATTCTGATGTTATGATGAGTTAGACTTCCATTAAGTTATATTGATGATTTCTTCAGTTTATCAAATGAGTTAGATATATGCTTATGTCATGGGTCGACTTGGGGTCTCTCGAGGTCCCTTATCCCGTGTTTACGATTTGAGCCCCCGTTCGGGTCGTGACACCCGCCGATAGCCAGATTCCCAACACTAATACTTCCCGATCGGAGTTGGTGAGTCGTCATCTTTCGAGGCCTTTTCTATTCAGCTATGTTCAGTATTTTAGTTTTCAGACCATAGTGAGTTAGTTGGGGTCTTGTCCCATCAACTTGTCAGTATTAGAGGCTTTTCGGACATAGTTGTATTCCGCTTTAGACTTATATATAAATTCTGATGTTGTGTTATATTTAAACTTTCGTTATGTTATTCATGATGATCTTCCGTTTTATTTGAATGAGTTAGATGATATGTTCATGCCATAGATCGACTTGGAGCCTCTCGGGGTCCTTTGTCCTGTATATTGATCCGGGCCTATGTTCGAATCATGACATAGATGAACTTTAGTATCAATTAAAAGTAAGAGACTAATTCTATTAAAGTATTTCCATAAATTGATCTTGGCCCATTAAAATAAGCCAGTAGGTAATTAAAATGAAAAAATCACACCATATAATTAAGGGAAAACTATATAGTTGTCTCATCGGAGTAAACTATTTACAACTCGCTACCCCTTTACTTTCATGTTTCCCCCTCCCAAATTAATTACAGAACCATCTCATAATCTTTCATGATACCATTATATATATTCATATACTGTCATGCTATCACTAATGATGAGCAGTCCTTTAGGAATACACTCATCAATCCTTCATGATACCATCACTGTTAATTCATATACTGACATGGTATCATGAAGGACTGCTTAGGTCATTCTATGAAATACTCCCCAATCCTTCATGATACCATCATAGTATATCATATACTATCATGGTATCACTGAGTAATGAGCAGCCCTTTAGGGATACAGTCTTTAATCATGCATGATACCATCACAGTATATACATATACTGATGTGGTATCCTCCATGATACCATCACAATATATCCATATACTACCATGGTATCACTGGTGTCAACTTATGCGCAAAAGGCCTTCAAACTCAAAGTGGGGTGTGAATGGTAATTACTTTGGGACGATTGGACATTCCGCGAATTAGTATGGGAAGGGGCATTTTGATGTAATTAGTATAGTTTTATAGTATATTGTGTATTTTTTTCTTATAATTAAATATGACCCTATCTATCTACACTATATTAAAAGCATGAGGATCCTAAAAAATATTGATTGAACATTTCACCCTTCATTTAAAGACTCAAGTATAAACAAAATTGTCATTTATTATTTTTCTCAATTAATTGCTATTTAATTATTATCCTAATATTTAGGGTTTTGAAATTAATTAAAGTTGTAATTATTAAATCTTTACTTCTTTTTAAGATGTAAGAACTCCTTATATTTAGTACTTTAAAATTAACTAAAATTTTGCTTCTCAAATCTTTCCTTATTTGAACTATATTAAAAATCCTAACATTTAAAATTTTAAAATCTATTACGATTTTGTTAACATATAACAATCCTTTCTTCATTAAACTAACTAATTATCCATCACAATTTTTTAACTCACGGTACGAGAAAATAAATTAAAGAGTGTAACTTCATTTTGCATAAATACGTTCAATTCCTCCTCTCTTTTTTAAGTTTGTATAATCGAAGGGAAGAAAGAAAATATAGAAACACAACACACTTTAAGTTGTTTCAATTAATCAGGTGTTCTTGTTATTCACTCTCTTCAGTTAAATCTACACTATTTCTTCCATTCCAATTTATGTGAAAATGCTTGACTAAACACATATATTAAGAGAAATGGGAAAAATTTTAGCTGAAATCATCTCGTAAAGGGTAAAATGAAAAGTTTAAAATTAAGTTTTTACTAAATATTTAAAGTACGAACCCCCTTAAAAAATATAATTCACTTTTTTACCCTTTTAAAATAGAGTTCACAATTGACAATAGTCATTTATTTATTTTTCTAATATTTTTATTTAAACATTAATTAAAGTGTGTTATGAAATTAATTGTGTGGATGTCCACTACTCAAATATAATTCCCACTACTCTTCTCCATGATGTCATTAATCCACTACTATTTCTTACTATTATGATATTAACTCTCAACAGATTCATAACTTTTCCCATGATCCTTCTTCGTACTCTTCATGGTTAATGTCATGTTATGACAACCTTTTGTTTGCCTCTATGAACTTTATAAATAGAGCTTAAATTGTGTACACTTGAAGATATTTGGAAAAAACTTGAAAGAATAAGAAAAGCTCGCATCTGTCTCCTCCATTCTATTGCTTTCATCTTTTGTAATATGTTATCAACAAGAGCTAGTTTGTAGTATGTTATCAACAAGAGCTAGTTAATATTATTTCCTATTTGCTCTCATTTTGTAATATATTATCAACAAGAGCTAGTTTCTACTACTCATCAATGAAGTGGATAATATTTTTAAGTATTGTTCATGTTTTAAAGTTATCATGTATGACTATTTTTCCCGTGCTTCATAATATTATCTTTATCATTTATTTATTGACATACTGAGAAAGAAAAATGAGTTAGAATAATATTGGTTCATATATTTTCATGTTACTTTCGTTGTACCATCAAATTTTAATTGTTTTTATTTCATCAAGCATAGTGTTAACAGGATACAATCCCTATATGTCCTAACATGTAAGTTAATTATTTTATTGGTTTTGGTTATATTTGTTTATGAACACACAGGGTGAATTATTTCTAGAGTTAATGCTTTTTGATTGGACTATGAAAGTGGACTCATAACTATTGATTTCAAGCATATTTGTACACCCACTTTTCATATTTTATCTTATTTTGAGAAGTATATTCACTTACAACTGCATGTTCTGATTGAAAACTCTTGATAGTGAACTAACAAATGCAATTAGATATTTTATAGGAAAATGTGGTGGAAATTAACCTAAAAGAAGCTAACAAGGAAGGTTCGAAGTATTGGACCATTGTTGGAAGAGTTTTTGGATAAAACCAAGTTGGTACTATGGCTGGAGCCTAGCACCGGAGCCCAAACTTCAGAAAAATTCAAGTAGAGCAGGTTAGGACTATGGCTGACGCCCTACGCCAGGAGAAAAACTCCAGAAGAATAAAAAAATGAAGGTTGGCGCCTTGGATGGTGCGGCGCGCCAGAGTGAATAATGCAGAACACTAGGCTGGCTCGGCGCGCCAGGGTCTATCTCGGATTGAGATTTTTTAGTTTTTGCAATTCGAACCCACATAGAATAGGAGAGTAGTTTCCATTACTATAAATATACCCTCATGACATTATTTGAAGGGTTGGTCACTAATTAACTAACATCAAGAGGCAAGAGAGATTTCATCATTAGGTTTCTTTTCTTCTTATTTTTTCAAGTCTTTTCTTTGAATGAATACATCAAATTCTTGTGATTTTACTTAAACACGAGTGGCTAAAAACTCTTGCTCTAGGGTTACGGCTAGAAGCAAGAATGTTGTGAATGATTGACTTAACAAATTAGTTTATCAAATTGGTCGTTCTTGTATTCTTGATTTTACTATTTTGATGATTGGCCACCATTGAAATACATCTATATTCTTGTTGTGAATTCAGAAGAACGATCAATAAAATAGAACAAACAATATAAGGAAAAAGATCTTTTCTTGAAGTAAAACTTAGAATTGATTTGCGGCTAGGATAAGAATATACCTAGAACTCCTTCCTTGATTTCTAAACGGGAGAAGTCAAAATCATTAGCATGTCTATTCTTGATCATAGGAATATAGACATAGAATTACATGTGAATAAATAATTAGAGGTTTAGAAGACCATAATCATACAATTAATTGTTATGCTACAACCAGATAAACTAGTCAGTAAAGGAATCTACTATTAGACATGATTGCGAAACAAAGTCGTAACTTTGGAATATATTACTCTTAATGATCACAACTTTTTAATACTCTTCAGTATTTAATTTTATTAGTAGCATAAATCAATCTTCAAAATACTTTTTGGTCACTTTTCACATTTGAATTAATTTATAGTAATTGAATTAACTAGAATTTACTAAATCACAAGTCTCTTGGGTTCGACATCCGTACTTAAAAACAATGATATTACTTGGATGACCACGTGCACTTTCATGTAGTTAGGAGTTGCCAATAAGTTTTTGGTTCAGTTGTCGATGACTTAAAAATTAGCAAAGTTTTGTTTCTTCTTTTACTGTTTTATTGTTTGAGTGTTGACAACTTGATCTTCGTAGCTATTTCTACGATATATTCTTGCTACTGCAATAAGCTGGCACATGATAAGTAAATCATTGAACTACATCCTGAACCTGAATGATTAATTCATCAAAAAATAAAGAAAGTTGCTCTATATCCAATCCAACAAGTTTAGGATCGTGAAGCTGTTCAAGGTTGTGAAGCTATTCAGATCGTGAGATTGTTCCAGTAGAGATGACTGCTCCAAGACCAGCTCGTGAAGTGGCAATCGCACTCATAGGTAATGTTACCTCCAGCATTTGCAGACCTAAAGCGGGAGATAGATTCGAGCTTAAACAGAACATAGTGCAACTTTTGCACACCAATGGGCAGTTCACAAGTCTTCCATATAAGGATCCACAACAATATCTTCAGGACTTCTTGGAGAGCGGTGATACCTTAGAGTCTCAGTGATTATGTGATACTTACTCTTTTTCCATTATCCCTCTTGGGGGAAGTGAAGAGATGGCTGAAAGCAGAGCTGCCAAACCTAATCACCTCATGGAATGATCTAGCAGAGAAGTTTCTGATTTATTTCTTTCCGTCAGGGAAAACTGCAAGGTTAAGAAGTGAGATATTGAGCTTTAAGAAGAGGGAAGGTGAAAATTTATACCAAGCTTGGGAGATATTCAAAGCCCTTCTGCATCACTATCAGACGAATGGAGATTTGGTGCATATATTTATAGAGAGTCCTGAGCAATATATGAAGATTCTGTTAGGCTCGGCAGCAGGTGGTCAAGCTGTAGAAAAGATATATATTGAGTTATACACTTTTCTGAATCATATTTCATAGGGTAATCTAGAGTGGAATGGAGATGGCTTAAGAGCTGTGGTGAAAAAGGCAGCAAGTGTGCTAGAAGTTGATAGTTTCACCATTGTTCTCTTGTGTTCAAATCAGTAAAATAGATAATAATGATTAATATCCGAGTCTACAGAATTTACTGTGAGTCCTTAAGGAATTTAATCCCTTCACTATACTTGAGGTTTTGGATTACTTCCTCCCAGGATAAAATAAATATACTTGTTAATGGTGTATCAGTACCTCAAACACCAAAAACTTTGTCGAACTCTAAGAGTAGTAACAAATCACACAACATACTCGACTTTGTTTGTTCGAAAATATACAGAATGTTAGAAAATTCTATATTAGAAATGAAGGAAAATGCCTTTATTTATAGCCAAAGAACTGAAGTGAAGTGGTGTGAGAACACCTATTCAGATAGTGTCTGTTCGGAATGACAACCGTTAGGAAAAAAATATTTCAGCTTGACTTGCGTTGCACCTGCATTTCACAAGTGAGGACCCATGGCACACAGGTGCAACACAGGTCAAAGAAGTATCTTTTCCTTGCTTCTGGGGTGGCACCTACATTCCGCAGGTGAGGACCCGTGGAAAGTAGGTGCAACACAAGTCCAAGGTAGTAAATTTCAGTGCATTTTGTACTCCACTTGCATTCCATAGGTGGAAACTTGCGGCACGCTGGTCCACTGCCAGATTGCGCAAAAGGAAAATTTGGAATTTTATATAAATTTGGTATAAAAAATATATCAATCAAACATATTATTTGACCAAATCCAAATTCAAATCCGAAGCCGAAGCCGAGCCGAGCAACGACAACGGGGCGAAGGGAGACTTTCTCAACTCTTTATTAGCTAGAAGATATACTTCTCAATATAA
This sequence comes from Datura wrightii, assembly GCA_035772735.1. Classification (NCBI taxonomy): domain Eukaryota; kingdom Viridiplantae; phylum Streptophyta; class Magnoliopsida; order Solanales; family Solanaceae; genus Datura; species Datura wrightii. The sequence continues at coordinate 143,947,511 of JASDFA010000027.1, read as the reverse complement.
GAATAAAATTTTCCCTTTTTTGTATCAATGTGGGATAAAGTTCCTTTTACAAAAAAACTTAAAGGAATTTTTTCAATCTTCTCTCCATTTTCCAATTCATACCCAACAATTAACTCCTACAATCCCCCACATGAATAGAGAATGGCTATATAAAAAATGTGACGCATGAAAAACCTGTGTGATTTGTAAGTAAGTATTAATTGCATCTGGATAAGTAGATTTTTCTTTGAACTTTTCTTAGTGAACATATATCGGATATACTCGATCAATCGGTAGATTTGATAATTTTTAAATCATCGAGCTTTGGTGTATACCTAGAAAATATAAGTCACATAATTAATCATTTAACCATCTTAGGTTCTCATTATTTTGTACGTTTCATCCATGAACACAACCTGGTTTCATAAGTGCGTAGAGAATTGACCTTACAGAATTCTCCTTAAAGCGGCGTACACTTCACACTTATATAGGTGATTCCTAAATGTGTTATCTCATAGATACACCATTTGACATCCTGTGTCAAACTTAGAAATCATTAAAAAGCTTTTAAATTTTTATCCTTATTAGTAAACATTGTCTCATCACGAGAATAGACCAAAAGTTATTTTGACAATGTTGGACCGTCATCAATCACTTTGTTTGATCTCCTTGAATCTAAATCTTGAGATCTACAGTCTTCTAGGTAGATTTACCTCCAAGTTGACTTATCCTCGGCTATAATCTCATTCCCTTCGATGATCTTTCAACCGCCTCTCTAGTTAGGCTTTTTGTAAGTGGATCTAACACATTATCTCTTGACTTTTTAGTCAATTATGATGATTCCACTAGAGAGTAGTTGTCTAATGGTGTTATGTCTTCGTCGTATGTGAAGAGACTTTCCGTTATACATTGCACTTCCAGCCCTTCCGATTGCCTCTTGGCTATCACAAGTATACATATTGGATCCAACGGTTTGGGCTAGAACGGAATGTCTTCTAGGAAATTCCTGAGTCATTCAGCCTCTTCACCAACCTTGTCTAAATTTATGAATTTAGACTCCATTGTAGAGCGAGCAATACATATTTGTTTGGATGAATTCCAATCATTGCTCCTCCACTAATGGTAAAAGCATATTCGTTTGTGGATCTGGTGTTAGTTGACCCGGTAATCCAATTTGCATCACAATATCCTTCAACAACTGCTGAATACTTATTGTAATGTAAAGCAAAGTTTTGAGTAGGTTTTAAATACCCGAAAAACCCTTTCATAGCCATCCAATGATTCTAATTGGGATTGCTTGTGTATCGACTAAGTCTACTTATAGCACAAGCTACATATGATCATATACAGTTCATGATGTATCAAACTTTCCAATGCTCTTGCATTATCCAATTGAGACTAACTTTCACCTTTGTTTTTAGCAAGACCAAGGCTCATATCAATTGGTGTCTTTGTAATTTTGAAATTCAAAAACTTAAATTTTTTTAAGTAATGTTTGGATATAATGAGACTGAGACAATGTTAGACCTTGAGGAGTTTTGTGGATCTTAATACCCAATATCAAATCAGCAACTGCTAAATTTTTCATTTCAAATTTTCTAGCAGGCATACACTTGGTAGAATTTATGTTAGCAATATCGTTACTCATTATCAACATGTCATATACATATAGGCAAACAATAACGACTTGATTATGAGTGTTCTTAATGTAAACACATTTGTCACACTCATTAATCTTAAAACCATTTGACAACATAGTCTAGTAAAATTTTGCTTGCTATTGTTTGGACGCTTGTTTTAGTTCATAAAATGACTTTACAAGTCGGCACACCTTCTTTTCATTTTCAGAAACTATAAACCCTACAGGTTGTTCCATGTAAATTTCTTCCTCTAAGTCTCTATTTAATAAGGTTGTTTTCACATCCATCTAATGAGTTTCAAGATTGTATATGGCGGCTAATGCTATTAATACCCCAATAGATGTAATTCTGATACCAGCAAGTATGTATCAAAGTAATCAAGACCTTCTTTTTATCTAAACCTTTGACTACAAGTCTTGCTTTATATTTATCAATAGTACCATCAACTTTAACTTTCTTTTTGAAAATCCATTTACAACCTAAAGGTTTGTTCCCTGGAGGATGGTTATCCAATTCCCATGTATGGTTATTCATTATAAATTCAATTTTACTATTGACTGCCTCTTTTTAATATTGAGCTTCTGAAGAAGTCATAGCTTCTTGAAAAGTTCGAGGCTCATTTTCCAACAAAAATGTTAGAAATTTGGTCCAAAGAAAGTAGAAGTCCTTTGATATTTGCTACATCTTAGATTCTCTTCATTAGGAATATTTTCCTTTGTCTCTTCCCGAGTTTTTTAGATCCTTCGCTAGACGATTCACATTTTTATTTATATAAATATATTTATTCAAAAAATTCAGAGTTGTCTGATTTCATTACCATAGTAACATGAATGTCAGGATTTTCTGATTTATGAATCAGAAATAGATATGTTTTACTATTTGTAGCATATCCTATGAAAACACAATCAACAGTTTTAGGTCCTATTTTAACCTTTTTGGGTTTAGGAACTTGTATCTAAGACAAACACCCCCATACTTTCAAGTATTCAAAGTTAGGCTTTCTTCCTTCCCTTTTTCATATGGAATAAATTGTGTTTTTCTATGGGACATTCTATTGAGTATTCTGCTAGCTGTAAGGATAGCTTCCTCCCAAAAGTTCTGGGGTAAACCAAAACATATCAACAGGATATTCATCATCTCCTTTAATATTCTATTTTTTCTTTTCGCAATCCCGTTAGATTTAGATTGTGGTGAGTAAGGGGCAGTTGTTTGATGAATAATGTCATATTTCAAATAATTTTTTTCAAAAGGAGATTCATATTCGCCACCCCTATCACTCCTTATCATTTTGATCTTTTTGTTAAGTGGTGTTTAAACTTCACTTTTATATTGCTTAAATACTTCAATTGTTTCGTCTTTACTTTTGAGTAAGTAAACATAGCAGTATCGCGTACTATTATCAATAAAAGTTATAAAATACTTATTTCCACCACAAGATGATACTAACTTCATGCCACAAATATCTGTGTTAATTAAGTCAAAGGGACTTGAATTCCTTTCAATTAATTATATGGATGTTTAACATACTTAAATTCAACACAGATTTGATATTTTGATTAATTTCATTCAAACTTTGTCAATAATCCAAATTGATCATTTTACACAACGTTTTATAATTGACATGTCCCGAACGTGAATGCCAAAAATTATTTGACTCAAGCAAGTAGAAGAAACTAAAATTTTATTGCTCTCAACAACGATTACATTCAGTTTAAAAAGGTCCTCAGTTAGGTAACCTTTTTCTACATACACATCATTCTTACTTGTTATAACTTTGTTTAAAACAAGAATGCACTTAAACCTGTTCTTGATGAGAAGTCTACCAAAACTAAGTTCTTTCTCATTTCTGGAACATGACATAAACTATTCAGAGTCACCACCTTGTTGGATGTCATTTTCAAAATATTTCTTCATAGCCTTTAATCTGGGCTATCGCAGAGTTTTCCATAAAGATGGTATCATTGGGTCCAGCGGGGACATAGGAAGCAAATGCTTCTCGGACAGTACAGATATCGAGTGGCTCCAGAGTCAAGCCACCACTCCGCTGGGATTCCCGCTAGGTTGCATTAAATCACCATAGCACACATATATATACATGGTTCCTTCAACCATGTTAGCTTGACCCTTTTTCTTCTCTTTCTTTGGAGCACGATATTCAGCAGCCTTTTGCCCAAACTTTTCATAGTTGTGGCAATTTTTTTTAAATTTCTTCTTGCTAGGATAATTCTTTGGTCCAAAAGGCTTCTTCCTTTTTTGTGGATTAGTTGGAGCAATCTCAACAATATTTGCCCCCATAATTGTTGAGTTTCCCCGTACCTTCCTTTCAGTAGCTTTATTATCTTCTTTGATTCTCAACTGAATGATTAGATATTCAAGCTTCATCTCCTTGCGTTTGTGCTTTAAATAATTCTTAAAGTCCCTCCATGAAGGAGGTTGCTTTTCAATCATGGCTGCAACTTGAAAAGCTTCATTGATGACCAAACCTTCAATGAAAAACTCATAATTAGTACTATAGTTAATACTTTTGATAAAAGCATTAATTTGAATTATACCTTCAACAAGGAGATCATGAATTATCACTTGTAGATCTTGGACTTATGTGATAACATGCTTGGTGTCTATCATCTTATAGTCCAGAAATTTGGCTGCAACAAATTTCTTTAATTCAGAATCCTCCGTTTTATACTTCTTCTCTAGCACATCCCAGAGTTATTTAGAAGTCTGCACATTAATGGATATGTTATACAGATCATCCTCCAAACCGCTTAGGATATAGTTCTTACATAAAAAATCTGAGTGCTTCCAAGCCTCAGTATTTAAGAATCGTTCATTTATGGGAATTGATTCCGGAAGAACCGAAATATCCTCCTTAATGAACTTCTACAGACTCAACATGGTCAAGTAGAAGAACATTTTATGCTGCCAGCGCTTGAAGTCGATGCCAGAAAATTTTTCGGGCATTTTTTCCCGAGCCAGTGCTGATACAGCACGAGTAGAGAAGACTACATTGCTTGTATAGGCAAGCATGGGGTTAGTTGCTCCTTTTATATCTGTTAATCAATAACAGCAAAAGTTAGCAATCGATGAAGATTCTATTTCTTCAAATTGAAAACTTAAACAAAAATAAACTGAATAATTGGTGAAGTTTTTATCTCTTCAAACTGAATTATCAACCGAAAAAGAAAATTTGAATATTTTAATCTCTAAAAGTGGAGCAGAAAACCAGAAAAGTTTTAGTCTCAAAACCCAAAAAGGTTTTAGTCTCCAAAACTAGAAAATAGATGAACACAGAAAATTTTAAATATTAAATTCCTTAAGCATGTTGTTCTCCTATGTTCAAATTGGTAAAATAGACAATAATGATTAATACCTGAGCCCATAAAATTCATTTTTTGTTATTAAGAAATTGAATCCTCTCAAACTCTAAGAACAGTAAAAAATCACACAACAGCCTCGATTTTGTTTGTTTGAAAATATGCAGAATGTTCGAAAATTCTATATTAGAAATGAAGGCAAAAAGCCTTTATTTATAGCCCAAGAATTGATGTGAAGTAGTTTGAAAACATCTGTTCAGATGGTATCTGTTTGGAATAACAACACGTTGGGAAAGAAATATTTTTAACTTGACTTGCACTGCACCTACGTTTCGCAGGTGAGGACCCGCGGTACGCAGGTACAACACATGTCCAAGTAGTATCTTTTCCTTGCTTCTGCGCTGGCATCTACATTCCACAGGTGAGGACCCACGGCAAGTAGGTGCGATGCAAGTCCAATGCAGTAACTTTCAGTGCATTCAGCGCTGGCACCTGCGTTCCGCAGGTGAGAACTTGCAACACGCAGTAACACTGTCAGATTGAGCGAAAGGAAAACTTGAAAATTTAAATAAATTTGGTCTAAAATAATATATCAATAAAATAGATCATTTGATCAAATCCAAATTCAAATCTGAAGCAAAAGTCGAGCAGAGCGACAACGACGGCGCGAGGGGAGATCTTCTTCTCAACTCCTTATTAGCTAGAAGATATGTGATGAATATAAATTATTCATGTATTTTAATATATAAAAAATAATATTTTTAATAAAAGCATAAAAAATATATTTAATTCTCCTATATTTTCTAACAAATCATGTATGAACAAAACAACATGGAAAATGAGGAAAGAAAAGAAAGAAGATATGAGCCAAGGAGGGAATATGCGTCCACAAGAAATTCATCAAAGATTACACAAAGAAAAGAAAAACAAAGTCATGAAATTTCTCATCAAGTCCTATAAGCTTCTCACCAAGTTTCAATGATAATTTGCCATAATAAATTCTCGCCAAAATTTCATGAGAATTGTCGTGCCAAATTCTCACCAAGATTGCATGATAAATTATCATGTCAAATTCTCATCAAGACCTCATGATAAATTGACATTGTATTGCAAATTCTCATTAAGGCTTTGGTAGAAATTTTTCTATAAATAGGCACATATTTGTTGAAGGAAAGGCATTCAATCATCATCCAATTTGCATATTACTTCCTCGCTAGTTTTCTAAGGATGAAGAGAAAGAGTTAATCTTGATCTCTTTTTCTTGTAGTAGAAATATTTTCAGTCTTTTAGAATTTATTTTCTTACTCCATAATGGAGTAATTTATTTCAGTTTGGATAGTTGATGAAGCTTGATAGATTATAATACTATCTCAGTTCAAAATATTTTTGGCTTAAAATTTTTTATTTATATTTCAAACTGTGTTGGAATGATAATTTTAATTAATCATTGTTCTCACATTTATATATTTTATCTCAGGTTATTTTATATTAATTTTATAATTCTCTCGAAGCAAAATTAATACATTATAACTAATGAGTGAAATAGTAGAGTCAAAGTAATTTTTAGTTATCCATTATTTCAATTCATTGATCTTGTGTCTTTAGTCCTAATTCTCACGGAGGGACTAACTCAAACAGGTTTATTGATTTAGATGATCTTTATCTTATTTATTTCGATCCTAATTCCAACGGAGGGACTGATTCAAATAAGTTTATTGATTTAAGGGGTCTTTATCTTATTTCTTTCAGTTATAATTCTCAAGGAGGAATTGTTACGACCCGAGTCTATACTTTGGACGAGACACGGTACTTGGAGTTACAAGTAACCCCAAGTCAACCCATGGTCTATCATAACACTGGTAATCTAAGTAATATCATAGCATAAGTTTTAAAATAATAAAATAAAATATTTATGGAGAAGAACTAAATCATAAAGTTTTAATACATCTAAAAACAAAACTGATAATCTGGATCTGTGTCTATGTCTAAAAGTTATCTATATGATGAGTTGTTGGGACAAGCCCCCAGCTAACTCTAAGTCTAAATGAAAGAAATATAACTAAAGACAAATAATCATCGTCCTAGAAAGGCTGAGGACTCACCACGGGTGCACCTGAAAACTCCTGGAAGGATCTGCTAACGGTGTTGAGACTGAGAACCTACAGCTATATCATAAAATGATACAACATAGAAGGTATGCGTCAGTACTTTGAATGTACTGAGTAAGTAGGAGAAACCAAACACGGAGAATAGAAATAACTAACTTTTAAAGACATGTAATGACCAACTGAAATGTTGAAATTGAATAAACTGCAATATACTGAGATGGTCAAAATGACCTTATTTGATGGTCAAAGACATGCCCTAAATCTGAGATATTAATCTGAAATATTGTACTGAACTGATCTAAACTGGGTAATCTAAAACTGTTCTGAACTGAGCTAATCTGATACTAAACTGAACTGACTAGTAGGAGAGTCTATAACCGGCATATAACCACGTGATCTAGACGTAAAGTCTGATATATACACCCCATCGGTAGGACTCAATATACCTTGACAGGGTATAAAGGCATGAACTGGGTGAACACAAGTCTGGGGCCATAACGCAAATAAAAAAAACCCACAGTGGCAGCGTAGTTCTTGGAACCTGGGTGCGCTGAAACCCTGGTCCGCTCGGTGCTAAGTCCTACTCCCACTGGATGGTCCTACACTAACTACTAATCTGATAGCTCGAAACTGGGGCCTGAGATTAAGTCAGGAATACCTATCTGGAAGTACCTTGAGAGTCTTATCAGATTGGATTCTGTAACTGGTGTTGTAAGAATGGTCAGAGCTGCTTATATAAAAGCATCTTAACCGTCTAAAAAACATACTGTAATCTGAAGTTGGGGTCCTAAGGCTGGTTAGAGCTGCTTATCTAGAAGTTTCATGACCGCCTAAAGAACTACTAAAATCTAATAACTAAGTCTAATACTGATAACTGGGAGGCACCACTGATACATCAAGAATTAACTATAGTCAAACTAATCAGCTGATATTTCTAGACAACACTAAGTGTAATAATCTGACTTAGACTGGACATGTATATATCTGACTAAAATTTCCACATGCACTAACAATATGGGGATCTCAAATCTGATAGAATCAAGCTACAGGAAAACTAGTCCAACACGCGAGATTTTAAATTCTACTAAACTGAGAACTAGAGCTGAATCATTCCACTAGATACAATTTTCACAAATTTTTAGAAATAGGAAATAATAAATCAGTTAAAATTATAAGAAATACTCCACTTGAAATCTCAAGAAATTAGTCTGACAATTTTTCTACATTTCGAATCCACAGGGCTGAACTGATAGAGAAAATAGAGAAGATTTTGGGGACACAAGGGAAGAACTATTCCCTTGTTGAATTTTCACATACCTGGATAAGAAATCCCTGAAGAAGAAAGTTTGAATCTCTGCAACTGACAAGGAACCCTAATTCTTGCTTGAGAGGAAAAGTCTGAGTTTCTACAATCGATATTCTGAGAGTTTACATGGGGAATGAGGGGGAAAACTGTTCAAAGACTATAATATTCTCTGAAATTATACTTAAAATGACGTAGTTTAGGGATAAAATAGGTGGGAAATTAAAAAAAATCCTTGGAATAAAAATCTGAAAACTGGCCGACAGGGAACCAACAGGTCACTCAACGAGTCATTGGTTGAGACCACAACTCATTGGGACCTCTTGTTGGTCCTACTGCTTGGGGGATGGTAACATTGGTTCTGGCAACGGGGAACACCATGACTCATTGGTTGAACCAACGGGTCATTGGTTCCTCTTGTGGTTACTAGGCGAGGAAACCTGGAAAGCTTGACAACAAGTGACACAACAACTCGTTGGTTGACCCAACGGATCGTTGTGTCCAGTCGTTACTTTCACTGGACAATTTCTAAAAGTTCTCAAAGTTGACACCACGGGTGGTGACAATGACTCGTTGTGGGAAACAACGGGTCGTTGTTTCCACTCATCGTTACTGGAATAGGTTTCTGGGATTCTCACCGAACGACTCATATAATGGGTCATTGTTTCTAACAACGACTCGTCGGTTGAGTCGTGGGGTCCTGGAAAGTATTTCTGCACTAGGGAAAGAACGAGTGACAGGATGACTCATTGTTTCTCACAATGGGTCATTCCTTGTCTCGTGGGTTCCCAAGAGGCCAAACACTGCTGACCACGACTGACACAACGAGTCATTGAAGCTGACCACGACTCGTTATCTCAGTCGTTCTGAGGCATTTTTCTATTTTTCTTCTAGATTTTTCTTGCAAGGTCTAAGTCTGATCTAGGAAAGCTCTGGGATATTACAGGAATTGACTCAAATAAGTTTATTGATTTAAAGGCTAATCGCAAGAGGTCTTTACACCTTTTAGCACAATTTAGGCAAGAAAATATTTTGATTTAATTTTCACTACTCTTAAATCAATTAATTGACATAACCTTATGGAGTGTTAATTAATTATTTATCTCTTAGTGAGCAAAATATAATTTTTTTAGCAATAAGAAATTTATTCTTTAGAAAAATATTTGTGGAGACGGAGATATTATAATAACATTATCAAGTGAATTCAATAATTTTCAACTCCTTTTAAATATAAATCTATCAGAAATGATTTGTTTTAATTTAAGTAATTTATAAATCTAGACTCAATTTGATTCTCTCAAATAGTAGTTAAATATTACTAGTCTGTAACATTGATTTTCCAATCTCTGCGGGGATAATATTATAAACTATACTAGAATTTAACAGAGTATGAGTAGAAATACTATACATATTGGCCTCGCCAATATGCTTCTCGATATAAGCATCAACTTTTCCCTTTTCCCTACTAATGTGGGACAAAGTTCCTTTTATAAAGGAACCTAAAGGAATTTTTTCAATCTTCCCTCCAATTTATTTTTCCTCCATTTTTCAATTCACACCCAACACTTAACTCCAACATTCACAACATTGTCTGCACAATTAGTCTCCTTGCAGAACCAGACGAACACTCATTTCGGCAATATGAGTATAGGTCAATCCCAAGCCCAAGTTAATGTAGTGCAATAGGTTCAGACTTGGTGTGAAATTTGCGGCGGGATCCAGAATCAATTAATTTTGTAGGTTATACACAGAGAGGTGGAAATCAAGACTTTAGTAACACCTACAATATGAATTGGAAAAATCACCCAACTTCTCATGAAGTGAGAACCAAAATCAGTATAGAAATGAAAAGATGAATCAGTAGAATTACTAACAGCAGCCACAAGGGAACCAGGCAAAGAAGCACTATCAAGGAGATGCTGAAGAAGATTATGGCTAACTAGGCAAATATGACTGCAGACATAAAGAACCAAGAGTTTGTGGTGAGAAGTCTTGGAAGGCAAATGGGTCAAATAGAAGAAACTATAATACAAGGCCTACCTAGTGATACAAACCCGAATCCTAAGCAGGTGAATGTAGTAACTACCCATAGTGGCAGGGAGCTAGAGGAGCTTCTCATAAGGAAAGTAGTGCAACAAATTATGAAAGTTGATAAAGAGCAAGATAAGCCAGGGGAAGAGGCATAGATTCAAGAGGAACTTCCCAATGTAAAGCCAGCACCTCCTATCCCACAAAAATTCAAGAAGCAAAACGAAGAAGCTAGTTTTAAGAAGTTCCTTAATTTACTCAAGAAGGTGCACATTAATATTCTTCTTATTGACATGTTACAGGGTGTTCCAACATATGCTAAGTACGTCAAGGACGTTATGGAAAACAAGAATCGGTTGACAGAGTATGCTACAGTTGCACTTACTGAGGACTGCACTTCAAGGATTCGAAATAGGTTACCAACCAAGTTAAAAGATTCGGGAAGCTTCACCATTAAGATTTTTATTAGGAAGAAAATCATAGCTCACGCTTTATGTGACCTTGGTGCCATCTTCTATCTTCAAGAAGATAGGGTTAGAAAGTCCATGCCCTACTACTATTTATTCTCCAGTTGGCAGATAGGTATTTGGCAAGGCCTGATGGTATCATTGAGGATGCCTTGGTGCAAGTTGGGTCTCTTATCTTCCTGGTAGACTTTGTCACACTGGACTTTGAGCCTAATTTGAAAGTTCTATTTATTTTGGGAATTCTTTTTACTACAGGACGTGCGTTAATTGATGTAGCTACTGGACAACTAACTATGAGGGTGCATAACAAGGTGGAGGTCTATGATGTGTACAAGGTAATAATGTTTCCAACTATCTAAGAGGAGTTGTCCATTATTATACTGATAGATATTGAATCAGAGTTTGCTCTCGTTGCATCCAGAGATCCACTAGAGAGAGCACTTATGGGATATGATATCTTTGGTGATGTTGATGCTCAATAGATGGTTCAGACATTAGATGTAGCAAGCATATTCATTCGTAGAGGCAACTTTGAGCCTCTTAATAGACTACTTAGGCCCCCTCCCAAGCCGTCCATTGAGGAAGCTCCCAAGATAAAACTGAAAGCATTATCTTCCCACCTTAAGTATGCATTTTTGGGGAAGGATGACATATTACTGGTTATTCTTGTTGCATGGTTGTATGATGTGCGGTCAAGAAAGTGTAATACCCCGGAAGTGCTTAAGACTAGACTCAAAATTTGAAATGTGATCAGCAGAAAAATGGGAAAAATCACTTGAGAAAGACTCATGGTACGAGTCGTAGGGACAAGTAATGAGTCATAGGATTGCTCGTGGTTAGCATTTTGCTGAAGAAAGGTTGATAGCAATGAGTCTAGTAATGACTCATGGGTCCTAGTAATGGTTCATGGGTTGGAGTTGTCGTTTGGTTCTAGACTGTCAAGATGGAAGGGTACCGGTCATGAAACGATTCGTTGTGAAGATCCAAGGATCGTGGTAAGGACTCGTTGGTTGGATCTAGGGTGACAGAGTTGGAAGGCATGGGTGGAACAACAAGTTGTTACTCACATCCGTAGGAAGGAGCAGGAAATTTCCCAGATATGGTAATCGATGGGTCCAACGACCCATGGGATGGTGGTACGAGTCATTATGTGACCCATGAAAAACTTCAGAAACTCAGGGATGAAGTAGCGGCAACAGCGGAAGGAACCCATGAGTCGTGGTGTCGGGGTATGAATCGTGGTGTGGGTCATTACTTCGGCAATAAGAAGTTTTTCTGCGAACTTAGTAAGGGCAATTCTGTAATTCCTAAGCTTCTAAGCAATAAACTACATTATTTTAAGCTCAATTAGGAGGATTTTAAGAGGTTTTATCCTATTCTGACCTATCCTCTCCCCATGCATGCAAGTTTAGAGAATCCCAAAGGAGATCAAGTCTAATATTCTTTAAACTCTTCCCTAAATCTCTTGGGCTTTCAAGGAAGGGTGTAGAATCAGTTTACCCAGGTATTTCGGGTCATGAATGAGAGTTTCCCTTTACTCTCATTCCCAAATCTCATCTCAAGTTCATGAATTCAAGTGTATGATTCTATAAGGTCTCAACCCAATTTATGAAATTCTCTATGTTTAATTCATGGGTCAATTTCCTTCATGTTTCAAATGATGTTAAGATTCATGGGTAGGTTTTATACCTATTTTTATTACAATTCATGATTTTAAAGAACATGATGCCCAATTACGCAAGTTTCATGAAAAGTCGAGTTTATGATTTATGCTTTCAAGTATGATGAAATATCTAGCATGTACGAATATTTACAAATTACCTATGAATATATTTATGATTTTACTTATGATGTTTATTTCATGCAAGCATGATGTTAAGATTTGGGCAATCCCACTCAAGTTAAGCAAGATTTCATGATTTAGCTAAGGCTAATAAGTTCAGTTATCTCAAATTTTGGAGTCAAGACTCCCCATATGTTAAGTTTAAGTTATGTTTTGATATATGATTATATGAGCATTATATATGTTTTGGGAGTAGTGTTTATCACCGAGTAGGCTAGGGGTTCCAAGGTTCCCCAGTCTCATAAACTACGCGCCAACATAGGTATAATTTGGGGTCTCTCAAGAGAGCATTTTTTCGTCCCAAGAGCACACCGTGATATCACACCTTACTTAATCCTTCACCCTGGGAAGGATTAGGATGGCCCTCCTCTACGTGGGCAAGATGTGGGATCATCATGCGCTCATACATGGTGGTTGTTGGTTAAGAAGAGTCTCCCATTGTTCCTCATGATTTTGGTAATGCATATTCTATAAGATATTATATCATAGTTTCAGCAAGTTTGATCTAAGGATCAGTTTATAAGTTTACCTATGATTTTAGATATGGCAAGCCATTTTCTGGTCAGTATATGTCTACTCATGTTTTCTGATATCAGTATACAACCTTTACTCTCAAAATCTTATGATGTTATGATTTAAGATATACATGATTTCAGTTTTACCTGTTTAGCCTATTTTACTTACCTTGAATATTTAGTATATTCCAAGTACTGAATGCATACTCTATGTTGTATCATTTCATGATACAGGCTCAGACATTCAGACTCAGTCTCACCGCTAGCCAGTCTCTAGAGTTTATCCTAGACAATGTTGGTAAGTCCTCATCCTTCGAGGACCTTCAGTTAGTTGAGTTGTTGTCATTTTCTGTTTCAGACTTCTAGTGAGCTAGTTCGGGGTGTTGTCCCATCAACTCGTCAGTATGTTAGAGACTTTTCAGACATAAAGTTGTATATTCAGCTTTGGGTTCAGTGTTTTGGTATTTCCATTGGATAGATTTTTTATTATTTAGACTTTTGCTATTTCAGAATTTAGCTCTCCGCTTCGTGTATGTTAAGCTTTAGTTTTCATGTTCATGTCATGGGTCAACTTGAAGTCATTTATGGTTCTAGGTTTCGTGTCTAGTTCCGGGTCTATATTCGGGTCAAGAAAGAAAGCTTTGGTAGTTCTGAAAAGGCGAAAGAAAGCAATCGGTCAAAAAATGTCTAATATTCATGGATCAGCCCCACTTTTTAAATGCACTAAATCTTCATGGAGGAAGGGTGTCAGCCGAGCAGCACCAATGAAGGCTAAATTAAGTGATGAAAGATGTGGTATGGAAGGAGGTGATCAAATGGCTTGATGCAGGTATTGTGTACCCAATCTCATAGTAAATTGGTTAGCCCAATACAATGTGTTCCAAAGATAAGAGGATGACAGTCATCACAAATGAGAAGAATGAGCTAATTCTTACACGTACAGTCATTGGGTGGCGAATTTGCATGGATTACAGGAAATTAAATGAATCCACTCATAAGGATCATTATCCCATTTCCTTTATTGATTAAGTGTTAGACAAACTGGCTGGTCAGGAATATTTTTGCTTCTTGGATGGATATTCAAGCTAGAACTAGATAGCCATTGCACCGAAAGATCAGGAGAAGACAATATTCACATGTTTGTATGGTACTTATGCTTTCAAGTGTATGGTGTTTGGACTCTGTAACACATCAATCACTTTTTAGAGATGCAAGGTGGTCATATTTTCTAACATGGTGGAGAATATCGTCGAGGTATTTATAGATAATTTTTTAGTTTTTTGTAACTCTTTTGAGGCTTATCTGTGGAATCTTGATAGGGTGTTAGTCCGGTGTGAAGAGACAAATCTAGTTCTCAATTGGGAGAAGTATCACTTTTTTATCAAGGAAGGCGTTGTCATTGGTCATAAGGTATCACGAAAAGGTCTTAAGATGTATAGAGCCAAGGTGGAGGTGATTGAGAAGTTGCCCTTACCAGTATCAGTGAAAGGTTTCTGTAGTTTTCTTAGACATGCAGGCTTCTAAAACGGTTCATCAAAGATTTCTACAAGATTTTCATACGCATGTGCAAACTTATGGAGAAAGAGGTGAAATTTGATTTTCACAGTGAATGTGTAAAAGGGTTTGAGGACCAGAAGAAAAGGTTAGTAGAAGCTTCAATATTGGTTTCATCTGACTAGGAGTTGAACTTTGAGCTAATGTATGTGTAACGACCCGTATGTCGCTACGAGAGGAATGGACTTAGAACACTCAAAAAAGGGCTGGAGCTAAATATAAAATGTTGTGAAATGAGTTAAGTGTAAAACTGATGATTTTTGAGGAGCTATTGGTTCGGAGGACCGCTACAGCAGTAGATTTTAGTCTTATCTTAATGGGACTAATGTGACTATGTATACGGATCATGTTGCTATCCATTATTTATTCAACATGAAAAATATGAAGCCAAGGCTCATAAGGTGGATTCTGCTGCTCCACGAATTTGATCTTGAGATTAAGAATATAAAGGAAATAAAAAATCAGGTAGCAGACCTTTTGTCGAGACTTGAGAGGTAGTCTCATGTTATAAAAGACAGCTAGATTCGTGAGGAGTTCCCTGGTGAAAAACTCCTTGCTTTGAAGGTTATGGAGTTGTCATGGTAAGCTGACATTGTTAATTTGCTAGTGAGCGTGGTGTACCCTCCTGAGGCAAAGACCCAATACAAGAAGAAACTCTATCATGATTCCCGTTTTTACTTATGGGATGAGTCTTATATGTTCAATCAAGGTCCAGATCAAGTGATTCGAAGATGTATTCTAGAAAGTGAAGTGAAGCGGATTCTTGAGAGATGTCATTCATCTCCATATGATGGACATCATGGAGGAGAAAGAACGACAAAGAAGGTGTTGCAATCCAACTTCTTTTGGTCTACTCTTTTAAAGGATGCTCTAGCATATGTGAATGGTTGTGATCAATGTCAAAGATGGGAGCAATTTCAAGGAAACATGAGATGCCGTTTAATAATATTCTGGAGATAGAGATCTATGGTGTATATGAAATTGACTTTATGGGTCCCTTTCCACCATCCTTTGAAAACGAGTACATTCTTGTTGCGGTAGATTATGTGCCAAAATGGGTAAGAAGTCGTAGCTCTTCCCACCAATGATGCCAAGATGGTGCTGAAGTTCATGAAAAAGAATATATTCACAAGATTTGGGACCCCAAAGGCGATAATAAATGACCTAGGGACTAACTTCATTAACAACTAGTTCAAGAGTTTATTGGCTAAGTATGGGGTAAGACACAAGTGGAGGTATTTAATCGTGAGGTGAAGCAGATTCTTTAAAAGACGATGAATACGCAGTGAAAAGATTAGGCTATCAAGATAGATGATGCATTGTGGACATACAGAACTGCGTACAAAGCAGCTATCGGGACTTCAATGTATCGGTTAATGTATGGTAAAGCTTTTCATCTCCCCGTTGAGCTAGAACACCAAGCATATTGAACACCAAAAATCTCAATCTTGATTTGGAGTTAACGGGGTAGAAATAAATACTGGAACTAAATGAGCTTGAAGAATTTCAGTTGCACGTATATGAGAATGCTAAACTCATCAAGGAGAAAATGGGGAGTTGGCACAAGCACATTCTGCCTCGATCGTTTGAATCGGGCCAAAAGGTGCTTTTATTTAATTCGAGGTTGAAGCTTTTTCTCGAAAAGCTATAACCTAAGTGATCCGATCCATTTGAAGTCATAAGAATGACTCCACATAGGGATGTCGAGCTGTGAAGGAAAGATAAGACCACTACATTCTTGGTAAATGGTTAGCAGGTGAAGCACTATTAGGATGAGGACATAGATAGGCAAAAAACCTTAACTGCCTTATCGGATGATTAAAATAAGGTGTGTCGTAACGTGATGTTAAATCAGGTACTATTGGGGAGGCAACACATAAATATAATGTCACGACTTTTAATAAGGCGTTTGGTGGGAAGCAATCCAATTTTATAAAATAATTTATTATTTTTCTTAGGGATATATAGGTGATTGGGGCTTGATACACGTAAGGAAGGAAGAAAAAAACTTTTTTCAGCAAATTGGTGCATTGCCTGGCGCATCGCGCCAAAATGGAAACATCTGGAAAGAAATTTGGTAGTTAGATGCACTGGCTGGTGCACTGCCCCACAGTCCTGACTTTAGAAAAAAATATTATGCAGGGTGGCGCACCTTCTGGCCCCCCACACCACTAAGTCGACTTCAAAAAAATTCAAATTGTGTAATGCGTCAGCAGTGAACAGGGAAAATATTTTATTAGGTCCAAGGGTCTACTCGACCCAAGGACCCTAAATTAAAATAAACCCCTACAAAATCTAAAAATTAATCTTCCCCGTTCCTTCCCAAAGCCGTAAATCCCCTCTCTCTCTCTAATCTTTCACTTCTCCTTCTTCTTCTTCTCCATTCCTCTTCTCCAAGCTTGGTAGTTCTAGATTTTACAACACAAGGTAAGTAATTATTCTCCATTCAATCATCTTATGTCATAGTTCTCTCATGCTCTATTATTTCCTCTTCTCCTCCACATAACCTAATGTTCCACCATTGTTGGGAAAACCCATGAACTTGAAGAAAGTGAGTATATTATGACTTTAAATTCATGGGTATGTCAAAAAAAAATAGCATATCAGTGTTATTCTTGAGTCACTTGTGATTTTGAAGTTATGGATTTGTGGGTGAAATTTCAAGTGAGGCTCAGGTGAAAATTCATTAAAATGCTAAAATAGAAATTAATTAATTATGTTTGGTAAAAGTTTAAACTTGATTGTATTAGTTGGGCATATGAAAATTATGAAGACCTCATTGTTGTGGGAAATTTGGAAAAAGTTGTTGAAAATAAGAAGAAATTGAATACAAAGTGAAAGTTTGACTGAGCGACATTGTTGAGAAGGAAGACTTGAAACATTCCAAGTGATGTGTAAAAAGAGAGAATTTGTGCAATAAAGGTGTGATGAAATTTGTGAAAATTGAAAATATGATCATGAATGTGTGCATTGCATAATGTTCGATAGATAATAGAATATGGTGTCATAGTTGATGGTTGTTGATGAAAATTAGGGAAGTCTGAGCACCCTGTTTGAAAAAACTATCGACACCATGCAAGCAACTTAAGTGTGGAGTCATTTCGGCACCCTTAACACCTAATTAGTTAGCCGCTTTACTCATGAACTAATTTGTGTGAACATTCTTTTTGTGGATGACAAGTACCAAGGTTAACAATAGAGAAGTTGCTAGCTTATCAGCCTCGAGAATGCCACCGGCCAGAAAATTTGGAGTTAAGTCAGTGGATGAACATGGTTTAAAATGGTTTGGCAATTAAAAGGAGGCAAAATACTATCCTGAGAACTGGATCAATGAAGGATGGCTGCCGTGAAGTTCCCTGCCATTCGAGACATTGTTCGTGGCTTGGGATTGGGATTCATATTTGTAGAGCTGGAAGAGTGCAATCTTACCTTAGTTCGGGAGTTTTATGCAAATTGGAACACCACACCAGGCCAGAGCACAAGAGCTAATTTGAGCGGCCAAGTGATCTATTTTTTTATAAGAACCTTCAATGAATTCCTTGGTATGACTCTAGATAATGCATATTTGTACTTTCAGCTGAATGAGAAATCACCATACCATGATATCCAGCACACACTTTACGATAAGCACTTAGCTGCCCGCTGGATAAAAAGTGATAGGGGAACTCACTCAACGCTCCCTTTCACTTACATATCTAGAGTAGCAGGGGTGTGGGTAAAGCTTGTTTGTACTGCAATTCTCCTGGGAAAGCACACTTCAGAGATTACCAGAGAGAGGGTAGTACTGGTTTGTATACTAATGAAAGGGCTCCTAGTTAATTTTGAAGCAGTGATGAGGGCTAATATAAGATGGTCCAGAGACAACAAATGATGGAGATACTGTTATGGCGGTTTAATGACCTGTTTCTTGCATCAATATGAGGTTGAGGAGGAAGAAATAGATCTTTGTTTATCATTGGCAAGATACTTGGTAAGTCAGCTGATTCATGTGGCTAAAGTCAAAGAGCCGAACATATTGAGCAGATCTGCACTCACCCAGGCTAAGCGTCAGGCAAGAGATGATATCTAGAGGGGAAGAATGTTTGATATGTTCGATTACAGTTGAGGATTGGAGGTTGGCCAACGACCGATGCTGAGATGGTCTCACTGGAGGAGCAATGCCCACTAACATAAAGTGTGATGCTGATGCAGAGTGCGACTGGCCTTTGCAGAGCCGCTTGATGATGATGAGCTGACTATTTCGACTGACAATGTTGATGATGAGGATGAAGAGGATGATTCTACTACCAGGATGATGATGGCAGCTGACACAGAGGATGTTTGTGATCGGGACTTTATTTTCGACGATGATAACGACGTCTAGAGGCCAAGAAAGTTCTTTCTCTCTCCCTTAGTATAGAAATTTTAAAGCACTGGGGACTGTGCTAATGTCTAAGTTGGGGAGGGGGGGAATAGAATTTTTTTTTGTTCTTTCTTTGCTATATTTTTGGATATTGGGTTGTGGTCTCGTATGTTATCTCTTGTGTTGACTTGATCCTTCTGTGTATGTTGTTTTGTTGGATGTTTTGTGTTTGATTTGAAAGGATGTTGTCGACATGTAATAAGTTAGTAATGGATATTTGACTTGGATGCTACAGGATGTCCATGATATCTAGGATAATTTCTTTAGAATGGGTTCCTCGACTTTTGTTTTTTTGTTCTTTTCCCGAAGATAGTTCTTCTTGAACTAAGTTTAAATTTTTCTAAATTCTTTTGGGATGTGTCAGTCATAGGTAGCGACTTGTCCTAATGATGGATGGATAACGACCCTCATAAGAAAAATTAGTCATAGGATTTTGTAAGTTTAGAAGACGCCACTATTTGAACTATTGACACTCCACTTAGATAGAACTAGATGTCATGGGTGGTTCAGTTGAAGAATGCATAAAAAGTTTAGAACTTCACTAGAGAAACATAGATTCTTTAACTAGATTCGAATAAGGCAAAAGATAGGCTTAATTATGAAATTTCACCAAAAATTTTTTTGTTATATGTGAATATGTAATCATAGGAAGCCATTTTTAGCCATGATGTCATGTGCGGTGAGTTTTTAGAGTGTTTCTCGCACATATTAATATCTGAAACTTGCCCGGTGTATGTGTAAAAATAAACATTGTGTCAAATTGTAGGACATGATAAAGGCATTTCTTTATTAGCCATTTTTGTTGACTTGTGTGTAAGCTACCCTTGTATTATCCATACTTATCCCCTTTGAGACATATGAGCCTATTTATTTGACTAACCATATTATGAGTCTATCTATTTTTTTGTTATATCCCATGTTAATTTGATCCAAAGAATCCCTAATGCACTTTGGGATAGTAACTGTAAAAATAAAGGACTAAGAAAAAGAAAAAAGTAGGATTAAAAAATAACTTGTGTAAGGGAATGGATATGTGGGAAGAAAAGAAAACTAGAGAGAAAGAGTGCCTGTGTGAAATAATGCATGGCTTGTTGCTAGTAGAGAAGAAAACTCACAACAAAAATTGCCTTGACTGGGCTTTTAGAAAAAGAGAGAGATAAAGTGTGAAACTACCATTGCTAGCATCAAATCAATTGGAGAAAGGGCATTGAAAAAGAAAAAGGGAGTAGTTAAGCTTAAGCATGAGTCGGAGAAGTGACATTGGATAAAAAAGAAAGAGAAAGTGTTAAAGTTGTTATCTTAAAGTGATTAGGAATGATAGTCACTATTTGCTAAATATTTTCTACTCGTCCCATGGCCAAAAATTACAACCCATGAAAGTCCTTTTGATCTTACTTTTTCGATGTTTTATTGATGGAGCATTACACTAAGGGTAAGCTTATGGTATGTTTTGTATGTTTGGAATGTCTTTGCGAGAGTGACTGTTGTTCTTGATGATGTGCCCCTAATAATTCTTATGATTACGTGTGAGCGAGGGGCACCACTAAATGGCAACAGCACAATATGATAAGAATTTGGTATACTATGAATTGCATTGTTTGTGCATGATCAAGTTGTTCTTGATTTTTAGAAAGAGTCAGTTTTAGAGATTGTGTTGTTTCAAGTGAAAGATCTTCGATCTTATAATTCTTATATGCATGCGAGTTGAGCGAATTGCAGGTCATTTAAAGTTGTCTAGTTAACTTGAGTGTGAATTGATAGCCTCAATCATTTTTTTAGTAAGATCGTTGAATGAGTATGGTGAGTTATTTGAGGACGAACAAATATTAAGTGTGGGGTGGTGACCTTGGGCGTATTTGTATGCCCGTTTTCCATATTTTACCCATTATTTACCTTATTTTGATACGTATATTCATTTACAATTGCATATTTTGATTGAAAATTTTTGATAGTGAACTAACAAATATGATTAGATACTTTACAAGAAAGTGTGATGGAAATTAACTGAAAGGAGCTAAAACAAGAAAGGTTCAGAGCATTCGAGCATTGTTGGAAGAGTTTCCAAGCAAAACCAAGTCGGTGCTATGGATGGGTCTAGCACCAAAACCCAAACTTAATTCAAGTGGAGCAGGTTGGAACTATGCCTGGCGCCCTATGCCGAGAGCAAAACTCCAGAAGAATAAAAAAATGCAAGTTGTCGCCTTGAGTGGCGGGCGGGCCAGAGTGAATAATGCAGAACATCAGGCTAGTGCTGCGCACCAGGGTCTGTCTCAGACTGAGATTTTTTAGTTTTTGTAATTCGGACCCACGTAGGATAGGAGGGTATTTCCCACTACTATAAATTCCACTCATGACTTTTTTTGAATGGTTGGTCAATAATCAGCAAGCATCAAGAGGCAGGAGAGATTTCATCATTAGGTTTCTTTTTTTCTTATAGTTTCAAGTCTACTTTGAATGAACACATCAAATTCTTGTGATTTTGCTTAAATATGAGTGACTAAAAATCTTTGTTCTAGGGTTACGGCTAAAAGCATGAATGTTATTGAATGATTGACTTGACAAATTAGTTTATCAAATTAGTTATTATTGTATTCTTGGTTTTACTATTTTGATGATTGGCCACGATAGCAATACATCTATATTCTTGTTGTGAACTCGGAAGAAGGATCAATAAGAAAGAACAAATAATATAAGAAAAAAGATCTTTTCTTGAAGTAAAACATAGAATTGATTTGCGGCTAGGATAGGAATATACTATAATGCCTTCCTTGATTTTTAAATGGGAGAAGTCAAAATCATTCGCATGTCTATTTTTTATCATAGGAATACAGACATAGAATTACATTTGAATAGACGATTAGAGGTTCTGAAGACCATAATCATACCGTTAAACCTCGTAAATCAATAATCAGATAAACTAGTCAGTCAAGAAAATATGATAATAGACATGACTGCTAAATAAAATCGTAACCCTAGAATATATTATTCTTAGTGATTACAACTTTTTAATACTCTTCGGTCTTTAATTTTATTAGTAACATAAATCAATCTTCAAAACACTCTTTGGTCATTTTCTGCATTTGAATTAACTAGAATTTACAAAATCACCAATTTTTTGGGTTCAACATTCAGACTTAAAGAAATCCTATATTACTTGGACGACCACGTGCACTTGCGTATAGTAGGGAGTTGCCAACAACTATCTATTTATAAAATATAATAAATTGTGATTTGATATATTGATTTATAACGCCATATCTTATAAACTACTTGTATGCAAATATTTTTAGATTGAAAATGCAAAATATAGTTGTTTGATTTTTCTTTTGAAAAATAAATCAGCCGGTTATTTAAAAAAAAATGCTATATATATAATTATACATGAAACTGTGTCATAATAAGATTATCACTCAATTAATGATAATATTCTTGTAAATTTTAAATGTAATTTTGAGTTTGGAATTAATTTTTCATTGTTTGGATGGTTTCTTTCTACAAAACATGTTGGATTCATTTATTTCATCAAAGGCTTGAGGGTGAGTCTCAAATACTTTAGCCTATTAAGCCATTAGTTGAGGGGCAAGACGACGAATTCAAGTCTAATCGTACCAAGAGAATAAGACATCAGGTTGGAGTTTCGATGCACCATGATGATAAAGTTGTTGGGTTCAAGTCCCAATAATTTATGGTCTAATATATTTTTATATGGGTAGGTCGTGGGTTTGAGTCTCAATACATCATATTGATGGTATAAAATAACTAAAATAAAATAATATACTTTTAATTTTAAAAAATCATGAATCTACCTTATTAATTTGCTCCATTCCTTCTTGTGAATGTAGTAGTAGTTTATACTAAATCTAAAAGAAAATAAGTAGTAGGATATATGAATATAAGCGTGAAGGGAAAATATAACAATAAATTATCGTTGTGGTTATTATAAAAGAAAGAACGTTATGGATTCTCCAAATAGCCCTTCAAAATGCGAAAGTGAATTTGATATGAAAAATCATCGGGCATGCGGTTATTGTGTGACCTAATTTGGTAAATGTTATAAATTCTTCATTAAAAGAAAAGAACTCAAAATGGAGACGGAATTGACCTCTCAAAGTGAGGTTGAGATGGGTCATGAATATGATAAATACCACGACATGACAATGAGCTTATAATGAAAATTTGTGTAGCAAGTACAAATAATTATTGTTCATTTGTTGATGATAATATGATTTGTGAATGCAAACCCATTCCTAGAAGTGAATATGATATTATATGATAAAATAATAAATAATGACATGCCCGTGTATGGTCGGATGAATACCACAATTTACCTCTATGGAAGGTTTGAGAGAAATAAAAAAATATTTGGCATAAACAGTCATTGATCACGTACTTTTAGTACGTCACAAATATTTTGGTATATCTTATCATGAATTATCAAAGGATAAAAGCAAAAAAAAATCTTGCATATAAAGTTTTTGGCCATGATCATAATAACAATAGTTTTCTATCTAAAAAGAGATATTCATAGTACAAATAATGTTATGAAATATGTTAGTACATAATTATTTGAGAGTTCCTGAAAAGTTAATGTATTATAACCCGAAGAAATGAAATTATTTATAATATTGGAGTTGTAGTTAATTTCAAAAGAAACTTATCAAGTTCAAAGACATTGGTCAAAAATAAATTATGTTGAGACATAAATTATGGGGAGATTTACTATATTTATATTATTACGACCGAAATGGGCTATAAATATTTATATAAAAGGTTACCCATATTTTTCTCTTGTTTGTAGTATAAAAATATGATCATGATGATAGAATAACATGCGATAGTAAACTAGAAGTTTACTGAAACAAATATCAGTTGGTAGGACCCGGTTGACCATTCTGATTCAAATGTGATGCAAAAATAATTGAGAATTTATATGATATATATATTGAAGGAATAAAATATTCTTCATAAATTTTCTTGTGTTGTTTGTTCTTTTATCTTATGTTCTATCAGCTAAGATTCAAAATATATCCCTTTAGTTTTTTTAAATGAATAAAAAGGTGAATATGGGTTCATTCACCGCGGTGTGGACTATTTACTATTATTAATAGATGCATTTATAGTATAGTCATATTCATATTTGATATCAACTTACAATTCGATTTTTACAATGTTGTCTACCAAATTATTAAATTAAAAACACAATTTCAAACTACAAAATTATATTGATAATACTGATCTATATCCAAGTTAATTTAGAAGAAATTATATGCCTTCAATTATAACTAGATCATTGGTTATGATAATAAAACTCTCGAATAAAATTTGATTTGAGATGCGTTTATTTAACATATAGCAACACTTGTACGCACCAAGCCAACAAAGTTTCTCTATCACAATTTACTCATGATCAGAAATCAAATAATTCTCATTTAAAATTTGAATGTGCAATATATGATTCAATTATTTCACCACGCACAAAGATGGGTCCCAAATAAGATTAAGGGTAAATGTTAGATTTTCTAACGTCACGGAGTGAGATGATTAGCAGTTTTAAAATTATACATGAAATGAATTATCTAGATTCTCATTAAATAAATAGTGAACTTGGAGTTCAAGAGATAATTTATTTGCAAAACATTGCAAACTAATTGCAAGATGTATTTTCTGAGTCTATATTATAATTCAGTTGCAAATACTACAATGGAAAATTCTTGATGGACATAGTTTATGACACGCTTGAAGCGTGAACACCAATCGATTTCAAAGGTAAAATATCTTGAAGAAGGAGAGGAGTAGATGATCAAGTGTCATGATCAGACAAATACTTTAGAAGAGCACCACAACATAATATTTCATAACAGCTTGAAAAAAGTTCAAGTACCGAAAAGTGATGAAAAATAAAAAGATCTCGATAAATTATATCACATTGAAATCAATATCAAATGATTGTCGATAATATCCTTGGTTAATGTAATGCTTAAAATTATAAATGATGAAGAAGATCTTGAATTCAAATATGTAAAAAAAGTGTAGACAAATAAATAATTGATCAAATAAAAATACATTATTCAAGTAGACTTTATTTCACTTATAAAAGTGATTTTTAGACTTATAGTCTAAAGATTAAGGTATAAGGTCATCGGGGTATAAATGAATTCTTGTGTGAGATTAAAATAAAAATATATAAAATCGTAAACTATAAATTACGGCTTGTGCCTTGTGGGATAAAGATTTTTTCACAAAAAATCTGAAATTATTATTTGAAGATGTATTCTCTTTTAGTCGATGCAATAATATTTATTTTAGCCTGCCAATACGTGAAAGATTTGAATACGTAATTATGAAATTATGTCTAGCTAGACAATGAAATTTTTATGTATATCCTTGAAGGATTTAAATTGTTCTGGATCAGATAAAGATTCTCGAAAATTTATTAAATAAAATTTCTGCAAATTTTTATATGGATTAAAGTGATTTCATTGAATACCCCAATAATTGTGATGTCACTAGATATAAATTAAAATTAAATCATTAAAATATTATGAAAATGATAGATATATTATACGTGAGTGGTCAGATACTACAAAAGAAACTATTGGAGTTTTGAGCTAAAATTATCCTTTATCTGTGGGTGTAGGTTTATTTTAATCCTTCAAATATAACCTGAGCATTTTTAATCCCTTAACTTTTCTAAACTGGAGCACTTTTGGTCTCCCTAACATAACAGTGTTAAAAACTAACAGCAGGGATAATTTTTCGTCAGTAGAAATAAATCACATTCTATTACCATACCTCCCGCACAAATGTCGAAAGTAGCTTAACTCCCTCACAGCCACATTCTTTTTCCATGTATTTGAATCATGACAAATTCGACTCCGTGTCGTTAACATAGTCAATAAAATCTACACGCCCCAAAGATAATTTGTTAGATTGATGATTCATCGTACCACCTTATGTTATTCTAATACTGAAAAGAGAAGCCTCATATGTAGGTCTACAAAAGAAAATTGAACTTATGTTAGACTCTTTCTAGTGAAAAATAATACAACCTAAAAAAATTTGCAATAGAATCAATAATAGCTTACAGAGATTGACATTTTGCAGAGTAATCGGACAAGAAGGAAAAGTCATGTTAATACCAGTAAACCTAATTCACTAGAAATTAAACAATGACAAACATAAAAATTCCATGTCAAAGACACGTTTTTTATTCTTTACTGCTTGTCTTTATTCTAAAAATTTATTCAAAAAGCTTTTGTTGTATAAAGCATTGCACAAAAAACCAAAGAGATTTAATATTTAGTAATCTTATTATAATATAATGAAGCTAAAATCAATATATTTTGAAAAATCACATTTCTTTAGTTTATGAAATCTCAAATGACATTTTTTGCTAAATCTTACCATCATTGGGTATTTCACTATCATGAGGTCTAATAATTATTGCCGGAGAAGAAAAATCAGCTTCTTCACTTGAGTTCTCTTCTTATTCCAGCCAAAAAAAGCTTCTTACGGAGAGGCTAGGGCTTTTCTTGGTGAAGTGGTTATTCGCCCATGAAGTTAAGGAGAAGATGAATGAGTTATTTTGATGGATTTTGTGTTTTATAAATCACGTGAATTTAGCATCGTTACTTTTTAAACAGGTTCTATTACGAAGACCAAAAGTGTCCACTTCAACAAAGTTAAGGAATTAATATGCTCACGTTATATTTAAGGGACAAAATGTCACAACCCAAATAGGATCATAACCGGCGCTAAGGGATGAACCCCAAAGCAAGCCTTAACAGAAATTTTATAGAAAATCGGGCAGAGTTTTCCCTGTTTTTGGGCCTATTCAAATTTTACCTGTCTCAGAAATCCCCAAGAAATCCAATAACATCACCAACATTCTATTCAAAATGTCCCAATACCATCATTCATCTCCAAATACGATAATAAGTCTAATATTAGTCACAAGTCTATCATAACGAAAGAATACTCTTGACTCTAATGGAATAACTATGGAGTGACTCTAAGAGTTCAAAAGAAGAGACCATAAAAAATAAGAAGACTTCATGCCCAAGCAAAGCAATGCAGGGCTCACCAGAAACTGTCAACTCGTATGCTCTAGTTAATGAAATCCTCACCCACGTCACCGCCAGTCTCTAAAAAAAATAGCAGGGAGTGAGTCGCTAGCTTAGTGAGTAATAACACTTAACCACAACCATTTTTTATTGGGGACAAGTTAAAAAACATGCTAGTAAGATAATAAAAAAAATTTATGAAATAAAATTCCTTTGAGAAACGGTAAATAATCGCTCTTGTCTGTTTCATGTAAGCATAAATCAATTAACTATTTATCCATAGATACTATCATATTAAATCTGATGTGTTGGGAGGTTTCCAAAGATGAATCATTTAATCGATGTGTCTCCCTACCTTGAGAGATAGCCAATAGCTAAATGCTAGTTCTACCTTCCCGCTAGCGAGAGTTGTAACAGTAATCGGTAAATACAAGGTGCACCAGGTCTAACGAATCCGTCGTTAGCTACGGGATCCATCAAGGTCTAATCCCATTTATATTTTTATTTGTAAATCGTAAATATTCATATGAAAGCATTCGCACACTCGTATAGGGCACTTAAGTTCTTATAACATCATGTACTTTCTTTTCGGTAAGGATAATCATCTCAAGTAACAGTAAAACATGTTTAGATATTGTGAGAACATCTAAAATAATGGTAAACATATCAAATAAATATTTCCGTACCATATCAAGTAAAAGACTTGTCCCACATGAAATTTCAAAGCATTCGGTAACACGTTACTTGTAAAATTATGATAAATCATGCAGATTGTGAAAATATAAATTGTGGCAAGGTCACTACTCACTGTACTCGTGTCGAGGTATCAACTCGTCACCTCAAGCACACAGTATGACCTCCTTCAATCAATCTATATCCATTTCATATCAATCTCGGGTTAGTTTTCTTGTTTAGGTGAATTCATAACTAAATTAAAAATATCCAATCCTCAGAATTTCAAGTTTAACCATCAATATCTAATTAAAATTACTAATGCCATGAATAATTTAGTTGTTCAAAATATACAAAATTTTAGCTAATTCATATAATTTATTCGTCCAATTCGCACCCAAATTTCTCTAAATTTATGCTTAAAGAAAATTAAATTAACTTTCATGTCCATTCTATTTTCTTTGTTGTATGCCAAAATATAAGAGTTTACCCTACAATCTTCTAATGTACTCACTCAATTCATGAGAATTTAAGAGATTCTTCCATTTTTTCTAACCCTTGATTCTTAAACTCTCAACCCCAAATTTGATAGTCATGGGTATATGAATTAAATCTATAAATTAAGTTGAGATATTTACCTTTTTCTTCTCCTTCTCTCTAGAATTATTTATCCAAGTCTTGAATTTTCTCCACTTCGTGTTCCTTTTCTGAAAAAAATATAGCTCCCTCACGTTTGTTTTAAAAAAAACTAAATAATAATTATTATTATTTTTTAACGGGATTACATTCTCCCCACCGTATGAAATTCGGTCCCCGAATTTAACACAAGTACATACCTGTAGTCTGAAATAAGTGAGGGTACTTGACTCGCATATTATTTTCTAACTCCCAAGTAGCTTCTTCAATTGTATGGTTTCTCCATAAGACTTTCCCAGATACATTTTTTTCACCGCAACTTCCTTACTTGTCTGTCAATAATAGCCACCGGCCCCTCCTCATATTTCAAGTTTATAATTTGTGTCTCATGCATATGAGAGGAGTTTGACATGCATTTTCTCAGCATGGAGACATGGAACACTGGATGGATGAAAGACATCTCACGAGGAAGTGTCAAACGATATGCTACTTCTCCTACCCGGTCAAGTATCTCATATGGTCCTATAAACTTTGGACTCAATTTACTACTTCTGCCGAACCGCATCACACCTTTCATAGGGAAGACTCGTAGGAAAACTTCATCCCCAACTGCGAATGCTAAATCTCTCCTCTCTTATCCATATAAGACTTTTGTCTACTTTGAACTGAGAGCAACCTCTGTCTAATTAACTGGACCTTGTCAATAGCTTCTTGTACCAAGTCTGGTCCCAACACATTTGCCTCTCCAACTTTAAACCATCCGATAGGAGAATGACATCGTCTACCGTACAAAGCTTCGGATAGGGCCATCTTAACTGAAAGTTGTTGTTATAGGTAAACTCAGCTAAAGGTAGATAAGAATCCCAACTACCATCAAATTCAAGAATACAAGCTCTCAACATATCCTCCAAGATTTGTATAGTACGTTCAGACTACCCGTCTGTCTGCGGATGAAATACAGGACTAAGATCTACTCGTGTACCCAATGCTTCTTGGAAAGATTTCTAAAAGTGTGAAGTGAATTGTGCGCCTCTATCAGATATGATGGATACTGAAACTCCGTGGAGTCAAACAATTTCATTCATAAATATTTATGCATATCTTACTCCACCACATGTAGTCTTTACTGGGAGGAAGTGCGCTGATTTTGTTAGTCGGTCTACAATTACCCATATAGAGTCATAACCTCTAAGGGTTCATGGTAGCCCAATCATAAAATGCATAGTAACTCTTTTTTATTTCCATTTTGGAATTTCGATCTGTTGTGGTAGTCCTGCGGGTCGCTGATGCTCAGTTTTAACCTGTTGACAAGTCAAACAACTAGAAACAAAGTTAGCAACATCTTTCTTTATACCTTTCTACCAGTAAAACTGCTTTAAGTCATGATACATCTTAGTGGAACCAGGATGTATGGTGTATCTAGAGTTGTGAGCTTCCTCAAGGATAACTCGTCTCAACCCATTTATATCGGGTACACATAACCAATTACCGCATAACATCATCACATTCAACAGTCATCTTTTTATTTTTACCAGTTAGGACCTCATCTCTGTATTTGCATAATTTTCCATCCTCATATTGAGTGGCTTTTATGCGCTCTACTAATGAAGATTTTGCTTGCACACAAGCCAACAATGTATCTGAATCCTTCACCCAAAATCTGACACCTGTGCCTTCGAGTTTATGCATCTCCTTTGCTAACAATCTCATTTCAGGAGCTATGTGTGTCAAACAGCCCATAGATTTTCTACTCAATGCATCCGCCACAACATTAGCTTTTATAGGATGATGCAAAATAACACAATCATAATCCTTGAGCAGTTCCATCCATTGATGCTGCCAAAGATTTAGATCTCTCTGCTGGAAAATGTACTTCAAGCTCTTATGATCAGTATAAATCTCACAAGTTACGCCATATAAGAATGCCTCCAAATCTTAAGAGCAAATACTACTGCAGCCATCTCTAAATCATGTGTGGGATAGTTTTTCTCGTGCTTCTTCAACTGTCTCGAAGCTTAGTCTATAAAACGACCACTTTGCATGAGAACACATCCTAATCCCACTCTCGAAGCATCACAAAAAATCATGAATCCTTCAGAACCTAATGGTAAGGCTAATACCGGTGCAATGGTCAAATATGTTTTGAGTTTCTGAAAACTCTGCTCACATTCTTCTGTCACTGGAATTTCACATTTTTCTGTGTTAACTTGGTCGATGGGGTTTCTATTTTGGAGAAATCTTGCACAAAGCGCCTGTAGTAACTTACCAAGCCTAAAAAGCTATAAATTTCTATATGTGAAGTAGGTCTAGGCCATTTCTGTACAGCTTCTGTCTTTTTAGGATCCACCATAATTCCATCCATGGATACAACATGCCCCAGAAATGCTACTGAGTCTAGCCAAAATTCACACTTTGAGAACTTGGCATATAGCTTATGTTCTCACATTGTCTGCAACATAGTCTTCAAATGATTCTCATGTTCTTCTTGGCTACGAGAATATATGAGGATGTCATCAATAAGTACTATCACAAACTTGTCTAGGAATGGCTTGAACACCCTATTCATCAAGTCCATGAATGCAGTCGGAGCATTGTCAATCCGAAAGGCATCACTAAGAACTCGTAGTGTTCGTACCTAGTTCTGAACGTTGTCTAGGAAATATCTTCTTCTCTTATCCTAAGCTGATGATAGTCAGTCCTAAGATCAATCTTCGAAAAGTAGAAAGCTCCTTGCAACTGATCAAATAGGTCATCTATACGAGGTAAAGGATACTTGTTACGTATTGTTACCTTGTTTAGTTGCCTGTAGTCGATGCACATTCTTATAGACCCATCTTTCTTTTTTACGAACAGTATTGGTGCACCCCATGGTGATACACTCGGTCTAATAAAACTCTTATCTAGCAAGTCCCGCAACTGTTGTTTTAGCTCCCTCAGCTCCGCCGGTGCGATACGATATGGAGGTAAAGATATTGGTAGTGTCTCAGGTGTTAAATCAATACCAAAATTTATCTCTCGCACCAGAGGTAACCCTAGCAAATCCTCAGGAAATACATCAAAAAAAATTTTTACCGCTGGTAACTTCTTCAAGCTAAGTGTTTCCACTCTAGTATCTCTTACCATAGCTAAGAGACCCATGAAACCTTTCTTTAGTAATTGTTGGACCCTCATAAGAGATAAAATCTTACCACCTCTGGAACTTGACCCCTTTTTAATACAAAAGTAGGTTCATTGGGCATCTCAAACTTGACTATTTTTGCATGGCAGTCAACTGTAGCATAGCAAGGAGATAACCAATCCATGCCCATCAACAAATCAAAGTCAATCATATCAAGTACTATCACGTCAGCTAGAGTATTTCTACCTTCTACTTGAATCTGACATTCTCGATACACATATTCAACTAACAGAGAATCTCCCATAGGAGTAGCAATAAGAAAAGGGTAATTTAATATCTATGGCTGTCTATCAAACCTCAAAGTAAAGTAAGAAGACACATAGGAGTGCGTAGATCCTAGATCAATCAAAGCAATTGCATCAAATGAACAAACTGAAAGAATACCTGTAACCACTGCATTTGAGGCCTGAACATCTTATCTAGTAAGTGAAAAAACTCTCACCTAGCCTCTACCAGCATTCCCCTATCCCTGATTCCCAGTAGCATAATTTCCAGCACCTCAACCTCTATTTCCTGTACCCGAAGTGTTACAAGTAGCCTGAGCAGGTGCAGCTAACTGGACAGAAGCCTGGCTGGAATTTTTCAGAGGTTGGAGTAGTCCCTCAGGTGATGTCCCAATTGGCCACAACGAAAACACCCTCCGGTCAACACACGACACTGGCCCAAATGTGCTCTGCCACATGTCTGGCAGGCTGGAGCAATGACATACATCTGCCCAGAACTACGATGTTTAGATGATGATGACAGTCCCTTATTACCCTGTCTATGATGTGGTCTGTTTGTGGATTGTGATACCATATCTATCCCTGTTTGTGCATCTTATTGTTGTTGTCCTTGATCTCCTGCTCTGCGATTTGTACTAAAGCAGCCACTGAAAGATTCCCCTGTCTTGGCCTTCTTACGTACATCATTGGTTGCACGTTCCTCACATCCTTTATTTTCTATCTTTCTAGCAAGGTCAACTGCATCTGAGTATGTCAAAGTCTTCATCTGTGGAGCTATTGCACTGTATAGATGACCAACCAACCCATTAACAAACCTCTGAACTCGAGCTGCTTCGTCAGCCACTAAACAAGGAGCATATCTAGCCAGCTTACAGAATTTGGTGTTATATGTTGACACATCCATATCTGGAGTCTGGACCAATCTCTCAAACTCCCTGCATATTTCTGCCTCATACTGTCAGGAAGAAAATGATCCATGAACAACTTGGTGAACTCATCCCATGTTAGGTGCTGCTCCTGCATGCCTTCCTAGCAGTATGGTTTCATACCATGTATTAGTCATGTCCTCTAGTTTGTATGCTGCAAGCTCCACGGCTCTCTCACTGGAACACCCTAGTGCTCGAAATGCCTTGAGTGTCCCATCTAAGAAACTTTGAGGGTCAGCCGAACTATCAGCACCTGTGAATCGTGGTGACTTCAACTTCAAGAATTCTTGTAAAGATACCTCTTATTTTCAAAAGTATAAGTCTGTAGGGTTGCCTGAGATGGTGCCTGTGTCTGAGCTGGTGTAGTGTTTTGCTGTCCAATCCTCTCCTGCCTATCCATTCTGTCAACCAAGCTTTCTATGGCTCTTTGCATGGAGATAAGTACCTCTGCAGTAACACTCTCATGTGATGGTGAAGGTGGACTAGCACTCCTTTCTGGAGTAGGCTCTGTTGTAACTCTCATGATGATACTACGACTCCTTGTGGTGGTACTATAACCCCCACCTCGCCCTTTTGTACGAGCTCCACCTCTTCCCCTAGCGATGGAATTAGGTGCTGGTGAGGTTGTTGTAGCTTTGCCATTAGATTTTCGAGTTTGAGCCATCTGGTTAACAACACAAATACTGTTATATTCATCTTGTTGGTTCTAAATGTCACACGTAAGGAGGAATAAGAAAGAAAGACAAGATTGTCCTATCATGCCCTCGTAGAGTAACGATTATAGAAATGGCCGGCTACATAACCATAATTGAGATTCTACTACTGACATGTGCTCCATTAATCACAGGAATAACCTAACTTAAGGCTCTGATACCAACTTTGTCATGACCCAAATAGGATCATGACCGGCGCTAAGGGATAGAACCCCAAATAAAGCCTTAACAAAAATCTTACAAAAAATCGGGCAGAGTTTTCCATGTTTTTGGCCCTATCCAAATTTTACCTGTCTCAAAAATCCCCAAGCAATCCAATAATATCACCAACACATACTATAATATCAGCCAACATTCTATTCAAAATGTCCCAATACCAATATTTATCTCCAAATACGATTAAGTTTAATACTAGTCACAAGTATATCATAACGAAAAAATACTCATGACTCTAATGGAATGACTATGGAGCAACTCTAAGAGTTAAAAAGAAGAGACCATAATAAATAAGAAGACTTCTTGCCCACGCAAAGCAAAGCAGGGCTCACCAGAAACTGTCAACTCGTATGCTCTAGTTAATGAAATCCTCACCCATGTCACCTACAGTCTCTGAAAAAATAGCAGAGAGTGAGTCGCTAGCTCGGTGAGTAATAACACTTAACCACAACCATCTTTTATTGGGGACAAGTTAAAAAAACATGCTAGCAAGATAATAAGAAAATATCATGAAATAAAATGTCCTTTGAGAAACGGTAACAATAATTGCTCTTGTCTGTTTCATGTAAGCATAAATCAATTAACCATTTGCTAATAAAATCCGTAAATACTATCATATCAAATCTGATGTGTTGGGAGGTTTCCAAAGATAAATCATGTAATCGATGTGGCTCCCTACCTTGAGATATAGCCAATAACTATATGCTAGTTCTACCTTCCCATTAGTGAGGGCTGTAACGGTAATCGGTAAATACAAGGTGCATCGGGTCTGACGAACCCGCCGTTAGCTACGGGATCCATCAAGATCAACTCCCATTTATACTTTTATTTATAAATTAAAAATATTCATATGAAAGCATTCTCACACTCGTACAGGATAATTAAGTTCTTACAAAATCATGTACTTTCTTTTCGGTAAGGAAAATCATCTCAAGTAACAGTAAAACATGTTTAGAAATTGTGAGAACATCTAAAATAACGGTAAACATATCAAATAAATATTTCCGTACCATATCAAGTAAAAGACTTGTTCCACGTGCAATTTCAAAGCATTCGGTAACACGTTACTTGTAAAATCATGATAAATCATGCAGATTGTGAAAATA
The DNA here is from genome assembly GCA_035772735.1 of Datura wrightii. Lineage (NCBI taxonomy): Eukaryota > Viridiplantae > Streptophyta > Magnoliopsida > Solanales > Solanaceae > Datura > Datura wrightii. Next base: position 143,912,624 of record JASDFA010000027.1, on the reverse strand, counting down.
TAAATTGTGGTAAGGTCATTACTCACTGTACTCGTGTCGAAGTATCAACTCGTCGCCTCAAGCACACAGTATGACCTCCTTCAATCAATCTATATCCATTTCATATTAATCTCGTGTTAGTTTTCTTGTTTAGGTTAATTTATAACTAATTGAAAATATCTAATCCTCGAAATTTCAAGTTTAACCATCAATATCTAATTAAAATTACTAATGCCGTGAGTAATTTAATTGTTCAAAATTTATAAAATTTTAGCTAATTTTTATAATTTATTCATTCAATTCGCACCCAAATTTCTCTAAATTTATGCTTAAAGCAAGCTAAAATAACTTTCCTGTTCATTCTTTTTTTGTGTGTGTGTATGCCAAAATATAAGAGTTTACCCTCCAATCTTCTAATGTACTCACTCAATTTATGAGAATTTAAGAGATTCTTCCATTTTTCTGACCCTTGATTCTTAAACTCTCAACCCCAAATTCGATTGTCATGGGTTATATGAATTAAATCTATAAATTAAGTTGAGAGATTTACCTTTTTCTTCTCCTTCTTTCTAGAACTATTTATCCAAGTCTTGAATTCTCTCCACTTCATGTCCCTTTTCTTAAAAAAATATAGCTCCCTCACATTTTTTCCTTCAGCAGAATGCCTCTTTTTTTTCTTCTTTTGATTGTTGCTGCTTGTGACCTGCCCTTCCCTATCTTCCCCTCTTTTCTTTTTAATTTCTTTCTATAGAATGGACCTTGGCCCACATGTGCCCTTTTCCTTTAAAAAAAATAATAAATAATTATTATTATTATTATTTTAACGGGTATTACACAAAAATGAACCTACTCCCATAGATAAGGGATAATTTTAGCCCAAAATCCAAAACTATTGATATAAATTTGTTTATCCTAACAAATATTGTCACGAATTTATTGGTTATGTAAAAGCATTATTTTGGTCATTACGTGAACTTTATTCTTCAAGATAATTATTTATTTGCATGTCAGGATACTGCCATATTATGACGTCCTACATGACAACTGATTATTGATACTTATTCTAGTCATGCCAAGATAATAACAACTTATAAAGTAAGTCGGGATTGTCGGCTAGAGATCAATGACTCAACACATTTTGCAATCATGTGATCGTATTTGAAGATGAAGATTCTAACAATCTTGTATGAAGCTTGCATAACTCAATTGAAATAAAGATATACCAAAGAAGACACTAAAATATTTTTTGTTAAGGTTTTTCCTCAGATACTATCTTTAATAGGAAGGAGAAATAAATGTTCAACAAATACGCTGATTGAAAAATTGATGGATCTATTCATTAAAGCATTACCAATTTTGATATTTGAGAAGTTAGTATATGAATTGGGATGTGTCGTCTCTAAGAATTATGTGATATTTTATTCGAGGAGAGTATAACATACGATTTATTCTTTTTTTTCTTAATCAAGATTTTGTTCCACTAGGTTTTTCTGGTAAGATTTTTAATGAGGCAACTTACCATGCGTATAACAAGATATATGTATTCTTTTTTTTTCACTAAAATTTTTTTAATTAAATTTTTTCTAATAAGATTTTAACAAGACACATCATCTGTGAACATTCAAGAGCAAGTGTTATGAAATTAATTGTGCTCAAATATAATTTTCACTACTCTTCTGTGTGATATAGGCAATCTGCATTTATTTTTAACTCCCACATGTCTATAAATCTATATTATATTAAAAGTACGAAGGGTCTTATAAATGTTGATTGAATTTTTTGTCCTTCATTAAAAGACTACACAATAGACAAAATTGTCATTTAATATTTTTCTTAAATAATTACTATTTAATTATTATCCTACTATTCAGAACTTAGAAATTAATTAAAGTTATAACTATTAAATCTTTACTTATCTATTAAAAATAAAAACTACTAATATTTATTATTTTAAAATTGACTAAAATTCTGCTTCTTAAATCTTTCCTTATTTAAACTATATTAAAAGTCTTAACATTTAAGAATTTAAAAATCAATTACAATTTTGTTAACTTCTATGAATTATTTATTTATTAAACTAACTAATTATCCATTATAATTCTTTAACTCACGGTGTGAAAAAATTAAGAGTGTAATTTTATTATGCATTAATACTTTGAATTTCTTTTTTCTTTTTTTTTTAAATTATATAATCAAAAAAGAAAAAGAAAAAAAATTATACAAACACGATATACTTTAAGTTGTTTCAATTACTTGAGTGCTCTTGTTATTCACTCTCTTTAGTTAAATTTACACTATTTCTTCCATTTAATTTATGTGAAGGTATTTGACTGGACAAATAGATTAACAGAAAGAGAAAAAATTAAGCTGAAATCATCTCATAAAAAAGTAAATGAAAAGTTTAAATTAAGTTACTACTAAATATTTAAAGTACGAAATCTCATAGAAAAATACTTCATCTATTCCATTTTAACTTCTAGGATAGGATTTTTACACCCAATAAGAAATGATTAATAGAGGTGGTAATATGACTAATATAACCCCATTAATTACAATCCTTAATCACATAAATATGTTTCAATTCAATATGGAAATTAGTCTCAATTATTAGGCTACTAAATTCACATTACATTATCAGCAACTAATGAGTTGTTTTCAAACATTACTTGTTCACACACTTTTGCATAAATCGATGAATCAAACTCATAAATTTTTAAATGTCTAACATACATTCAACGTGCTCTTTCTTGAGTTCATCAATAATGAAGAGTAACTAATCTTAATAAAATTTGGGAAAAAATATTTTTAACATTGTCCAGAATGTTTGTTGCAGTTCTTCATTCTCAAATGTTTCTTCTCCTTCGTATGGAATCTTGTTCAAGTCAAATCCATAATCCACAATATTTAAGTCGAAATCATCACCAACTCTTTTATTTGAGGATATAATTTTCTTCATTTGATCTTCAACAACCTCCACGCAATCTTCAACTTTAATGAAGGAGTAGTTTACTTTAACATTTGTTGAAACCTTAGCTTGAGTTTTGATGTCCATGTTTATAAAAATTATTCATGATAATGATTCTTTTAAATCTGATTTTATGGAGCATAATAAGAGATGAAATATTAAGTTTATTAATTGAATTAGTTTGCATTGTAACTTTAAATCATATATTTTTTAAAAAAAACATACAACAATAAACCTTTTCACATTTTAGCAGGACTTTAGGTTCTAAGAGTAAAATTGGAAAAAACATTGCCAATTATCTCTTAATATTTGAAACTAGCAAATATTTTAGAACACCTGTTTATAGTATATCTAGCAAATGAAATGGAACGGAGAGAGTATCACTCAACTTTTTACCCTTTTAAAAGTAGAGTTCACAAAATAGTTATTTAATTATTTTTTAATATTTAAAATTTCAAAATTAATTAAAATTTATGTATTAAATTTTTTTATTTGAAATATATAAAAAATCTTAATATTTAGAAAATTATATAATCAGAAAAAAATGTAGAAATACAATATATTTTAAGTTGTTTCAATTAATTAAGTTCTCTTGTTCTTCACACTCTTTAGTTAAATCTACACTATTTCTTCCATTTTAATTTACGTGAAGTTGTTTGACTATACACATAGAATAATTAAGAAAAAGAGAAAAAATTTGAGCTGAAATCATCTAATAAAGGGTAAATAAAATTTTAAAATTAAATTATTACTAAATATTCAAAGTAAGAAATTTCGTGGCAAAATATCATTGACATTTTTACCCTTTTAAAAATATAGTTTACAAATTATTATTTTAATTATTTTTTAATATTTAAATTTCAAAATTAACTCAATTTACGTCTTAAATCATTTCTTATTTGAAATATATAAAAAATATTTATATTTAGAATTTAACAGTAATTAAGATTTTATTTTTTAAAAAATAATTTCACTTGAATAAAATTGTACTTATAGTGCAAATCAATCTTATGTTTAAGACTTTTGAAAATATAATTTGAAAAAAAAGGCAGCTTACAATTATTTTTTAAATTATATAATTATATTATATCTATCTATCTGTACTATAAATGCCTCATTTATTTTCATTAAGATTAAAGACGTTTGAATCTGAATGCACATATGAATGATTAAGATATTGTCTCTAGTTCTAAATACTGAATAATTAACACTGTTTGTTTTTCAACATCTGAATGTACATACTTTATTTCTTTATAAATATAGTAAATATGCAATTCAAATAAAAAGTAATTAATATTAAAAAGTTATTAATTTAATAAATGAAATTATTATATGATAAAAAAATATTTATGTTCGCTAGTGACAGTGGAGAAAGTTTCAAGTGGTAGTCGTGGTAATGATTGGTATTAATGGCTAGTAATTGTGGTGGTGATAGTTGCTAGTAATAGTGGCGGTGATAGTTGTAATGATAGGGGTGGTTAGTATTGTAGCAACTAACGTGATGGTGACGGTTGGTAGTGCTAGTTGTGGTGGTAAAATTGGTTGATGTTGGCGGTGTTGGTAGTGATGACTGATGAATGTGTGGTGGTTGACGATGTGTTAGTAGTGGTTAAGGTGGCGACGACAGTGATGGTGGTGACAGTGAATATAAATTTAATGATAGAAGTAGTATATTTGGTAACGACTAACAATAGTGGCTAGCACAATTGTTTCACCCCGTAGGTTTCTAGCACTTAGTTGGCCTATTCGCATGTTGGTTGGGAGTTTTAGAATGCCGAGGAAAGGGTCCGGGGAAAGGCCGAACGGGTGCCAAGTTAGATTTCCGCAAGAGGAGACCAAACCGTGTTGCCCAGAGGGGCAACGTGGCACGGAGGCACCTCCTCCGCGATGGCCAGCATGGAGCCAAATTGGCGCGATGGCCAGCGTGCCACGTTGCTATGCCACTGGCTTCAAGTATATAAAGGCCTTCCACTTCATTTTTAAGTCACTTTTCACTTTATTTCCAGCAGAAACAACCAGAAAATAGAGAACGAGGGTTCAACATAAATGTTCGTCCGATTACGTCGTCAAATGCAGTCCAAACTCAAATTAACTTCGGGTACCGAAGTATAAAGCTACAGGGAGCATTCCTACGGAGTTAGTTTCGTGAAATTCGCCCGGTGAAGCGTCGACCCGCTGAGTCAAAGTGATTGGAATTGCTCCAAACTAGTGTTAATACACTCCCAGGCTTAAAGTGAGTATTTCTCCTTTCTAGACTTCCGAAAAATTATGAGTTTTCGATCGTTCTTCGATAACTCAAAGAATAATCAGTAAGTTATATATATAGTATTGTTTTTCTCCAGTATAATAATGAAGTTAATTCTATTCCTTCGTGAATATGATTACAGTTGGGGAGAACAGCTGAATACTAGTCGAACCTCGCCAGTTAATCGGTAAACCAGCAGTCGAGGTATGTAAAGCCAGTTTCTTTCGGCAAGTTAGTTGTCCCGGTATAGTAAAACAGTATATATTCCAGTAGAGTACTTCAGAACAGTATAGCATACTCAGTATGAAATTTAGTAAAGCACATCAGAAATATTATACCGTGTTTAACATGAAACTTAGTAAAACAACATAGGTCCCAACAAATTATTTCAGAGATGTTATATCATGCTTTAGTATGAGATTCAGTATAGCATGTCAGAGATTATATTATTATTATCAGATTCAGTATGTATTATATGTAGTCATTGCTATCACTTGAGACTTGATTGTATTGTTTTGGGCTGGATTACCTAGCTTCCGTGACCTCCCCAGGGTTAATAGTTGTATCGACTCGTCCGCCAGAGGGCAAGGATGCGTCGCTCTACGGAGTGGCATGCCATCCGCTAGGGACGAAGATGGGATGCCAGTTTCCCCATATTTTTCCTTGGTCGGCCTTTATACACCCCCGTCGAGCGCTTGCGCCCGGGGTGTTGATTTCAGGAGTCCTCCGGACTCAGGTACAGTTATAGTCAGGGGCCCAGCGGGCCCAAGTTGCATACCCAGGGGATCGACAGGTTTCTTATAGTTACTACGTGATGTGGTATGACCTGGGTAGGGGTAAATAGATTATGATGATTGTACCTTCCGGCTTATGGGGGCCAGGTAAGGTTTATGTTGTGTTATTGTCACGCCCCGCCTTAGGGGTATGACTGGCACCTATTGCCCTAGTAGGACCTAGACTGCTATCTGGTGAGCCTAGGCGCATCTGGTGTCTGGCTGGCTCTAACTCAGATTTCTGGGAACAAAGGGCTATATAACGGCTGTAAACACAGCCTCCGGCCAACTGGCCTATAGCCACTTGTACCTGTAATATCAGCTAACCAGAAACATACTCGTAATCAAGGAACCTATGCGGGCCGACAAGGCCACCATGCTGTCTAGTTATCTGTAACTCAACAATGAAATACTGGAAAGCTACGTGACCGGCGAGGTCACCACTACTGTCAACAGAGGCCTCACACGGCCAACATAAACAAAAATGCTAAACAGCTATAGCAAACTGCACGGCCTCACATGACCGGCTCAGCTGACCACAGGGAAATATATACAGATTGCAAGCCTCTAAGAATACTGATAAGATGGTCGAGACAAGGCCCCGGCCTACCCATACTGTACAACAAAAGGAAATGATATAAACCTCTGAAGTATCAAGCTCCGAATGACAGGAGCTGATGACTCTGCGCTGGCTAGGATCACGAAGGATCGCCTCCTCGTCTATGAGTACCTGCAGGCAAGTAATGCAGTGCCCCACTGGGCGTCAGTACCACTGGTACTGAGTATGCAAAGCAACTGAAATAATACAACTGAATACAGATAACATAACTAACAAGTCTGTGAGCAGAAGATAACTGAATCTGAAGGGCTGATAGGAACTAGATCAAACCTTTCTGCACTGATAGGCAGGAGCGTGTCTGTAGTCACGGCGGCCTGCTGTCTATTAGCTACTATATATAAAGCACATAAATACATATATAATTAGCAAGCAATAGCCAATACCAACCCCCATAAGCCGGATGGCGCCAAACAAGCAAATAATCTATATACCCCTACCCGGGTCAAAACCAGCCAAAAATAAGTCACTCCACTCATCTGCTCACTTCGGAGCTCCTCTACCGGCCCCCTGGGTCTCCGGCTCAGGCCATGGCCTCTGATATAAGCAACCGTGTCTGGGTCCGGAGGACTCCTGTATAGACAGTAACAGATAGGGTCTGGATCCCCGGATACAACTCAACGGGGCTACCTGAAACCGGAGCTACACCTATAATAACTGAATGTATAGACAGTAATAGATAGGGTCTGGTTCCCCGGACACAAAACTCAACAGGGCTATCTGAAACCGGAGCTGCACCTGTAATGCTGATCAGACTTCTATGGGGAAAGCTTCATCCCATCTTCGTCCAAGCTGGGGACGGCATGCCACTCCTTGGAGTGACGTAAAACCCACCCGCTCAGTGGGAGACACGATTACCAACCCAGGGGCGGTGAGGACGCTCAATAAGGTGCCCTCACGCCACATCAAGTCTCAACAAACAAATAGCACATATAAATAGCAAGCATGTATAACTGAAAAAGACTATCTGAAATCTGATTTCTTATTCTGATCTGTTTTTATACTGAACTGATTCTTTACTGATTATACTGATTCTGAAATTTTTA